>JAWMRA010000078.1:40682084-40818585 GCA_035584735.1 Pseudotriccus pelzelni | reverse complement strand
CCCCCCCCCCCCCCCCCCCCCACTGAAATAGTCGAAGCATTTGAAAAGTCTAACGGGTTAAATGTGGTGGTGTTCACTGACTGTTTCCCCTCGTACAACTTCCAATTTGATGAAGTAAACTCTTTATGGGCTCATGCTTTGAGACAGCTATTGGGGAAAAGTTTCAAAGAGGATACTGTGACTCTGGGTGGAATTTGGAGGTTTGCAACTCCATAAAATGCTTGCACTGACAGCAGACTGGCCTTTTGTGCTTGCATTAAAAGGGACAGCATTAAAAACTGATTTTGGGCCTGAGCACTGCTGTGGTGATTGGGTGAAAAAGATGGTGACTGTCAAGGAAAGAGTAATTATGTGGGGCAGATGGAGGACAGAGTAGTTCCTATTTTGGGGAGAATTTTCTAATACTTTAAAGTGCAGGATGAAGGCTGGAACAATGCCACTCAAGAACTGTGTAAACTTGTGGGGTGGTGGTTCTGTGTTTGTTTGGTTGGTTTTTTGAAGCTTCATCAGCTGGGTGGGGGGAAGCCGTGCAACTTGATCCTGTTCATAAAATTCAGCCACAGTTGAAATAGATTTGCCCTTGTGACAATATCTCGTTGCACACAAAATAGGAGGAGACTGTCTTAATGCATGAGAACATGCTGATGTTTTTGCATCACAAACCTCTGTGTCTAAGGTGGAGGTGCTAACTCTTAAATAGTCCCTTACCACCCCCCACCCGTGAAAATGCTTCTTATAATGAACTTCAGGGAACAGAGGAGAAACAAACAGCAGCAGAAGAAATTGTTCTTTTATGAGTTCATTTTACCCCTTGATTAAGTAATGGTTACTACTACTTTAATTGTTTCAAGAACTTATTGGCCATTTCGTTTTTAATAGGCCTATACGGTAGTAAATAGTTATGGATGTATGACCTCTATTTTACTGTTTGCTGTGATGATTTTAAAGAGTCATGGAATAAGGAAAAAATGAAGTATGTAGGAGATGCAGCCTGGATAGTTGGCATGTTACTGGTGTGACTTGGGTGTCCAAGAACTCTGCCCTTTAAATTTTGTGGAAATGTTGCTAGAATGAGACCCACTGGGTTTCATTTCAGTGTTTCCTCTGTAGTTACAGTGCTTGAACTTTGGAATCCACTTTCCCGGCTTTTGTGTGGGGAGGCAGAGCAAAATGGATGTTTGCGCTGAACTCAGCACGTGCACTGAGCTTCAGATAACAGTTATGTGGCTTTTTAACATCCTTGTGTTTGGCATGTTGAACCAGCCACCTGGGGTTGTCCTATGTATTTCTGCACAAGGTGCAGGAAGTAACATAGCTTACTGGAGCTTTAATTTCCATTAACCTTGTGTTGCTGCAAACTGACTTAGGATTCTGTGCAGAGATGTATATACCATACCCAGCCCTGAGATGGCTTCAACCTGTGTTGGGGAGCAAAGATTCTGAAGTGTGAGTCTAGGATGCATTGCAGGAACAGTCTGTATGTACTTCAAGGCAGCCTCTCTTAATACTGCTGCAGGATTTGTTGTAGAACGGGTAGTTTAGGCCTAAAACTAAAGGAGTGCTTTTAAAATGTATTTCCCTGAGAAAAAGTGGATTAAATAGAGAAGCTGATTTGCAAAAAGTGAATTTAATAACTCTGACTCAATGTCCTCTGGACTTAAAAGGAGTAAATTTCAATTTAATTCACTGATTTAATAAAAAATAGTGGCCTAACATCTGTTGGTTCACAGCAGACTTGAGAGAGGTCACAAACTGAAATGAGCTGTGCCTGCTTAACTGTGCCTGTACTGGTGGGGTTAACAGTGCTGGCACAAGCTGACATGTACGCTGTCAAGATTTTGTCTTAAGCAAGAGAGCTGATTCCTAACACTCTTGTGAATAAGCTGTAGCTTTGTCCTTAGACTGCTCTTGAGAGGTGTGGGTTTTCCTGTCTGAAACGACCCCCCTAATGCCAAAGGCCTCCCTTTGAAATCTGTGTCCTCTTTGACAGCCTGTGTCTTTCCCCTTCAAAAAAAATGGGGTGCTGGAGGGTAGTGATGGAGATGAATATATTAATGATTTGCCCTTGCTTCAATTTTCATTTGGTAAAAGCTGAGGGATTTTTGAGTTCGTCATATCATGCATGTGAGAATTGGTCTCGCTGCCAAAACCCTGTACCTGGCCTATACGTAGCTCTGTGCGCAGCCCTGTTCCTCTGGCGTGGGGTGGGAGGATAAATATTCACTGCAGCTGGGGGGAACACTGGGCATTCACCAGAAAGCGCTAATACGAGTCTGCCATTGTTGTTCCTCCTCGCTGGCAGCTGAAGTTTGGCCTCTCCAGCCTGCCCTGAACGCCTCCAGCTCCTCAAAATGGAGGCTGTTTGCTGATACAAAGGCAATCAGCGATGCTGCTGCTGCTGCCGGAGGGCGTTCCCTGCCCACCGCTTGGCTCCTCCGGGCGGTGTTTCTGCGGTGGCCCCTGCGAGCGAAGGGCGATGCTGCTGATGCTGCTGCTGTGCCGGGGAGGAGGGGCGCGCCGGGTCGGCTCTCGCCCTCTCAGCCTGGCTCTTGCCAAGGCTTGTGCATCAGCACCGGCTTTTGCACCTGTAGTGCTGTTCCTGTCACTTCGCCAGCATCAGTGCAACGAGCTGTGCGAGGGAACTGAGCTGACTTCATTCTTTGTAGTCTTCAGATGAGTTCTCTGGTGGCTGTTGAAGACGGGGTGCTGATGCTTCCATGAGGGAGTTGTCTAAACTGGGGGGATGCTGATAGAGTGGTGGTTCTGGAAGAGGTGGGTTTCAGCAGCTTCAAGCAGTTGCGAAACCTCCACTGTGTGTTTGTGAACACAAATCTGTGAGGTTGTACCGGGTGCTGCATTGTGGAATAGATAAATACTTGGGAAGTAGCGCTGGCTTCTCCTTACTGCATCCACAGTGCAATCCTGAGGTTGTAATGCTGACTGAACTAGAGGGGAAGAATGGTGTGGCATTGGGATAATTACCTGGAACTTAAAATCGTGCAGGATTGCATAGCTTCTGTTTGATACCGTGTAACCACAGTACTGACAGCTATCTCTTGCAGTAAACCCTGAACCACATGCGCCTTCAAGTCCAAAGTATTGCCTGCAGTGCAGTTGCTCTTTTATTTTTTCAACACATTAAGCTATGCTGCTAACAGAAGAGTAGTCTTTATCAAGTAGAGGCACTGGCCTCCTGCATGAGCTGAGCAAAAAGTCAGTGTAAAATCTTGCCTTGTCCCTCAGTTTACAAAAGCCTTCTGCAAACACCATTTTAGAATGGGCTCATAACACTTTTGGAGTTGTTAAGTTGTAATCCTTTATTTGTCAGATTTGCTGCTTGTGTCTGGCACCACAACTTTTCACCTGTCTTCTAATTCAATACTTGGAGTTTTTTGAATCTGGCTTTAATGAAAAGATGTAACTTAGTGTTAAGGGAAGAATATTAATGTACAGTGTAACTGGGGCTTCTGTTCACTGTAAGGGTCTTTTGACCTGCTTATTAGTGGGGGCATTGTTCTGGTAAGCCATTCCAGGACCCATCCTGCCAGTCTTCTGCACAGGATTAATCATTTCCTCTTGACCTCCTGCTCTCTTTTCCTAACATGTTGCATTGATCAGAATCCTTAACTCACAAGTTTGCTCCTGTTTTTTAAAAATGGGAGGAAAAGGAGGGGGGAAGGAATGCAAAGAAATTAGATATAATGTCTGCTGTTAACATTCTTAGTAAGCTTTATTCCTTTTTCCTGCTTGGCTCCTCCCCTCTCCCAAGAAAAGAAATCCTTTCCTGGTATGCATTAGCTCCAGATCTCAAGCATCTTGAGTGCCTGTTTCAATGGAACTACATTTTTTGGGGCATGCGACTTCCTGGAAGATCAGCTTTGCTTATAAAGGTCACATTTAAAGCTTTACCTAGCTGAGGTTTTCAGCTACTGATCTATCAGATTAGAGCACTATATTAATCTTTATCTGCAGTATTTAAATCGTAAGTAAGGCAGTGTCAAGAATACTGCACGTGACTCTTAATTTCCCTCTAGTTTTTTTAATGCTAGCGGAGGAAGGTATTTATGGGATCATATGGAGTACCTCCTAGTAGAGAAAGCTCTGTGTTTGTCTTTACTGACAACATCTTTGAGGGAGTTGTTGGCTTTAAAGTACAAGGGTCTGCTGCCAGCCAGTCCCAGATTATATCAGTAGCAGAAAGGAATAGTTGTTCTGTCAGAATCACCCATTGGTCCCTGTGTTCCTCAACTACCTGTCACTAGCAGCTGAACTAAACTTCCCAGGAGCAGATCTCTCTAGACTTCAAATTTCACTTCTGCCTGATGTATTTTGTTCTGACCCAGTGTGTGCAAGTGTGATCTGCCTTTTGAGAAGCCTGCTGTGGCTTGTGCTTCCCTTTTTTAAGCTGTTAACAGCAGCTCCAAGGGAGAGAGTTAGGCTGAAGAAAGCCAATGGGATAAAAGCAGAGGTCTGTTTCTTGTTCTTGTAGAACCTCTTTCTGTGAGGCTGCATGTCTTCCACACTTGGCCGTGTTTAAGACTTAACATCGCCTCGAAATAAAATCATTTAACCTGCCTTGTATCTCTGGACAATGATGCTGGCTGATAAACTGTTATAGGTGCATGGCCTTGCTCAGACCAGAGGAATGCTAAATGGCTGTACCCATTCCCAGGAGTACTGCTGTGCTCTTCTGGGCTACCTGGGGATTCATCTTTGTACCCCAACTGAGGCTCAGAATGGCTCCAAAGGGCACCGAGCCATGTGACTGACAATGAATAAACCTGAGCACAGATTACCGATAGAATTAGACCGTGAGCTGGAAAGTAAAACTGGATATGGTTGTCCTATCAAAAGCAAACAGATTGGAAACTCTATTTATCTAGTGATAAATTCATAGTCCTGTAGAGTGAGATCTCTGATTCAGAAACCCCATCCACTAAGCCCATGGAGTCTGAGCATGAGACATAATAGCCCTTTGTTCCTGAAGCTGTGAGAATTATTAACTTTTGTTAACTGCTGGTTTTGGAGGAATCTCCAAATTCCATTGTTTCCTGCCCTGAAGTAGTGTTTTGGGATTGTCCTCCCAGTAAAAAAAAATGCGATGGCTATTAATGTCTTCTCACTTTCCAGAGCTACATGTTAGGACCTAGCAAAAAAACCCCACATCACGAAACACCATTTTGTTGTGTTGTGTGCATCGCAAACAGTTTGGAGGCAAGAATTTTGAGATAATGCAGAACACCTCCTAGTAGATGCAGCTCCATGTTTGTCTTTACTGACATAATTTTTATGTTGTTAGGCAAGGTCTTTCACAAGAACACCTCTATGGAGATTGAAGTAGGCCTGTTGTCTCCTTGGTAATAGTCAAAGTAGAACAAGCCACCTGCACTGACAATTCTGTTCAAGCTGACAATTCTGGCACTGTGTATGGCAGGTCTGGGGCGAGGTGCAGGGAGCCACCCATCTTTCCTGCCTCTCCTCTCTGTGGGCTGGGGGTGCTTTTGGCCATGCCCAGGACTTTGCATTAAGTAGCTGGTTTTAGTTGCTGTTGGCCACCACACCCCAGTGTCTGGGCTGTTGTCCCTGGCTGCTGCTGCTGGCTGTTGTGCTCTCCACGGTCTCCCCTAGCATCTGGCCCCAGTGATAAGGGACACAGTAGGAAAGATGAGGAGGACTGTGCAGTCACAGAAGGGGACCTCTTATTTGCCCATGGTCCAGCCCCAAAGGTCTGTCTTCCTTAAGCTTCCCTGTGGAAGGCTACAAGGTCCCTTACTGTCATTGGTTGATATCAGATGGGCCCCTTCAGTTGGGGTGTGGAAAGGGGCAGTTGCATAATACTCTCCACCCTTTTTGTGTGTTATCTTGATGGCAGTGTTGGCAGTTACTAGCCTGCTCAATCAAAAAAAAGAAAAAAAGAGGTCTACTGACTTGTTCAAACTTTAGCTGTGTGGGCATACATAAATTTGTTTTCATCATAGAGACTAGATGCTTGCAAAAAAACCCACATTACATTGGTGATTCTTCAGGAGTTCCTTGTGAATGGTTTCAAGATTTAGGGTGTCTTTCCACTGTGAACTTAAAGTTCTGGCTCTAGTCCATTTACAGAGATGAGTATTGAGGTCTAATAGAAAATATTTTTTCTAGTATAAGCAGAGAAGAGATTTTTCAGTTTCACATGGCAGTCAGAATAGGGCTGAGGCAAAATCAGGGCCGGCCAGTCAGTTGTGCACTCGCATCTTGTTCCACTCCCATGCCATCTTCTCTTGAAGAGCACATGACTACCTGCAGTGCCAGGCCAGCACCTGGCTAGTACAGAGAGTACATGTGAACCCCCAAAGAACTCTAGAGCGTAGCCCTGTCTTATTTCTAGCTCAAACAATAAGCAGAACTATCTTTTCAGGAAAGAAGGTATCCAGGTAGCTGGATTTTATTATGAGTTTTTGTGGCAGGAACTGTGTCAGTGCAGTATGCAATTCCAGAAAGAGCCTTATTATCCAGTCTGAAACAAATGTAATTTGATGTCTGGCATGTTTGTATGAGAATTATATTTTAAAACTAGAAATGTGAGGAAGAGGTGTTGTTAGAGAGGCTTCTTTTTAGCTTTGTGCATCTTTACTCAGAGGATGGTGAGGCGGTGGAACAAGTTGCCCAGAGAAGTTGTGGATGCCCTATCCCTGGAAGCAGGGGCTCTAAGCAACCTGATCTAGTGGAAGGTGTCCCTGCTTATGGCAGGGGGGCTGGAACTAGATGATTTTGAAGGTCTCTTCCAACCCAAACCGTTTTATGATGTCTTATACACCTCTTGGGACCGACCATAGAAGGTAGTGCAGCAACAACCATAAGAGTTAAGTTGTAGCTTGCAGACCTGATGCAAGCTTTGATCTTTCTCTGTTGGAGGGAAATGTGCAGTGGTAGAACCTATCTTCTGTCTAGGAAAGAAATAGTGAGCGTGTGCAGGCTGCATGAAATGAGTGTGTAATACTTCTGTGGTGTCTCAGTGGTGAATTTTAGCTTGGCTTAATGTGAGTAAACCAGAAGTCTAACCTAGAAAACCACTTATTTTTCTTGTAACAGTCTTGATGAGAAAGTATGTCTTTTAAGTCATTGTAATAGAAGGTTTCTGGTTACTTGTTTTGCTCCTTTCTGAACTGGCTACCTGCAGAAAGGATTGAGATTGGTGCCATGTGTATGTCTTGGATTTGCCAACTGTGTAAAGTTTGAAGTTGCTTCCTCCAAGCAGTTACCAATGTGGTCTTTGTGTTCTATTGGTAGTATTTGTTATTAAAGCAGAATATTCTTTCACTGGTTAGAGCATTATAACATTGGGTTCTTTGAAAGTCTTATTTCTTGTGTTAGCTCTGTGACCTGTTTGTGTTCAGAATGTGTTATGTTTGTGTTGGCTGTGTGATCGTGAACCTTTCCTAGAAAGAAAGGGTCTGGGAAGAGAGGTTCTTCTGCTCATACTTGTTCAGAGGTGTGTGTTAAGGGTAGTGTGCTTTTTCACCCTGCCAGTGAAAATAGTGATTGTATATAAAAAACCCCCTCTAGCGAACACATCCCCGTGGCTAGAAGCACAAGGATGTATTTTACTGGAGTCATTAATGCCTAATTGCAGTTCTCTGAAAATATTTTTTCTCCTCACCTCTCCCTATCAGAGGTGTTGGATATATGACTTTGTCCATGCCTAAAGTCGCTGCTGCAAGTTGGTTTCTCACATGAAGATCTGGTATGACTAATCCTGGGACACTGGCATAGGATGGGGAGGGGAGACCTTTATGTTCTGTTTGGACAACTTGTTGTCACAAAGGAAAACAGTAGCTTATAACTGTATCGCCCTTGCATTAAAGCCTGGTTTGTGTGACCCTTTTAGACTAAAGAAATTACTTGAAGTTGCTTAAAAAAAACTTCTTCAATCCGCACAGAAATATCTTTAACAGCTGATTGCATGCAAACTGGTTTTCAGTGGGTGTGCACAGTGCTCAGCTGCTAATGGAGGATCAAACATGCTCTTCAGATGTACCTTGGTTGTGTCGGAACCCCCTTTGATACCTGTGCTGCTCTTTGCCAAGCAGTAAAACCAACCCCTTTCTAGGAACTTGGAAGCAGTCAGACCAGAACTCTGCACGCACAACGCAAACATTCAGCAGAACGGTTTATAAGGACCAGTTGGGAACTATTACCAGAGGGCAGTAGCAGATGAAATTTAAGATCACGGAGGCAAAAGAAAGCAAGCAAAGGCCAGTTTCTTATTTTGTCTGCCTTTACTACCTCAGCTATGTAAAAAAGTAATTGTTAATGGGGATACAGGTGCTGGTGTGGTTTTTCATGAAGAAGCATGAGCTCTATGTCAGATGTAGTGTTTTAAAAACAGAACTAAGTGAGCTGCTTTCAAGTGTAATTTCTGAAAACGTAACTCTTCCCAGGAAAGAAATACAATATTCTGGTATTCTTTTAAGTGAATTCATTACGTTCTTAAATTCTGCTTGCTCTCCCTGCTGGATGAGTGAAAGATACTCAAATGTTTCAAATGCTGGAGTGTCTTTTCTTTAAAGCTTGATAATTTAATATTAATTATTTGTACTTACAGCTTCACAGTGCAGATTTGGTTTAGAGAGATTAAAGTTAGTTTAATCTTTGCCTGTAAGACCTTAAACTCTTTCCTTCCCACCCACCCCTTTCAGGGATAATATTCCACTGTGCCAGATTGCCCATATTGCCACCAGAAAATTGCTTGGACCACTTCTTACAAAATCAAAGGTCAACTCCATGCCTTGGTGGCAGCTGGGAAACTAATGATTTAATGCTGCTTTGACCTTTGGCTTCCTAGTCCGTTTGAGTCTGACCCAATGTTTTAATTTTCCAATACTGCTGGGCAGTTGGCTTTTGTCTGTTTCCAGATGTAACTTGCATATTGAGGCCTGTTACTCAAGTGAGAACAAAACAACAAAACATCCCAGCCTACAAGGGGAAGGAAAAATAACAGCACCTACTTTTTATTCAACAAAATACAGCTGTCCAATGATACTGACTCTTCTACAGCTAGCAAGGTCAGGTTTAGAATAACAAAATGTGAATGTTGGGACAAATATTCACATCTAGACTTCAAGTACGTTAACAGAAGTCTCGCTGAAATGCTGCTTTTTTACGGGTCTGTAAAAAGTAACAGAGTTAAAACAGGAGCTCTTTCCACCTCTTCTGCCCTCAGTCTCTCAAAATAAGTATTTCCTTTTTTCTCCCTGGAAGAAAAGTCAGTGTTTGCTCTGATTCTGGGAAATATCAGAAAAATAACCAGTTGGTTCTTGAAAATGCATGTGCTTATCAGGGGTAAGGGAATTGGAAGAAGTGTAAAGTGAGGTGGAAAGCAGCGGTGACTTACCCTTTAGTGTGATTAGGAAGTTCCCCCTTTTTTGTTTTTTTTTTTAAGTACCGCTCCAGAGTACTTTGTCATGGATTTCTTGTGTATACACCAGGTGAACATTGCATTAGGTTTTTGCAATACCGGTAATTTTTCCAAGCATTGTCAATGCAGTTTGCATTTGCTGTTAATGGTGTGATAATGGTGGGGAAAGAACCCTGAGGTGGCCCTCCTTTTCATAATGAAAAGACCGCTGATTGTTTGGGAAGCTCCCCCTTGGGTACTGATGCATATGAAAACTCTTCTTTGCCTGAAAGTGCAAATCTCTTGTTTTGCCTGGTCTGTGCACCCATCACAAGTACCGATTGGACTTGCTTCCTGCCTTAACTACACTGCCGCTCTCAAAGGTCAGCTCGTACCCGGGCTTGTGTGTGAGATTAGTTTTGCAGAGCAGATGGGCTCCTAAAACTTTTATGGTTTCCAGTCAAATCACCTCAAGCTGTAATCTCATTAAATCTTAAGTGAATCAGTGGGTCTGGTTATTACTTGAAAGCAGTGTTACAGGAAGCGATGTTCCTGATGCAGTAGGTCTCTCTTGGCAGAGGTACTCGTCTGTGTGTGGCTCTTAAAGCTGCTCCCTTACTTTGATAGCAAAGGTGGGATGTGGGGTGAAACAAGTTAACCTTTTGGTAGAGAAGAAAGGTAACAATGCAGCATTTCCTGAACTCTCCTTATTGTGTTAACTTAGGGTGTTTAAATTCCCCCTTGCACTCTTGATCACACATGCCCGTTGTACTGTCCCAGTACTCATTTGTCTTAAAGTAAATTAACCTCATAACTTACATAGGAAACCAGCTTAGTTGCTGAAAGAATTGCATGACAACACTGTCCATGATCCTGGCCCTCCTCTTTTTTACTTCAGCATAACTGTCTTTGGGAGAAAACAGTACAATAAGAGTCTTCTAGAGGCAGGCAGGCAGCTTCATTGAAAGTTGTTTGACCAAGCAGACTTGACTCAATAGGTTAATAGTCTTGTGCTTGGAAATCTGGTTAAGCGTGTTTTGTTCTTCTGCTTGGATTGCAGAAAGTAGTATTTTCCTCTTTAGAGAGAATAAATCTAATCTATAACCTCCTCAGACTTTCTTCTTAGCAGACAAGGGACACGTAGGACTTGTTTGGCAATACATAAAAAATTAATGATCATAGCATAACATGCAAGACTTGTGTACACAAGAGTATTCACTAATACAACCTGCTGATTGTGCAGAGATAATAAAATTTCTTCTGCCTTGCCTGCCTGCTTCCTCTCTCAGGATGTGTGTGTGGCATGTGAGACTGTACCTTGTGTAAATCTGGCCTTCTGGCTACTTTGCGTACCTACACTGCAGTCAAACTCCTGCTGATCCTTGTCAGAAAGGACTTATTTCTAATTTAGATATTCATGATGAAGGCTGTTTAAGAATGATCTCTTCCTTAGAATTATATAAAACAAGACAGTGCAGATGGTAGGGGATGTGTTCACTTTGTAGTAAGACTAATGGGTGTTTTTCTCTTCAAGAACTTGGGCAAGGGTTTAACCTTCTTAGCCACCTCTACCCTCTTCTTTCTTTGTTAAAGTGAGTCACATTCAAATCTTGCCCTCTAATGTAGCCTAGATAGCTTTTCTTCCCTTCACTGATGATGGAACAAGCCTTCTATATTTACATTTATCCTGATATAAAGCTTAAACACGGCTACAGTTACAGTTTCAGATAATGCTAACTTGCCTGCGCAGTGCAGAAGCAGTCTAAAGCTAGTGTCATGTAGAATGGTGGATGCTGCTATCTGGAAAAGGCTGGTGCTTTCACTGAAGGATTCAAATCATTTAAGCATTCTGAACATTCAGAATGCTTTAAAATTCTTAAAAGGTCCTTGAAATGTATTGCTGAATCATGACTGGGAGGCATCAAACAACTATAGTTTGGTTAGACCAAAGCTATAATGCTCTACAACAGGATCTTTTTGGTGGCTGAATGAATTTGTATGCAATGTACTTGACCTGTGGGAGCACCGTGGAACGGATTAAAAATAGTGTGTATCAATCATAACTTAAAACCTTGACCAGGATAGGAGATAATCCTCATTTTACCAAAACTGAACCCACTACTCAATAACAGCATCTATGGCACAATGACGAGGTGTAGTTATTAGTGTTTCTTATTATCTGTAAGCACTTCAAATCTGTCCTGCAGTTTGAAGGAGTAGTAATTGTGCTGTCAGTTTCCACTTAATTGAATATTCATCCTGGAATGCTTATCTCTCCCGCCTTTCCCAAATTCAGAAAGCAATCTTAAGTCCTCTCTGTGAAGAGCAGGGTTTATTAGGGTAGGACACTGTGCAGCTCTTAAATCTACAAAGGAAAGGCAGAAAAAATGTTTTGAGAGGTTAAAATAAAAAAACCAAAACCACAAACAACAAAGACCACTCGGGAAGGTGGGGGTGGGGAGGAACCACAGGCTTTTAAACTTGCTTGTACCTGTATTTTACCCATTTGGAAATAAGTATGAGGCAGGTAGGTGATTAATTTAGAGTTCTGAAACATACGGAGAGGAAAGCAGATAGAGATAAATGAAGGCACACTTAAATTGTCCACCAGGACTTGTCTTCAATGTTCATACGTAAATAAAAATGTATCATTTTTTGTTAATGGCATGTAAACTAAAAGTGTCTGTTCTGCCTTTTTTTTTTTTTTAAATGGTAATGGAAAAAAATTATTCTGAGTAAACATTTTCGACTTCCTGGAACAGCTCTTCTTATTCTTAGATGCCTTTCCTTTATGATTTACAGTACCTTTCTGGCAGTAACTACAGAGCTGTGTAATTATATGATAGATGGACAAGAATTTACTCATTCACTCGCAAGGGATTAAAGAGTAACCTGCAGTAGTGTTTGTTATATGATTATTGAAATGCCCTGTGGCTGTTAAGACAGCTAGGTCTTCCAAAACAAACATTAAATACTAGAGTTCAGTTGGAAGTAATAGTGCACTAGCACCCATAGGATAACACTTTAATGAGGGATCTTTCATAAAATGTGATTTGTATAATTCCTCCTTAAAATTAAGAGGAATTGTAACAGGCATGTTAATCTGACAAATGTGCTCTAACATTATACTACAAGCAGCAAAAAGCTTTGCTCCTCAAGGACAACATTGTTTCTCTGAATAAGATACTCCAGTGTACGTGCCAAGTCCTGTGCTGGGAGCAGATAATGGTTATTTTTGATGTGGATAGTACAATTTGATGGTGTTAGCTGAGGAAGCTGGATACAGTATGCATATAATAACACTTTTAGAAACCACTGCCTGGCTCTCGAGCAAACCAATTTTAGTTTTTTCTTTCAATGCCACCCAAATTCGGGTTTGCTTAATTAAGATTCCTCATTTATGGGGAATCCCAAATGAAACCTCAACCTGTTGTAACTTTTCTTCCTGCTCTGAAACATGTGCAGTTAAGCTAGTAAAAATTTTACACTTGCATATTTTTGGTGTGTGAGAGTCTAAGAGGATGATTGGTAAAGGGGTAGACCTTGAATGCTTTTTGAAAAGATACTTTCCAAATGTTCATGTTAGCCATTTTTGGGGTTCAGTGAAGAGAAGTTCCCTCAAAGACTTCGTTCTGTAAGAACTTGGTGTGTGAATATATAGTTGTTATAAAAATAGTGTTTGGGACAGGGTAAGGCAAGAGGAAGGAAGACAAAGAACAGAGTGGGCCAATTCAGTGCTGCTGCCTTTGTGCTTTTCCACAAAAGCTGTTCCACATAAGCAGTAACTAAAAAAAAATTGCAGTATAAAACACTTGCAGTGGGTTTATATGTCAGTTCTCCCAGACAGCAGACTTGCCTGTATTTCCTAATAAAAGGCTATAGTTGGTCATAGTTGCTTTGACCTGAGTTTGATGTGCATATGGTACTGGTAATAACTGGACTTGTTTAATAGGAGTGGATTGTTTCACAATTAACGAAGGAAAAATTAACAGTTCCTGCTGTGGGGGGCTCAGTACCATGGCTGCTGTTCCTGTTACAGCTTTTCTCTGAAGGCAGAGATTCAAGGCAGAAGTGGGAGGAACAGTGGAATTGTGCCGCTCCCATTAGATGTCTGGGCTGCAACAGTATCCAGTGCCTAATGCTGGGGTGGTGTGGGGAGAAGAAGAGAAGAGGTTGGCACTTCTCCCCTCTCCCGAGTCTGCCTCACACACC
This sequence comes from Pseudotriccus pelzelni, assembly GCA_035584735.1. Taxonomy (NCBI): domain Eukaryota; kingdom Metazoa; phylum Chordata; class Aves; order Passeriformes; family Tyrannidae; genus Pseudotriccus; species Pseudotriccus pelzelni. The sequence continues at coordinate 40,804,994 of JAWMRA010000078.1, read as the reverse complement.
TTTTCAGTTTCCCACTGAGAAAATGCAAGTTGGGGAGGAGGAATTCTGCCCTAAAGTGACAGGTGATCAGCTTATGCCCTAGTGGGTGAATTTCTTTTCCTGTTATTTGCTTTTACTCCACATAGAAACTGCTGTAGGATTGCTATCGTTTTACGTTTAAAGCTGATAAAGGTATTTAGTGTTTTGTATATGTGAAAGTCCAAGTCTCGTTGCAAGCAGCCCAGTCCCTCTTGAGTAATTGCTGTGCTATCTCTGTAGTGATATTAACTTGCATAATACTAGGTAACTCTTGGAAGAGCTGATATTGGAAAGAGGGGGAAGGGACAGTGTCTTATACAAGTTATACGTGGACTGATTTTTGCTTACCAGGTAGTTACTCAGACTGGAATTACCAGCGTCTAGTAGTGGTGGTGTTGGATATCTGCATTGCTTCGTTTTGCTAAGTGTGTGCTAACAACCTCTTTGGTAAAAGGGCTTTGAGATTTTGTTAGTCTAAAAGTTGATATTGTTTCTTTCATCCTAACAGAAACATTCCTTTAAAATGTGTAAAGAGATGCTCTTTTAATTCTGTAGAGACTAGGTAGTGTCTCTCTCCAAATAACATACGCATTGAAGATAGAAATTAAGCATGTTGAGCTGCCTTTTGCTGCTGGATTTATGTCCACGTTACTTACATGTAAAAATATCTTAATCTGAAAGTTAATTACTTTTTGAGTGCTGTTCTATGCCAGTTGTTTTGACTCTGGGTTCTTGTGCTTTTCCCCTGTTATTGGCCACATAAGTAAGAGGGAACAAGTAGACAACCAAGCTGCAAAGTGGACTCAGAATTCATGCTTGCTTAGTTTTCTAGTACTTAGTTTTTCAGTATTCTCTGGCTACTGGAGTTTGAGTTACAGGTTATTCATGTGGTGATTTAGTTGTGGGAGTTTTTAAATACAGAAAAGCCTTCTAACAATATAAATGGGAATCTGTTGCACCAAAGTGAATTTTCATAGGTAGTGGTACTTTGACTGTAGACCAGCTGCATAAGAAAATGAATCCTACAAAAGACCTGTTTATGTTGGGATCAGGGAACCTCTCTGACAAACCGCACACAGCCCATCTGCTTAAGATGTTTCACAATTGGATTGTCTTTGGCCGAGCTTCCCTTGAGTGAAAACTGGGAACTTCAGGGTTGTTTGTTTCTCCTCCTACTCCTTTTCCTCATCAAATGAAAAAAGAGTAAGGTTTGTCTCCAGTGTATTCAGAGATAAAAATGTTTTGCGTTTTTGCTTGCAAGGTGTGTAATGGCATCCTTGCCATCAGATTTCTGTGCAAAATTCAATAATTGCCAAGGACCTGAATGGATGTAGTGTTCTCTGCAGTGGTGAAGGAACAGTATGGAGTTGAGGAATATGGATTTTGAGAAGTGAGTGAGGCCTATAGTCACAGAGAGGATGTAAGAGTGTACCCTGACTTCTAAACTTAACCCTTCTGGTGCACAGAAGGAAAAATTTCAACAGCTCTTATGCTGAGCGGTGCTGGAAAAGGGAGAACATGTAACATAGGGAGTTTGTAGACATGTTAAAGTTTGAGTCTCTGTAAAATACAGACCACCTTGTGCAATTACCAAAGAAATTATCAACCCTTTTTGATTTACAGCATCACTGAAATCATGGCCAAACCTTGGCTGAGAACTTTAAAACACTCCAGCTTTCAGAGAGCTGAAGAGTTAGGAAAGCCCAGGGAAGGATTTGCAGGGACTTACAGCAATGACTCGGGACAGATGGGCTTGAAAGCAGAACTGGGTCCTGACACGCTCTGTCTGCTTCCACAGCAGGCTATTAGCTTGCAGGCTTGAACTGTTGAATATTTAGATCCACCCACTGTCCCCTGTGCCAAGACCACCCTGCTGCTACTCGTGTCATGCAGATTTGGCACAGAAGCTGCATTTAAACAGCTAATGAGTTGCATGTTGAAGCACAGGCTGGTCTCCCCTATTGAAATCCCATAAAAGAGCTGTGACTTATCTTGAGCTGAGTAATCTACTAGCTACTGATACCATTGCATCTTTCTATAGACTGGCTACTTTACCTGTTTCAGTGATGAAACAGATGCTGCGAGTTTTCAAAAGCAAAAGATAGATTTTCTTACCCCAAGCAACCTATTTAAATGAAAATTGCTAAATGTAGACTTACTGTTATGTAGGAATTTAATGATAGCACATGGTGGGGTAATTATACCTGCATCACTTCAGTATTGACATTAGAAGAAAATTAAGCCTTGATTATCCCTGTTTAGGAAGAATTGGACTAGTGAGTTAAATTGTACTGGAGATGTCCTTTCCAGTCCATCAGTAACTGGAATCTCTGAGGTAGCGCATTAGATCAGCTCATCACCTTGTACCCAAGAGCTTTTAGAAAGTTACCTGATGGGATGGGCAAAGTCCAGGCGAGTGCTGTGGTGGTCCCTCCCCCCGCCTCGTATTCAGAGTGGATGAACAAGGCGCCTTGCACAGGGTCGTGCAGCTGGCAGAGGTGCTGGCGAGAGAGATACTTGGGATGCTGCGATCCCAGGTGGGTGCCTGTAACCAGGAGTTACAGTCATCACACGAAGTTTTATTTATAAGATTTTTAACTTAAAACACAGAGGACGCAATTCTCCCGTGGGCTGAAGCCAGCAGATCCTTAAACCACCTTTGTCAGTGGTGTGACTTCCTGTCTCCTAGCCCCCACTTAGCAGGCTGTTGTCACACCATTCCACTGATGTTCTGGCTTTCAGAGTGAAGTGGATCTTGATTGTCCCTTCTAACCCAAATCCATTTGAATTTGCAAATGCTGTTTGCATTGGCAAAGACAACTTAAACGGTCTTTGCTCCATGCCCAGCTGACTGTTAATACCTATTGGGTCTTCTAAACTTGATTAATAGGACTATGTGTCTTTTAAAAACTTTGCTTTTAACCTGGACTGACCCAAGCTTGTCACCACTCTAAAATAAGAAGCTGTTTTTACTGGATTCAAGATCTCACAGCAGGATTAAAGAAGGTAAAAATTAAGAATTTTAAGAGCATAGTAGTGTGTTTAACAGCCTATTTAACTTAGCTCCAGTTAGATACTGTTCTTCCAGTTAGAACTTGAGACGTATGCTATCAGTGAAAGATTTACACTGATTTCCAGCTGTGAGGTTGGCGACGTACCAGCTAGTTGTCATCAGATGTCTCTATGGCCTTAATTATGGGTTCTTCCTCCTTCCTTGTGCTGGTCCTACTGATCTTCTAATCCCAGGCTCGTGTGATTAAAAATAGTTTATTCAAAAATTATTTTTCTGCTGTTTATAAAAATACCCAAGTCTGTTCACTGAGACTGGAGGAGCAGTAAAGGGGAGGCAAGGAGCAAGGCAGGGGAAGTACAGGGCTTCCTTGTAGAGCAGCTGTCAGTTTAACTTGAAGTGAAAGGACAGCCTTGAGCTGTGTGTGGTTTCACATTTGGGGTTTTATTTGTGAGCTTCCTTTCCCTTCATGTGCTGGGCCAAGAAATACCTGTGCAGCTGAGAAACAAGGAACAGAACCCATTGGAGCATGTGGGGGAGAAAGGGTTGTGGTGAGGAAAAAAAAGCACGTGGAATTACAGCTTTATTTCTTACAGTCTTAGTTATCTGTTAGCTGGGCTTTTATTGTTTTATTGGGTGGGGTAAGGAAATCAAGGTGAATTTAACAGAAGGGCTGAATGACCCTCTTGCAGTTGAACTTCTAAATGGACCAAAACTCATCTCCGTTCATCCAAGTGGTGAAGGGAGGTAATAGTAAACTAGTTTCACTATTCCCACTTGGTACAACTTTCTGTGCGTGCTGCGTGCCCTGTGTAGTGTAGGGCTGTAATGCTTCGAGGTGCCCGCAATTTTGTAGACATTTTATTAGAATGTTGAGCTGAATTTGAGAAGTGACTCTCTTGTCTGCTGTGGAGACCTTCTGCAGATGATATAGCATTTCCCATTACCACTGGATGCAGTGAGGAAGGTTGGTATTAAGCCAGTCCCTTCTACACCAGAGCATCAAGTTAAAATACAAGTTCTAAGAGCAATTTGATCATTAACTGGTACACAGAAACATGAGGGTTTTAGGTATCTCTGGATGCCACATGTTTCAGGTATAGTGGGAAACAGCCTGTACCTGTGATGTGTATCACATTACTTATTCATATCTTTAGTCTTTATATTTAGCATTCAAATTTCAAGTTACATCAGTGCAGAAGTTCAGGTTCCTAAAATACTACTCTCATTTATTGTGGTGTGAAACAAGTTAATTGTCACAAATTGCCATTTAAAGTGAAAGCTAAGGACCAGCTTCCTACAGAGTAAAAATATTACCTATTTTCACTTAAACCTGCAACAATTATCTGTACCAGACTCTACACCACACAGGATGACTGGTTCATTTATGTGCTGTTGGGGAGGGGGGGAAAGCTGCATACAGGGAAGCAGCTTTTTTTCCAGGGAGGGAAGCAAAAAAACACCCAATAGTGCTGAGGAAGTAGGACCAAAATTCATTGGAAAACTACTTTATACTAAACTCGGTCATCTAATATGCTACCTAACAAAGCCACTGGTGTTTGAGTTTCTGTCAAGGGAACTTTGATAATAAAACACCTTTAGTAATGGAAAACTTTAAACCAACTATGGTAAGTATGACTTCTTTTGGAGGGGGGCATACCGAAACTTTTCCAAAAGTAGAAACCAAGAGGCCACTGTCTTGTCTGTAGGCTTTTTTTTATTGTTAGTTAAGATTACAGGGTAGCTTTTTAGAGCATCAGACTTGCATTTTAAAAGTAATGTGACCTTTTATGTGTTGTTGCCTTACACGAATTCTTAACACTGTGGGCTTAAACTAAATCCTTGCAAAACACTGAGAAGTCATGACAGAAACAAATGTTTTTAAACGTGACTAGATTCCCCATGCTTTACTGTCGATTGCTTTCGTGCATGCTCTGAAAATGAGAGAAATTGAGTATTTTCAAGCTGGGAGGAGAAGGGCACTGTGAGTATTGCTGAAAGAACACTTATTTAAACACGGGTTAAGGCTAAGCCTCCTCAGATTCTGTTTCTGCTGAATTCTCCTCTGTCATGGTGCCTACTACATTCCATTGCTTTTGTCTGGGCTTGGTATTTGGGAAATTTTGGTTGAGGGCTGGAAGGTGGGGGGGCATGCTGGAAGCTGGTCAGCAGTAAGGAGAGAAGGGCTGGTGTGGGAATTGTGGAGTGGGGTCAGGGTTTAACTTTAGTGGCCATTCATCAGATGATGATTGATTGCTGTGCAGTCCCGGGGGACGTTTAACAACATCTCCGCCCATCCCCCTGCCCCCTTTGAAAGCAGATGGACCAAAAAATGGGGAGAGCGACACCCAGGAATTCCTGCTGTTGTAAAATGTTTTTACGGTGCACTGTACAGCCTTTCCTGAAGCAATCACATTTATGGCCTTGCTGTTGTATTTCTTGGGCTGCTGTGGCTGTAAAAGATGAATAGCCCTGTAACATGGTTCACTGATTCTGTTTAAATTGAAGTAGGCTCCCTTTATTGTTTTGTGTCTAAAATTGTATGCCACCAATTCAGGAAATATTTCCTGTTTGGGAAGTAATCAACCCTTAGCTGATTTATTTTAAAATAAATCACTTCTAACTATCTCTAAAACTAGTCCCCTCTTCCTTCTGACTTCTGTCTTCATTTAATTCTGTTGGAAATTCTAAAATACTAATTAATGTAGTGGAGCAGTTAAAAAAAAAAAAGCTACTAAGCTTGCTTAATAGTCTTCTTCCCCGTGCTGGATAATTAACAAAATGGGTGTTGGAAAGGCAGCAGTTTTTATCTTAATTGTATTTTTACTTAGTTACTTAATACTACAGAAAGAAAGAATTCATTAAATGCAATTTACACTGTTGTTAATTTCTTTGAAAGGAGAAATCTGTCTCTGCTTTCTCCTTTCTTTCCTTGCTGCCCATCAGAACATTTGTGTGGTTTGGAAAAACAAGCATGTTTGAAGGTGTTTGCTTATAAACCAGTTTTTCATTCATTTGGGTGAATAGTGAAACTACCAGGACAATAGTAAATTTACAGCTTGGTGGATCTTTTTGGTTTGTATCATCTGTACCTCTTCAGATGTGGAGGGGGAAACTTATAGGACTTTCCTCTGAAGTACTGTTATGTGGGGTTTGTTTGTTTGTCTTGCTTGTCCTGTTTTGGTTTGGGTTTTTTGTTTGTTTTGGGGGTTTTCTTGGGGACGTTGTGGTTTTTGGGGGTTTTTTTTGTTTATTTGGTGGGGGGGTTGGTTTTTTTAGAGTGTTTGGGGAATTTTTTTTTTATTTAAAGCTGAGTATTATAAGTTGATGTCTGCTAAGGAAGGCTTAGAATTACTTTTCCATTTCCTCCTACTATTCCTGCCTATCCACACGTGTTATTTGTCTTACAGTGAGCATAGGAAGAGCAGTATGATGCTATAGTAACAGTGCAAATGAAATGTGGGGTGGCCTTCTCACATTGCTGAAATTGGAAGAAGGGGAAACTCTGCCAGCGTTTTAGGTACGCTGCACGTGCATCAGATCCGAGCTGAGAACACATTTGTGGATTGTCCTACGTATATTGTTAGTATGATTTTTTTACAGGGGGTTGCTTGTTTGGTGGGTGGGGGCAAAGGGGGAGAATTGGCTTCCTCTCCTCCCTCTTCCCTTCCCTTCCCCCCTTCATTTAGAAACAGGCGCAGAAACTTAATCTAGCAGTATGTGACCTTTGTGGCCATGACCTAGGGACTGGGATGTGAGCAGGCTTGAGCTTAACAATAAATGCCTGGTTTTGCTTGGAAGCGCAGGCAAGCTGGGTGCTGTGCCCAAGCCCCTTAGCCCAGCTGGCACAAATCCCCCTCCCTGCTGTGCCCTGCACATCTGGGGACTTGCCAGTTTTATTCTCTGCGAGTGTGCTCCCTTTGCTGGGTCGAGCTGATGGACAGCCTGTTGGATGCTCCTGACAAGTATGCGAGGTTGACCACAGGAGGAGAGTTGCCCTTGTACCTCTGCCAAGTCTGGGGATTCTGTTGTAGTCTTTGTGTGCAGAAAGGAGTTTCTGGGGAGTTGCTGGTTCCTCTTTCAGTTCTCTTCTGGTGGGTAGCCCCCTACCCCACTGAGAGCAGTAGGGGTAATGCATTTGTGCTTTCTCCTGTGTATGTTTAAGGTAAGAGTGTAATGATGGTCTGCCCATCACCGTATGCTTCTTTTTGCCCAAGGCTGTTAACACTTTTGCTCTTAGATTAAATCTAGGATGTTTTTACTGGTTTTGTTTTACTAAGAAACAAATATGAGGCTTTATCAACGGCCCTGTAGTATTTGCCCAAGACCTTCCCCTGCCGTGTCCTGTGTAATCTGCGTATTTCTGAAATGAGATTAAGACTCTTGTCACTCTTCATTCTAAATTTGAGTGGTGTTTCCCACCACGTTTTGGTGCGTGGCAAGAGGCAAATGAACAGCTTAAACTTGGTTTTTCTTTGTCCCAGTGGGTGCTGTTACCTTTCAACAGGAGTGCCCTGGGTGACTACTTGCAGCGGGAGTGACCAAGCTTTTGCTTCTGGTATTGACTACTGTGGAGGACTAATAACAGATTTGCCTTGCTTCTGGTCTTCTGTTCATATGGTCACCATTTTCCTTTCAGCTGCTCTGCTTGACTGAGGCCCCAAATCCCTGCTGTATGTTTTTAAAGTATATCAGATTCATATGACTTAACTTGATACCCTATCTTAGTTTTCATTCTCTCTGAACTTCTCAGTTGTCTAAGTGATGTTATTCAGGAATATGTAATAAACATTTCCTGTAATTTCAGCAGAAAAATTACAGATCTGTATGTGCAAGTGAACATTGTATACAGATTTAGACAACTGCCACATAAAGACAAGGAGGCCTCTAGTTGAAGAAGATGATGCATTTGAACAATGTATTTTGGAGCCAAGGCAGCTTTTTACTTGGTAAAATCAGAGATTCTGAGATACTTACTGCCTGAGGATTTAGTATTTGAACAGAAGCAAGACATAAGTCTGTTCAGTTTCTCTACAGTAAAATTTTAAGACAAACAAGGGGTTTTAGTAAAATCTGACGTGCACAAATGCACACATAACCCTTTGAGAAATTAATCCATATACCACTTCAGCTGTTGCACTTATAGGAGCTTAAAATGTCACTTTATGCAGCACAGGCAGTCCAAGGGAATCACCTGTCCTGTCCTTCCCCTTCCTTTTGAGGGAAAAGGGAAAGGGGGATGTTATGCCCTGTATCACAGGCTGCTAGCTGGAATTGGGAGTGGCTGGATGACAGCTGGGAGAAGACAGGCATATCAAACACATGTCCAGTCTTTCTGTCCTTGCTCCTTTCTGTGAGGTAGACTTGGAATATCTGGTGATGGAAAAGTTGTTTGTAGAACAAAACCTTGTACCATTGTACTCTTCCACGGTAATTCTGGTAATCTAGATTTTCTAACATTACACTGTTAAGAAAAGTAGTGTATGTAGTTAAGGGCAGGACTTCAATACAGAACTTTCTTGTGTTGAAGTGTTGTACTCCTTCATTTGCATCTCTGAAAACAAAAAACAATACAGCTGGCTTCTGCTCCCCTGTAAGAAAATACGCGTCCATGGAAGCTGCTAATTCTGTGTGCTACTTCCCTCTACTGGATGGAATGGAAACAATTACAGCTGATGAATGAATCCGGCTTTCTAGGCTAACATCTTGGTGTAAGACTTTCATTGTGATTTGACTGTAGGGTTTGAAAGTGCTTTGTGAATAGAATGGGGTATTAGTGGTTACCCACAGTTCACTGTAGCATTCAAATGGTGGGCATGCCAGTCTTTTCCAGCTCGAGCATCTTGAAGCATCACTAGCATAGAAACACCATCATAGCAAAGATTTTTTCTTCTTTGCTGCTGGGAGTGACAGGGGGGCAGCTTTGCCTAATATTGTCACTGCCCTGGACATAAGGGATTTGTATATTTTGAAAACATCGAGGGTGGTTCTCTGCACGCATGATTTTGTTTTTGCTTTCTTGGGAAGTGGGAGTGCTGGTGCTGTGGTTCTCCAGTGTACTGATTATTGAATGACCCACTGAAGAGAATGTGGTGTTTGTTTATGCAGGAAAAATCTTCACCTGAAACTTGCCTTAGATGGCATCTCCAATCTGCAAGTGTTGGCAGATGGCTTCCGCTCTTTAAGAGGAGCTGTTGTGGACACTCTTCCTACTATTGTATTGCAAAGAAAACAAGGATACTTCCATCTAACTGTTAGAGTATGATTTGGAGTTTACTGGGAAGGATAGCTCTTCCTCTGTGGAGAAACTATTGTGAGGTCTTTGCCTATTGCTACTGCCTCTAACCAGCTCCTTTATAGTTGAGCTTTTTTGGAATTTTTTTTGTTTGTTTTACATTCTGGCTCTGTTTTCTTATTAATTCTTCATTAAATAATGATACAGATTTCTTTTTTCCTCCTTCAGGTACTGCATTTCTACTGTGATACCTGTTCTGTCCCCATATGTCGTGAATGTACCATGGGACGACATGTGGGTCACAGCTTTATCTACCTCCAAGATGCCCTGCAGGATTCCAGGACTCTCACCATTCAGCTCCTGGCAGATGCTCAACAAGGACGACAGGCTATTCAAGTAAGATACTCCCCACTTGAGTACTTTATTTCCCCCTCCTCCTTCCCCCCCACAGCTTGTCTGTTACAGGGCAAGGTGTCAAGGCAAAAAGCTCTCTGCTTCTTCTGTCAGTCTTCTCACCCCTTCTGTTTTCTCAGATCTCTGACAGAAGTGGTGGTGGAGCTGAAAATAAAGTGCTGTTATGAGTTTTGCATTCTTGCGGCATAATCTTGTCATGTAAATCACAATATATATGAAGCTCTGTACAAATGCACTTGGGCGTGAAGCGTTTTGAAGAAAGCTCTGATTTTGTATAGCGGTGCCAAACCTGGCTTTCTTTTTATCACTAAGACCTCTTTTCAGCATCTTTCCTGCCTGTACAGCACCTAGCACTCTTAACTACCTTTGACTCTGGTTACGTCTTCAGTGTTGCCACCAAATACAAAATACTGTTGAATTAGTGTTTGTTGAAAAGCTGTTGAATTTGTGTGAAATTTCTAACCTGCACGTACAGAGAGCATCTAGAGCTGTCTCCATTCGAAGATTACCCTGCACACACAGATGCATACTGTGCCTGTTACTCTGTTCTACCTCAGTTACGTTTAATAACGCAAATGTAAATATCTGGAAGGAAGGTAGTACAGTGCTTCAAACTAGAAAAAGAATTTACACAGCGAATTAAACTGCAGTGGCATGTACATACTTACTTACTTTTGCTGAGTAATGCCTAGCAGTAACTACTACGATATTAGCAGTAATTTTGTTTGTATAGATAGATTTTGAATCTGGAAAGCATAGTGGGAAACTTCACTCCATACCTACTGCCTTGTAGTTTTGTGAACCTCATGTTCTAAACTTGAGCTGGACATGAGAAAACTCAACAGTTCTATGTGCTTTAACTAATAAGAATTTATTTTTTTTTTGAGTAGACATTTGCAGAATGTCATGGATAGGAAGTAGGTGTGAATTAAGTGTGCTTTCCTGGCACATGCATGATATAAACAATAATTAAAATAGGCCACAGCACACTGTCCACCCGTTGCTGCTTTCTAATAGATGAGGGAAGTAAACTTGTTCCATGGGGCAGGAGCAGCTAACCCTTTGCTCACTAATCTTTACCTCTGTGGAAGGAAATAATACTTGGTCTAGATAGTAAACAGCTTGAAATGTTAACTTGTTACAACAGAACAGTAAACACCAAGTTTTTGCAGGTGGGTGGTTAATTTAAAACTCTACCTTTAGGCAGAGTCCTGCAAAACTTAGTTTCTTTTAAGATTTGTCTTAATCCGAATCATAAGGCTCACCAGCAGTATCCATGCTTGAACCATCTCACGTGTCCCCAAAATGAACAAGAAGGAAGGGATTACGCTAGTTTAAAGACCATCAGCATTCAGTGCAGTGCTGCAGTGTTCTGAATTTCTCTGTTAGTAATTAAATTATTGCTTTTGACCTCCAGGGCTCTTAATCATCTAACAGGTGTGGCTAAATCATTGTAGAAGGGACTGTGCCTTGCACTAAAAACTAGTGGGGATAGCACTGAGTACCACTCTGCTAGTATTGCACGAATGCTCTTGTGCCTGATTTCCTTCCTACTGAGTTTACTTTGCTCAGTCTCTCCCCGTTTTCTTCTGGGTTTTATGGAGCTGATTATTGTATGATGGAGCAGATAAAAGTTGGGTGGTACTGGCTGTGTTCATGTAACTCTAACAAGCAGTTCTACTGAACTTAAGTTAGTCCAGTTTTGCCCTGGTCTCACTACAGCCCGTCCAGGTGAAGAGGCTGTCTTGGAAGTGTTAAAATGGGCAGCTTGTGTAAAGATCTGTAAAATGAACCGTGTTTTCTAGAGGTGAGTTGTTTCGTTAGTTTAGTAGGCTTTTTAATGTGGATCACTGTACAGAAGGTCAGCAAACGGATCACTATAAATTTGAGGGGGTGGTAATCTGTGCGTGCAGGTGCACGAATGGGAAGATTGTTCAGTTCTAGACAGCTACTGCTGAAGCGACATCAGCAGCAACTGGAAGAGCATGTGACTTAAAATCAGAGGTGTCCAGTTCAAAGGGTTGATGCAATGAAACGGCATCAAGTTTACGTAAAGCAGAGTTTTCCTTGTTGGGACAACAGGGCTGTGAAGCTATAAGTTTATCCTAGGGAGGAAGAGAGCATGTCAACATGAATTTGGAACAAATGCTAAAGTTAACTAGACTCTAATTTAAAAGAAATTGGCTTGTGTGGTTTTCTTAAAGTATAGAAGTAGTCAACAGAGAATTAAATGCCAGTACAAGCTGTAATATGAGGAACATAGACTGGAACTCTTAAGAGGCTTGAAAAGTAATACGTTGTAGTAACACTTCTTAGTTTGACTGATTCATAATGCTGTACTAGAAACTCTTAATAGGCTCTGAAAGTGATAGCTCCCCTGACATGAGATGTTGAGGATGGATGAGGAAGGGTAGTTGAGAGTAAAGGGGGAAAGGTGGAATTTGAAGGGCGTTGCAGGAGAGAGGGAATCAAGCCGTGAGTCAACTGGCTGGAGAGTATCTGGTTAACCAAAGTTGAAGGCTTTTAGGAAGAAATGTTTATTTAAACTCTTCCTGTGGCTTTGGAGGAAAGATTGCTTTTCAGACTTAAAAAATTGCTATGGGTTGGGATATGTTTCAGCCTCTTCATCCACTGAAGCCTGATGTAGTCTGTCACTCCAGAAAAGTCCAAACCTCACTTTTCAAAGGAGTTGAAGTCCTCTGTAAGACATGGTAAGGCTTGACAGCAAGAGGCTTTGCTTTTTTTTTTTTTTTTTCCCCCTCTGTGAAATTCTGTAGCAATGGAAAACTTTCCCTGCTTCCCTGTGCTACGATGGTCGGAATCACGCATTTCTAAGCCTGTCCCTAACACAAGAATTTGTGGTTGTGTGCCTGTGTGGTGAGTTGATCCAGCTGAATGGGTAACCTTTCCGTGGGATTAATTTTTGGCTGGGTCAGCCCCCTGGCTGGTTCACTGCAGTGCTGCCAGGACTGTTGATGGTGCCAGGGAATGAAGCAGAAACACCCAACTCAGTTGCCTGTAGGACCTCTTTCTTATCTCAGTGGAAAGCTATCCTCCTTGCTGGGATACTTTTCCAGCCTTTTCAGAGACTCAGATGGATTCATAGGATGATATGAAAGCCAAAGCTGACACTGGATTAATGAGGTGGGAGGAATCAGGCCTGCTTGCTGCCTTTCTATATGGGGAGCATGTCCTGCTGCCTTGTTTTACCTCGTGAAAGTGCACACTTAGCTGTCTTCTTTCAGATTTTTTTCCGAGGACCAGGTCACAAACTGAACGTAAATCTGTTACGATGAAAGATAGATGGCTTCTTCAAAATGTCACGTTCTTAAAATACATCTATACGTGTGTAACTGTATATATGTATGTATGTATGCGTGTAATCTAATGCACTTGCGTAACAGGAAAGCACTGAGTGCTCGCTCCCCCTTTAGGGTTAATTTTCCAGGTGAACATAATAAAATAAGGTTTGATTTATTCATCTCAGTTGTCTTAAAAGTGGTTTTGTTGGAAAACAAACGAATTCCTTTATAGCTGAGCCTATAATTGGTTTTGCTGGGATGTTTGACAGCGCAGGCTTCTCACTGACCAGTGAGACTGGTCATGTGCAGAACATAGTGGGAGCTACTCTCTTATCTACCGTCATGAAAAGCTTAGGAGCGGGTGGTAAGGCAGGCCAGACACTAAGGCAATGCCTCTTCCCTCCCAAACTGTGGAGGAGGTGGTATGAAATAGATTAACGCCTTTATGGGGGGGCGAGAGGACACTGTAAGAAACTCAGCCAGCCAGAGGAGGAAGCCGATCCGTTGCCTTGAGCCTCTGCCCTTCAGTGGAAGCTTCCCTGTGGGTTGCCATATGGATTTGTGCTGCTGGGAGGTCGATACCTGAGAAGGATGGCACCGCTGTGCTGCAAGGGATCGTTTTTGGGTTGTCACTTTGAGTTAGCTCAGGCCCCCTTGTGTGTGGCTTTGAAGTCAGGCTTGAGGGTTTGAGAATCTGAAATGAAGCTTTGTAAACAAAATGGAGTCAATTGTGCTTTTCTAAATCTGGGATTTTTATGAATAGGGACTGAATTTCTCCGTACTTCTAGTTATTGTTTTGTGTTGTATTTCAGTGAGTTCCTTTAGTGCAGCATAGGAGCAGATGGTTACTGGGGAAGGTGGATTTGATGTGTTTCACTGTCCAAACTACTGTTCTGCCTAAAACGGCGTAGGCAAAAAGTCTGCTCTTGCAGTACAAACCAAAATGATTGTTTAGTGGTATCTGATGTGAGTTAACCTGGCCTCTAGCCCTCCGTCCATCAAAGCCTCTTTTGAAATTGTCTGTGTGGGGAACTTTAGGAATGTTTTAGCATTTTATACTTATTAGGCTGAAACATCTAAATTGGTCCAGCTACTGTGATTTGTGCTATACCTGCACCAATATTGCTGCAAATTCACTGCTAAGCTTGTTAATGCTAATGTCTTTACTGTAACTCTACAGGAACTTCTAGTTTAATTTTTCTAGTATTAAGAGCATTAGGAAATTTATATCCAGTTCTTGATGCTGGGGAAAGATTGCTGTTATGGTCCTGGTTGTTTCATCCTGCTCTGAAATTGTGATAAGTAAGGGGAAACTTAGCGAAACAAGCTCACTGTATCTTTTTGTTACCATAAGGAATTGAAAACAAACCATTTGTGTCTGGAACACCTTCCATTTGGTGGAAGAGGGATAACTTGAGACATACCAAAAGGTTTCCTTAAGTAGTTCAGGTTTTTTGTCTTGTTTTTATTTTTATATTTATTATTACTTCATGTGCTTTGAAAAGCCAGAGAGGAGTTTAATTAGTAGGCATCTCAGCTTTTTTTTTTCCCCTCCTTAAGCAGGGATAACTTAGTCTCAAATTCCTTAGTGTTTAAAGTGTAAATCCTCCCTACTGATGCAGGGAACGTAGAGTTAAGATTCTTTAGCCAATACCTGTGGTCCATTCACCCCTGAAATACTGAAGAATTCCTCAGAAGAAAACAAAATTTGCTTTTAGGTTGGAATTTTCTCTCCGGGGATTTGCACCCTCACTGGAAAACTTGAAATTGGGAACCTTAAATATAGGAATTAATGCCTGAGAAATTATGCATTCTTCTTTCTCATCCTCAGATGGATGGAATAAGAAAACCGTAGGGACCTTTTCAGATATTTTCATGCAAACCAGCATTGCAATACAGTTTGCCCTAAGCAGCCTTTACATGCCTCATGGTGCTGACACAATGGCACGTTGTGCTGCAGTTTGTTCAATTGGATAGTTTTCAGAACTTAATTGATGTAATCTATCATCATGGCTCAGCGTCTGGATTAACAGGCTCTGCTGTTTCAGAGACCTGAGTTAGCCTCTTCAAATAACCGTGTGCTGTGTGGACATAACTGTGGACGTACTGGTTTAATTTGGGTACTGGGCAGTGGGAACCGTCCAGTGGGAGCATCAGCACCCTTACAGTCACTCTGTGGTTCTTGCTTGTTGTCTCTCAGAGCACAGGCTTTGTAATAGTTTTTCTTTCTCCTGAATTGTTGTATGTTTCTGACCGTAATTTTTAATTTAAAGATGCACTGGTGAAGACTTGGAGCAGTGATATTCCTAGAACACTAAATATTCCATGGGAATGTTTAAGTTAACACGAAACTGTAGGGAGTTTTTTATAACTTGAGGGTCCAGTTCCTAATGTCCAGCAGCAAACAGGAAGTATGAAACTGACTGAAAACTACCATTCTACAAGATGGCAAATCCTGATTTGGGCCCCTCTGTGGTGATCAGCCCAGACAGATATCCAGAAGTGCAGCCAAGTTCTGCACTGTTAGTTTGCTTCTTTTGACTCTTGCAGTTGGGATCTTCATAGGTTTGTGTTGTAGCATCAGTAGCTGTGTCAGTCACTACTACTTTTTCCCTCAGGCAGTAAAATGTGGGTGAAGGGGATCTCAGAGGTGCCCGCCCAAAGGGATCTTGCAAAGGACACCTGGGTTCCAATACAACTTTGCCCTTCACCTTTTACTCAAAACTGAAATGTGCTGGTAGCAATAGCAGGTGATGGATGTCTGCACTGCTTTCCTTCGTGAGAACGTTTTCTGTCTGCTCCACTGGAAGCTGTGTGTGCAAAGGTTCCTTGTGTTGTGGCCCTCTGGAACATATATATCACTTGCATAAGCTCTGTTGCTACTTATATTTTACTCTGAGGAATTAAAGTACCGTTTTCAACCCTAAAGTTTTTACAAGATACATTGCAAAGTCTTTTACTTGTTTTTAACAAACACAAGGCAGTGGTGACATCTCTAATAAAATGAGGAGCGGAATTGGCTGTCTTTGGAACCCTGAGAAGCCACAAGTGAATGGGCACAGCTGCAAATAGGCCACTTACTGTATTGACCAACAGCAATAAACAGAGCAGTTGTTCTCCATCTCAAATTCAATAACCCAGCACAGTTCTTGGCTAAACACAGGCCTTGCCTTCTATCTCCCGAGCGTGTAAACTGGTTGACCATCTTATTCACTAGCACTGAAAAAATCACGACATTCCATGAAGAGAGTGCATCATAAAAGCTGTTTTTCTTTACAAGAAGTTATTAAAAAAGGTTCTGTGGTGTCTGACCAGAACAAGAAACGCTGCTGCTTAACATGTTTCCTAAAAAGTTGACCTCTCTCAGACAAGTTCCGCACAGGAAATGCCTGCAGAACAGCAGGAGTGAGTCTTCATGGCAGAACTCTGACACCTTACAGGAATCAAAGTGAGCAAGGGATTTCCATGTAAAGAAGGCTCCCAAAAGTTATACTTACTGCTCTTGGCTTTTGCTTCAAATATAGATAACTTGTCTGTTGCTGTTCCTCCCACCATACCTCTGCATCTTTGGTACTAGTCAGCCTTCCTAGGCTGTTCTAGCCTATCTGGGCAGAGTCCAGGATCATCTGAATTTTACCAAAGCTTTACTAATATCCTGGACAATATTAGAGCTTTAGTGTTTTGGACATCTCTCACTGATGTGAGCTGTTCATACTTGGGCAAGTAAAAATAAATTCAGATGACGACATGAATTGCTGCTGGACAACCTTGTGCTATTGAGTTTAGCCACTTGCCCTACCCACAACTGATTCATACAGTTCAAAGATTGCAGCATCCATGGGGAATTGCTGCTTTTCCTGCTATGGTGGAGTTCTTGAAAGGTGGACTCTGGGTTTAGTGGAGAATCACGAGGGAAGTTGGGATTGCTCTTAATCTGTAAGGTATGAAGGAAGCGTGCACACAGATCATGGTCCTAATGGATACTGCTGTACACAAAGCACAAATAAGTAACGCAGACTTTCATGCTTTCACAGACATCCTTGTTCGAATTGGAATAGGAGTGGATAGCATAGTTTCCCTAACACTTCTCAGGGAGGTGCATCTTTTCTCTTTGTAAGAGAATGAGGGGATTTTGCTCTACTTGATGGTAATCCAGGTATGTTTTGGATAACATGCATACTTTAGAGGTGATAGAGGCACAGTATTCTTACATGTGGACTCTTCCAGCTAGGTCTGAGGCTTACTGGCTCTTACGAAACCTTAATCTGTGGCCATTTGTGACTTCATTTGCTAAATGTATAGTGAGATTTTAATTTTTTGCCAACTTTAGGGGTTAAGTCAAATTTGCCTGCCAGAAAAGGTGAGAAGGCATGTTCAGGTCTGCCTCCAGTGGGACTGAGATATATAGGTTGTCCATCAGTTTGAAGACATTCCCTGATAAAACTGTAGGGAAGGTGGCTGTGGGAATTGCATGAAGGAGGAAGAGCTGAAAGACCCTGCAGCCTAGGGCTCAGTAAGAGAAGGTAGCTGTCAAGTAGCACTCCTGTATTTCCTCTGCCAGTTTACAGGAGAATTATTTGAAGTAAAGATCAGAAGTGTTGCCTTGTCTGATTTTCTTTACAGGGCTGTCTTCAACTTGTCTCTGGTGACCAGTCACCTGGGCAAGTTAGTATTTTTTCTTTCAGAAAAGGATCTTCTATTTGACTTGTAAGAACACATCTAATTCAAACTAGTTGTCTTAAAATAAATACCTGGAATTAAAATGTCCAAGTAGCATTACACTTACAGTTTTTATGGTTTAGCTTTTCCAAATTTTAGTTTGTTGCCATAAACTTGATGCTGATGAACTCAGACTTCAAAAATACTAACTATTTTGTGAAAGATAGCAAAGGTGCTGTCTGACTTTCTAGACAATGCTGGATCACACTGGGTGGTTCATAGCTTGTTGCATCAGGTGATTCTTAGATTGGTACGTCCTCATAGGTAGAATTAAAATGAGGATATTTTCCATAAGGCCCGGAACATACAGTGAAGCCTTTAAATTACTTTTTAACTCATTTTACTAAGCCTGCATTTCTGAAAATTAAATATGTTTTTGCCAGAGCATTCCCTGGCTACCTAGTCTGAAACAAGCTCAAGTTCTGAAATGTACTAGTTCCTCAAATCAGTGAGAAAAAGATGTTAAGAATTGCCTGCTTTTTGATTTGATTTTATGCCACTTTCTGTAATATTTTATGAAACTGGGAGTAGTTTGGGAAGGATTTTTCCAGGAAAACAGTTCTTGATTTGAGAGGAGAAGAGAGACATGTTCCTTTCAGGTGCATTATGCGTATTTGCAAAATTCTACTACAGAATGTTTTTAAAATACTAGTTTTGCAAGGTTATAATAGAACTTGGTCTCTGAGTTGTAAATAACTATATGACTGCTTTTTAATGATAACCATCTGATCTTTGATTTTTCTTTTAAAATTGATTAACTTCACATTCCGTTAGGGGTATTTCAGATGCACAGACAACACAGTCTGGTCCCTACAGAGTAATTTCTGAGTAGAAGCAGACTCATCACACAGCAAGTCTGAACTACTTGGAGGGAGTAGACAAACTGGGTTCTCTGTATGTAGTAAAGCATTAGTATGAATTTCTGTGCCAGTCTCTTGTTTGCCATACTAGCTGCTTGCTGGAATTGCACAAGGAATTTAGTCCTAGGGTGTTGGTGCATGGTACAGTGAAGGTGTAAACTCCATGTAATAGATGTATTTAAAAAAATCAGGTTAGTCTTTATGTTCCAATGTATGAAATGGGTGAAGCCCTGATAAGAAACTAAGAGTTGTCACTTTATGCCTTCACTTGAAGGTGTAGTGAAATGTAAGCAGCAGTGTTTTGATGCATTTTTAATTGGGTTGGTTGAGCCTTAAGTGTGTTTATCTTTTTTTTGTCCACAGCTGAGTATCGAACAGGCCCAGGCTGTGGCAGAGCAGGTTGAGATGAAAGCGAAGGTGGTACAGTCTGAAGTCAAAGTCGTGACTACTAGACATAAGAAGGCCTTGGAAGAGCGGGAGTGTGAGCTGCTCTGGAAGGTATGCACCCTGACATTTGTGGTTTGTACTGCTGACAGGTGCCTTTTCAAACTGACTAAGTACTTAAGCTATACACGGTCAGAATCTGACATCCAAGGAAAACTGAATTGAAACGCTACAATTTACCGTGAGCTATTTTTTCTGCAGGTAGCAAGGTGTGCTGGGTTCTGGCCCTTATTGATACGGTGCTGGAGGTTTTTGTAGGGGCTGCTGTATCTTCAGAGCAGCACAGCCCCACACATGAGGTGGGCACTCCCCCTGCTGGCTCAGCAGCTGGCCAGGGAGGAGATCCCCTTTAAACACCCTGTTTAAAGAAACTTTTCAAAACATCTTTAATATGTTGCTGTAGAACTAGGTATATAGTGTTTGGGGTTTGCAGTCCACTTCTCATAAAGGACAGGAGCAAAGCTGTGTATGCTGTCCTTTTTTTAAAAAAAAGACTAGTAGAAATTCTGTGAGACTAACTTTTATTGTCCCCACACCTAAAAGCCTTTACTCTTGATCAAGGTAGTGCGTTCCCTCTGACCATTTTTTTCTTTTTTTAAACTCGTATACCAAAAGAATACTTTCCAGCAAGAGTATCTATACAATCCCAAACTCATGGCCTCCTTTCAGCCGTGATGCACATGTGGTATTTTGAGATGAGGAAAAGAAATTACAGCCAAGTTCCTTATTCCAGAAAGGCAACTTAGTGGTCATGGCTCTTCTCTGCTTGTTTAGCACAGATTAGCTTGGATAGGCCCCCTGGGTCCAGCTTGTAGAACTGAACAGAAACACACTCCCTGCTGTAGGATTTAGGACCCTTAGATAAAAGTGAGTCAAGCTGACTTGTCCTGTGACCGCATGATTGCCAGGAGTGTTAAAGGGGAGCAAAAAATGTGTGGTCAAGATGGGAGAGGTTTATGAGTAAGCTGAGAATGCTCCTCTAATGAGCAGTCACACCAGATAGTGTGGCTGGAAACCAGGTGCTGTGTGGCTGGTGCCTGTGCTAGCAGGGCCAGGCAGAATGGCTTGTGCATGTGCTTGATGAGACACGTGCTGCCCAGAAGCAGTGCCATCCTGCTAAAGCATTTCTCCTCTCTTCTCCATCAATATTAACTGAAACAGTAATTTTATGTTTTACTATCTGGTGTCAGCAAAATGGCTAATCTGGTAAGAATTTATTGTATGGAACTACTCTAGCCACAGTGAGACTAATCCCCTACAAGAGAAGTTTGGTTTTCCTGCAGTTCTTTTTGTGTCAGCGGCAAGATTAAAAATACACTTTATAGAGTTACTGTACTTCTAATGCCTCTTTTTCTGAGGTTTTGTATTGAGGGAGATGAGTTCACTTTCCACTGTTAACCTTCCCCCCAAGAATCTTGGCAGCTTTCTTTTTTGAGGTATTCCTAGTACAGAAGGAGCAAGAGCTGCCCCTGAGCTATTTTTATCCCAAGAGGTTGTATAAATGCACTTCATTGTAATATCTGCACTGACAGCAAGTTCTCTTCACATTATGAAACATTATTTTAAGATGGAAAATTGGTGGCGGTGGTAAATGATTCTAGCAAAACAAGCTGAGTGTATCAAGCCCTTGTATCAGGTGTGTTAATGAACAATTTCTCATACCAAAGCTGAGTCTTAAGGATTAAGCTGAGACCCAATATTACTAATTTGTCTTGGAAATCTATTGGAGGAAGCATCTCTAATTTTTTTTTTAGTAGTTTGAAATAGTATGTTTATACGTATGTTATCTAGACAGTGCATAATAGCCAAGGAGTATTCAGACATTGAGTCTTCCTTCAAAATACATTTCAGGTATTGTTCTGCAGCCAAGCAGGTATTCAGACATCAGAAAATGGATTTTTGCAACAAAAAAGCCAAATACATTTCATTAGTTTCACAAAGCAGGTGTCTTTGCCAGATGGTCCAGAGTGGTTTTTCACAAGTAAAGATAAACAGAGGCTTATATAAATGAGTTACAAGCCAACCGTTTTTGCACAAACTTCAGTCCCCCAAGCGGGGACTGGCAGCAACCTTCTGTGTCATCTGAAGTGACATTTACAAAGCATCCTGTTGTAGAGCATGAGCTCAGCATGACTGCTAGTATTTACAAGAAAATATTAAAATAATAGGACTGTAAAAATCCCTGGAGATAGATGTCTGGTACTGCTAGTCAGATGAGAACGTTGCTGGCGGGCAGGGCAATGGCAGGAGCCCACATGCATTAGCTGATGCTGACTCCCAGCCTCAGCTCTGTGTGATAACAGCCCACCTTCTGAGGTTGGTCTCAATTCTGGTTAGTGAAGCCTCAGCCTCTGCTCCCTGGGGGCTAAATGAGATGTGCTTTCAGTTGATCTGTCAAGTACCTTACAACTAGAAAACAGAATAGCATTTGAGGAAGCAAATATTTATTAGTAAGCAAGTGCCTCTCCTTGTCAAATGGCACTCTGCAGCAGATCGGCAGGATAAGAATGTATAGTTTAGCATGGAGGGTAGAAAATACTAATAATCCTGAATTTAGATAACTATTTATTTTTCCTCATTTCTACTTGTCTACATTGTGGCTTTTGGAGGTTTTTTCTGTAGCTGTGTGTCAACATGCTCTAACAACCGGTCAGCTGTTTTTTATGTAGAAGTGTGACACACTAGGTAACGTCTGTGGTGTGGGCTGTCTTTCCTGATGTAAGTGTGCTTTTCTCTCCCCCCTGTCCCCTGCAAGGTGGAAAAGATTCGTCAGGTCAAGGCTAAGTCGCTCTACTTGCAAGTTGAAAAGTTGCGTCAGAACCTAAACAAGCTGGATAACACCATTAGTGCTGTTCAGCAGGTCCTGGAGGAGGGTCGTACCATGGACATTCTTCTGGCTCGGGACCGCATGCTGGCTCAGGTGCAGGAGCTGAAGAATGTGAGAGGCCTTCTCCAGCCACAGGAAGACGACAGGATCATGTTCACTCCCCCCGACCAGGCGCTGTATATGGCCATTAAATCAATGGGCTTTGTCAGCAGCGGGGCTTTTGCTCCTCTGACCAAAGCCACTGGGGAAGGTCTCAAGCGTGCGCTGCAGGGCAAAGTGGCCTCTTTCACCGTGATCGGCTACGACCACGACGGTGAGCCTCGCCTTTCCGGAGGCGACATGATCTCTGCAGTGGTGATGGGCCCAGATGGAAACCTTTTCGGGGCGGATGTCAGCGATCAGCAAAACGGGACCTACCTGGTCAGCTACCGTCCACAGCTGGAGGGAGAGCACCTGGTGTCCGTGATGATGTGCAACCAGCACATTGAGAACAGCCCCTTCAAAGTGGTGGTGAAGTCTGGGCGCAGCTACATAGGCATTGGGCTGCCGGGGCTCTCCTTCGGCAGCGAGGGAGACAGCGACGGCAAGCTTTGTCGCCCCTGGGGGGTTAGCGTCGACAAAGAAGGCTACATCATCGTTGCCGACCGCAGTAATAACCGCATCCAGGTGTTCAAGCCGTGTGGGACCTTCCATCACAAGTTTGGCACGCTGGGCTGCCGGCCAGGACAGTTCGATCGCCCTGCCGGCGTGGCCTGTGACGTTTCGCGTAGGATCGTTGTGGCTGACAAGGACAATCATCGCATCCAGATCTTCACGTTTGAGGGGCAGTTCATTCTGAAGTTTGGGGAGAAAGGAACGAAGAACGGGCAATTCAATTACCCGTGGGACGTGGCCGTCAACGCGGAGGGCAAGATTCTGGTCTCTGACACGAGGAACCATCGCGTTCAGCTGTTCGGGCCCGACGGCGTGTTCCTTAACAAGTACGGCTTCGAAGGGGCGCTCTGGAAGCACTTTGATTCCCCCAGAGGTGTGACTTTCAATCACGAGGGCCACTTGGTAGTGACAGACTTCAACAACCATCGCCTCCTGGTCATCCATCCAGATTGCCAGTCAGCACGCTTCCTGGGCTCCGAGGGCACCGGGAACGGCCAGTTCCTGCGCCCGCAGGGAGTGGCGGTGGATCAAGAAGGGCGCATCATCGTGGCTGACTCCAGAAATCACCGGGTGCAGATATTCGAGTCAAATGGTAGCTTTTTATGCAAGTTTGGCACTCAGGGAAGCGGCTTTGGTCAGATGGACCGTCCTTCAGGTATAGCTGTCACCCCTGATGGCATGATTGTTGTGGTCGACTTCGGAAACAATCGAATTCTCGTCTTCTAATCTCTGTTTGAATTAGGAAGAAACTGTCTCAGGGAAATTCTTCTAAGAGAAAATGAAAAAATACAACGTTAATTCAAACCTACCTCATCTTTAATTTTTTTACAGATGAATGTACTTATCTTTTCTGCAGGGAGTGAGCCTGTAAAAATGAATTCTATCTACCTCATTGTCCTCCTTTCCCTCCCCAGTTTCTCGCCCCATCCCCATCCCCACACACTCATAGTTCAGAACATTTTACCTCTTTCCCCCCCAATGGGGTTTCATGCACAAACAAGTGTTGCTGTGCACATTAGGTGGTTTGTGTGGTGAGTTCTGTTAGACTAAGCCAAAAAAGGCGCTATGTAACTTTTTAAGTGGAGAAAATGGTAGTAGGTGTTCGTAGAGAATTTGTTTTTCTTGACCATACTGCAGTTCTGTGGGTGGGGATATGGGAGGGCGGGACTTCGGTTTTGTTGGAGTTTTTTTTGAATTGCTGCTGCAGCAGAGAACTTTTTCCTGTTCTCCTTTTTATACCTCAGTGTGTTTGATTTACTGGTGAGCACAGCATCTTGTTCCCAGATGACTTTGAACGTTTTGTGAAAGTGAGTGCGATTCACTCGCCAGGAAGAGCAAGTTTGCATCTTTTTTGGCATTTCTGTATATTTTTTTTTCTGAAAGACAGTAATCGAACAGCACAAAGTGAAGCTGATGAAAATGCACAAATATCCTTTAAGTTTGAACCAAATTGTTCATTTTAGTGACTTAGTGCTGTTGTTGTAAAGTTTAGATGAAAAGCAAGGCTTCCTTTAATGTATTCTGTCATTGAGTATTTCTTTTTATCCCTTTTCACCTGAAAGCTAAATTAGTTTTAAAAAAGTTAGTGTTTCTTACCAGTGCACCTAATCTGGATAACAGAAGAGGTTACAAGGAGCATTGAAACAGGGAAAATCAAAACCCTTTTGACTTACTTTCTTTGAAATTACTAGCTTTTTTTTGCCCCTCCCCATAGAGAGACTTTAAGGGAAATAATGTTTGAATTTGTTAGAACAGAAGTGGTACCTTTTTCCAAAAGTAAGAAATAAGCACAGCTTTGGAGATTCAGGGTGTGTTTTGGAGAAGTCAACTGATTGAGGTTTTTTGTTGTTGTTGTTGTTTAAAGAGGATTGCAATAACTCTATCAGTGACAAAAATATATTTTTTTCATATTCTGGCTTCCCCAAGGAGCTGGACTGAAGAATTTGGGAATGTCTACTGTAGCTTTTAGGGTGGGCTTGTAGCTCCCTGCTACAGGATCTCTTGCTACAGATGCAAGTGAAGAGTTACCAGTACCAGCGTAAGGCAAACTGCATCAAGGTGAAACTTTGCTGCTTTTTTTCCAGGGCAGTACCAAAGAATTCTGTGTAAAATACATGTATATGATCCTTAAAAGCTTTGAGGCAGGGGGAAGTTTGCCCTTTTGGGGATATAAAAACACGTTTTGTGAAAAGCAGAAACCTTTGGGGAAAACAGAGATCTCTTCAGCAAAATGTGACTTTGAGTCCCTGGAAGGATTTGGTTTTATTCTTCAATTTCTCGCATTCCAGTTTGGCTGTTAATGCAGACAACGACCTCTATAGATGTGTAGCTTCACCTTCTGTTGTTGGCAAACAAGAATGGTTAAAGTAGGGAACAGAGGGCTCTTCTTTCGCTCTGCAATGGAAGAACTCTTGTATCATTACTTTTAAAGCTTGGAAATGCCATGGGATTTACCTTACTCTTTGCAAGAGATCTCTGAAACACAAACATGGTCATTGTCAAAAAGTCTGAAGAGCTTTAACCATCCTCCAAGGAAAGGGTTCATCTCTCTGCCAGCCACCACGCACAAAAGTGACCTGAGACTGAAAGGCTCTTTACAAGTTTGTGAGAAATCACAAGGTGCACTTTCCTTCTTGCTGCTTTTCCCTCCAAGGAGCATTAACTTTCTGGGTTTTGTAGAAATACCGATGATGTGTGCAGACAGAGATAGCTGCCACTTTAGACGAGGTTTAAACTAAAGGACCAGAAGGAGACAAAGATTAACGAGATGGCAAAACCTCTTTCAAAAGAAGGGTGAGGAAAACCACCTAAATTAAATGAGATAAAACAACTGTGCTGCCTTTCAGCCAAAGCCTCAGGGAAGCAAACTCTTCAAAGCAGTATGTTTCAGTTAGGCTTAATCTTAGGGTGGCATGGTTTAAAAACAGTCTTTAAAGGATGATGTTTTATACAGATGTCTGTCATTAAATTTCTGTGGCCACTCAAAATATGTGTATGTGACAGAGAGCTACTTTACCATCATCACCTTTTGCAAGTTCTGCCTGTGATCATGCCTCCCTTCTTGGGGGTGGCCTACAGCTGTGACAGATGTCCACGTTTTGTCTTGTATTAATTATTCAGCCCAAGAATTCAGCAACATGGGTTGTGAAAACTAATAGCCTGCAAGATTTAGATACCAAAGAAAACTGGTTTAGAAAGCTTTAATGTATAGTTTGCAGTGTCCTCAAATTTATCCTATCATGTCTTAATGAAAATGCCAGGTCTCTTAATACTTTGACCAGAGTGGCTGACAGTGTTGGAGTGTCCTAGAAATGCTCTTGAGCTTTAATGCTTGTCAGGTTCACCCTTTCCTGGGGCTGGAAGGGAGTTGTTTTTCCAGACATTAAAAAAAGAAGTGTGCAGGCAGGATTGTGTTGGACTGGAGGAACCCTTTGCCCCTCTCCAGCCTGCACAGCGTAGAAGGTGGCAGACACTGAAGTTGCCCTTTGCTGTTTTGTACAGAGCCATCGCACAAACCCCCAGTCCAGCTCAGTCAAGAAGAGAAATGACTTGAACTCTTTATAAGTTGCTGTCTATTTAACTCAGTGGGATTTGCTTGCAAACTGAACCTCAAGTGTTTGACCTCATGTATTGAGGAGCTTTTTCGTTTTAAAAACACTACTATTTAGCTACCCAGAAACAATTTCTTATCTTTGTCACAGATAGTGCTAAGCACACTTGGTCTCATTGAAAAGTGGTAGTGTAGCTTATAAAATGGAGTGGTTTATATGCAATGAAAAGAAGTAGTGCTAATATACGATGCCAACATCAGATGCCCCATAGGGGCCTTTAAAAAGTAATAGACTTAAATGAGATTCAAATCTTGCTGTGCTTTTCCATGCATGTTCTCAGGTTAATGCCCAAGTATCATAACATACATGCGGAAAGGAAAGGCAAGCCTTGGAAGCTGGATTGCAAACCAAACAAGCATTCAGAGTAACCTTCTTAGCTAGGGGAAATGGCCTGGAGAAAGGTTGGAGTGAGTGTGTGCCTCTCCGTTGGGGAACAGCAAATGTGGGTGACAGAGCTGTCTACTAGAACTCCCAAAGGATTTTCGCTATGCCAGGTTAAACCAGTGGCTCTAGGGTAAACCTTGTGGTTGACAAACTGTTATCAGCAGTCGGTATGGCCGGTTTGGGTGTTCAGCCTATGAGCAATCTCGTCCTTTCTCAGAATTATGTAAGCAGGAACTTCAGTAGCAAACTGAAGCCGATTCAGTACTTGATAATGCAGGTCCTTCAGATAACTCACTCCTTTTTCTTTAGTACCTTTGAAATATAACTTATTTAAGGAAGCCCATAAACCTTAAGTGTTTAAAGAAAGCAAGGGAAGGAAGACAACACCTGAAAACTAATGCATGTTGGGGCCAGACGTAATCAAGCTGGGAGAAAGAACGAGGCACTTGGATGTGGCATTCCCTTGGAATTGCAGGAAAGTGGGCCCAGTCTGTTATGTTACAGTTAAACCAAAAATAATTTCTGAAGAGAGAAGGTTTATAGGCTCATCTTGCCATAACTTTGATAGTGAGATTTCTTTGTTCAGTTCTAGGTTAAAAAAATACTGTGCCAAAGTTTTGTTTATTTTTTAAAGGAGTGTAAGCCAAATGGTGCCAAAAGGTAATAGGGTATTTAAAAGTAGAGATATTTAACAAACAGTTTGGAACTGTATAAAAAAGGAACACTGGTACTTGAGTTAGACAAATATTGTACCTTTGGTCTTTGAGTCCTTGGGAGTTTGAAACCCAGTTTGCTGTGGTACAAAATGCACAACTAGAGATGCCACTATCTTTTGTTTGAAGTTCTACCTCACTTAGCAGAAGTAAATCATCTACCTCAATTTAGCATCTGACAGGTTTGAGTTGATAATCCACCTGGGGGAAGGATTCATCCTGCCTATGGAAAAGCATTTTAATTAAAACGGAGATGCTAAGTGTGTACTATGTGGTGACTGCTTGCTTTTGTTTGCTTTTGTTTTTGCTGCCTGCCTATGGAGATATTAAGCTGCCCTTGCTAGAGAATCTGTAAATAAAACCAAACGTTCAGGCAGACTGGACTGAGACCCGGAACACTTCCAAGTTGGTTCTGGTTTCGCTATGAGGTATGGAAGTGTAAACTTTTGTTCAGTATTATGACACTACTAGCTGACGTGACGTACTTCATGTTCATTTGCAGTGTTCCTATGCCCGTAAGACCTTTAGGTCTTCTTCTCTCTACAAGAGAAAAACTCATGCATGCCTACCAATGTGTCCTGTTTGGGAAGACTGGTGTTACGATTGCTGTAAACACGATGCTATACCAAATGCTTGAAGGGAATAAGATCCTGATTTTTTTTCTTTTTTTTTTCTCTTCTTTGTTTTTTTTTTTTAATAAATTGACTTTGGTGATTGTATTAGTAGCTTTCTTGACTCAATGGGATTTTTTCCACCATGACAAAGCAACCAAGTTCCTATCCTGGAGGGCAGTTTAGGTTCAAAGATACTCAGGAGAGGCAGTTTAAAACCGCTGTCTCGGGGGTTTATGCAACTTTTTGTAGTGACATGCAACATACCCTGTGTTTTACCTGTGGAGTAGAGTTGCAGAAGCACATTTTCAGACTACTCAACTGAGGGGGGAAAAAAAAAATCCTTTTTCCTCCCCAGTTCGTATTAAGGGGTGGCAAAGTTGGTACAGGAGACCCCTAATAACAATAGGCTGTGCTGGGTTTGGTAAATGTTGTGGTGGAAAATATACATTGATGTCTCTAAGTGATCTTACGGGTTAACAAGCCAGACTGGCATCTTTTTCCATCATTGTTCAACCAGTAATGGTTCTAAAAATGCTTTGTGTACCTGCATGGTCTTAGACCTTCTATTAATGATTGTATCAACTTACAAACTCAGGTAGATAATTTGTTAAGCTCTTTTTGTAGAGCCTTACTGACTGAATGTTAAGTGTCTGTGTACTGATGTAGTTAAGTAACTTCCTTTTGAACTACCAGACTAGTTAAAAAAAAAAAAAGTCCTTTTATAGGTTTGTAGAATACTTTTCAGACAATGTAGTAGTTTTTCCTTCAGAGGGAGAGATGTCTGTTTCTGGATTTTGTTTTTAGGTTTTTTTTTTTCCTAAAATGACTAAGAAGTTTTTAACTAGTTTGTAAGGTTTGCGTAGTCGCCTGAGTTGGTGGGGGTTTCTTATGTATGTGACTCTTGTTTGTACTGTGCATTACCTGTCATGCACTCCTTGGTTCCTGCACAGTTTGTTGCAGTAGTTGAGGGTGTTGAACACGTGCCTGTGATTTAACTCAAACAGAAATTGGAAGCCTTGAACGAAATAAAGCTCATCCACATGAAAACAATGTCAAAACATGCATTTTTCTCCCCTTATTTAACTGACCGTAGATGTGTGGCCCTATCTTACAAAATTTTCACTACTCCTTTATAAGAAGGATTGCCTTGGTGCAGGATTGCATTGGAATCCAGGATGATTTTGTCAGTCCTTGGATGCTGAATGCCTTGAGTTTGATTTTGGTTTTGTAGTTTCCTCCTTCGTTGCAGTTGGTTTTTTTCTGCTTTAGTAGATCAATGATGCTGCTCTCCTAATAATAATAAAATATCTCAGGAGGACAGACAGTGCTGTGCTTTTAATGACTTTCTCAGAGCTTTTGTATCTAACTGAAAATGAGACGGACTGTGACAAGAACTGTCATGCTCCAAACAGGGCATCACATTTCCACTTGGGCAAAAAGTGACATAATTTTTAGTTGACAGATGTTGTACTGCAGAAAAGAAAGCATGACAGGTGATGTGCAAACTCTTACGTAGAATAAGTGAGCAAAATGTTAGAACCCTTGTGTTAATGGAGGTTTCTGAATGTATCTTTGTGGTCCATAGGGAAGGCTGAAGGATGTAGCAAGGAGACGATGTATCAGCTACTGGCAGCCTTAAAACAAAGTCAGTGTCTCTCTGGACTTTAAAATGTTCCTATGCAGTTTATTTTATTTTTGTTTAATCAAATAAATGTGAGGGTTTTTTCCATGGCAAATCTGTGTATGTGTGTTTGTGTATTACTCAGACAAAGCCTTCTTTTCTGTCAGAATGCAAAAAAAAAAAAAAAAAAGCCCCTGCCTGAATTTGATCCTGGCTGTCTCCAGATAGTGACTGTTGAAAACTTTAACCAGAAGCATTTGCTTTGAAAAAGGAGAGGAGGGAAAAATATTGAAGTGTGTTTACAAAAAAAAAATAATGGTAGTGATGCAGCATTGAAAACTCTTGGTTGTCTGTGCTATTAGAAAAAAATCCTCACTGTCATGAGTGGAGGAA
The DNA here is from genome assembly GCA_035584735.1 of Pseudotriccus pelzelni. Taxonomy (NCBI): domain Eukaryota; kingdom Metazoa; phylum Chordata; class Aves; order Passeriformes; family Tyrannidae; genus Pseudotriccus; species Pseudotriccus pelzelni. Next base: position 40,775,175 of record JAWMRA010000078.1, on the reverse strand, counting down.
AGAGTTGTGATACTGAACTCACTGCCTGTAACTCCATGCGTTTTTCACAGTTTTTTGGTTTAACTTTCTTAGGTCCATTTCCAGGCTTCCATTTCTTCACCTTTGCAACCGTGAAGGAATGCTGCTTCTGAGTGGCAGTGTAAATAAAGGAAAGCCCCCCCCAAACATTCAGTAGGTGTCTCTAGCACTTTGCAGGGCAGACTGCCATCACAAACTGGGTAAGTGGAAAAGGTGCCCTTTTTCCTTTACTGCTTTGGAAAACGTTTAAAAAGAAATGGTGAGCATGAGAAGCTGCTGTTCAAGTAAGGTTTGAGAATGAAGGCCACTGCCTGCATTCCCGGCATGGGCAGCAGTGGAGGTGGATTCCAGGCTCTGAAAGTGCTGACTGCTTTGGCTTTTCAAAGCCCTGAACAACTGTAGAGGACCCTCAGCACTACGCTGGGCTCTATCCATCCAAATCCTTGACTAGACCATTGCTTGCTCTTCCTGCTGGAGCAGCTGGCAACACTTCAGCAGTACAGAGAACACTTCAAGTTGGAGGCAGGGAGAGGGAAGGACCTGTGAAGGAGAGGATGAAGACTGCCCAGGTGAGTTTGTCCAGCTTCATGTGTTATTCTGTATTCCCTTGGCTCCTCTGTGCTCTCTCCTGGAAACAGCTGGAACCAAGAAGCTCCATTGAACACTGGGAGATGGCTCTGGATGCTGCTGAACAAGTGCTGTGCAGTTCTTGCACCAGGGCCATGGGCTCAGCCAAAGGTTCTGACCAGGAAATCCACAGCAGTGCCCATGGCCCTGGTGCAAGAACTGTGCTGAGGTAGCAACAAGGCTTTTGGTGCTTGGTTGTGGGAAAGGGAGTGCAACCTCTTTGTCCTGCTGTGGGAACGTGAGCCACAGGGTAATGGGAGGCCAGAGGGAGAGAGGGACAGGCACCCTTAAGTGCAGATCTGCACTGCTGAGTCTACTACCTTAACACGCAGCTGAGCCTGTGCTGCTCCTGTTCTCCCCTGCTGCTCTCACAGGCCAGCTTGCAGTTTTACTTGACCTTCACTTTTTCACTACCAGAGCCTAAAAGAAACAGAGGGAAGAAAAAGCGCACTGTGATTCTATGACCAAGTCCTTGACTGCTCCCTCCCGAGCTGTGTTCTTACACTTACTCTTTTCCTCTCTGTTAACAGTAAAACCGTGAAAGCTGAAAGCCATCATCTCCACTCGTCCATCCCTGTCTTCGAGTGGCAGCGGAGGGAGAAAAAAAGTGCAGAGCTACTGTGGTGACTGCAGCCGCCCCAGGGCAGCGGAGCAGGCGGTGTAGGGCTCAGGCTCACATGTAAATACGGCTGCGATAAGATTCGTGTTATCTGGGGAACAACTGCATCCTTCACCGAGCCCGGGGCGGGAGCGCTGGGTGCCTCCAGGCTGAGCTGGCCGCTGCTGGAGCAAGGCTTGAGCATCTTTTGCATGTGAATGCCCCACATTCCTAGGGGGGCAGGGAAGGGCAGCGAAGAATATTCTCTATTCAGGGCCCCGGGACCACACAGGGAGCATCCTTAACCTTTTTTTGTATTTCATCAGTCAATCTACTTTGACTTGAGGGATGTATCAGGTCCCTTTCTTCCTTCTTTCAGAAAAGTGATCTCTACCTATTTTTTACTGATTTTTTTAAATTATTTTTTAAAATTCCTACTATTTATAAACCACTTGGCCCTACCCGAGGACAAGGTGTGTGCCACCTCCTGCAGTGATATCAAGCTACTGAAAGAGGCAGCTACTTGGTCGTTGCTCCGAAAGGCACAAAAAGCAGGGATGCCAGTTAACCTCACAGGAGGGTGAGTAGCAGGTCTCAAGCTTGCTGCTGTACCGCTTCCTGCTGGAGACACACCCGTGCTCATTCCACAACTTGCACGTTGTTCAGTACTCACTGTTCTGCTGCTGTCACTTGGGGCTTCTTTCTTCAAGATTGAGGGTACAAACCCAAGACTGTCCTGCTGCCTTGCTCTGCTGCACACATCTGCACTGCCTCACGCTCGAGGCTGAGCGCAGAACTCGCAGGCCTCGCACCCCTGGTGCTGCTTGGAAAAGTGATTTTCTTGGTGGTGGCTGGAGGCAAAGTACAATGCCAGCAGCATGGGGAGATAAGGTGTTAGCTCAGCTCTGCCCTGGAGATTATCAGGGCAAAGGCTCAAATAGCTGAAATGGCACAAAACTGCCCAGGAGGGAGGGAACGTGAGGAGAGGTGCTGGGCTCCACGCTGGGCGCCAATTACCTTATGATGGTCTTATGCCCACGTTAAGTCCCAAGGCAGGCTGGCTCACTGCTTTGCCTATGCTTACAATGAGTAACCCGAGAGTCCTTGATTATGCTGCCATCTTACAACTTCTTGGTTTGAGTAAAAGGCCCATTTTTGGTTGTTTTTTTCTTTTCTTGCGAGGTATTCCTCTCTAGTGGACACTGCATTTGAAAAAAAAAACACAAAACGCAACAAACCCAACCAGAAAACAGAACACCTTTTTCTTACAGCCAGGCAGTTTTCCACTGTACCTGCACAATTACATCTTTCTTTTAGGCAAAGAAAACCAGGGAGATGAAAACCAACCAAACAAAAAAAGCCAACACAAACAGGCCCCCATCCAGCCAAAGCGCTACCGTTGCCCAGCACTGACAAACACTTTGCAGCTTCTGCCCTTGCTGATCCATCGTTTTGGCAAAGAGCTTTTTAGCTCTTACTCCTTGTGTTGCTGCTCTTTAATAACTTTAGTTTAAGTACATGATTTTCTCCTTCCAGTCACTTCTCTCCCCCCATTCTCTTCAAAAAGTGCTGAATTACACACTGGGTTAACCAATTCTTGGTAAGTAAAGTGCCACTCCCATTCAAAGCAGATACCCCTCTCTCATTGTTCATGAAATAACCTTTACAAATAAGTGTTTTTGTTTACATGTTTTATTAAAAATTTACATAAACACACTCCAGCAATTGGGGTACTCAGGTGTCCTAGGTTAAAAAAATATACAAAATCCCAAGCCCTCATGGGCACAGCAGCAGCAGGTTGAAGGACTACCTCACTTCCTTTGAACAGTGGTGAAAGCTGGCATCTGAATGGGCTGGATTGAGTGGACTGGCTGGAAAACGGGCTTTTTCCGCATGTCAGAGAGTGTTTTCACGGAAGGGAGCAGCTGGTTCCTCTTGATGATCTGCAGTGCCAGCTGCGTGTTACCTACAAGACAAATTCAATTTAAAAAAAAGCCAAAATACCATTTTATAACATATCGCTGTTCTAGGGACAGAGCACACAGGCACCAGCAGTCTTGCTAGTCAGTGAAATGCTGACATGGATATGAAAAGCATTAGCCAACAGTTAATTTGAAAAAAATACTTCTGCTTGAATCTACCTATTCTTAGCTGAAGACATCAAATTTTTACCTCAGAGCTCCTCCTATATTCCTGAAGGTACCTCCTCCCTCTCCCAGCTGTGTTGTTAGACTCCAGATCTCACCCAAAGTGCCCTCACACTATGACACTGCAGACAGTAATGCAAATGTTGAGGGTATATATAAAACATTTTTAAAATAAGAAATCTGATTTTCAACTGTATGCATGGCCCATCAAATAAAACACCAACATAAATGGAAAACCTATTCTTTGTTAAAAATTAAACCTGTACAATTTAGGAGAAAAGATGCTGAATTCTGAAGGAATATTTCTCCCTCTCACAAATACTTTTCTTTCACTAAAGTTTTAGTTTCATAAGAGACGAACCATTTTGTTGTCATTTATAGAACAAAAAATGTCTTCAGCTTTTTTTTGTTATATACTTAAAAGGGGGTGGGAGATGTAAATCCCACTTTCTTCTCTCTTCTGCTCTGGACATCTTTTTGCAGAAAGGAAAGTTTCCAAAATTCCAACTTAGAAATATCTTTGTAAGAAAAACTTTGCAGAAGTCTCAATTCCGAATGTGAATACTCGAGTCCTCTGCCTGTCTGCAATGCAAGACAACTGAAGGGGAACAGAACATTTCACAACACTTGGATATTAAACCCCAAGGGGCACAGATCTGCAACCATGACAGCTTCAATCAGCAGCTGCATCAGTCTGCTCACGCTGCAAAATTCAGATGCAACCTTTCCAGTTTCCCATTACGTAGAGTTTTCCCCCATACAAACACAGCGAACCTTCCAGAAGATGCATTTTGGAAGAGTGAGCTGTCAGTGTTACAAGCTTTGCTGCCATACTTGCTACATAGGCCTTGACATGGCTTCTTTGGGAAACTGGACTGTGGTTGTCTTTTAATGGAAAGTCTTTGAAACCCTCTTTATAGTATATACCTCATCAGAGGTTTTACTGGCCTATCCAAGACTGCACACAGTGTAGAAGACTTCAGTTCAGGCAGTGAATGTTTAGGAAATCTGGAGTATGTAAGAATGGGATAGCAATAAACTATGGAAATGAAGGTGTGGATACACGGATCCATAGCAGTCTAAAATGGAGGCAGGGCCTAAAGGGTATCATTCAAAATACTGGCACATTTCTCTAGGAATGATGACTACTGCCATCTTCCCTTTGTATCCAAAATTTAGGTTGACAGAACATATCCAAACTTACCGTTCTGTAATTCCAGATATACAGCCAGCAGGATAGCTTCTGGAGGGATCTCTTTGGGGTGGATCAGCGAAGCAGCCTTATCGAAAAAGAAGAGGGTGGGGAGAAAAAGTGTTTAAGGGAAAGGTCCAGCACAAAAAAAGTGTCCCTTGACAAGATTGCTACCACCATCTTAAGTAACAAAACCAAGGAAAACAATTCATTAACCAAGCTCAGATTTTTTTCAAACTAATACACTATCAGGTTTAAGCATGCAAGGAGAGACCATAAGATTATCTGCATGGCAAGATTGTTTCACACTAATTAGCAGGACCATCTGCTGGGTGTTTATGTTCCTGTGCATCTCTAATTCTTGGGCCAGCCTACTGTGGTTCCTTGGTGAGACGACAGGTGACAGAGGTAACCTCCACTGCTCCAAGCTCAGAATACAATAACAAGGATCATTTATTAGCTTTCCAGATACAACTATTTTTCAGCTGTGAAGTCAATGAATTTGTAGACACAGAGACCTATATTTTATACCCATGGGTGGCCTTGGGCTCCTTTGGGCTTTGCACAGGTGCTACAGAGCCCGAGCACAGATACCTGCCCCACCATAAGAAGCCTCAGGAGGAAAAAGGGCTGGACAACTGCCTTAAGTAACTGAGAACCTCACAGAATTTGAATCTGTTCACCTACACAACTCATGTGAAATAATTTGGAAGACTGCAATTGCAGTTGGTAGCTCAACAACGCATCCAAATACTCTTCCTGACAGACAGGAATGGCTGCAGAAAGAGACAAACATCATCACTGAAAGAGATGAGTCCCAGCCATGAGAAAGACCAAGTGACATGACAGAGGCAAAGTGAAGACAGCATTTCAAGAGCAGTACTTAAATTCTTGGGACAAGGAACATACTTCTAGTAGAATTGCAGTTTATTATATTGGAATCCTTCATTTTATGTAACTAATAGAGACTGGTTCATAAAGACACAAGAGAGCTACCACCTCAGCAAAATCCACAAATAAGCCTGGGCTGTGAAATCACCAGTATTTGCTGTGATCTAAATGGCACTTCGAAGGAAGTACATTTGTCCCTAATGGTGCCTTGAGATTTGTTTTTCCTACCTGATGAAGACACTTTCGAGCTTTGTCATATTCACTCCTCAAACAGTAAGCACTTCCAAGGTTAAATAACATCATTGTTCGTGCAGACGTGACTGAGCTGGGGTAGCACTGTGGGGTCTGCTTGCCAGCTGCAATAAAAGAAAATTTTCTTTCTTACACTTGTATTCCAAACTGGTCAAGTAAATTCTTGTACTCTGTTGAATACAGTGGCTGGTACTTACAAGATTCCATTGCCTCATTCTCTCCCTTGTCAGACCCTGCAAAGGAAAAGAAAAAAAACCAAACCACAAAAACCATCATGTTCAGTGAGCTTTTTTAAAACCTATTACTAAAATAATACAAAGATACAAATTTGCTTCTCTCTTCACAGTCTGACATTAAAGAGAGAAAACACATCAATTTGCTCAAGAGTTTGTCACCTAAGACTTCCTATCTTCAGTGTTTCAGTGTTAGATTTGCAGATGAGTACAGTGAAGTTTAAACTGCAGACATGTCCATGAAATCAGAGCTGCTGCAGACTTCGTTACACACATGGACTCTGCAGTATAGAATATTCTCTCTTACAGAATACACACGCCCATCAAGAAAGTTAAGATACAGAAAAATAAATTCTCCCCACTTCTATCTCTCACTAAAGTAGACTTCACTGGTACTCCAAAGCCTGGTTTAGAGACTAAAAAGCTGGGAGAGACAGTATGAAGCTCAAACTTAACCATAGCTGCACGTTTCTCAACAGCAGCTTTCTGAAGTTCCCTTCAAACAAGCCAAAATGCTACAATATACAGTTCTATTTAGGTTACAGAATTAACCACCTCATAAGAACAGGGAAAAGACACACCAAACACAAAGTAGGAACCAAAGCCAGGACACGGAAAACTCAAAAACAAAAACACAAACAGCCCCCTACCCCAAACAACCTACAGTATTAAAGTGTCTTAATCATCATGATATTTGTGTCTAGAAAGTGACAGCAGTAAGGCAGTTGAAAGCATAACCAGTTGTAACGAACTGTGGATGCATTAACCTTGATCCTGCTCATTTGAAGAGATCCCGAGGGAAACATCAGTGACGTTCTCGGGGTTCAAGTGAGTGATGGCATCAGATATTCTGTCTAGAGAGATGAGAGCTTCTGCTGCATACAAATGCCCGAGAAACCTACAACAGTAAAGGGTTAGGTACAAATATCAGCACAGCAATCCCCACAGTTTGTCATGTAAGACAAACTGAACGCAGTTTTTAACATGAGCACATGGAAGCTATTACTTGAAACACTTGTATGGAAGTTAACTTGCTCATAAAGTATTGTCATAATACCCAGTTCTACCATTTACTGCTTTTAGGCACTAAAAGCTGTATAAAAAAAAAAATAAATCTGCACCTCAGTAAAGACAATTAATCGATGCACAGGAATTGCCATTCCACAAAGAAAGTACCTTGGTATGGCTTTATCTCAGAGAATTAAAAAAAACCATCCCAGAATACAGATAATTTAAAGTGTTGAATGACTTCAGGTTCAACAAAAAAAGCCTATTTTCCTGGGACCAAGACATATGGCTCTTTGTCTTTGCAGAAAACCTGTCATTTAGCATTTCTTGCATTACATAATGGTAACAAAATTATGTGTTACCTTGCAAACTCCTCAAGAATCTTGCTTGTACAATGACTGTGCAAAAAGATGAGCTCCTGCGGTAGTCTGAAGTGCAGGAGCCAAAGAATTTGATTGGCATGGACCATTTTAAAAGTATGCTGCCAGCATAGAAAATAAGCAAAAGTTACCTTGCCTTCTACAAGTACATAACCAGTTTAGAAAAATATTACTACCTTAAAACCCCTGCTGTATTTTACCCTGTGTATGACATAGGTATTAAATGGACAAACAAGGTCAGAAGGATGGGGCTAGAACTGCCTTTTTGGAATTTGTAGAGCTGTATGAGAGCTGGTGGGTAGAAACGGAATGAACTTTGAACATCCTTCAAAAAATACAGTGCCAAATGAGAGCTGAAGAAGAGAAACAGAAGAACGGAACCCATATAAGCAACGGCAGCAGGTGAAGTGACGGTCCTGCGCACACAAGACCTGGTACCCAAGAGACCGAGCAGATGTTCCCCTCCAAGGCTGTAGTTTCATAGTGATCTTTCAGCAGCACCCTGGTTTGGGCTGGTTTGCCTACTGCCAGCTGCACGTTCCTGCCCCTTGTGCTGTGCCAACACAAGCACGTGCAATCCCACAGTGAATCACGACAGAGACCTGATGGTCCTGCTGTGGCATGGGACCCAGGGCTGGAAAAACAGCAACAAAAGCAGCAATAGATTCCGAATGACGTGGAATTCATACACAAAGAAGGGGATTCATGTTCCTGTGTGTCAATGGACATTTAGTCAGGGCTTCAACAAGCAGACCAAACAATTATTTGCATCAGATACAGAACTGGCAGGCAACTACAGACATTTGAAGCTCCAACTCCGAACTCTCCAGCAAAAAGAAGTGCTGAGAAAGAAGAAATTACCCCACCAGACTTACTTAAGAGACCCTGACAGCTTTGGTTGCTGAAGAAGTTTATCTGCGTGATTCAATGCCATAAGGTTGTCCCCCAAAGCCAGCGCCACGTAAGCACTACACGCAAGTATTGAGCACCTGGAGGGAAACAGACAAAAAAAGAGGAAAAAAAAAGGGAAGGGGAGAAAGCCAATTTTTTAATGAAGAATTCTGTGATTCCAAATGCAGCTGTTTAATTTTCTTTCTTGTTAAGTGCTGAAGAAATAAATTATAAACTTTCAATAATCACTTAAAGCATTGGTGTTCATTATCTAGCAGCTCAATTGTTCTACAGTATAAACCGAGGATCATCATGGTGTGCTAAGTAAGATTTTGCAGTTCTGATCATAAATATCAGATTAAAAAAAGATGGGACTTCACCATGTGTCATTTTTCTCATGGACAGTTTTCCTTTCTTACACTCTTATTATTGTTTTGCCTTCAACTCTCATTTGTACTTCCCTGCCCTCACCTTCTGCTGCAGCAAAGGGTAAAGATTTTTAGATGTCTGTAAGGCACAACCTACAGACACAGTAGCAATCAGTTAAGCTGTAACACGTTTCACTCTTCTGTTGTACAGTGTCTTCACAGAGGGAGACAATAAACACTGGAGAATTTGGTGTTTCCAGTTTTGTGTTCAACCAAGACCCGTAACCCGGTGCCAAGATTCTGACTGATCCATGGCATTTGTTGCTGCCACAGACTTTCTTGTCTTTCCAAACCCACAAAATCGCTGGCAGTTCCTGTAACGAAATCTGAACTATTCACATCTTCCACCTTCAAACAATATCCCAACGTCAGGATGCAATCATTAGGCCAAGCTTCACACTTTGTAATAACTCCCCCCTCCCCAAACACAGCACTTGGGGATATTTTCCACTTGGTAAAACATCATTCAGTGCAGGCTGCCTTGTCCTCAGGGCACAAGCCTCTGTCCACAACACCCTGCTGTGAGCAGGGCTCTGTTCTTCCCCAGGGAGAACAAGTGGATCCTCTGAGTGGGGTCTCACGTTGGGAGCGATGGGAGGAGAGCCTTCGCCTCTCCCGCTGGTAGGCGGGCTATTATTATGCCAACCTTCTGGCAACTGTCAAGCCCACTTTCGGTCCAGCAGTAAGTCATGTAATTCGTGGCAGGACCTGGGGTGTCTTTATTCCCCTTTCCCAGGAGGCATGCTCCTTAATTATGCACAAGCAGGATAAGAAACTTCTCCAGTGTTTCTCCCTACCCCCCACTTCCTCTCCACTGTGCCCAGATGTCACATCAAATCTGAACACATACAAAAGCTTGAGAGAGGGAGAGGAAAGCTTCCCCAGCTCAAGTCCCAAACCTAAAATATTTCTGAAAGGTTGTGACTGGGGAGGGGGATGGAACTGGGAAACAAAATCTCTGTAATAACAGCCTGCTTCTAACTAGCCTCTTTTTGTCTCTGCCTCAAGGAAGCACAGTGCAAATCAGCAGAGATGCCGAGTGTCACCAGCAAAACACTCTTAGACAAGGCAGGCCCCACAGAGTTGGTTGCTACTGCCCTTTACATCAACGTGTTTTATACTTCCCACGACTTTCTTAAAGCCTATTTTTATTTCTGAAAGTGTAAATTCAGTCACAAGACATGCTCCCATCACACAATAGACAAGTCCAGCAAAACTGAAACCTCTGCTCTAAGGGCTTATCATTGTTAAAGCTACGTAAGAGCTGGCAAGATTCTTGAGCAACAGCCATCTAAAGAGGGCAATATCCAGGTTTTCTTCCCTGCAGTAATGTTCCTGCACACTTGGATCCATTGTTGAGCTGGCTGAACCAAATGCTCAGGAGAGCTGACAGCTAACCGGAGCAGAAGAATTGCACCACAAGGGAAAAGACAAACTAGTTTTTCACCCCGGTCAGGATTCTGACAAAACTCCACAGGTCGCCTTTGAGCACGGCAGACTTCCAGCATCACCGAGCCTCCGCATGCCCTAAATAAAACTGCCTTTGCAGTAGGAAAAAGAAAAATGTTTTTTTAAACTGCCAGATTATGTCAAACAGCCTCTTGTGTAAGTCTAGGCAACGAGATTTGTCAGCCCACACAGACTGCAAGTTTACGGAACCTGAACTCCACATCTGACTTGCCTTATTTCTCAGGGAAACGGTAAGCCAGAGCCAACCTAGTTCTTCAAAACTTACCAAAAATGACAATTCTAAACCATTTGAGAACATCACTAACCTGAAATAATTTCAAACAGCTAACTCAGCACAACAGCGGATCCAAACTGTCTCCTTTTTATGTTTCAACACAAGCAAACAATACAAAATATTAAATACAGAATGCACACGGTGCTTACTCAATGGGGAAATTCAGCACCAGCAAAGGGGAGATGGGGAAGAACTACAGTGCCTGAATGAGGAAGAAGAGTGTGAAACAGCTACAGGTGATGATCACTGTAAGCTTCCAGTATTGTGACAGGGCCAAACAGACCACTGCAACCTTTAAACGGAGCAATGAGGTGAAACTGGGTAGGTATGGAGAAGAGGTACTGCATACTGGTGGGCAGTGGTAGTTCTTACAAACTTACGTGTAAATTTATTAGCAATGTCAGTGATGTCCACGGAATACCATGTACAATACTAGGTATATTTGCTTGAAAAAATGTAGGTAAGCAAATAAAATAAATAAAAGATAATGATGGACTTGAAATGGCCAATGGAAGAGCCAAAGAAAGGAGAAAAAGGGTAAAATTGGATCACGTGCCTTATACCAAGGGCTTACAGATCAAATCTACTCAGGACAAAGTGAGTGATCAAATAATTCCTATATTTCTAGCTGCTTTTAAGGGTAAATTTAATGTTCTCACACAAAGCCCTTCAGTCTAGGGAGGTATGAAACAATCTTCACTCTTGAAGCACCATAACAGTGTTGGGTTGTTCTGGTGAGCTAAACATACGCAGGCTGAGAGCAGAACAGGGAATTGGCTTCTCAGAGGATGAGAAGCAGCAAGGAGGAGAATTTTCAGAAGAAACTCAGAAGGAAAGTCTGGAGTTTCTAGTTTGAATGCATAAATTCTTAGCAATGTTTGGTGTACTCAGACTTCTGCTTGTTGCTTTAAAATGCTGCAACTGAATTGCTGCTTTTAACGAAAACAGTCCGCTCAACGAATTTGTGCACAAGTACCAAACAATATATATGACATGTAAACCTTTCCTAGACGATATTTTTAATTTTTTAAGAACTGTTCAGGGGTAAAGCTAAATCATTTTGAACTCTTACCAGGATGTGCAACTGCACAAAATTATGAAAAAAAGGCACTTGAGGTGCCCGTTTCAGGTCTAGAAGCAATAGAAGTTTCTCAGTCCAGTGACTTAAGAGGGAAAAACTGAATTAAATAGGCACTTATTCCTTAGGATAATCCTTGACAATATCCAGAATTTTTTTCTTAATTTTCCCTGACTCAACAAGAATTTAAATTTTCTCCCTTAGCTCCTTAGTGAGCAAGACTACCTACATACAATATATACATACAAGACTACTATTTGAGTGTAACATGCTTTCCTTTTCACAACTATCTTCAGAAATTTAGAAATAGTTTCAGTTCCGCAGAATCACTTCCTAGAGATGTCGAGTCCTCGAAATTAAACCAAAGCAAGTAGTGCAAAAAAAATAAAATCAATGTTTTTCCTTTCCTTATATGATGTTCTTGCATCAAGCAGTGTACTCCTTGCTAAACTGATAGGCTTTTTCTGACATGCTGTCAGATTTCATCAGTAGATAACAAAAGCTCATTGTGAAAGAAAAGACTGTATTTTTAAAAAAAAAATTAAAAAAAAATCACAAAATGGCACCATGTAATTTTGACACATGGCAGACACATTTTCAACAGTCAGGAGGAGAAGAAACCAAAACAGAAAACCCACAAAACCACAACCAACCCACAACACTGTTTTTCTAATCCAGTGCTTCCTATTTCTGGTAGCACACTCTTGCACCACTTCAGAATAAATAATCAAGGGCCCAGTAGCATCTCCTCACAGATTCCTTCTGAAGTGCTTCTAAGTGAATCCGAGCAGATTTGCTACACATAAGAGCAAGGTAAAGGTTAAGGTGGTTCATTATGAAGCAGCTACCTGGAGCTAGGCTGGAACAGAGTGTTTACTCAAGAGTTCAAGTGGGAAATTACTGTATGAAAAGCACTATATAGAAACTTAGAACAGATTTCTTTTTTCTTAACAGGTGCAAGCTTTATAGTAAGAGATTTTCGACGGGCTGGCAGCCACCTGGAATAACTAACACTGCCAGCAAATTATAATCTTGTTGTGGAAAAGTAAAGAGGTTCCAGATAATGTGATACTTATGTAGACACATGCAAGATACTCTGTTTGGAGAACGCTCTGGCTGCTGAAAAAGTAGTTTAAGGATCTTTGAGAACACACAGAAAAAAATCTACAGTCAAATTTTACCAATGTTGTTCCATGGTAAGGAAGAAGTCAAATGCTGGGACAGACGCATTTTTGTTTTCTATTTTATGCAAACTGGTGAAAGGAAGACCATTTGCATTAGTAAAAGTAGCTGTGCCACCTTCCACCTTCATTTTTTTCCCCATCCAACAAGCATAAAATGTGGGGAATGAATTCCAAACTAGCCTTATCATGGCTTCAAAGGGAAAAGGTACCAGACAATATTTTTCCTCCCCCTTCCACCAATGACAACAGCCATCGTCAGGGTTTTACCTTTGTCATTTATGGAACATTTATGGATATTAGTTTTGCCCAAACTTCCAACAGTGGGACCAAGCAGACTTATATACCTCGTAAACTGAAATTCTGGATGGCTTCTACTTGTTTAGACTCAAAGCCCAGAAGAAAGGAGGCACGCACATTTGAAAAGAGATTACACTAACAGCTACAATTCAAGGTGTCAAGCGCCTACAAAAAACCCAGGAATCACAGTTTAGGAGGAGGCTCATTTAGTGGTGAATATTTTGTATTATTTACTTGCCTTAAATTCTCTAATTCTTGTTTCTTCAAAGGCGAAGAAGGAGGAGCTGCAATGAATTTATCCCCTTCATGACTTTTATTGCTAGAATAAAAACAGTGTATTAATTATGATGAATGACTTATTATAGTAGTTAATTAAAACATTCTCAGTGTAAAAAGCATTGGTATTTATTCACTCCATTTAAAAGGACATAAATTCTGCAGCCTAAAATACAGGGCATTGAGGCTATGCAGAGACTGAGTTATGTGCTCTTATTCTAACCGTTCTATTTGAGAAGGAAGAAGTGGGACATTTGCTGGAAAGGATTTCACTGACAGACCAAACAACCCACACCATTCTCCACAGCCTTGAGCTATTTTTGAAGTTCAGTGTAGGATAAGCATTTTTAACTGGAGGGACACAGAATTTGCTGCATTTGTAGCCTCTTTTCTTTCAGCCTGGAAGAAAAGCAGTAAACTAGTTCTCTCTCTAGACATCTCAAAAACTAGTTACATAAATATTCTAGAAAGATAACCCACAAAGTACTACAGCTTTCTTTAGACTTCTATCTCCTTGTGTTTTTATTTCAAAATGTCTTTTTTGAGAAATAAAATCCCACTGTCTTAAAATTATGCTTGGCTTTTTTGGGGAAGCACATTACCACTCTATTTTAAAAGTATGAAACTTCACTCTCCAATAAGCTGAAAGAATGTCCTGGAACTAGAACTGAAGAGATGGATAATAGCTGTACCTTTATAGAGAGAGACACGAGGTTTGGAAACTGATTTAAAAAAAAATTCAGAATTGAAGTCTGTCCACTCCACAAGAACTTTTTAATTGATGAGTTTTATATCTGTCACTTGCAAACAGGTAAGATAATGCCAGCTGAGATATTCGAACCAGATAGCAAAAAAACTCCAAGGAAATCTATACTCAGTACTGCTGTAGAGTACATACTTTGTGCCTTTGCCAAAAATTAGATTAAAAAAATACCCTTAACCACTAAAAGTATTCACTGTTTTCTTGTGAATAAGAGAAGAATTTGCCTTAAGAGTCGGCCTGCTCAATTAGTGGGATTTGCTTCAAAACCATCCTGTTCAATTAGTGTGATTTTCTTCAAATGCCTTATATGTTTTACTGTTCTCTCACAGAGGTCCCCTTGTCAGAAGAAACAAATCCTTAGAGAACCTTTCAGAATGTGACACACAAATTCAAGAACAGCCTCCTTTGTTGTGGATATTTTGCAATTGGCAGTGACCACTGGGAGATATGAGGGAGTCCTTTCTTTAACTTTTTTTCAGTTGAAGAAGCATCTGGCTTTGAAAACAGAAGGTAGTAAAGGATCTCCCCATACAAGGCATGTTTTCCTTTCTTCACTCCTACAAAAATAAACAAAACCCACCCCAACAAAAAACAAAAAAAGGAGGTTTTGTCTGAATAAGGGCCACCATTTTGTTTTCATCACTGCTCCTTACTGACCCCCAGAAGCTTAAAATTGAAGTCACATTTAAAACAAGAGAAGCTTCATCTCAGTAGGCTGCATACATACTTGCCAGGGGAAGTTAGTTCACAACCTCCAAGCTCAGCAAGAAAAAAAAAGAAAAAACAAAAACACCCCCAAAAAAAACCCCAAACCCACCCACCCAATCAATCTATCAATTAAAAAAAAAATCCACCAAAAAAACAACCAACCAAAAAATATATATTAAAAAAAACTCCACAAAAACCCAAACCAAACAAAAAACAAACCCCCGCACAACAACAACAAACCACAACCCCACCCAGACTTTCACAAATCATTGGTCACTTTGCAAGATAAATTGTAACTGGGAAAATAAAGGGTTACAGAGAATAGCTTTCAAATATTAGTTGTAGCAGTAACAGCCACTGACCCCCAGCCGTAGTCTGTCCAGGCAACTTCTGAATATATAAGGATGCACTTTGTGCCTATGCAATACAGCATGTGTGCAGTAAATCCTGCCATGTGACAAACGGATTTAAACCTCTTAAAATTTATCTGTACTTGGGTCTGACAAAAACATTTTGTTTTCTCATTACTCTCTAAGTAGTGAAAGTTCTAACACACTTTCCAGATTAATTATTGTAACACTTTCCCTTTCAAAATGGTCTTTAATGAAAGTGCAGACTGTGCTCAAAGTTACTCTTCAAAAGGAATGTATCAGGACTGATGCAAAAAATTAAGACTCTTTCCTTTGACATACACTGTCTACAAGTCATATTTTCTGAAAATAAGGACAAAAAATGTTTTTTCTTAATCTCTTTTTTTGTAAAACACGATTTATTAAGCAACAGCTCCATGCTGCTTTCCTTCTTACCTTCTAAATCTCGTTACCCATTTCTGGTCTAGAACAAACACAACAAAGCATACTAGGGCTGATGAATGTCAAATCTGATCATGGGGAAATGTTTACAACTGAGCTGCTGGACATTTATATATATATATTGAATCAAGTACATGGTGCACGTGCACGCACACACACACTAAATCACTGTAACATGTGAAACTTCACTTACAATTAGAGAAATACCAATATGCACAGCGGGAGGGTGTGGGAAAACATAACATTTGCAGCACAGAAAAAAAGATGGTCAGTGAAAAAAATAATTTCACTGTCTAATTTAATAAAGTTGTTAGGAATAGCAGGAATCAACTCATTTATTTTATTCTTAAACTAGCATACCAGCAATTGAACAATGAGCAGCTAAACAATTTCCTTGGAGAGGCCAACACTGCTAAAAGAATTTACAAATACGTTATCTTTTTCTGTTAGCCAAACAGGATAAGTAGCAGACACAGACTATCAGCCCCAAGTTACTCTGGACAAAAAAGAAAAAAAAAAGGTTTATATCCAATTCTGTTTACCTGCATGCTTCACTGCTTTCACTGTTTTCTGCATTTCCCCCCAGTTGACCAGTAGTTTTAGATCCATTTTCCTGCTTTGGCTCCTGTTGATCTTCTGGCAGTAGCAGCAAGGCATTTCTTAGACAAATTGCTGCAAACTCCATACTGGCTACAGGTATTGCTGAGGACTGCCCATCACTTAAGGAGACACAGAAGTTTTAACCAGTAAGTAACAATCCTACTAAATTAAAAAAATAAAAGCAAAGCTCTGGAAATATCTGAATGCAGGGAAAACTTTATCCTAAAAATGTCAAATAATGTTTTAAGATAAAAAATTTAACTTATGAAGATGTATGTATCGTGCTAGTTTTACATATCAAAAGTATATCACGATGCCCAAATAGATTCAACGATGTAATTATAAGAAGTTTCTTGTTTTCCTTGATTTCACTTCCTGAAGTTTTATGGCAGAACAACTAGATTCTTCCTGCATTTCTGTAAAGTGGATTACTGAAAATAAAGACTTCAGCGAGAAAAAGAGGCCAGATTTAGTAAGCTGGAAATATGAGTTTCAGATAAATCAGTTTCAAGCTTAAACGCTCTTCTTCGTTACAAGGAACACACAGTTAAGCCCTCTGCTGGCCATCACAGAGGAGGCACAAAATGATGTTTAGGTAGGACTCACAATGCATTTCAGCACACCTCTGTCTTCACTACATGAACAAACAGTTATTCCACAACAGTTTTAAAACCTCTGATAAACAGATACATATCCAAGCCGTAACAACAAAATAAATAACCCGTGGAAAACATACTTACTTATAAACAACATTCTGTATGGACTGGGATGCTAGGACTATCTTACGGTGGTAGCCTTGACCCACTATAGATTGCACAATACCCTTTTTGCTGGGAAGACCTTTAGTCTCTTGCTCTGATGTCTAAAAGGAAAAAGGAAAATGAACTAAAATATCAAGGCTGTTCTAGGAGAGCTCGACAAATAAGTGAAAGCTAGAAGACCTTGAACCCTGCTACAGTGTAAGAATTAATAATGGCTACAGTTTGAAATCTTAAGTACAATGAAGGATCAAACACCTTCTATTGTCTTTGTGTTGCAGAGGGGTTTTACTGCACACAGCGTAAGCACAGATTAGTTCTGACAGCTTGTCTGATAGCCTACTGACCTAGTTTCTCCTCTGTTTGGAATGCAAAAACACAATGAACCAAGTCGTATTAAAAGAACTGACAGGATATCTAAAAAGAAATAATGTGATCTGCCAAATAAGATTCAGAATTGGCACTGCAACGCTTGCCATCTTCTCTCCCTGCTTACACAGCATTCAAAACGCTCTCTGGAAAAGCTGCTCTCGAACGGTTCCGTGGGGAGCAAGAAGCTGAACAGCAACACATGCAAAGATACATTAAACTAACTGGTTTAACAGATTTTTGAGTATGTAGATATTCTGGGGGTCAAATGAACTTAAAGCACCCTAACTGTCAGTCCCAAGAATTATATCTACACCATATTTACTGGGGTTTGTTTGGTTGTTTTAGGATGAGCCATCGTCACTGGTAAGCAGAACCAGTGATGAAAAGTCACAGTTGTAAGGAAAAATTCATGCTAAATCTGCAATTCAAATAGCTATCACTATTCAGAAAATTTATCAAAATCTACTGTGAAAAAGAATATTGAAACAATGGCATTTGATGTCAAATAAAAAATACATACAATGAGTTTGGATACCAAGCATATATTTCAGAAAAGGTGTTTAAAATGCAGGCATTTAAGAGGGAATATTCTTCCATCTATATTTTATAAACTAAAATACTAAAGTAGGTGAAAACTAGCTTCAGTGAAATTACCTTTCTGCATGGCATTCAGAGCATAAATATAAATCCAAACACATATAAAGGAATATTATTGCAAGAAATATTACTGGAAATTGAGTTACAAGGTCAAATTAAGCACAGTATTGACTTTAGAGATTCACTTGTCATATTACAAATCTAATTTATAATTTAAAGACACTTCCTCATTGCCAATAATATTAACAGCATCCAAAGTTATTTTTTTTTCTTCTAAGATTATGCATTTAGGAAACAACCAGTTGGTTTTGTGACGTGAATTCAAGGCCCTCTGGTACACTACACAAG
This sequence comes from Pseudotriccus pelzelni, assembly GCA_035584735.1. NCBI lineage: Eukaryota > Metazoa > Chordata > Aves > Passeriformes > Tyrannidae > Pseudotriccus > Pseudotriccus pelzelni. Next base: position 40,756,973 of record JAWMRA010000078.1, on the reverse strand, counting down.
ATCATGACCGTAGCAGGAGGAAAGCCTCAGGAGCCTGGCATAATCAATGTTTTGGCTACTCTGCAGTAAGCAGAGAAGTGCTCCGTAAAGATCTGTATTTCCCTTTTCCAGACTGCTAAACACTATCCTTGTGATTGGGATCCTAGCGTTGGGTTTTTGCCACAAAACCTAAGCTAATCCACTCTTTTCATCCCTCAGCTTTTCACTAGAGATGATCACATGTGTCTTCTTTATCGATGTGTGACCTGTAGCCAGTAGGACAGACCCAGAAAACCGCAAAATGAGCATGAAGAAAGCTGTTCTTCCTGCATTTGCTGTGCTTTACAAAACTCAATCAATCTAACTATAGCCAGCACATATGCAACCAAAGTTAGCCCATTTTTGACCCAACACTCTTGAAACTTCAGTGCCGTGCCTGTGAAATGAGGGTATAAGCAAATCTCTACTATCAAGCTATAAAGTTGTATCTTTCCTAAATTTTCTGAAATAGAGATACCAAAATAATGAGTACCTTTGAAATTCCCAAGGGAAGAGTTATGAATTTTGTACTTGGAAGGATATTGATAGTGCAGTAAATAAATGCTCAGAGACCACCCAGAGAAGGAAAACAGAGTTCAGGGGGTGGGGGGAAAATAGGGTGATATAGGTATTTATTCAATTTAGGTATTTGCTCAATCCCACACATCCTGTGCAGTGAGTGAAATGGGCATATTGTGGAAATAACTGCACAGGATCCTGCAATTACAGATTACAACCTCACTCCCCCACACATAAGGGGTGAATTACAGTTTCATAGGGAACCAAGTACACTACATCTTAATTTCACAGACATACTATTTTAGTGCAGTTTTCTCTTCTTAGAGCAAACAATCCTGACCCCACTTCTCTGAATTTGAACATACGGGTTTATCCAAAACCAAGATGCCCCAAAGGACAGGCAATAAATACACTGCTATCAGCAGGTTTCCACCAACTTTGCCTGCAGAAGAAGGTGAAGTCTCAGCAGTTAAGAGATTCAGTTCCCCATCAGCTGTGATCACAACAGCTTCAGAGCGGAGAAGGCTGATCACTGCTCCCTCAGCCTATGCCACTTCCAGGCTACCCACAGTACAGTCTCACCCCTCTCAAACACACAGACACAAAAAAACAACAAATCTGGACTTACACAGAGGTGTTGCAGTATTAGGCCTTTAAAATGCACAGCTTAACTCTACGTATCAATTCTACCTGTGACCACATGTCATTTTTTAACAGAAGTTTGCAAAGCTACTTACCCCTTTATTGGCAGCGATGCAGCATTCTGCTATTCTCAGCCACAGACGAGGGTTTGAGTGATAAACCTGGACTGCCTCAATCAGGCACTCAAAGGCAGCTAAGGGCCTCCCAATATGCAGGAGCTGAATTCCACAATTGTAGAGCAGCTCATAGCGTTTGTTAGTCAGTAGTGTACACATGGGTCTCCCTGAAAATTTTTTACCTGCAGAAAAGGATTACATCATATTGGATGTGCAGCTCAGGAGAGCAGAAAATATAACTCTAAGAGGAAGAGGGAAGCTGTGGGAAACACCCCAAATCTACAAAAAACCCCTTTCATCGCAGAACTTCACTAGGCTCCCTCCGTAAATAAATTCCTTTCACATCAAAACTGGGATTAAAGGTAAATTAATTGTATTGCTAACAAAGACTGAAGTACCTTAAGTGCTAACCACGAATGTTCCTTGTCACTCAGGCTGAATGTTACACAATAACACTGAATCCCAGATATGTGAGAATACACATCTCTGGTACTCTTAGAAATTGCAGAAGAAAACCACTTTGCTGTTAACAAGCATGAAACATTTTCTGTCTTCACACTGATACCTAAGGCTGCACTCAGGTTCAGGAGAGGAACAGGAAAAATAATGAAATGCATGATAGTAAGCAGATTTGAAAGAAAACAAGAAATGAAAGAAGTTGTAACTTGATCATGAAATTATGAAGACTGCATAATGAGGCCCTCTATAGTCAGACAGGAGCAGCCTCACATTCACAGGCCCTGGCTCTGCTATCTGTTGAAGGGACAACATTGCAGGGCATGAACTGGTGGACCATGAAGACGATCAGAGGGCTGGAGCATCTCTCCTATGAGACAGGCTGGGAAAGCTGGGGTTGTTCAGCCTGGAGAAAAGAAGGTGCGGGAACACCCTCCAGTACCTAAAAGAGGCTTCAAGAGAACTTGAGAGGGACTTTTCACAAGGGCATGGAGCGACAGGACAAGGGGGAATGCCTTTAAACTGACAAGAGGGTGGGTTTAGATTAGATATTAAGAAGAAATTCTTTATTGTGAGAGTGGTGAAACACTGTAACAGGTTGCTCAGAGAAGCTGTGGATGCCCCATCTTTGGAGGTGCTCAAGGCCAGTCTGGATGGAGCTTTGAGCGACCTCGTCTAGTGGAAGGTATCCCTACTCATGGCAGGGAGGTTGGAACTACATGTTCTTTAAGGTACCTTTCAACCCAAACCATTCTATGATTCTGTGAAATCATTTACTTGGAAAAGAAAAACAAACGTAAGTATCATTAATCAAAGCAAGAAAACTTATTGTGCTTATTTTCTTGCTTTTGTATCCTTACAACAAAAGTTGATGGACAAAAGTACCCATAAAACTAAACAATAAACATTTCTCATACAAATCTAGGAATTGTTCAGTAGGAAAGTTTGAGAAACACATCATCTCCCAAATGCTAATTTGACAGTATTATGCTCCACATTTTCTGTATCTTCCCTGTTAAAAAAAAAAACAAACAATAGAAAACCACACAAAACCCCACACATCTTTCATGCCCTGATGATTCTACCCAGTCAGCAGGTAGAACAAACAACCTATACAAAATAAGTCACAAAAACTTTATTTTGTAATTTCTCTCTAACTTATTGTCAAAGTCTGTAAATGAGAGAGATGTAGTGGTCCCAGCCCACCAAGGCACATCAAGGAAAACAGGAGAAAAAAAAGAACACATTATCATCACCATCATCATGTATTTCTGGAAACAGCAACTATATTCTGAAATCAAGTTATCACCAAAATTCTCACCCTACTGTCCTCCACAAAGAGATGGAACATAAATTTTGCTGATAACTACTGAAACCTTCTACCCTCTATTTTCTTGATTCACCCCCCACCTTCCACCACTTATTATAATCTCTTCCTTACCTGGATCTGAGCTGCCTGTTCCCAGCTGTGCACACGCATTATCATTTTCTTGCAAGGCTTTCTTAAAGTAAAAAATTCCTAAATTGTGCTTTCCCATTGCAAAGTGGATGCAGCCAAGATTGTTCCAGAACATACACCTTAGGCATTCACCTGAGAGAACAAGCAAAGACCATTTCCAGAAACTGAAAATTGCTGCTAAGCCCATGAAATGCTCCAACCACTTTCTCATGGGTCAGCATATTATTATTAAACATGTTCTTCAGTGAGATGTTCATGGATTATGGAATTACATCCCTGTCTCACATCTGCTTTAATAACATACATTTCTGCACACCATTCCAGTTCTCTTGGACAGCTGACCTATATGTAGGCAGTCACAGATTTCCAGATCTTGTGCACCATTTAAATCCTAGCTCCTTACTGACCCAAGACACAGCTTTTTCTCTGTATTTTTCAACTGAAATTTTAAACTGTCAATTAAAACTCAAATATATTTAAGTACTGTATACAGTGAGTGTATATATACAGAGGATATACTTCTAGTATACAAATAACTTCTATGTCCAAAAAATTACACATTTACATGCTGTTCTGTTTCTGAGTACGTCCACACATACATACTTTCTAGAGATAAAAGTAATTTAAAATCACATACAATAGAAGCCAAACCTTAACACTTCATGAAACATCTTCATTTCCCCCACAGTCATCATTACAACTGCTACAGTCTCCTCTCCAAGTACAACCTGAGATCTCAATTCTAGATCTACTAAGTTGCCTTTTGTTTCATTTCTTGATTTAGGGACGCAATTATGCACCTTCACAAATCCATTTTCAGACAATCACAGCATTGTCTACAGGAACATTCAGTGAAAAACACCACAGTGTTGAAAACACATCCAGCATATAAATCCATGACATTCAGGGCCTATTCAAGTAAGTAATCATTAATATGCTTGAATTCAATTTCAACAAGTAGTCCTATTATACTACATATTTAAGTACTTGCAGGATGAAGGGTTTGTATTTTACCTGTTTTCATGAAGCCTGGATGTTCAGCAATGTTTGCACTGTTTAAGAGTTTGACAGCTTTACGATAATTGCCTCTCAAATATTCAAAATTGCTCTTAAGAAAGAGAGAAGGAGCTGACTGTGAAGGAGAAAAACAACAGTTAGTTCTCTTTTGGTTTATGGTTTCTACTGCTGGTGTTAAATCACTTCACAAACAGCTTGCCTCTGCTGCCATTTTAAAAATAAATGGGCTTAGACCCAATTACTTTCAAGAAGTAGCATTTTTTTTGTTGAGCACATGATTATCAGTGACCTCTGAATTACGAAACTACGTGTGCAGGGAACCTCCAAACTTTCTTCAGCCTGTCTTCTAGCACATTCCTCCCCACACTTCCCTCCCTGCAGTTACTCCTGGACTGTAATCTTCCTGGTCTGCCAACACAGACCTCATGATCCAGAAGGATTTCTCTTAAACTAGCAACTGGTGAAAACTGGCAACAAAAGGGAAGTGCTTTCTGTGTATCCCAGAATTAATCTTTTATGAACTGATTTAAACCACTAATGACATCAAAGTTCGTAATAACTGTAACACCTGCAGTAAACTAAACCCTGTTTTGTGCTGTTTCAACCATAAAGCAAGCAGAACCTGTTCATTATACACTGTTTCACTGCCATTTCTGTACCGTAAACAACACAGGGCATTTTTTAGCAACTGAAAACAGCTCAAATAAGAAAATTCTACATTAATTACACTTGCAAAAAGAGATTACAGACCGAACTCACTGCATAAAGCATTGCTTCAGACATCTACCCTCAATAAGACCTTTTTTTGGTAAAGAACCTTAGCAAATTCAGTTTTAAGATAGAGAACAGATCTAGATTTGAAAAACAATAGTCTTAAGAATACTTACATTCCCAGCTGTATTCATAACAGACTTGATCTCTCTTTTGCAAGCTTTTAGTGACTTCATTTGGATATAGGCTCTCACCTTATACTATTGAAAAATTAAATTTGTTAAATAATATACAATAACTTGTGCAGGTTTGCAAGATGACCTGTACCTAGGGATTTACTACGGAATATTTTATATACAGCTTTGGGTAGCAAAAAGCTGTTCAAAAAGCCTTCATAAAAAAGAAATTCTATTCAGACTTAAAACAACACATTTGTAGGCCTTGTATTTACAATAAGCAGATGAACATTTTGTTCAATGGTCAACAGCTACTCTGTATTCAAACACAGATACTTGCACTTAAAATGACAAACTAATTAAAATAATCTAACCTCTTAATCCCCAGACATTTACCTACTAAACTGAAAGTACCAGTAAGTGAATGCTGATAGAGAAGCATTCTGTTTCTTCACATGTTTTTCAACAGAAAAGTACAATGAAATAAAACGACAGCTGATTTAGACTGTTGAAGGACTAATAGATATAAAGTCAGTGCAGCCAACTGCAGTTTAAAGAAATTTAAAGAAATTTAAACTGCAGGGACTGAAATGGGGGAAGGGGTTGTGTTAGGTCAGTTTTTCCTGTACATGGATCTTACAAAACGGAAGAGTTGGATAAATTCATTCCTTTGTTTTACAACAAGGATAGACAGGGTATCACAATTCATGCTGAACTAGATTTGAAGGAGATGGAACTTTGTTTAAAAAAAAACCCTTGAAGTAATGTTCTTGTATAAATAATATGCAGACACTAACCTGATGTATCTTAGATTTAGCAACTTCTATTAAAGCTCCACTTTCAGCTTTCTGATTCGAGGAATCTTTATTTGTATTATTACCTGACTGTCAAAGAAAAAAGAAAACTGTTAGTCACCTTTTGCGTTCAGTTGACAGATTCAACTCACATGAAGAAAAATATGTATTTAACATCAAAATATACACATACCACCAAAAATTGTAACTTGAGCTTAACAATCAAAGTCCAAAAACAACCACACCAACCTATGAAGAGCAGAATTCTATATCAACATTAGTGTTACATGACATTGCTCTGCAGTTGAGAAGAATTCTTTTACCCAGAAGGATGATTTGCACATTCTAGAGTACCTCTTTAATATTTCCTTCAGCAGAATTACTACACACGTAAAGATAAAATATTTTTTTATCTTCAGGATATATTTTTTTATCTTCAGGGGACACTTTAGGAAAAGACTGAAGTGCCCCCTTTTCTCTTCCAAGACACTACTGATTCTATTGATTTTATCAAAAGACACATAAAAGATTTCACTTGAACATATGCCTCATACTTTCAGATACTATGTAAGAGAGAGACTTGATTTCCCATCCCATGGTACACAGTTGCAATGACTCTCTGACACTGACCCTTCCCTCTCAAATTTAGGGTCTCATACAGTCATAATCCAAGACAAACAAGGAAAATTATGTATATTTGACCCTGAACACAACTGTCTTTCCAATGCCAGTCTCTGACTCAAAGACATCTTAGGTCCCTCAGTGTAAAAGGGAGGAGGAATAAACAACTGCTGTACACAATTAACTCAGTTATTAACACGTCTCGGTGTTTAAAGCTACAGGTGATCTACCAGAGTTTTAAAATCCAAAAGCATTTTAAAAGACTAACTTTGGATTGAGTTAAAGCATATTTCTGGTACAGTTTTCGTGGTATTCATATGATTTTAAGCTTACCTCATTTTTTCCATTCTTGCTGTTATTATTGCCCTGTGAAATCATTTTTTCCAGAACAGCAAGCAGATGCAAGGCTTTCTCAGCTTGGTAAGTTAAGAGGTATAAGTCTACAAGCAAGAAGCACACAGCCTGGGCAAACTTCTCTTCTGTATAAAGCAAAGAAGTAAAAGTGATTTTACAGCTCTAATACTAATCCTTCCAAACATGACCAAGAATAAGAATTTACTATAAAGTGCATTTATGCAACATTATGAGAAAAATCAATATATTACACAAGGAAAAAGAAAAAACAGCCATCTAGATAAATATATATAGTGAAATACATAGATAGGTATGTATATTGAAAAGAAAGCTCATTCATTCAAATGGCATCAGCATAGAAGCATAGACTAAAGACAGCTTAACAAGTATTTCATGTTCTTAGATTCTGAGAATTGATCTAAGCAGATCAGCACCAAAGATGCAGCATCTGAATAGAGAGAGTCACATGCAAATGCAGAATCCCACAGAACTTGAAAATATTCTGTACGAATATATCTGACTTCACAGAGTAAGCCCCAATTATGCACACTGAAAACTGTGAGGAACTGAAGGAGAAACAAGTGCATTTACTTAGTTTATTGATACATACACACATCCTTCAGCCTTCTCACTACATACACACATCCTTCAGCCTTCTCACTTCTAAAATTCAATAGAAATTATGAAATCATTTCACACAAGTATGGCAATTCTACTACACAAGGTGTCATAGCTCATAAAAGCTGAAGACTTTATATATATTCACATATGAGCACATACAATTATGTATGACCTAGTGCAGGTATTTAGAAATGTGAGCCCCCTGAAAAATAGACACCAACCCATGATGACTCAAAATACTAGATTTAAAATAATTTCATTTGTTTGTACATATCATTTACATAAATACCTTTTCAAGTTGCAAAAAATCCATTTCAGTTCCCTTATATTTGTCTGTTAAATGTCTCTCAAGTACCTTCCCCCCAGATTTAGTTGTTGTCCTTGATATAAGTAAAACATTCCTCATTCCATTCTACATTTTTAAAACCATATTAGGCAAATTAAAAAAAAAATCACTTGTCTGACAGCGAAAAAGACTGAATGCTCTTTCTGTAGTTATTGCATGAACAAAACTCTTCTTTCTGTCTACATACCAAAGGGCTCTATAAACTGGTACAGCTTCTCCCCAACTGATATAGCCTCAGTATACTGACGCAGATGATACAGAATAACAGCTTGATTGTAGTACAGCATGCTGTTTTCAACATCATCCAAACCATCCATTTCTTCAACAACAGAGTGAACCTGGAAAAAACCCCACCCGTTTCACTAAAATCTTTCAGTACCTGTGATTTTCAAGCGTCAAGATATTTTAAAAAAAATGATCCAAAGCTATGAATTTCTCTAAAGATATGCAAGAGTAATAATCTAATAAACTTTATTGTTGTTGTATAGAAACACAGCAAAAAAATATACAGAGCTGTCAACTGAGTAGTAAAATAATACTTTCACATTTTTATTATTTCACAAACTATTGCAGGCTAAGGAACTTTCTACTGAAAGAACATGGCATGTCTTTCTATGATTATAATCTCATATCATTTGCAACGATAACTAAAAACATAACTACAAAATATGTTATGAAGATTAAACTAACTCAGATGTTTAAAAGTAACGTTACTTTCTTATTCTTTTATTAAATCCAAGGGACAAGGTGCAGAAGTTTTACTCCTATTTCATGGAAGATTTCACCACCATTAGCGGTATTCAAAATCAAATATCATGTCAATATGTTTGCATTACCTGGTTTTTCAGCTGATTAAGGGTTTGTCTCAAATTGTCTGTTGTAGTCTGGTTACTTTTACAGAATTCTGCAACAGCAGTATTCAAAGTTATTTTGTAGTCATCTTTGTTGATGTCTTGAAGGGTATTTAGGTGTTGTAAGCAAGCATCATAGTTTCCAGCCTGGAAATTGCACACATATCAGAAACATGCATTAGAAGATACAAAGTGTTTCTTTTATCAATAGCAAGTGAAGTCAATTGTATGTCTAAACACACACTTCATTATTTATGCAGATTAACATGTATGAGAACTAAATCTAAACACTGAAGCCATATCCAAACTTCAAAAATAATTTTGTGGAGGAAGGACAAATTACGTAGTTGATTATTATGAAAAGAGGCTTCCATGAAAAGTGTTAAGTTTCAATACTCTTATTTCCTCAGTTGTCATAAATCTTCCCCCACTACGTGAACATTGAGTGGTTGCAGTTGCTTACACAAGTCCCAGCTCAACATTTTATGTTCATCCTTCACTTCATCTGGATATACAGCGAGTTACAATTTAATCTATGTAAGTCAGCTTAAGACAGGTTGGAAGAAAAGGGTGTCACTTTCCCAGTATAGGTCTAAAAAACATTTTTACAAGCTTTAGCTGTTGGATGAAGTATTCAATCACCCAGGCATGCCTAAACAGAAACTAGGAGCCAAGCATGATGCTCTGCTGATGTGTGATTTAATCGAAAAATCCCTTTCTTTGACCTCAGGAATAAACAAAGACTTCAGAAAGGCTCACCTCTGCCTGCTTTCAGTTTTGGTCTTTTCTGTGTTGGTACAGCAGGAATTTAGTGGCATCAAGGAATGAAAGAGAATTCCTGACTCTTTCAACTACATTAAGCCTAAATGACGCTTCACTCTGAACTGCCCAATTCCCACACAGGAATAATCACATTCAGCTTTTCAATATCAGGGTTACCTCCAATCTGGTCAGACAGATAAGCAGATTCGTTTCCATCTCTGTCAGTGGTTCACAACCAAAAACTAAGCTCTCAAGTACCATAACCACCCTCCACTTCCTCCTTCCTTTTAACCTCTGTTCCACGGAGTTTCTCCTGGGCTCCTGATTAACTTCCTCTATTAAGGAAAGAATACAACAGAGAAGGGCTCTGGGGTCCTTCTCTTCCCAAGAAAGTTGCCATTCTACAGTTACTCTAAACAGAACCACTGCAGTTCCTTCAGTCTCCCATGAAAGCACAGTCATACAGCTTACAGAGAGATGCAGCAGGACCTTGACACACATTTTCACAGCTCTAAGCACCAGCATGGATTGCTCAGTGATCACGTGCACAAACATCGGGACTTGGAACTCAACTGCTGGTGTGCTCTTAAATTGAGACAGTTCATCTCCCAGTGATTCTCTTCCTGTGCTCACACTCCAAGCTTCTCTTCATCAGGAGTAGCTTGCAGATCACAGCAACAAGGCTTCTAATCATGGCTGGACTACAAACCTTGAACCTTTGAATGCTCAGCTTATTTTGTGATTTGTTTTATCAGCTAAGAGTCCTTTATGCCCCTCTACTAGACAAGATCTGGAATACAACAACCAATTTTACGGCAATTCTACCAAGACTGAAATTGGAGGTGTAATATGATAAAGCAGCACGCAAGACAGTCCACAATGCTATTTACAGCTACTCAGTAGTAAGAAAATTTTCAAACAAGGTATCAGATTAATTCTGCTCTCATTTGTTGCTACCTCAGAACTCCAGGAATTTAGGGAGTTCTTAAAGCAAGAAAAACATCATGAGATAGACCAGATACACTGGACCAGTAAAGATGAAGTTGTTAGTAGATCAAAAGTATTTTGTAAAAGCATGTAGATTTGTGGGCAAGGTGGAAAAGAAACAACTCTTTCATGTGCCTTCAGTTCTTAGGATCAAATGCCAGGGACAAAGACATTATTGAAAATGAATATTTGAGCTAGACAGCATTCAAGAAGACACTGGTAACAACATCAGCTGTAGTCAGTTTAAGGACCAACTGCATGCCCTTCACATAACAACATTCCAGACAAAATTGAAGTACTGAGTGACACAGACAAGCAGGAATCTCAAAAGAGAGCATTTAAATTCTGCCCCCCAGTTTATTTCACACATCCAAAATCGAATTAGCACAAGGCATTTTGGAGACAGAGATACAATAATTGAAAGGAAAAGCAATTATACCTCCTGTCACACTAAATAAAATTAGGAGGCAATACAAGGAAAGAAATAAACTGGAAGTCCTGGTATGTGAATTTTAACACACACAAAAAAATCTTCTGAGAAACACAAAACAGGCAGTAAATACTGCCTATAGGTGTTATGAATTGAAGAATATGTTTTAATGCGAAGTGACAGAGCAGTATAGAATGCTTTTTGCGGAAGAACGATGCTAAAACACAAAAAGGCTTGCTTCTTTGTCGTGTTTTAAATACATGTGGTTCCTTTAGACCCTTTAACACAACATTTTTAGCTTGAAATGGTTAATGCTTCAGAGACATCATGCATTTCCAATGCTGACACAGAATAGCAGCCTGCTTCTTCTAATTAAATCATCATATAGTTTTTACGGTTACTAAGTTTTTAGAGTTAAGATTAAACACACTCTTGTTCAAGTATCTCGTTCAGTGTTCTCACATCACATCATACAGAAAACGCATGTGCTGGTTTTACAACACAACTAGTGCTACTTTTGATGTAATATTCTCTTGATGCATTTGCAACTGTATTAAGAAAACAGCAAAAACAATTATGTAAGCCCATTTAGCAGTTATATGGTAAATAAAAAGTCTCGGATTTTGGCCTTGTCTCACCTGAAAAGCTTGTAACGCACTGCTCGACAGTTCCTTCTCCTGATCAGTAATCCCAGAAGTACCCGCTCCTTCATGTTTCTCAGTACCTTGATCTGTAAAGTGGACAGAAGATTACAAGAAAGTTTGCAAGTGTGATGACAGCTATGCAGCTTAAACATTTTGCTTCTTCCAGTTCTCAGGATCCTCCTGCCAGTACAAGTAACTTTCCAGATAACTGAGCAGTCTACCTACTACACTATCTATATCCCAAGTTACATCTCCTACTACAGTATCCCACATTACTATAAACTACTGAATTCTTCTCCATAAAATGTAAATTACTGTACTCAATCAATAACCAAACTCCTGCAAGTTAACTGACAATCCATACATTGTAGATTTCTTTTTAAGGCTGCAACCATACACTAGAATTGCCTTATTTTGCTCAAAAACCAGCAGTAAAGGCCATGCATCATAAAACTGGCACCACACTGGGCAAGATGAAAAACCCACGCATCTTGTACGCTGCTTCCTAAACAGCAAGCAAGGGATGCTCTAGGGATCAACAAAAACCAGAGTAAACACTGGAACTTCCACACAGCTCCCTGCTTTGGAAAAGTATTTCCCTAAACAAGAGGTTGCAACAGAACCATCATTGTTAATAGTCACTGACAGACCTGATACATTATTTAAGAAAACTCTCTATATTTTGGTACTCTTCAATATATTCCATCCAATGCTGTCTGGTGATTATACTGCAAGGCACTTCTTAGAATTCCTAATAGTTTGTTTCAGTCACCATTGAGCATATTTTTCAGAAAGAAGTCAACTAAATCCTTCTGTCATCATGTAATTAAGAATTCAGTGAAGTTGCATTAAAAAGCACAATAAGGACATTCCATACAAAAAAAAGGTGATTAAAAAAATCCACCAAATCGCTAAATCCTTCCTTGTACTGAACACAAACTACTGGAGGAAAAAAATCCAACCACACAACCACCACACCAGACAGATTATTTCTAAGAGCGTTAACTAATGTGCCAGAACATACAAAAATCATTTAATGTTTTTGAAACAAAGACTTTACAAACCCGCAATGGTTTCCACTTTTGCAGAAAATTATTTCTTGAATTTTACAGTGGACGATTTGCTCTAACCTACCTTTTGCTATCTTAACAGGCTAGGTATGCTTTGTAAACTCAAAGCCTTCTTTCTCTTCCCTAGAATTCAAAGACATAGTGAAAACTCTGCTAATTTTGTTTTGACTTTGAACAAATGAAAACACTTAGCTATGAGCTCCTCTGCGAAATCCATTCCCCATCATCACCAATATATCTGGATCGCCTACTAGGGAATAGGAGAATTTACAAATATAGGACAAACAACAACAGTAAAGGGCAGCCAAAACTCAAAAGATTAATTAATTAAAATCCACAGTGAGCATGAAAAGGACTTACTAATCTATCAAGTTTGTGCCTGTTGCTGGGAAGATGGTGACATCCCTTCCACTGCCCTCTACAATAACATATTTGAATGAGAATCGTAAATTGGTTGTGACTTTCATCCTTCATCATGACGTCAACAGAGTTGAGATTTTAAAATCTCAACTATCTTACACCTGCAAGCATGACCCACTGTGATTTAGACAAAATTCAGGATTCAGCAACTTCAGCACTCTGGAGGGATGGACCCCCAGGGGCTTTCACTTGCTATAAAATCTGACTGCATAAGGCATTGATCAACACTGCTCGCACTGCCTTCTCCTTGAAAGCGAAAGGCAGAAGAGAAATTTAAAACACAAAAAAAACTCAGAAAATTTTCGATGTGCCGAAGGTTTTCTGCAGCAAAAAAAGCAAAGGAACAAGAAGCACCTCTCCTTCAAGCTAAATATAGCATAGATTTAATTCGTGTTCTAAACCTTATGGTTATACAGATGAACAGAAAGCTGTCTGCCTCCAAGGATCTCTAGAACAGCAGCAAATACGCAAATGCAACTTCCCTCAAAAACTAACAGTGGCAATATCTGCTTTACTTGCTCAGCGTGACTTCGACATTGTGCTAGTAAAGGTAAACACAGCGCAGAGCCTTGGGACTCCAAAACTTCCGAAGCTGATAACACTCAGTCTGGCCAATAGGTTCCTTGCATACAAGTTTACTTAGCAGAGAGCCATCAACTACCAAGTGCATTACTGATTACTGCCCTTGTGTGCAGGTTTGTAAAACCAGCATCTCAAATGAAGTCTGAATCCTGAAGTAAAATGTCTCCAGTTAAGTGACAGATAAACCAAGAGACACTTGTCTAAAGTCTGCAATAAAAGCACCACTTGCACAGCTGTTTATGTATTTCCTAGGGAAAAATCAGGACAGGTCTTCAGATTTCACTGTGTCTGTTAGTCTGCTGGTATATTAAAAAAAAACCCTCCTTTAAGCAAAACCAGAGCTATAAAGTCAGTTTTATGGCTAAAATCCTATCAATCACGCCTACTAACGCTCAGTAAACAAAGCAGGTTTGTGAAACCTGAACTGGAAGCTTATCGAGAAAATAAAACTAAGGTCCAGCTGACTTAGTTCACAGCATAGTTTTGTGCTTTGGAAAAAAAAAATGCTTTGGATATTTTCTACCCTTTGTGTCCAAACGCACTTGTAACCTGTTAAAGACTTAAAAGCCATTCCAATGTAATGTAATGCTGACATCCTTGTTTAGCCCGGGATCTACTGTTTCAGCTCATCTTTATTAGCAAGAGCAACCTTCATGAGTTGCTCCAAAACTAAAACCTGTCAGGCTCGTTGTGAGGGGCACAAAAGGGTAACCTGGAAAAGTATGTAAAAATCAACCCCTCGGATTTTGGTCTGGAGGAAGCTGCTGCACTGAGCTGGAAGTCAAAGAATCAAGCCAGGGAATTATCTTCCCAGCTATTGATCCTGGGGCTGAGAAGCAGAAACACTATGTCACGGAGGCTGATTTGCTTTGCACAAGGAGGCAGCTGCTCCTACTGGAGAAGTTACATCACGGTGGACAGCAGAACTTCAGGAAAACTGGCTCTATGAGAAGAGAACAAGGAAAAGCATGAGACTGTCACCTGACATGGGAGATTGCTCTCCTCATGGGCTTGCTGCCACAAGATCATAAAAGCAACCAGAAGTCACATCTCCAACATCCACATACCTGAAGACACCTGAGAGTGACTGCAATCATTATCCTTCTCATACCTGCTCTCCGTTTCTCCAAGGGCTGCTGTTCCTGAGCTCTCTTGTTCCTACGCCCTGTAAATTACATCTTGCATGAACTGTGCTGTTGAACACCAGAGTACCTCCGGAATTATTTCTTATTTCCAAACTCTACAGGCAGGGGGATAATCTCTTTCTTGAAAGGTGAGGAATCTATCACATTACTCTTGCTCCAAAAGCATTTTGAAAGGTATGAAGACCAGCCAGTGTCCAGCCTTTATAACAGTTCGTGGCACCACAACTTTTTGTATGAAGCCCTTCACTACCAGTACAGGTATAACAGGCTTCTTTTGTGCTGTGCAATAAAAAGCGAACACATCTCAGTGGAAAGCTAATTGTAGCTTGCTGTTACGAACAAGTACAGCATGTAGAATATCTTGTCATAGCTCACATCTCTGAAGGAACTGATAAGTCCCTTCAGCACTTCAAAGAACAGTAACAAAAACTATTGAAAAATTAATGCCAATTTTTTTCTTGTAGTTTAGGAGTCACAGTTCTGAGAAAACACACGGGCTAGTTTAGTAAACATCATTCAGTACAGTATACTAATCTTCCCCATAATTATTTTCCAGATACTGAGATATGTCATATTTAGCATCCAGAGAAAAAAAATGCTTAAGATGATTTTAAGTACTGCTCCCATCACATAAAACCAACTGAAAAAACCCCAAAGAAGACAGGTGACCACTGACAGGACCCAAGGGAACGGCATGAAGCTGTGTCAGGGGAGGTTTAGGTTGGATATCAGGAAAAGATTTTTTTACCCAGAGGGTGTTCGGGCACTAGAACAGGGTCCCCCAGGGAAGTGGTCACAGCACCAAGCCTGACAGAGTTCAAGAAACGTTTGGACAATGCTCTCAGGCACACGGTGTGACTCTTGGGGATGGTCCTGTGCAGGGCCATGGGCTGGACTTTGATGTTCCTTGTGGGTCCCTTCCAGCTCAGGATATTCTACAATTCTGATAAGTAGAACTGTGCAATTCCGTAAGTGAGGCTTTCCTCCACATCGCCCTCTTCTCCAACCCGCCCCGAGCTGCCATCTGAGGGAAGGACCATTCCTGCAACGAAGACTTCTTGCATGATGGGGAATCTTACGGGGGAGGGACAAGCAGGAGCTTATCCGTGCTAGGGAGTTACACAGCAGCTGCATTTGAAATTTATTTTGCCCGTTTACCAGATGACGATTTATTTTTTAGTGATCTCGGTGATTTCTCTCTACACGCTCCTTTCAGGCCCGAGTTCAGTGAGAACCCACTCATGCCCTGAAACCAAAGCAGCATCCCTGAGGGAATCTGACTGAACTCCAGCAACACCACCAGGAGTCACGATCCCTTTCGCACCTTCCGCACGCCCCAGTTTAACAAATTAACCCAGCAGCTCGACTTCCGCAGGGGTTGGTTACCAAGCCCCTGGGAAACACCCCCTCCCCGCCAGTAAGTCCATGGGACGGACGCTCGCCACCGAGCCCTTCCAGGCCAGGAGGGAACAACAGCCGAGCGCCGCTTGACGCGGGCACGGGGGGGCCCGGTCCGCACACGGCCGGTCCGGTGTCCCGCTCGGTGTCCCGCCCGGTGTCCCGCCCGGTGTCCCGCTCGGTGTCCCGCCCGGTGTCCCGCCCGGTGTCCCACGGGCCCTCACGGCGGCCCCGGACAGCGGGGCACTACTTGCTCGGCGGACGGGCACAGCATACGGCGGCACCGGCGGCCGTTCTCCTCGCGACGCGCACCCCCCCCCCCCCCCCCCCCCCGCGCGCGGCCGCGGCTCCCTCCGCGCGGGCCCGGGGCGGGCCCGGCGGGGCCGCGCCGCTCCCCCCCGCACTCACCCGCAGACTTGTCCGCCGCCATCTCCGCCGCCGCTCCGTGCCCGATCGCGCGGCCCGAGCGCGCCGGTAGTTGCCGAGAGTCCCCTCCGCGCTGCGCCGCAGGCGCTGACCGACCCCAACCACCGCCGCCGACAGCCGGCCGCTGCCCTCCCCGGGACTACTTTGCCGCCGCCGCCGCCGCCGCCGCCGCCCTGCGCGCGCCGGGCCCGCCCCGCCGATGCGCCTCCCGCACCGATTCGCCGCCGCTTCCGGGTTCCCGGCGCGCCCGCGACGTCCGGCCGTTACCGGGGCAGCGCGGACGTGACGTCAGGACGCCGGGGGGGGGGGAGCGGGGACGGGCGGGGCCGCCATGGCGGTCTGTGGGGCTGGGAGGGGCGGGGGCACACCGGCCGGGGCTGTGGCGGCACGGAGAGCCCCGGCGCTGCTGTCTCGGACGGGTTTTGTCTTTGCTGCCGGGTTCGGACGTGCCGGATCCTCATCCATGTGTATAAATATCTAAAAAGGGGGTGCCAGTAGGGTGGAGCCAGGCTGTTCTCTGTGGTGCCCAGCAATGGGACAAGAGGGAACGGGCAGAAACTGATGCACGAGAACTTCCACCTGAAAAGAAGGAACTTCCTTACTGTGTGGGTGACCGACCCCTGGAACAGGTTGCCTAGAGGGGTTGTGGAGTCTCCCTCACTGGAGATAGTCGAGCTGTCTGGATGCAATCCTGTGCAATGTGCTCTGGGATGACCCTGCTCGAGCGGGGGAGTTGGACCAAGTGACCCACTGTGGGCTCATCCAGCCCTGCCCATTCTGTGATTCCCTCTGGAGCAGCCAGTGCTGGTAGTGGTGACCTGGGGGCTGCCATCAGGTGTCACCAGGTAGTGATGAGGAAACCTTCAATAATCACTGGTTTATGTGGATTGTCAGCCTGACTATCTAAAGTGTTGTAAAGATACTCATCACCATAGTGGTTTAAAGTGACAAGGTGGCCCGGTGTCTGCATCCTGTATTCCTTCCAAAGAGGCTCTTTGGGCACCAGAGACCTGAGGAAGGCCAGGTTCACACCAGGAGTTTGAAGTGTCCCTGGAATTCAGAAGTGCTGGGGTGGCAAAGCACCTCCTTTGTCACTTCCAAATAGCATTTGTTGGGGTTGTCATTATCTTTGTCATTAAAGTACCAGCCAGGGAATAAATGCCTTTGGCAGAGTCATAAATATTCAATATTTTTAAATGTTTGTGAAATTACTGTACCTCTGTGGCACCGGTGAGGCCACACCTCGAGTACTGTGTTCAGTTCTGGGCCTCTCAGGTAGCACATTGAGGTGCTGGAGCGGGTCCTGAGAACAGCAACAAAGCTGGTGAAGGCTCTGGAGCACAAGTCCTGTGAGGAGCGTCTGAGGGAGCCGGGGTTGTTTAGCCTGGAGAAGAAGAGGCTCAGAGGTGACCTTATTGCTCTCTACAACCACCTGAAAGGAGGTTGTGGCAAGGTGGGGGTCAGCCTCTTCTTCCTGACAACCAGCAATAGGACAAGAGGACATAGTCTTAAGCTGTGTCAGGGGAGCTTTAGGCTGGATATCAGGAAGAATTTCTTCACTGAAAGGGTGGTTAAACACTGGACAGGCTGCTGCTCCAGGTGGTGGAATCACCATCCCTGGAGGTGTTCAGGAAATGACTGGATGTGGCACTTGGTGCCTTGGTCTAGTTGACATGGTGCTGTGCAGTCACAGGTTGGACTCGATGATCTCAGAGGTCTTTTCCAACCTAATTGATTCTGTGATGACTTGGATATACTGTCTACAGCATTTCAGCATTCACCTGTGCTAAGATGTATCTCTGTGGGCTCAGCAGCCACGTGTTGTTCAGATTCTCGGGTAGGGTCTCTCTGGATGAATGCAGAGGAGCCAGACAGGGGGTTCTCTTTTCAACCCCCATATATATACAATGGGAGGAGGGAGGAGGTTAGAAAGGGCCCCAGGAGTGTCCGCTGTCAGGCACCAAAAGGCTTCCTGTGCCTCTGTCCCCTGGAGTCAAGCTCCTGAGACACACGGACAGTTACCCTTAACTGCCACCAGCCTCTGTGTGCTTGCTCTGTGTGTCACAGTGTGGACACTGCTTCCACAATATTGTCACCTCTTAATATAGGAGTACTTTCTCGTATTATTTCTCCAGATGGGCTTCTCCAAGACTTCCTCCGCCTCTTCGTCATTTATTCCTGTTAAACACTGACTTCTTTTGCTACTTGTGACAGCAAGTGTAGATATACCCAGTTCTGAGTTCCAGGTTTTACATTATATGATTTTGGCCTCGCTGCCAGCAGACAGTGCTTGTCAAGAAAGAGCAGGCGATCTCAGGCAGACTGCACCTGCGATACGCCTCTTGAAAGGTTTACTTCAGAGAAGTAAGGTTTGTAGGCAAGGGTAGGTGATGCTTCCTTTAATAGGGGGATACAGTTGGAAAGAAAGAAACACACTTTAAGGCACACCAGCTCTGAACACCTTTAAGCCACAGCTTTTAATGAGCCAGGCCCTGTAAAATGAAAGGTTCTGAAAAGGTTATTTCAAGAATTTGAAGAGCAGAATGATTCTTTCTATTTTGTAACTTTGGAATATTCCAAATTGTGTTTAATAACTTCTATTATCACCACTATTATGTTGTAATTTTATTTATAGGTACATATACATGTACAAACCATGCTGCCTTGGTAAGAAATAGAACCTCTAGAGGCAAAAGCACTGTGTGTTATGAGTGTAGCTGCATATTCTCTCTGACTTTTATCAAAACAAGAAAGTCACCAAAAATTCACCTGAGTGACAGAGCCGGAATGCCCCACGTGGACCTGACGTAGATGTTCCGTGTCCCTCTCCCTTAGGCTTGGTACAGTGTTTACTGCCAGTACCTGAGCAGCAGCCTGCTTGTTCTGGGGCATTCCACATCAGGATGGGCACCACTGTGAATTTACCATTCCCTACTGTAGCTTTTCTCTAACAGTCCTGTCAAAACTCATTTAGCTTCAAGTGTGGCAGCCCTGGTATCCAGCTGCTTCTCTATTCTACACCATGACATCTAGAGGACAGCTGTAAGAGCTCACTTTATCCATCTTGCCATGATTTTACCACAGGCCTTGTTTACCTGAGGCGTACTTACAGCAAGCTTTGGTATATCTTCCCGCGTCATTTTGTCCTATTTGTGGCTTGTAGTTCCAAAATAATTTCTTTTTTTTTCCCCATTTCTAAGGGACAGACAAAGCATTTGTGTCAGCTGGCCTTTCTTCCTTTTTTTTTCCAGTATGTATGTTTTTAAAAAGGAACTTAACATAAATAAAATCAGGTATTTCCTCCCTTCTTACAAATAATCAAACCTTAATTGTTTATGTTGTGGAGGGTACTAAAGGAAGGGAAGAGACACCTGCCCTTTACTGCCATTCAAACATGCAGTCATGCAATCAAAAATGCTGACTTTTTTCCTTCAAAAATACTGTGGTAGCATCAGCACCTTCCTCTACAAGGACAGGGGATTGGGTTTCTTGCCTACATGAATGTATAATTTGCATTCTGCTTGGGGTCTCTCGACTCAGGGAGGCAGGCACACCATCTGCTGTGGAAGGTACAGAATAAAATCAAATACCATTTGAGAGAATAAAAAAGTGTGTTTGGGGGAAGGGGAAGCCCCACTTCTAAAATATTATCTCTCCTGGAGTTTTGTTCTTTCAGGAAAGAAATTACCACAATTCAGGCTTTTAACCCAAAACTCATGTTGAAGAAAACAAATATGGTACAGAGACAGGCAGATTTTTCTAAGTTTCTTTTGCCCATTTCTAGGCTGAATCATAAGAAGCCCAAAGGAGCCAACTGTAATTTGTAATGTGGGAGGGGAGGGGGGGAAGTTTCAGGGGGAATAAAACAAAGCTGCTTCCAGACAGAGAGTGGTCCCAGCATTTCATTCCCGCCTTGTACAGTACCTTCCTTCAGCAGACTAGACTAAGTACAACTAGGCCAGGGTTTCCTCTCTGCTTTTGACCTCTCAAAGCAAACTTTTCAAGGCTCTACTTTAAGTTCTTGGAGACCCAAAAGCAGCAATGCAGCAATCTCCAACCGAGCTTTGCAGCAGTAGATGAGATGTAGATAACCTCACCACTGATCATACGAGCAAGACCTGGCTAGTAGAGGAGAAAATCAGGATTTGTGACACCTTCAATCACTGTCAGACTATGGAAGAGAGTATGGCCAGCTCCAGAGGGAACTGTGAAAGTTACAATTCTTTTGCCAGATTCCACAATATGGAAATCTCAGCAGCAATTTGCCCACATTCTGAAAGATGAATGATTTAATGCAAGAAATACTTTCTCTGTTATTAATAGAGGTCCCTCTCCTTTGCCACTGTAAAGTTTAAAAGCCTTTACCCCCTAGGTGGCACTATACAATAAAGCAAGGCATGTTTAAATACTATTTTCCCCCTACAGGTGACAGAATCATAGTCACTAAGGTTGGAAAAGTCCTCCAAGTTCATGGAGTTCAACCTGTGACAGAACACTACCACAGGAACTAAACCACCGCACTAGCCAGTCGTTTCTTGAATACTTCCAGGGATAGCGGCTCCACCACCTAGATCAGCAGTCTGTTCCAATGCTTAATCACCCTTTCAGTGAAAAAATTCTTCCCAATGTCCCACCTGAACCTCCCCTGGCACAGTTTGAGGCTATTTCATCTTATAACTGGTTGCCTGGGAGAAGAGGCTGCCCCCACCTGGCTAGAAACTCCTTTTCAGGTAGATGGAGAGAATGATCAAGTCATCCCTGAGCCTCCTTTTCTCTAAGCTAAACAACCCCAGCTCCCTCAGCTGCTCCTCACAGGACATACTCTATAGACCCTTCACCAGTTCCATTGCCCTTCCCTGGATCCGCTCCTGCACCTCACTGTCTTTCTTGTAGTGAGGGGCCCAGAACTGAACACAGCACCCAAGGTGTGGCCTCACCAGTGCTGAGTGCAGAGAGACAATCACTGCCCTAGTCCTGCTGGGAACATTATTCCTGATCCAGGCCAGGATGCCACTGGCCTTCTTGGCCATCTGGGCACACTGCTGGCTCATGTTCAGCCTCCTGTCGATCAGCACCCCCTGGTCCTTTTCTGATGGGCCAATGGAATTCTTATTTACAATGTAAAGTGGTGTAAGTATGCTGAATTTAGCTATTAGTCTCAGCTTGGTAATCCTCTTTTTCTGAATCTGTCTCTCAAAGTCAGTAAAAGAGACTGATGTGAATCTCATTTAAATTTGGTATTTTTGCATTCAGGGTCCTATGTTTTCCTGGGAAATTACACTGCGTCGCAAGCTATTGGTTTTTGTTCTGTCTGTGAGCAGTGAATAAACCAGCACAGGCCATGTTTACTTTAGCAAGTCACTCACAGCAGTAGGAGTAGACTGACAGCTGTAAACAGCAGGAGCTGAGGTTCCTCACATCTCCAGTATATCCTCACACAGAAATTATTTTGCATCAAGTGGGAACTGGCCCAGTATCACACATCTCTATCACCCATTTTGAAAACACCTGAAACAAAGCTATCTCACAAAACTTCAACCACGGGACTTCTAAGAAGCATCAAGTTCCCCTTTCACCTGTCTCATACAGATATGTTTCACACCAGCCTCCACTGTCTACACAAAAACTTCACAGGCAGAATGAAGCCCTCTAATTTTTCTCACTCCTGCAGTTTCTGAGTGACACTGTTTTACTTGTTTCAGATCCTGCTCTTTACTCTGATGCTGGAACGTGCATCGCTGGTGGTGCAGGGGAGGAACAAAAGCCTTTGCCTTGTAGCCACAGTGCCAGGAAAATACCTTGAGTAAGGCCTTCTTACCCATTGCTTTCACATGCAAAAAAAAAAATAAATTTCTGACAGCATTTACCACTGTGACAGTTTTGCTCAGTCAAATAGAGATGCTGAGCCTGAGAGACAAGCTTAGAGAGACAGGACCTCACCAATATTGGGATGTAGAAATAGAACAAGCAGGTGCAAAACTCCTGAGAGCAAGAGGGTACCACTGAGAAACACAGAGAACATAAGGGATTTAAAGGAATGATGTTATAATATCCTCAATAAATTTCAATGATTCCCTTTTGAAAAAAGGTGCTCTTCTTTTCCTCACATTATAGTACCTGATAAATAACTCCTTCATGCCATCACCTACCTCCCCCTTCCTTCATTCTAGCTCTGCCCTGATTTTGCTTGTATATGGTATTATGTGTTGTCCCTCAATTTGGTCTTACAATAGCATCATAATATTTTTCTGCTAATGGGTTTAAGTCCAGAGAACACTCAAATTGTGCCAAGGCTTTCCTAGGATGAGAAACAAAATATGGTTTCATATCATCTTTGTCATTTTTCTCTTCCAGTGTCATCCAGAAGAAACCTGTGTACACAGTTACAATTAATCTGGGAACCAAAGAGTTTGTGGGAGAACTATCCCCACATCACCATACATTTTGGGTTGTTTACTTTCCTGTAGAGAAGGCTAGCCCAAAGCTTAGGGGCCTTTGCTTTCCACTTACTCAAACTGACAGCAGTGCCTTTACTTCAACAGAAGGACACTAAGGCCCAATCCATAACTTGCAGAGGGGGCAAAATTTCCAGTGTTACACAGTTAGGAGTAAAAGGTCTCTAAAACATTTTGTGATTACATCAGTGCCTTTTAGTGCAAGCAGGAATTGATTTATTCATAACAGGAGGATGTCTGCATGACATATGTGTTTATGTCCAGCGTGTCAAGCACTACTTTATGCCCTTCCACACTGCAGAGCTTTGACCCTTTCTGAGATGCTGACATAGAAAGCGAACGTACCCCGTGTCAAATCAGAGGCTTTGAGGAAACGTTCCTTCTTTCAGCACAGCCTTAAGAATTCTTCCTGTGCAGGCCTCAGCTGCTACGTACCCTTTGTAGGAAAGTCTAACACTTGATGTCTTTGGTTTGCAGCTCCTGGGAGGCTGGAGTTTATTGAGAAATTGTGTTATGTCTCCAGGCAGGAATAATCTTTAAATTGGAAAAGTAAATTCTTACTAATGACTTGCTTGTGGTAGTTATTATTCTCAGCATTTTTCCAGACATTCCGAAAGAAATGACTTCTCTCTTGAGGAGCATAAAGCAATTCTTTTTTCACCAAAGATACAAATTATGTTGCCAAAAAAACATATATGAGGTGTTGCAAAAGCCAAAGAATGTGTTCAGTACAATTCTTCTACCTTCACACGGTGCATTAGAACCTTTTTGTATGTTCTCGTTACTCTTCCTTACTTTTTTAGAGTTCTCACAGGCATTTAAGTAAATTGAAAGTATTTTTTCCTCCAAATCTTGACCGTCACACAACTTGTTGAAAGATTTTAACACTATTGTGATAGAGTTGTTTTTTTTAGGAGATAGGAGGTTTGTTTACCTATTATTTGCCTAAAATTGTAGGCCTCCATAAAACTTGCATCTAAATGCCTTCATGCAGCACATCTACAGATCATCCGAAAATATCAAATTTGTTTGTTTGTAGTGAAAACCAATGGGAAATACCCTGTTCACAGCTACCATTGTTCTCTCTGGGAGTCTGTGAGCTTCCGACTCAGATGGCCTCCAGTTCAAGTCAAAATCTCAGGTTTTAATGATACATAATTAAATACAAATGGTTTTGGTTTGTTTTTTTTTTTAATTAAATTTTAACTTGCCGTGTTACACAGCAGGAATAAAATACTCTGTGTGATCCTGGATGAACTCAGGACAAAAATCCCAATACATATGTTTTCTTTAACGTAGACTTCATTTTATTTCAATAGTTGAAGAGTCATGTTGCCTCTTACAGTCCCAAATATATCTGACTGTAGTAGTAATCTCCAAAAGCTAATTTATCTCCCTTCTATCAGTCCTTTCTGCCTAAACTAAGTCAGTCATAAATGCGTGTGGCCTCAACGGAAGGAGAAAAAAGCGTAAGGAAAATAGTCAATGTGTTCCAAAACGTTAAAAAGACAGAAAGCTATTTAAAGAACAAAACATGTCTCAGGAGCTCGAGAATCGCTGTGGACTGACATATGGTAATCGTATGTCAGCATATGCCTGTGCTGCGTCTGCAGCACATAACCCCGTTTGCTAAATTCTATTTGTGTCCAAAGTTGTAGCAAGAAGATCAAGTTTCAGCGCAGTTAGAAAAATGTAGAAGCATGATATTATGTTTAATTTTCTGTAGAAGCAATCTTGCACATTATTATCTCCTTGCTCCTTTTCCTGACTTCAGAGACCATCCTGATGCTTAAAAGTAAATTTACCCATCTCACCCCATGTTAATTTCTCAGGGTTGGGAAAGATGGGACCACCACTAAGATTAACTAGAAAAAAACACAGACTTTTTGCCCCTCTGCAAGACTAAAATGTGCAGTGAATACAAGCATGTAGAATTAGGAGAGGGGAAACAGTTTCAGCTTCCTGCTCTAAATCTAATCATTTAATAACCTAACCACTGAGTCATTACGTGTATTTGTCTCTGGTTTCTAGAACAGAAATCCCATTCTAAACCTGAGAACCCTCCCTTCGGAAAATTTTGCTGAAGTTAATATAATGTTAGTTTCAATTAAGAAGAAATATTAGGAAAGTGCCGGGAAATTGCCAGTGCTCGTCAGCTGCAAACTAGCAGTGAGATATGAGCTAACCCAAATTCTCATGTTGTTTCCCGAAGAAACATTCCTTCCTCCATCCCAAAGCTGAGGATAGCTGTTTGTTTCAGTTTTAGTGCTCAGGTTAAAACTGAGAAACTACACATTTGACTGTTCTGACAACTAGAAAAGCAGGTTATTCGGAGCGGCAAATAATTCTGACACTTAACAGTAATAACACTGAATATTGTATAATACTTGATGAGTCTAAAATTTCTTCCATCACCCCAGTGTAAACAGCAAGCGAGCATTTTACTTAGGGATACTGCATGACTGTGAAATAGGCCAGAGCAAGAAAAGAAACCAAGCTGTAGAACTTCCAGGTGTAACACAGTGTTGCCTGAGTTACACAGATAAAGGAAACGGAGCACTGACTCCTTTCTATCTAGAAACAAGCAGTGAAAAACTACAATTTCCTGTCAGAAGGTCAGGGATCAGATCCCCCTCTCAAGATAAACCCAAAATAACTTTGCCAAAGGAGCGTCACTAGATTGACCCTGCTATACTCAGGATGAGAAATTCACCCACGTTTTTGCGTCTGAAGCATGAATGAATGCAGCAAAGCAGTCATTTAATCATTTGGTTCCATTAAACGGGACATAAGGTAACTACATGTGTCAAGAAGTAGGGAAAGGAGAGCTACTTTTAACATGCCCAGGTCCCGGGATTAGAGAACCACCAGAATTTCTGCCCGAGGATTGTTGCACTGAAATCTACTGAAGGTTTATCAGAACCCACCAGGGTGGTGGTTGAGGAGAGGCTGCGTGATGTTAACGGCAGTTTCTGCTTCACTGCATTACCTTGTAATGACATTAGCAAATATTTTACATTCTGTGAGGGGAACGCTTCCCTCCTCCTCTC
The DNA here is from genome assembly GCA_035584735.1 of Pseudotriccus pelzelni. Classification (NCBI taxonomy): domain Eukaryota; kingdom Metazoa; phylum Chordata; class Aves; order Passeriformes; family Tyrannidae; genus Pseudotriccus; species Pseudotriccus pelzelni. The sequence continues at coordinate 40,730,903 of JAWMRA010000078.1, read as the reverse complement.
TGCCGCTTAGAAACAGTGAAGAGATGAGATCTGACACTTGAAAATGTTATAGTGCTGTGACCTCACCAGGGTATAAGATGGTCTTAGTGGATGCAGAAAATTCAGCTGCCTGAAGTACTTTTGCTTTGTCCAGCTGGTGTCCTACCGTCTGCAAAGCTGCTTCCAGACAGCAGTGCTTTGTTATTCACTTGACTTTACTAGCCCTTGTCAGAGTTAATTGGATTTGTGACATGGTCAGATGTTTATTTCTTGATTCTGTTGTCCCTTGCCTTACAGAACACACATGCCAGGGGAAACTGCAGTACATCTAGCAAATACTAAAGTACGAAGAGATACGTGGACATGCTTTTTAGGAACTAAAATTTAAGGAAATGTGTGCTTAAACTATTCTTTTTACTCTAATATATGCCAATAACACTGAGCTCCTGATTTATCAAGATAATTAAAGCAGTTATAAAGCTTGTTGTTTAAATATATCCACAGCTCTCCAGACAGTGAAATATCACACTCATTCATTCTGTCATACATAAATGCCCAACTAAACCTGTATCTGAATGCTATTTTGGGGAAGAATGCACATAAATCACAGAAATATGAGGTTACACTTCTGGTAAAATCTCTTTGTTTATCAAGTATTAGAAAACCTTACACCTTTATGAAAGCCACTGCATACAGTCATAATTTGATTATACTTTGTGTAAGGACTTTTGGTTTCTATATGAGATTACAATCTCAGGCTATAAAACAGTTCTTATGCAACTCACTTTCTAAAGCTTTGCTACTACTATTACTGATGTAGTATTTTGCTGTAAGTGTTTCTAAACACAATTTTAAAAATGTTTATCAAGTTATTGATATCTGTAAGTGATTTAAATCAAAAGCCACAAAAGAAGGGGACTTAATTTAGAACTGCTGCAAAAAGCATGAGTTTAGAGCAGATTCCCAGACAAGGTTTTATTCTGAAATACAGTCTGCCTGCTCACAGAAGTTTTGGTTAGATGAGAGGCCCATCCATTGGCATTTCCACTGCCTTTGGAAACACGTACACACACACATGCTCACAGCCAGAGCACACGTGGGTCACACCACCCTGGAAGTCACAGTGGATACAGTCTTTTCTTCAGGCTTGAAGCAAGAGTAAACAAATCAACTACAGTCTTGGGTACAAAGAGCATGCAGGAATACCTGAACATTCACTCATACGTCAGCACGAGCTAAATTTCATAGATGTTACTTGATAGTAAGAGCCATGAGACAGGAAGAGAGAGACAGACTGACAAAACAGTTAAGCACGGGCTTAACTTTAAGTTTGCATCTAAAACCTTATGAAGTCAACAGCTATGCTGTTGCAGCTATGCCAGCGTGTAGCTGAAGACGTGACTATCATAGTCTACTTCGTGTAAGCATGTTTTTAATAAGCTCGTATGCATAAATGGAGTTAGGCAACTGTTTGTAGCCTGTAAGTGCTGTGAAAAACATACTAGCAGAATTTTTATATTGGCTAGTGCAAAAGAATAATAAAATCAAAGAGAAACTACTTGTCATCATGTCAGCAAGAAAGTGTGTATGATTTATTTCTATTTCATTCTAATTTTATTATTAATAGAGCTCCAGTGCTTTCGATACACATAAAGCCAGCATAGCACAGAGGCAAATCAACTGAGCTTGCTTTCGTTTTGGACAGCATCAGAAGCATCTGCTTAAATGCACAACAAAGCCAACTTTCTCCACCCCAACATATTATAATAGATGAGAAACAGGAGAGAATTTTTTTTTTTTTAAAATTATAGTGCTTCCATCTTTTGTATTGATTTTGACAGGCCACTGGATCCATTAAAGAAGACAGTGTTTGGTCCTTCACTTCTTGCACTGTAGATACAAGCAAAAAGACTACCCACCTTGATTCTGAAACTGTTATTCTGCCCCACTTGAAACTTCAGGAATAAACTTACTAACTTCAGTGGGCAAGGTAAGAAGTTAAATCACTAAGTTTCTGTAAAAGTTACCAAGCTGGAGAAATTTTATCAGAATACCATCTTCTACAGTATCAGTGTTTCTATTTGATAAATTAATTATACGAAGCATTATCTTATGCTGCAGTGTATTACATTAATTAAAAATTCTTCATTAAATTTCATTGAGGGCAAAAAAAGGTATCATCTCCAGACAACAGTCTATAAAATATTTGGTGTATCACAGGTGCTTTATTATATTAACATGTGTCTTTCAATATCATTATTTAGCTTCAATAAAGTTGAGATTTATTTATTTATATGGCATCTAGCAGCAATCTACAAGCAATAGCTGGAGCAGAAAAAAATGGTTCTTCTCCAATCATGCCTATTACTGTGATTTATTTCTGGAGTAGAGCTCCATTAGGAAAGATAAGTTTTCTAGCAAGCTATTCAAAATGCAGTAAAATATTAAAGAACAATCAGGAAAAGAAAGAAAAATTGCTTTGTGCTTTTATTATTTATTAACCTGTTTGAGTTAGCACTTACTTTTATACAAACAGGAAAAGTTACACGCCCCAGAATACTCTGTGCCATTGAACTGTACTGTTCTCAGCCCTAAAAAGATAGGAGAAAAACTATTAAGGTCAACAACCACGTACACACCAACATAAAGCTTATCAGCTTTTATTTATTCTTACAGTTCTTTCACAATACATTATTAATACCAAGGTTGTATCAACTACCATGAATATCTAACCGATTAAAAACTCGCATGTAAGTCCACAAGATACTGCTGAGGTCTGATTGAATCTAAAATAAGATTAGGTATTTGTTGGAGAACCAAGAATGTCAGTTAAGAAAAAAGGAAAGCACAAAACCTCAACAAAACCCAATGCTCTGCTTGAAGCCAAATTGCAGCTTAAAAAGCAACATTCCTCTAGCCATGCTGTTGGATTTTGTGTCATTTCTACATGAACCTCGGAAGCAGGACTGCCACAAACTGACGTGTTAAAGGCACATATCCCTCTTTTCAGATACAAGGCCACACCCTTCGCGACAGGAATAGGATGCCCGCTTATAAACCAGTTTATTAGAAAACTACCAAAAGCTGGCACAAGAGAAAACATTTCCAAACCCGAAAGTTCCTTTGCTTTCCACGCTGCCAGGAGACAGGCTGCACACGCAGCACATCACCCCACGACGACAGGGCCCCTTTGGGTGGTACCTGAGAGGAAGTCCATCTGGCCACCTGCTCCGGAGCCGGCAGCCCTGGAAGTGCTGCCATCCCTGACACAGAGGCAGCTGCGGCTCTTGGAAGGCTGGGCCACCTGCCAAGCGGATGGGTAGATAAGCTGGCAGGCAACCAGCAAGTTTCTGGCAAAATTCTGACAGGCTTGGGTTCCACAAGATTTTTTTTTTAAAACGTAAGAATGCTGGTTTCTCTTCATGCCGAAGTTCTAAGTAGTTTATGTTAGGAAGCGCACCTTGTAAAAGTCCATTTCCTCCCTCCGAGATGCATGTGGAGTAAAATTTAACTTGACAGTTTGCCAGGAAGGTCAGATAAAAACAAACATTAAGCAATATATACCTAATTAGAAAAATTAGTATTGAAAGAAGTAGAACTGTACAATATGCCTGTTAAGCCTGTGTCATCCACTGCCTGAGGAGTGCAATACAGTGAACTGTAAAAATTCTCCAAATAGTTCTAAGAAATGCTGCTGAAGTATCAGAAGCAATGAAACTGCCTTACTGGGGCACCTCCTCAGGCACACTAAGGCCACACATGGGCAGGCATTGACTGTAATAACGCTTTAAAATGTTGTGACTCTCCCAAGTTTCTTCTTCTTCTTCCCTTAGCTAGAATTAGCAAAAGGATGATGTAATCCCCTGATATAGCTCAGCATGACGTCCTCTCAGCACCAAGTTTTAAGCAAGTATTTTAGACATAAAGCAGCACATATTAATGTTAATGGAGTTACACTGAATATTGTGTCTGAGCTAGAACCTTCAGCATGGATTGTGCAGTTTGCTTATCTATTTAGAAGAGAAGGAAAACCTACAGACCTCCCATTACTGAACAGAATAATAATTAAGTAGCAACAACGTAGCTCTTGCAGTAGCTAAACTAAAGAATTTTAGCAGCCTTTAGCAGTGTAAAATATTATTCGGGGATCGAAGGTTGAATCCACACAGGTGAAAATACCAGCATCCCTTTTGCAATCCGGAATTTCTGTTGTACCAGTACAAGACTTCAGAGGAGAAATATCTGGCAAAAGGAAAAGCAAAAAAAGCCTTGTCTCAAAGCTCCCATTTTATATATTACACAATTGAACTTCTCTGACCAAGGAAGGCGGTGACTTCCCTGAGAGCCAGCAGGAATAGCAGAGCACAGAGGAAGTCAGTACACATTTTAATGTACCGCTGTCTCATGCACTCTGGACCATCGATAGAAAAACTGTGTGTTACTTGTCAGGCTTCCAGGCTAGTGGATCTCATCTGTTTGGCTCTCCTCCTAATAACACCAACCAGCACCCAGCATACATGCTCATACCGTATTAGAATATAACAATTTTGTAAACGTGGAAAAGACACACATTTTTTGAAGTCAATGACTGCAGCTAGCAAAAGCCACCTCACACAGAAAGGCCTGCACTGCAGACCACTTGTGCAAGTCAAGGCCTTTTCTTCAGAGAAGAATACCTTTATTTCATGAACTGATAGTAAGCTGAATTTCTTTTTCCACTTTGCATGTCCTCAGTCACTGGCATTTTTCATGTGACAAAGCAAATGCTTATTCTCTACGGGCTGTAAGGGAAAACAGCTGCTAGTTATAAAGGGGGTTTTGAGAGCACTTGGTCAACCAAACTCTGTAGGTTTAAGTACCTCCAGACTGTATTACATCTGTCAAAGCAGCAGCAAATACAACATAAAATGTAGAGTAGGTCCCATTTTTAGTGTGTCAGTAGAATCAGCCTGCAGTTATTTTTAACTGCCTTGGAAAGCTTAGCAGGCATATACAGTTAATCCTTTAAAGGATTTGCAGGTATTCATAGCTTAATAAGTAAGCATAGTGGATTAAACCAACAGAAGATTGTAGACAGTCAAAGACAACCTTTACATGCTAACATTCAAAAAACCAAAAAGAACAGTTTCTTTTGTATAATTTTTTTCCCTTGACAATCACTCTCAATTGTCAGCATGTGCCAGAATCCCACAGTGACAAAATAAAAATGTCAGTTAGAGTCATTAAAGTCAACATGTGTGCTGTTTAAATCATCAGAAAGCAGGGAATTTCTGTTGTCTTCTTTTCCCATTATCCTATAAACGCTTTGAAAAGCAGAACTGCACCATGACAATTAATTAAAAATACATCTACTTATGTAATAATAATAAAACTAAAACGGTAAGATTCATTTCAGGAAGAAGAAAAAAAGCTGAGTGATTTTTATAGGTCAGATTTTATATTGCTTGTATTCTTCCTCAGGATTCACTGACATGGGAGATGTGGGTCCTTCAATATATTCGTAAACAACGTGGAAAAGTACACCCCTAATAAGAAAAAAAAAAAAGATGACACAAAACTATTAGGTTGAGAAAATCTAGGGCTGGCTATGAAAAGCTTTAGAGTTTGGTTCAATACTGAATGGGTGATAAAATGCCAGAGGCTATTTGGTGCCACTAAGTGCAGTGCACATCAAGAGAGGAACGGAAAGTACACATATGTGTATATACATAAGGTGCTAATATCACCAGGAAAGAAATCTGAAAACATCTGATGCTTAAAGCAGCAAACGAACTTAGGAATTATTTAAAAATTAATAGAGAAAACCATGAAAAATCTGCCCTGTAAACACTTGGGCCACAGACACATTATGAATACTATACGGAGTTTTAGTCATTCCAATTTCAAAAAGTTTATTATGGTAGAATTAGAAAAACATGTAAAGAAGAATATGACGGCAGTGTATTAAGTCATAGATTTTAGTAAAAAGGTAAGCTGGGAATTGTTATTCACTGGTTTTCATAATATAAATATTGGAAGGCATGTATTTTTTTGGTAGTAATAAATTAAACTCATTTTCATTAGATATTGTGAGGCACAAACTGTACATGGATCAAAAAAAAATCATGACTTCATTGATTCAGCAGTTCTATTCAGTAGGTCAGCAGTAACTATTAAACAAAAGAGTCTCCTAGTCACTGAAGGCTAGAGGAGCATGATGGAAAAATCACTGTAAGCACGACTGCTTCCGGACATGTTTTTCCCTAAGTATCTACTTACTAGGGTAGGGAGACTTGTCATCTGGCTGAATTCAGCAGCTCTCAAAACCTAATGACTAAAATGACTGAAATCAGGATGTATATTGATTGGCGTATTTTTACAAGAAACTCGACCAGGACTTCCCTGGTTCTACCATTGTTATTTAAAAAGAACCAAGATGACACAAAATTGTTTCATTAAATGTACAACTGAAGAAGCCTAATTCCCTCCACATTTTTAAGGTTGTATACTCTGGCTACCAGATGAATCACTCCTTTCACACCTCAACTGTGTTAACTGAAATATATATATATATACATATACAATAATTGAAAAGAGTTGAAATATATGCAGATAATAAATATATGAAAGACAAAAGAAGAATACTACTCCACAAGGTTATAAATAGGACTCTGCTCCTCCCAGATGATTCCACGGTGGAATGTATTGTTGACTGTGCCACTTGAACAGTATCGTGACACATCAGAACACAGGACTAGAAGGGAACTCCTGAATCACTGCAAAAAATCAACTCTTACACTTGCAGTCATATCACTCAATCCCTTTCACAAACTGACCCAAGCCCCCTTCATAACTCGATCAGGTGGCAGTCTCAAAGTGTCTCTGTCCTGGCAGAAAATTCATTTTGATTTTTAGACTCAATGTATTCCTAGTCAGTCAACGACTTACGCTCTTTCCTAGCACCAATTTAAATAGAGCTTTACCTCTCTGGTGGTACATTCAGAGAAAGAAATCATATCATCTGTTAATATTCATTTTGCTTGGCTCATCAAGCCAAACTCTATCCAGCACAGCTCTCCTACAACGTGGTATGCAATGTGAAGAGGTCCGAGCTGACTGGGACACCACGCCAGTCAGTGCAGACACTGTGGACTTTCTATACCCGCATGCCCCTTGCTCTAAGAACAGTACAGACATGTTAGCACATTCCTTTCAAACCAACGTGCCCTGTCACCAAGACAGCCAGTCTTCTTCAACATGTATTCAAAGCCAAACTAACGTGGCTGTACCAATTCACTGCTGGGAATGGTTTAGTGGTGGTAAGATCAATTATTTCTATACCACACTTCACTGTGTAGTGTAATTACGCTCCCAGACTCACACTGCACACTTCTAATCCCATGGATCACCATGCTCTTTCTCCTCACTGACTCTGTACTGATCTGCCTTTCTGGAATGCAGAATTTCCATGGAACAGACTCCAGTTTTTTCATACATCTCAAAGTCTTTGGCATGCAAACTGAAAAGATTTTCAGAGTTTGCACTGATGGCTTTGCTGGAATGCTGAGCCCTACGAGTCACTACAATGATCCTGAAGCTTAGTGACAACTCTGTTATGAGAATGACATCACTTCTTATCATTTTGGAAGAAACCTCTTCTTAATATAGTAGTGGCAGATAGCTGGTATCACCATCACTGAGTTCCTAACAGATGCCTGAGGAAGGAAGAAATTATGTTAAAACAGTAGGAAATTAGGATTGACAGAACCCTTGACCATGGTTCTGCACTTTTTAAGAGCAGTCTATCTTAATTTCTCACACATTCCAATCTTTCCCCTGCACAAGCCAATTTGCTTAGTTAACCTGGACATCTTTCATTCCTCATGGTTTCTCTGGCTCTGTTCCACACTGCAGATTTGTTGCTGCAAGTCACTCCTACTAACAGACACTGCACAGAGAACACAGTTCAGGAAGTCTACCACTTATCTGACTGAATGCTTCACTGTCATATCAGCATTTTTTATTAATTCAGGAAGGGCAGGGACCAGGAATGGGAATGAGAGCAGTTGCTTAGGCAATGGATTCTATCCTGATACAAGCACGAAGGGAAGAGCAGCACAAAGAGCAGCAAAAGCCTTAAATAAGGATCTGAAGGCATAAAAGGGCTCCAAAACACAGGGATACCATAAGAAATATTTTATCACAAAGCAAATGAAACATAGCATCATATACTCATTTAGGCTGGAAAAGACCTCTAAGATCACTGAGCCCAAACCACTAACCTAACACGGACAGGTCCACCACTAAACCATGTCCCTAAGCACCACAAGAAGTGAAGCTCCAGGACCCCAATGGCCTAGAGCCACTTGGTGGTATGAGGGGCATTCACGTTTCATAGATTAATTAGAAAGGGGCTGTGAAAAACAAAGTGGCTGAAGAGAAAGGACATACTGAAAAACATTCAAAATGGAGCAAATTTAAATTTAGTCATTGAATATCACCCCATAACAATAAGAGCTGTGTACGCATATTTAATCTTATGAAAGCAAGCAAAATATTACTGAAGTTGAAGACCATATGTATTTACCCCAAAATGAAACCACAAAATGTTTGATGCAATTTATACCTTAACATATATTTTGGAAATATATGACACATATCTGAAATCAGACTATGTGGTTAGGAAGATCTGTATTTGCTTAGCAGAGGAAGCGGGACGGTGGTACTTCCTCATTCCCTTTCTGCCATCTTAACGTGCTATTGCCACTGCACGTGGCTTCTGTGTTCCTCACACGTTGAGGAAATGAATGAATAAGGGGAAAGCCTGCAGGAAGTCTCCGTGCTGCACTATCCTTTCACGCTTGTTTTGCGTTGCGGCAATACCTCCGGCTTAACAGAGATTCCACTTGATCTAGCTCAAGTCAGGAGAAGAATCAGCCTCACCACCACTGAGCCCACGTACCTGTGCAACACGGCCTTAAACCAACACCCTGAATGCCTGCCCAAAGGCCAAACAAAGCCATCCGAGATTCCAGATGCAATCTGAGCGTAACGTGATGTGAGCCAGACAAATTCTTCGACCGAAGGGCCACCGTTAATCTCTTTCCAAAACACAGAACATCACATTAATAAATATCGATACTCATTTCAAAACCTTCAGAGTTCTACCTGGGTAGAATACTTTCACTTTAGTCCTACAGTAGAGGGTCAGTGAATTTTCACCATAAATCATCATAAATCATCATCTTGGTGATATTTCACCATAAATCATCATCAATCATTGGCAGCTTGGAAATAATTTGGAGAAAAAAAAAATTAAACCAAATCCAGCTACCCGTAATGCAAAACAGAATGGTGGGCAACTATATATGTTTTTGACAGAAAAAACCTCCGATTTTCTTATAAAGTGTGTCACGTTTAATAAACCTAGAACTTTTCTTTCCTTTATTTTCTTTGGTACTTTTTCTCACTTAGGTGTTCTCGCTGTGAATCAGTTTCATAGGACAGTACTTCCCTGAATTAAGATTTGATCCTTTTTCTTTATTCTGTCAAGATTCTTATCAAAGTAATGAGAATATTTCATTATCCACAAGATGTAAGACTTACTCCTTTATTATGAGTAAATAAATGTATAAAATAATCAGTTAATCCTCAGCTACATCCACAGACCTGCTCCCATCACACAGGGATTAAGAATTAAACAGAGGCCTTTCCCTTGACTGTAGCATCACTGAGCCAAGGGCAGGGATAAGAACCTGGGAGGGTGCCATGAAAGGGACAAGAACAGAGCATCTGTTCCTGTGTGGATTTTTCTCTCCTCCCACACACTGAAGGGAGAGATGCATATGAAATGTGCGCAGTGTTTATTTTTAACCACTCAGGCAAAGGGCCATGATGGCCCTGTCCCATTACTCTGTTTATCTCAAGGACAGCTACAAATGCCTCACGCCAAGATCTCACGTACTCCACTCATGACATGATATCCCCATCCCTACTTTTTAACTGTTGCCTTATATGTTAAAAACGTGTCTCAGCAATACATATTCTTGGCACTCTGGGTGCAGTTCTGCTAATTGTTTTTGTGCGGCACATCTCTCAATACAACACATGGATAGGTTTTATCGGGACCTAAATAAATGTCAAAAAAACCCCAAAACAGCCAGGCCTCCTTCCACTCTAAAGAACCTTTTCAATTCTGTTTACTGAGTATATAATTTCTTTTCGTTTGGCTTTCAAGTGAGAACTCTTACTGCCAGTGTTTCCCCTCTCATCCCATTAATAACTTTTTGGTTTGTTTTTCTGGTAATCATTCTAAGACGTTCTAAGGCAATTCTGAATATTGCCAATTTTTGTTTATATTTTGTTTGGGCTACATTTTTCCTGTCAATTCACAGAGAGTAGAGTACAGGTTGGTCTTATATTCATAACTTGATTATACTAACCACAGTCATCCATTTATGGAGTTGTGAGGATCAAGATGATTTTAGCACGTAATTTTATTTAAAAGGACATCATCCTTACCAGAGATATTATGCACAATTCACAGGAAGAGTAATACGGAAAAGAATATCCTCCTCCAACATATGAAGCAGCACATGAAACAATATACTACTTAGTTAAAACAGCAATTTTTAACCCAGTAGTTTAAGGAAGTATATATCTACCTGAACTCTGTAGGCCTTCAATGATTAGACTTTGAAAGTGAAAAATGGAGAGACTCACTTTGGTTTGTGTAACTAAATAAAAGGCATTCCAAAGCTTTTGCTTTTTAATGGATAGCAAACCAAAGAGAGAGAACAAAGGCTGTAACAAAAAAAGTAAACTCTCCTGTAGGGAGGCAGGATAAAATAGGAGTATGTCTCGAGATCGTTAAGCCACTGAGATGATGAAAACCTAAACCAAACATACTTAATACTCACATAACCACCATATTTCTTTCCAAGCAAAGTATTCTAGAAATCTTACTTAGGTGGCAGCTAAAAATGCTCTGTGCCTTCAAAGGACTCCAGATTTTGTAACATTAGCCCCTTTTACAGTTTTTACACATAGTTTTGGAAATACCACCCAAGGACTGAGCCAGAGGGAAATGCACAGTTAGAAACCAAGTCTGGCAGATGAGATTCTCGGACCACACAACAGAGCAGTTGGGTGACTGTTTGGCAGCCCCTGCTTAGAACAGCGTGTTTATGTAAATCATTGCAAAGTAGCCAGAGTACAGGTTTACACTTCTTTAGCTACTCTGCAGTAATTGCCTCTGTGAACACTCTTATTTTGCAGTAAATGTCTGACTTTATTCCTACTGAAGGCAGAGCAAACACAGATTTTCAGACACCTTGGGACAACGTGCGTGAAGCAGCTACCACACTACAAACGTGCATCCTTCCTTGTTTTAGGGTAGCCTATCCAAGTAGCCACGCCACCTGACAGACAAAAAGCCAGTCCAAAGCAAGCCAGCTACTTGAGAAGCAGTCACTCAGCTCCCCGAGGTAAAGAACTGACGAAAGGAGTAGAGTTGTAAATAATGAAAAGTGCCTGCTGCTGACTGCCTCTACAGTAATTTGAGAAATATTCATTCATATATATTGTTTCTGAATAAAGAGTATTGTACTAAAACAAACAAACAAAACCAATGCCATTTCTCTCTTTGAAGAAACGATCCTGCTAAAACCAATGGAACAGTTTTATACCACGTGACCCTGAAAGAACTCAGTGGGCCTTGAGAGGGAATATACCTGGTCTTCCAATGGATTTAAATCATAATAATACATACCAGGCACGCATTTTTAATCAACCAGACAATTAGAGCACATTTTAAATCCCATGGATTCCAAGTAAGGGTGTACTTAAACATCTGCATCTGCTGCAGAATGGTAACCAATTTAGATTAAATAAATAAAACACTGTCTCTGTGAAACAGAACAGTCTTTGTCTCCTTTGTAGCAGGCCGTAGTACACTGCTTCCTAAAGTTAGTTAGCCATGCACATTCTTAAAAATTTACAGTGCAGTATGCAGAATGCTGCATTGCTGAATGGTCTGCAGAGCTTAGAGTACCCACCAGCACAAACCATAACTGGATGAATTACAAGATTTATACGTGATCAAGTGAAAAAGAGAAATGCGATACCCAAAACTGGTCATAGTCTAATAATATCTTATGGATTCTTCCAGTTAAGACTCCTGAGACATATTTGTTATCAGCTATACAGTTTATATTAACAAATTTCAGTATAGAGATCGAAATATTAATTCTGTGCTGAAGTTACCCATTTGTAATTTGTTTTATTGCAACTATTCAGCTAAAGCATACAGTATTTTCTCGTTTCCCGACAGAATAACTTGAATGTTGTAAACAAGAAAATAATCAGTAATTCACTTTCAAGATTAAATTTCAGATGACTGTTAATACTACAAAAAAGGCACTTTCAAAAATCATCACCATCTTCATGAATGCTTTCTGAATATTAACTGCACACAAATTCAGACCCACAAATAATGACAAATAACCTTATCTTTCTCTTTTCAAAGTCTAGTTTTACACTTTTGAATACACTACAGCCAAAGGCAACAAACCATCTTGTTGAAAATTTTGTGTATTCTGCTTCTTAGTTGCTGCCTTTTCAAAGAGATGCTTTCTGCACAGTGAACTCCAAGTATGTATTGAGCACTGTGACCTTTATAATTTTGATTTCAACGAGGTCAACATTGCTAAGAAGCCAGTTTTGCCTTAAAGGCAAAATCTCTCAAAGAACCCAAACCTGATCTTTTAAATGTAATTGAACTACAACAATTCATTTCCATAGGCTTAAGAAAAAAAAAAGCCTTCTAAATTTGCAACCAATTTTATAGTATTTGGCCACTGACAATAGGCACAGACAGAGAAGATGGACCATCACTTTTTGGATTTCACACAATGCTAACTCAGACAAAAGTTTTTATCTGAAGACAGGCAACAAGGAGTTAAGAACAAGCAGAGGAGTACAGAATAATCAAAGCACATCAGAAAGTGAAGAGGCACAGAATGTGAGAGAAACCAAGACTCCGATCACCAACCAGCTGTGCTGAGGAGGGTCCTTTCCCTGTTGGTGCCTCCTTGGACAGCACAGCATACCTGGCTCAAAGCTAAACAGCTGGCTCCCTCTCAGGGTCTGCACTTTGGCATCACCCCAGGGCAGCAGAGGGATGTAGATCTTGCCCGTACTAGGAAATCACATTATTTCATCAATGAGATGTTGTCTTACTTTGCCCTTGTGCGTGCATGTAGTTAAGCTGCTGGCAATGCTTTTTCAACTTCGAACTGTTCTAACAATCAACAGCTGAAACGATGTTATTTCTCATCATAGTTGATGGACCTGATTCTTCATTGTCTTTGTCTTATATAGTCATACCCACCTCTGAAAGCATAATGGCCACTGGATATAAGATGCTATCAAATCAATAGTACTTTTAGGTGAGAGAACTTTTAAAGTTTTAACTTTAAAACTTACAACTTGATAGTTAGGGAAGACCTTATATTTATATAAGGTGCTTGGATAAACTTCTACAGGTTGGGTGAGGTAGAAGAAAATGAGGCTTTTAAGTTCGCTGGGCATCGTTAACATCAGCTCCTATTCATAGTTATATTTTGTAAAACACTGCATGGAATTACTGTTCCCATACATCCACAAGATCATTTTGCCAGACAGAAATTTATTTCACAGGGTAGGAAAGAATGTGTTACTGATTCCCCCCCCCACTCCCTTTTCCATGGTCGCTTCATTACACCTTTTCATAAATTTCTTCTTCCTATCGTGCCGTACAGCTACCTCTGTGAATAATTTGAGATACTGCATCAGCACAGTGCAGTTGATGAAGGCTCGATTCTCTCAACATTTTTGCTTCCATCCTGACTTTTTTGTAACCTAACCTAAGAGTATGATGACCAAGCATTTCCATTTTCACTTTCTCCTCTGCAGCTCCTGAGACAGAAATAAAATGGAGAGGAGACAGAACAGGAGGGAGGGATGGCTTCTGCTAAAGGTAGAAAACACACCACACAACCAGCATCAAAACTGTCAGATGTGATGATCTGGTAAATGAATCCTCAGAGAATTTTAGCTGCACACATCTCTTTCACAGGTACACAGCAAAATCCTCCATTACAAGAGGATGAGGCAGTGAAAGCCACCTTAAAAAGACTCCAGACTGACTGGACGTCAGGGGAAGGAGGAGGGGAGAAAGAAAAGAGATGGTCTGTCTTTCACTGTGAACAATCTTTGGGAGATTTATAATCACAAGGTTTTGGGTTTTTTCCAGTAAGCATTATATTAGCTTCTATAAAAGCAGAAGCACAGGAAAATTCCATCATCTTTTCTCAATATCAATATGTTCCTTACTAAGCACAAAGCAACACCTGTTACCATCATTCTTCCTTGTAGCCTTTTATTTTTTACTACTTTCATGTATTTAAATATTAATTCCATCATACACATTGTAGTTCCAAAAAAGTCCTAGGGGAATATCATTTACATATCTCGATTGAATATACTTCACACATGAACAATACGATAAGGAGCATAATTCAAAATAACAAACAGCATGAAGTAGTTTAAAACTCTTGTTATTTTCAGTGATTCTGCAACTGAGGTGTTAAAAGGTAATTCATCAAATTTTAGTGATTCTTCCACTTTTTAGCAAGAATCTGAAGACCACACGCCAGAATAAATAGCAATCGATTTCTCAAATTACGTTAAAACCACTGTTATCCCTCTTGATTGAAGTAAGTTGCTAAAGTTTGGACTCTTAAAAGTTGTTTCTGCTAGGAAACGTATTCTAGAATCTGTTGGGGTTCTTTGTTTTTTCCTTTCTCTTAGAACCACAACTTGACCTGCAGCTGAGCTGACTTATCTGTTTACTGCCAATGGAAAGGCATTCCCATCCCACTGATTTCCAAATTCAAACCCCTTCTCTCCTTGATCTCTGGTCAGTTCTCTTCCTCACCCCTTGTCCTGGCTCTACCACTCGTCAAACACTTTCCACAAGGCGATTCAACTCACTAAACTGGAAGTGTTATTCAGCCATTTTAGTAACCGGTTTTCTGCTATTTTGGTGATTTAAATCAGTTGACCCAACAGTGAGGAAAAGCAGAGATAACAGAAGAAGACAGTTCTTAGCAGGCCATAAGGTGGCAAGTGTTTTTCCCTTGGCGGCTTTTCAGCAGCATTCCATTAACCAGATGATGCGTCTCCACCAGAATTTTGCCAGTTTTCCGCACTTGCGTTCTACCCACAACAAAATACTTCTGATCCACAACTGTGCACCTGTCATGAAAAGCAGCTGTAATTCAGCACACGGCTACTGCCGTTTCACCTATTTTAACCCGAAGAAAGCAATACGCTTACATGAATGGTGACCTACGAGTTGCAACACCTGATCTCTACTAAAACAACAAACGCGTGAGAGGAATGTTTGTATTTTGGGTTGCAAAGCAAACAGAAAGGCGTTGAGAGAAATGAATGGCCAAGAAAAAGGGATCATTTCTTTCCTGTTTCGAAATACTACATGGAAAGCAGTATCCTCGGGGAAAAATACAATTAACACAGAAGTAAGAAGAAACTTAAATACAAACTGCCGGCATACATAAATCGCTAATCTAGCCAATAACTTTCTGCACATCCAGAGGCTCTGGGGACGTGCACCCTTTGTCTGAACGAGGGGTACACAAGGAAACGTCCTCTGCATTGGGTTTCCCCTGAACGCCCCCGAAGGGACAAAACTCACCCATTAAACTTTTACAGAATTCAAAGCCATTCGCATGTTACTCTCACAAATACGCTACCCAAAGCAAAGAGAGGGAAAAGCGTTGACTTGCTTCCTTGCTGCTTCTGGGACTTCCAGCAAGAGTCGAGATGTTTAAAACGGTGCTGATGCGACCCATGTTTCTCCAAGTCTCCAGCAAGGCCCGTGAGGGCAGATGAAGTAACGAGGCCTCCTGAAGAGGACGGCCACTCTGCCCTCCGCGGGAAGCACGCCTCACCCCCCCGCCGCACTTAACTTCTCCTGGATGCGAGGCGCTCCCTTCGCGGCTGGGGCTGCCGGGGGAGCAAGCGGCACAGCGCAGCAACCCTGCCCAAGGCAACACCTCGCAGCGGGGAGCAGCGACGGAGACACCCCGACCCCAAAGGCACTCGCTCCGCCGCCCGCCCGCCCGGCCGATGGAGGCGGCCGGAGCGCCGCTCCCTCCGCCCCGCCCCGTCCCCGCCCGCCCAACATCCGGGTTCCCGCCGGCGCGGCGCCACCGCCCGCTCCGCGTCCCGGGGAGGCGGCGGGGCCGGGCAGGGAGGAGGAGGAGGAGGAGGAGGCAGGAGCAGCGAAGATGGCGGCGGCGGTGGGGAGAGCCGGCTCCTTCGGCTCCTCTGCTTCCTCCGGGCTCGCCTCGGCCGCCGGCTTTGCTTCGGCTTCGGCCGCCGCCTCTGCGGCCACGACCAACAACAACAACGCGGAGCTGCGGGCGGGCGCCGATGAGGACGATGGGCAGAACCTCTGGTGAGCGCCCTCCCGCCCCGCCCCGCGGCCGCGGACCCGGGCGCGCTGGACGCCGCCGCCGCCGCCCTTGGTGGCTCCGTGCCCTGCGGGCGGCGAGGGGAGGGGGGCTGGATAATCCCCCCCCTCCCGCTGGCGCTCAGTCCCGCTCGGTCACTGAGCCGGGGGAAGGGTGGGGGCACCTCCCCTTGGCAGTGGCAACTCCTGCCCTGCCCCCGCGCCTTATCCCCCCCCTCCCTGGGAGATGGCGAGGGTGGGGACCGGGAGGAAGCGGGAGTCCCCTCCTAAGCGGTGTCGTCTCTCCACGCCAGGTCCTGCATCCTCAGCGAGGTGTCCACGCGCTCCCGCTCCAAGCTGCCTTCGGGGAAGAACGTCCTCCTGCTGGGTGAGGAAAGCATCCCGATTCCTCTCCCACCCCCGGCGCACACAGGCTGTGAAAAGCATCCCGATCCCTCTCCTATCCCCGCCGCACACAGGCTCCTGAGCCCTCTCTGGAGCTTCCCTTGTTTAGCGCCCCAAGGGGAGGGGGAGTTGATGAGTGGCAAGGTGCTGTCTTAACCCTCTCGCTTCTTGCCTTGCATGGCTTGGCTTCATTTTGGATGTGCAGTATCCAGAGATGCTTTAGATACGCCCCTCATCGTAGGTACCCCGCCATAATACCCTCGCTGTCCTTCCCCCACCCTGGTTCCCTAGGTTTGGATGGCTTAGATGGGGAGCTTTTATTGTCTTTTCCCCCCACGAGTGCCGGTTTCGGGGGGCGTGCGGGCCCTGAACCCTCCCCCGCTGGAGCCAGCGGTGCTGCTTTGCCGGTCCTGGTGGTGTGTCATGCGGGCACAAAAGCTGCTTCCGTGGCCCCGGCGGTGTCGGTGACGGTGCTGCCGTGGGCCGGAGGGCGGGGAGGCCGTATGGGCGTGCTGGCTGTGCCGCCTCTGCCCTGCCCTGCCCACTCGCACCCGGCGTGGCGGCAGCGGCAACATCAGCATCAGCGAGCGGCATCGGCGGCTGCTGCCCGCTTATCTCCACCCCAGTGCCTTAGCCCAACCTGGCCGGGGCGAGCAGTTACGGAAGGGGACTTTGCTAGGGCGATAATGAGAGACCCAGCTGCCGTTCACTGTTGAGAGAAAGAAGAAAGATGATACATCAGAATTAAAAATTTCGGGGGCGGGGGGAGAAGAAATGGATGCTCCCAAGCATCATATTCATGTAGGTATGAATATATTATTGCTATTATTACCAGTGGGATGGTTTTTTGTTTTTGTTGTTTGTTGTTGGTTTTCTTTCCTGAAAGACTATTAAATAGTATTACCAGTAGACAACATAAGGAATCCAATTTATAACTAGCTGGTTCTTCCACTCCTTTGCCAACCTCCCTGTCCCCTGAAAGAACTCTGTGTTACTATTTGGAAACATGGTTAAAACTCAGTAAGATTTTTATGCGGGCTCTGTGCACACTGTAATTCTGCACAGTCTTGTGGTTTCTAGTCTTTTGAGGTTTTTCAAGTTAAGGTTTTTTTTCCTTCACTAATCCTAAAGCAATCACTCTGATCCTTTTCTTCCTGTTTTGATAAGCTGAGTGGTGACTTAAAACTGACTGAGAAGACTGTGCAGGGACTACAGGATGGTCTAGTGAAGCTGTTAATAAGACTCACTCCCTTTTAGTTTGTTACTTTTTATGTTATGTAATTAAGTAAGATATTGAGATTGGAAGTTATAGTAGTAGTAAAGAAAGGAAAGATTTCAGAATGATTGACAGCTTTTCATGTGATACTTTGAACCTAAAATGGATGGTTGTCCTTGTTGAAGTTGAAAGATTCTTCTTCAAGCTGCGATCCTTGTCAAGAAGATTAAACTCTTATTTTTCCTCTCTTCGTAGTCAGGTAATCCTTACTACTCAATAACTGCAGACTGCTTCCTTCAGAGCTAGAGGAGGCACCACAGAATGTTTCCAAAAGCTCGTTTAGTTTGTGATATTCAACCTGTTGTATAGGAATTGTCTTTTTTACCATTTACGTAGAGTTTATAGAATGACTTAATGTAATACTTTTTTTTCTGGTTTTGACATGCATGTTTTAAAAGATGTGCAGGTTTGTAGAAGAAATTCTGATTCTTGCTTAGAAATTGTGTTTTCTAGAAGGCCTTGGTCCAATGGGGGGAAAAAAAAAAGCTTGGCATGTGTTTAGATAAAAGAACGTCAGATCTGAGGACCAGCCAGTGAGGACCATGGCCATGTTCTTTGTGAGAATACCTAACCTTTGTAATTCACTTGCAAGTCATGATGCTGTGCCTGAAACACACTGGCACAGAAAAAGGAGAGAACTTCTGTATTGAACAGATTCAGTGTGTGAAGTTCTGTCTGTTTGGGTTCTTGAGCTGTGTGTTTGCAATTTCTCTGTTATCTCACATTTCCTCTGTGTTCAAGCTTTGTTCCTTTTGAAAGTTTTTTACTAACATTTATTATTAATACAGATCACTTCCTGCCCTGCTTATTTTCAGTTTCACTATGCTTTCAATAGTTTTAAGCAGAAGTTGTAAAGCTGACCAAAGTCTTGATGCTTTTTGCACATTTTGGGGCAGACAAAGATTTGCTGTATAAACAGTCATATCGGTCAAAACTTACCAGCTGAAACATGATACACAGTAACAAATTAGTGCTTATTTTCATTACAATCTGCATTTTAAAAGAATTCCCTAAGCTTCCAACGTCCTGATCCCACACCCCGAAAAGCCAACTGGAAAAACCCACCACGCAGTGTTCTTTTGTTTGCTAGGACAGGTTTTCTAATTTGCCTACAGAATTTATGTTTTTCAAACAGGGCATACATTTGTATGCCTAGTTGTTCTGGGAACCCGACATGCTAATTCTGCTATTTCAGTCTTTGTTTTATGTTTACATCTCATTTGTAAGAACCTGGAGAGCAGTTTGACGTATCACAGCAATAACTAAAGGAAACTGGAATACCAAATGTTAATCTCTAGATATGGCACATAGTTTCATGAAGTGAAGGTTAACATATAATATTGATAATCCGTTGCTCAATATCAGCCAAATACTAATTAACTCACAGTTTTACTCCTCCAAAATGGTTTCACTTGCAGACATTTTTTCAATAACTTTTTCTGTGAAGACTTTACACTCTGGCACCACATGTAGCATGAAAGCATTTTTCTCTTATATGAACAAATAATGAAAATGCAAGCTTTCATAAACTTTATGTAAGTCACTTATGCTCTCATTCCTAGGCAGTTCTGTCACAGTGACCATAGCTACCTCATTTAGCAAACTATACCAGCAGAAAATATAAGATGTCCCAGCCTTCATAAAGAAATTGGCTGCTTTCACTGACATTTTGAGCTACTTTTTGCAGATAACTGAAAAAGAGTGGGTTTGTTGCTCTTGCTTTTTTTTTTTTTTTCCTCCTGGACTGTCTTTTCTGCTCTCTTGTTTAATAAAGGTAGTTAATTGCAGGAGATGCTTTTTGTTGAGTGTGATGAGAAGGCTGATGCTTTTAACTGGGAGCTCTCTTGTTCGTTCCCTTTCTGATATATCTTAACCAGCAAGTGGAGTAGAGGGAGCAGCTGACAAGTCACCATTGCAGATTACGGGTGGAATCCATAGTGCTATAAAATGTGTGGAGACTTGGATTCAGAGACCTGAACTAATCATTTATCCAATACACTGCAGCATGCATTCGAGCAGTAACAGTCAAAGTCGTTCCAGGATGCACCAGAAAACAGGCTCAGAGCTGGCAAGTGAATTGAGGAGTTGTTTTCTGTCTGGCTTTGTATTTCATACGTTCCTCTGTCTCTGGAGCACAGTGTATCATTTGCCTACAATTCCAGCAATTTCCAACCATCCAGTGACACGTGTACACCGGACTCTGTGTCTTGTATTGCACACTTATGCTTCTACTGAATCACTAGTATTTTGGTTTTCTGTATGCATTTTACTCCACTTGATGATAAAGGCTTTGAGTTTAGTGGGCACTGAGAGTTCAGCTGCTTTGTGTCCACATTTTCTCCTTACCCCAGACATCTCATTTCTCAGGGCTGTTTGAATCTTTGAGCTCTTTCTTTTAGCAGACCCGTGAAATATAGTGAACTTCTTAAGTTCCAATACAGCAAACTGTCATGAGAGTATGTAAAATATTCTTACTTAAATTTGTATTCAACACTATAAAAATTAGTTCTCCGGTTTATTTTTTCCCATTCAGACACCTGAGAGTTTCATTGTGATCAGGTCATCAGTATAACTGATGAGCTTGTTCATATCTATCCATATTGTTAATCTCAAACGTTTCTTAATTCCATAATATTGCAGAAGTTAAGTCAGAGAGCTTGTTTTCCTCCTCTTATTGCAACTTCTTTACCTTCTGCTGGCAATGAAAGCCTTCCAAATGTAGTCAAGTTTTGTTTCAGTCAGCAGTTATACTCCTAAAGTGTCAATTGTTTTGATGGGGCATTGACCTAGATAAAATTCTAGTTGCTTGTTTTGTTGCTAGATTTTTTTAGAATTAAGTAGTACTTCTTCTTAGTGTCCTTCCAGCTTTAATACCCTTCCAAAAAGTCAGAATTACACAAATACTGTGTAGTTAAACTCACTTAGAACAGCATGGGAAGTTCTGAAATCCTTGCATTGCATTTATTTTAGTTTGTCTCATTGCCGGAGATGCTGCTGGTTACTGGATCTGTCTCTGAAATAGTTTCAAAGATGAAGAACAGTGTAAGGAATTGTGCTTCCGTTTTTCCAGGCAGGCTAGTGGCAGGAGTACCAATAAAGGTGTCCCTTGGATAGTAACACGGGATTATTCTATTTTAGTAGTGAACCTGGGTAAAATACACTAGATTGACTTCCTGCTACGTTAAAGGAGAAGACTTGTGTTAGGAATGGATGTTGTTGGTATTTGCTGTGGAATTCTCTGCAACATTTGGCTTTCTGACTTTGGTCTCTCCAAGCATAAGTAACACTGTTTCTGCTGTGCCTGTTTCCACAGTCAGGCCCTGTGTTCTTGTGGTGCAGGACTTGGCAACAGATGTGTTGGAGGAGCTGTCTGCAATCTGCTCTCTATCGTGTTGAAATGCAGAAGTGCAATTAAGGTGCTCCTCAGGGAAGTTATATAATTTTTTGGTGCCACAAAGATACCAAAAAAATCATATGTGAGGAGAAAGACTTAACCTGGCAGTGCAAGACAAACTTGGAGGAGGAGAAACTTTTTATCCAGTGAGTAAATGATAATTTAGTGGCAAGTTTTGTGAAGGCTTGATATGACTTATTTATTGTGAACTTCCATGTTGCTTTGAGGGATTGAGAGAAGGATTTCATCATCTCATAGTTAATTTTGTTCTTCAGTTCTTTGAAAGCAAACTAAATTTGGCTTACCCTGATTATTTTGGTCTTGTTCTGCAAAAGGCATTCTTCAATTAGTATAGAATATATGAACAAGCCTCTTTCACTAATATGCAGCTGTAGAAAAAGCAGTTATTAGCTTGTGAGAAGTACTTTGTCTTGAAAGTAGCTGTAGTACCCACGTGCTTGGTTCTAGTAGGAAGAAGACTATTTTGTCTCTACACCACTGTGTCAGGGTTCAGTCATTCCACATGATGTAGAATAGTGATTGCTCTGGTATTCTGGGATGGCATCTTGGACTTGTTCAATAACTCATGTTTAGACGTGATGGCCTTGTTCTATCATATTTAAGCAAGGTGGATGTTTTTCTATTAATAAAAATATTCTATATTTTATGTTACAGGCATTACAGATGTTTTAAATCTTTCTACCCAGAAGCTGTCTTTTGCATTGTAAGAAGTGTGAAGCTAACTCACCAAAGTATGCTTAGGGGTGTGGGATGTGCAGAAGGTGTTAATTAGGACCATTTCTAGTTTTGTTTGACCTTGTTTGAGCATTTTTTTTGGTTGTTTGTTTGTTTTTTTTTAAGAGATGAGTTGTATAATTCTCATATCAAGATGAATTTTAATTGAGTGGTTTGAAATGCAAACAAACCAACTCCCATCGAGGCACTGGTAGGATTACAGATTACAAAAAATTAAGTGCATCCAGGGTTTTTCCAAGAGCTGTTGGAAAAAAAAATCAAGCCCTAGATCGAAGAGGGACAGACCATCAATACTGATGGCACAAAAGAAATGTTCACTTTGTGCTTCTTTGCCTTGACATATTTTAATCTCAGTGGGAAAACAATTGAAATAAAAAGTCAAAACTCATGTTTGTCCTGGAGATAACACACTGATTGCTCTTTCATCTACAGGCTTCTGTGAGAAGTAAGAAATGTCTTGTTTTACAACAAGTGAAAATCTGCTTCTATTTTAATTTTCTAAAAGAAAAAAAAGAAATGTGGAAATAGCAGAAGTAGTAAATATTCGGAATATTTTAATATGTGTACTGGAAAGTTTGAAGAAGTTCTGTAATAGAGCCTAAAGTTGTCTCTAATGTGATAGTTTATGGCTGAACAGTTTGTGTAGCAGCACGTAGATAAGCACCTGCTTGCCTGCACTGGCAGAAGGCAGCTCATTCACCTCATTGCCCATCCTTCCTGTCTGGGGGTGACCATTCTGCTAAATTCTGTATTGTAGCAGAACATTTAGCGAGACTTGATTTTCTGCTCAGTAAACATGCGTTTTGCCCGGAGTAGTGAGAAGGGAAGAGTCTGGAAAGGGTTTGTATTGCTACAGTTTCCTATATGTTTGAGGGCAGCAACAAGGATGTTGTCAAACTGTTTTGTGGACAGAGTAGCACCTTGGACAGAGGAGCTTTGACAACCCTGAACTCTGAGTGAAACAGAACTGTGGGCATAAAAATGCAGCAGCTTTCGTTTAGTTGAGTATAAGACTTCCCACTTTGTTAACAAGATGGTGAAATACTGTGCGTAAGCAGATTGGGTTGGCTTTGTTTCAGCTGCTTCCTATCCTGACTTTTCTGCAAAATTAAATCTGTTAACTTGCTTTTACTTGTGCTCAGCTTTGCTGCACAGCACTGCTTGGTAGAAGCATCACTTCTGTTTCCTCACTGTAATATTAGTGTGTGAGTCCAGTTTGATGTAATGGGGCATTTTAGTTCTTTGGTATTTGCTCTGCAAAAGGAGGACCTTTTGTGTTGTTTGCAAAAGCAGGATGCAAAATCTACCTGATTTTTATTCTACCTTGAAATTCATTATCGAAAATTGTGTCAGAAATGGTTTGCTCAGTGAGTTTGTGTATGGAAGTCAATCATTAATTTAATAATCCCACCGTTAGAAATAAAGAAGAAGCTAGAGGATTTTCCATCTTAGAATCTTGAAAGGAAGTGGAGGATGATGATAACTCTTTTTGAGGGTATGTAAGGCTCTGTTTTATGTATTCCTTCAGTAGCACTTCAGAAAACCCCTTCTGCTTCATAATATTAATATGCATTGATGTTTAAGCCTAGGGAATATATTTTAGTTTTGTCTGAAACTAAGCAGCGTTATTTTTTAGATCTTTTAGAGATATCCAGAGACAACAAACAAAGATAAATATGCTTAAAGGTGTAAAAAGTTTCTAATTTTAAATGCCATATAGTATATGTGTGTATATGTGTTCTTATTAGTTCTTTTTTCAAAGCATATGTACTTTTATATATGTCCCTGGTAGGACTTTAATCTAACTGCATTATTATGCTGTAATATTTCATCATTATCCATCAAACCTTGAATGGCTAATAGACTTTAATTTCCTTACAAATATTTCCCCCTCCTTAGGGAGAGAACCTTCTGTGCACACTAAAGACATTACAGTAAAATGTTTGAGTTTTGAGAAGTCTTAAGAGTTAACATTGCGTGAACTTAGAATTAATTTGATAATTGGATTTCTGGTAACTACTTAGGAGTTTTAGATAAGCACTTGTTTAGGATCGATTTGTATTTTGATATTCTTGCTGAAGAGTAGCCACAAAGCAAAATCTTACTGCTGCTCTTTCCTAGCATAACTTGGTGTATTCAAAGTATGTTGACTTTTCAAGTGTTTTATACTGAAGTCTCAGGTTGGAAAAAAAATAACAACGATGTGAATACCTTTGGAGTGTCCACAGTTTTAAAAGGTATATTCAACATACTAAATGTAGGGAAAGTAGAGGCAGATGAAACCTCAGGTCTTAGCGTGTTGGGTTAGACTAGTGTGGGCGTTGGACTAGATGACTTTAGATGTCCCTTCCAACCCAAACCATTCAGTTATGATTCTATATTCTCTTGGCCAAGACAGTTATCTTTTGCTCACTTTTTATGATCAATTGTTTGGGCAGAAAGGAAGAAGTCCTTATGTCATATATGATGGTTCTGGGTTTACTTTCTGACAGCTTTTTCAGTAATACTGAAAAAATATTGACTCTAATTTGGCTTAAATACATCAAGAACTCTGGATCTCCAGTGGAATTGGAGAGACACCTTTGGCTAGGCAGCTGTCTTGACCCTTGCAAGTGGGTCATCCTGTTTGTGAACTTGATAGTTTATGCATTGCTAACTTGTTTTGGACCACTTGTCAGTGTTGTTTCTAACCCTTTTCTCCACAGATCTTCTGGTTTCTCTTACATCCTCTGCAAACTGTACTGTTCTCTTCCTTTACCTGACTAATTAATGAAAGTAGTACAAATCCCTTCAGACTTGGCTGATTCATCATTCTGGCTTTCTTTGAAATGGGTGGATATTTGCTAATGAGGAGGGAGTAAGACAGTCCTCTTCATGGAACAGATTAAATTTAGGTAGTTCTGTGCTGGAAGACTGAAATGACTCTGCTGTGTGCGAGCATACGTGTCCAGAGGTACTAATTTTACATTGACTCAACTTGTCTTACGCTGTACTGATAAAATGTCTTCCAGTCTAGGGGAGGAAATAATTTTAACAATATTGAACTCCAATTTACTTTAGGCATTTGGAAATGTGAGGGTGGAGAGAAAATGACCTAACACAGAGCTGTGATAAGTAAGGGGCTTGTGGGATGTGTATTTTGCGTTTCCCTATATTGTTTAGCACGAGCACTTTCAAACAATAGTTGCATAGCTATTAGCATCTGTATAAGCATGTTTTAGACTTCTTAAGTGTGTCTCTGGTCAGGTGTAGAACTTTAAAAAGCACCCGCAGTTATGCAGACTTGTTGCAGCTACTTTTGCCAAGAACTGGCAGATATGCTTTGCAGAAGGTTTTAAACTTTCCCAATGCAAGCAAGTTGAAATCTTTATTGCCACCTGTGTGAAACAAACCAGTATACAAGAGAACTTAGCTGGGAGTCAGCTCTTCTGAGAAACTAAGAACACTGGTAAATGCAACCCCTCATTAAAAGGAATAATTTTGGTTTGTCTTACCTGTTAAGCCTTCTGCTGGCACAAATTAATTGAAGCTGCCTGTTCAAAAAGGTAAAATAGCACAATGAATCATACAGACATTGTTGGCAGAAGTTAAAGTAGCTGCATAATGTGTCAGAGTAGCAGCTAATAAACTCTTTCCAGTTGTTTTTAGATGACAATTTTAAGAAGCTTGGATAAGCACTTGGGTGAGGGCAGAGGAGGAATTGTAATTCATCTCTGGTGATAAAGGTTGAATTCTTCACTTCTTCGTCAGAATTTTTGGTTTATAGAATGTTCTTACAAGAAGAGGAAAAGCTTGACATATGAATAGAAAATAGCAGTGCTTTTCAATAGTTATTTAAAACTAATTATAGCTGTAATTGTATGTCGCGATGTACGTAATATGGTTAAGAAACTCACAAATGAACTCTTCAATTATGAAAAAGTTAAATTGATACCACTTAATTGTCCAGTTGTCTAAACTAGACTTTAAACTTCAGTTCTGGTCTTACTTATCTCTCTCTTTTTTCTATTTTTTAAAATATATTTTATTTTAAGTAGCTTTTTCATTCAATTGAGTAAAATCCCCTGGACTCCCTACAGTCAGCAGTCTTAAGTTTTCTAGACTGTTAGTGAAATACGAAAGAAAAAGCTTACCTCTAAATTGAAGACTTCATGTGGTAACCTTAGGAATGATATGTTAAGCAAATTCAAAATCAGTCTATCGAAGCATAATTTTTCTGCTCTTCCCAGTGTTCTTTTCTGTAGTGTTTTTAATGTAGCCATAGTATTGTCTATAAGGTCATGGTCAGTTCCCTGTAAAGGGAAAACATCGTAATGTTTAGCCCTGAAAATTACTGCCTTTGAACTTTCCTCTCCGTTATGTGCTTGAAAGCAAGTGTTGATACTTGTTTATGCTCTCCCTGTATAGGAGACACTTGGGAAAAAATGTTGCATTTGGCATAAAACTCAGTAGGTGCCCCTTAGGGACCTGGGATAAATCTTAATTTTGTAACCTGTGAGTGAGTTTCAAGAATTTTCTAATGTCTAATTGTTGCATACTCATCATACTGCAAATTAGAGTGGCAAACCCCTGTTTTGTGTCCAAATTCAGTTTCATTATTCCTTCGAACTGGAAAAACTGCATGTGAAGTTTTCCAGCTCTGGGGCATATGACCAGAAATAAGGTTTTTCAAGAAGAGTCTCTGGTAGTAGTTGAGGTGTTTACATTGTGCATGTGCTGTAAGGTTCACTGGTTACCTGAGCTCCTTTTGGAGGGAAGAGAGTGGGAGTGAATGGATCTGGATTGCAGGCTTGTTCCTCGATGCTACCCAAATACGCACAGGTGTAGTGTAAGGCAGTGGGCTTATTGTTTGTCACTTCTTCTTGAGGTTTCTTGAGGCCTGTAACAGAGAAAATATTCAAAGAAACCAACCCATAAAAGCTAAGGAAACAGATTTGCCTTACTCAGCCTGATGTTGTGTGTTGTTTGATATGAGGGAATTCTAAATCATGTTCTTCTGACTGTAAGAGGAGCTTAGAAACTACTCTAGAAAAACTTTGCTACTGCTTTGGCTGTATTTGAAAGACTGAAATTGTTTGAGGTGTTTAACTACTCCTTAACAGAGCTTTTTAAAGATGGGTGTAAGAGCCTATTTCAGATAGGATAATTAGGGGCATAATTGCATTTATCAATAACTAGAAATAAATTTAAAGCTGAGACATGCACTTAGGACAGATGGATGAGTTGGGTAAAACCTGCTATATTTAAAAACTTCAGTGAGGTCAGTCACCCTGTTAGGATATGATTTCCTTATTGACCCAGGTAGTTTTGAATATGTAACAGTGATTAAAGATTGAGTGCTATCTTACTTCTCTCTCTGCAGGTGAAGATGGAGCAGGTAAAACTAGCTTAATAGGAAAAATTCAAGGAATAGAGGAATACAAAAAAGGAAGAGGAATGGAATACTTGTATTTAAATGTGCATGACGAAGACCGAGATGGTAAGTTTGTATTTGTGATATATCCATTCGGTAAACATAGTGATAATATAAGTGGGATGATTTCGTTTCTTTATCATTTGAAGGAGTCCAGGTTAGGCCAGAAGGGATTTGTATCATAAGGAAGTTTGTTGGTGTAATTCCCTTAGTAGATACCATGAGTGACCACTTAAGTGATAGAGGAGGAGAAGAACTTGCCAAAAGAAAGGGCTGAAAAGAAAACACCAAGGAAGCAGACTTAACCGCAACATTCTGAATGGATGTCCATTCCTCAGGCCTAGAGGTGAAGATGCCCAGGCTCCTATCTTCCATTTCAGTTACTATAGCAAGTACTTACCATGAACCTGCAGAGAAACCTTTGTCTTGGTGGTGTGGAATCTGCAGGATTACTGCCATGGATTGGTGGGTGGGAAAATGTGCACAATGCTAAGGGAGGTGTAAAAAACAAACAACAAGAAAACCCAAAACCACCAACCCAAAAGTTTGGGTGAAGGCATGGCTAGAAAGTTAAAAGAACATTTAAGATCCTGTTTGAGATCCAAATACCTGGAGTTACAGGGTGTGAATAAGAATATACTGGAAGCTTTAGGGCAAAATGGGAATTCTTGTCTATACTGTAAGAACAAATGTATGTAGAAGGAGAATCGAAAGAAGCTGACCCCTTTTTTATTTTTTGAAGGGGGGGAATATGAAATCATCTGCTTTCCTGACTTTCATGCCTGGCTATTGATCTCAAAGGTGACTTGAAACCAGGGTTAAGTGTATTGTGAATTTGATCTAAATCAAACTTCTGTAACAAGTGATAAAAACTTACCTGAAGGCAGAATGTAATTCTGTTAAGCTCCTTGATTTGAATCAATATGTCCTCATTAACTGCAGAAGTTCTGTGAGTATTAGAGTATGGTGGAGGTTTTTTTGGTGGGGGGGAAGCAGTGGGATGGTCTATTTGTATGGTGATTGCACTTTCACAAATTGGAAGAGTAACTTCAAGTCCATCTCAATCATTAAAAACTTGCGGCTATTCAGTTTTTTGAACGGCCAAGGTACATTCTGTAGTTTAAGAGTTATTTGTGCGGATCACGTTGGAGTTTTGCAGGGGAGATGGCAGCCCTTGAGAGCTGAGCAGACCGAGGGTTGAAAAGGGGTGACTGAGTTCACCCAGTTCTGTTCTTCTAAGCTGCAACTCAAAGAAAACTTTTTCTCTCTCTAAAATGCTGAACAACCATTTCTGAAATGTTGAATGCTATCTCTCCCTTTCAGATTATGTATTTAAGATCTTCGGTTATCAGCCATTAAACTTCAGGGTTTGGAAGAGGAGGAGCTTGTCTCCACAAGCTGCAGTTTGCTATGATGACGTTATGTATGTTCAATTGACTGATAAAAATCTGTCATCTGCTTTCTTCCTTCTATTTTAAGTGTCTAAAGAAGATTTAATAGCCATTTTGTAGTGGTGTGTTTCAAGTAAATCTCACAAAATGTTTTTCCTTTTTTTTGTAGACCAAACAAGATGTAATGTATGGATTTTGGATGGTGACCTGTATCACAAAGGTCTTCTTAAATTTGCAATGGAGGCGAGCTCTCTAAAGGACACTCTAATTATGCTGGTAGTAGACATGTCTAGACCTTGGACTGCACTGGATTCTTTACAAAAATGGGCAAGCGTTGTAAGAGAACATATTGACAAGTTAAAAATTCCTCCTGAAGAAATGAAAGAAATGGAACAAAAGTGTGAGTATTCTCCGAATACATAGGAATCCATTTAAATATGCTTTAATGCTTTCTGCACCATTTAATCTTTCCACTGCAGTCTTTTTCGTTCTTTGGAAATGTTACTTAACTTTAGGACTTATCAAGCCAGTCGAGCTTCAGATAGGTCTCACGTAGCTATATGAACAATACTAGTACTTCTTTCTAACAGAATAACAATTTAGGGGGGAAAAGCTTCCAGAATGAACACAGCTGAAATGACAATCTTGCATTTGATGTATTTTTCTAGATGAAATTCTCCAAGAAGAAAAAAATCCTTAGCTTTCAATTTTTCAATTTATTAATTTATTTAAAAGATAGGTCACTACATCCGCTTCATAATGGTTCCTGTAATTACTGAGAGCATCTGGGACTTGCTCTGTGCCTGCCAGAAGCGTTAATGTTGAGAGAGTTCATGACAACATGGCCATGCCTGGGCCCTTTCTACTTGAAGATTTTTATCATAATTGTTATTGACATTAACACAGCTGTATGTTTGTTTTGGCGTGGATAGGATATAGCTGTGTCAGTGTCTTTTCTTTTTTAGAACACAAAAATATTTCAGGATTCCTTAAACAGTTTGCCTGAACTTGCTAACATTATGGCTCCATATTACACAACTGTATTTCCCTTGGAGTAATAAAACATGAGTCTTTCCCATTTATCTCCTAGTGAATTACTACAAGGAAAAGCATTTGAGAAAGCTGTGTGTTAAGATCAAATAGGGTGATTAAACTCTGTAAGTCTGAAGTCACTCTGTAACTGGTATGTTCTTAAGCATCTGAGTGCCAGATTGCTGAATAGCTATTTTAGAAATGCAGGTTTGTAGCTGTGCTGTGATAAGCTGTGAGGCGATGGTTGTAGATACTTCAGAATGGGGAGGAGGGGGGAAGGTTGGTTCTTTTGTTTATCCTTTTAACAGAGAAATTCTTTTAAGGGCAGTTTCCTTGAGAATATTATCTTCCTCGAAGAGAACTTTTTTTAGGAGGCAGGAGCTGAGCTCATTTGGATGTGGTCTTTGTTTTGGTTTTTGGGAATGGAGTTAAGTGTGTGTGTGTGTGTGTGTTCAACATCCTGACACACAGTTTCAGGATAGGATTTTGCTGGATGAAAGTAGTAAGGGTGCAATATCTCTGTAATCAAAAACATGTAACTGGTAGTTTTGCTTCCTTACTGACTGAGTGAACAGAATAGCAAAACTCTGAAAAATCCAGAAACTGTAAGCCATGAGGGCGAGTCTACACACTGGGTGTAACAGAAGCCCTGGACACAATCCAGATGTGACTGGAAGCTGGTTTTGTTTTGATCCTCTTGTGATGTGGCTTCATGGGTTGCTAGGCAGGCAGGAGCTTGACACTGCCAAAAGGAGCAGGGAGGAGTCTTGCTAGCATGACTTTTGGCTACATGGTCCTACTTTATTCTTGTGTCAGGCTCAGTGATTCTGAAAGCTGGTTTAACTTGCTAACAGGGCTGAAATCTACTGAGGGTTTGTGTGTGTGGTTTTCTGGAGGTAAGCTGCTGTGTTTGTCTTCCTGTTCTAACAGCTTAGCTTCTCTCAAAGACAGACCCTGGGAGGACTAGAACTCATGTGGAAAGATACTAGGGGATATGTAGCAGTGGTGTGTGAAGGGTTGCAATAGCCCTCTCTCTTTCCTGAATTAATTTATGACTGATGAAATTGTGTCTCTAAGGAAGACCTAAGATTGTATTTCACAGTCTTTGAGGTATGACACACTAAATCAGTCCTCCTTTTTACTCTTTTCTGTACTTCTATAAAGATTAGTATGTTATGATCATACTGTGGGAATTTTAAGAATTCACTGGAGGACTGGTATTACCATTGGAGTAGTGAGATTTTTGTTTTATGCAGTTATCCCAGAACAGACAGGATACTGTGCAGAAAAGGCATTGAGTGACTGGCATATCTTGGTGAGGCCTCTGGGGTTAAAACACACTCAGTTGATTTGGGAGGCTCTCAGACCAGACTGAAGAAGCAGCAGTCCCTGAATAAGAGCCCAAGTTGACTGTTCAAGGAGAGATTATAATCAGTGCACGTGCTTTTTGTTATTATGAACTCAGAGAGCTGCATAAAAATTGAATAATCTTGACCTAATATAATTTTTTCTCTAGGGTGTTGAAGTGAGTCTTGCTCTGTTAATTCCAGAAATGCTTTTCTAGGTGTTAATTTGACGGGCTTTAGTCCGCCTAGTGAAGGTATCCGTGGGTTAGCATAAATCAGGACAAAGAAGTGAGAATGTAGGGGGGTAGATAAACTGCCCCTCTGTGCGCGATGCAGCTGAACTGCCTTGCTGCCTGACTTCCTTTGCTGAATGAGGCTGTGCTGCTCGTGGAATAGTAATCAGTGGTTTGGTTTGGTAGAATCCTGTTTCTGCTGCGTGAAACAGGACGTGATGTGAAAGACACAGACATTTTATGCCTAAGATTGCGTCCCTGGCTGTAGGAATAGTAAGTGGCTGTGTAATGAGAGGCTTGGGTGTGTGCAGCAGAACATGACAAGACAGTTGCGACAAGAATGAGAAAATAGAAACTTACATTCTGACTTACCCTCCCTGCTAAATTTTAAAGCAGTATCTGATCTATTTTAAAAGCATACCAAATATTTAATGTGCCATTAACTAATTATAAAGCTAGTTAATAAATAGGGTTTGTGTATTCTGTTCTTTTTTGTTTATTACTACTGTAGATTCACTGTTCAAAGAGCGAAGAATGGACAAAGGGTTTGTAGATAAAACCTGGTATATGGTAGCAGCTAAGCAGTATGTATTGGGCTTAATTCTGCTTATTCTGACAAACTCTTCCATTAAATTTGCCGAGAAGAATTGAAGGAAACTTATGTCCTTCAGGAAACATAAAACGGTAATCGTTAATAGCACCTGCCTATTGGTTCCACAGTGATAAAATAAAAATGGTTTCACGTTGTCCTTATGGACGGTTTTATCAGCTCATGTTCTTCTGGCTGCCAGTCCATCAGATCTCAGACTTGCTAGTTCTCTCCTGTGCTGCACAGAGCAAACATCTAGTCAGCACTAGGTGCATGCTCCATTTTTTCAACGTAAAGATGCAGAGGTACTATGCAATCAACAGTGCTAGAGATCAATGGCAGTGGAAATCATTGTTGAAATAATGAAGTAGCTGATGTTTTAATATAACTTTTTTTACTTTCAGTGGTAAGAGACTTCCAGGAATATATAGAACCAGGAGAGGATTTTCCAGCTTCTCCACAGAGAAGAAATACTTCATTACAGGAAGACAAAGATGACAGTGTGATTTTACCCCTGGGTGCAGATACACTAACATGTAACTTAGGCATTCCAGTAGTAGTAGTTTGTACAAAGGTTTGTTTCATGTTTCAGGTTTTTTGCATATTTAATTTAAGCAACTCTGTCAGTTGTGGAATTGGGGAGGGAAGCATGTGGTTAAGTTATTCTGAATAGCTTATTGAAAAGTTCTTTGTTTAATCTTGAAGATTGGTTATTTTCTGGAACGTCTCACTGCATGTTATTTTGGAATTGTCTTTTCCTTTAGTTCTACTAATTATCTTTTCTTAAAGTTCTACTATACAGTTTTGAAGGAACCGAGAAACCCCTCAGATGTGGTTTTGCTCACAGAAGTGAGCTAGTCAATAAGCAACTATAATTCCCCTTGATTTCCACAGTCCTCCTTAGTCTGAACAGAGTGTTTTGATAAGGTTTTTTTAATATTTCTGATCTTTTTTTCTGAAGATGAACATATTTGAGAGTTACAGTTAGTAAAGTGCTGCTCTATTAACTTTCCTCAGTACTTTGGGTGTTTGTGATCCATTTTGGTTTCTGTTAGATATGTAACCATATTCTTAATCTAAAGAAATCAATGGCATGGTTCTCCTGTGGCTGTTTCTGTTGTTTTTCCTCCCCTGGTTCTTCAGTTCTCACTGGCAGTAAGCATACTGCATCTGCAGCTTCTGCTGGCCCACAGTGAAGGCATAAACCTTCTGATGCATATGCTGTTCCTTCACTGGAAGTCTGACCCCTCTCATTTGAGCAGCACCTTCTTTCTCACCTGCCAGCTCTGTTATTCTTCTCCCCACACCCTTTTTTCTCTGCTTCCACATTCCTTGCTTTTGCCTCCCTTTGCAAAGGGCTAGTTAATAACTGGATTAAAAACACTATCTTCTAGTACTCCAGTGTGTGAAAAAAACACACTGGGTAAAAAATGATGATGTCATTTAGTGGGTAAGTTTTCAACAGAGACTTTGAGTTATCGCATTGGATTGGGGAGGGGGAGTGAATGAAAATGCCAATCACTTTAACTCCCTAGTTAACTCTGACCACAGTTTATGTACATCAAGTTATATATTATTAAAAACAAGAACATTTAATTATGCTTCTGAAGTATCTTAGCAGGTTTTTGTTTTCCTCTGCACTGCCCCTCCCCACTCCATCTCCCTTTCCCCTTGTGAACTGGATGTGTGGCAGCACTGCTATTTCAGCAGGTGCATGGAAGTGGTATATTAATTTTGTGTTTTATTTTGACAGTGTGATGCCATCAGTGTTCTGGAAAAAGAGCATGACTACAGAGATGAACACTTCGACTTCATTCAGTCACATATCAGACGGTTTTGCTTACAATGTATCCTTTAACACA
Organism: Pseudotriccus pelzelni; assembly: GCA_035584735.1. Classification (NCBI taxonomy): domain Eukaryota; kingdom Metazoa; phylum Chordata; class Aves; order Passeriformes; family Tyrannidae; genus Pseudotriccus; species Pseudotriccus pelzelni. The sequence goes on along the minus strand of JAWMRA010000078.1, from coordinate 40,696,732 downwards.
TCATAAAGATGATTATGACTCAATTAAACCTTCATATGAATTATGACAAGCTTAAAAGGGTGTTTCATCTGTACCAAAGTAGGATGCAACTCCTTTAATGTAGCTGGCAGTCTGCTTCAGCTGCACCTACAGCCAATGTTGAATTAAACTTTTCATTTTTACTTTATTAAGGAGCTGTTGGAGCCTCTAGCACATCCTCTTACCATGAACTTCTTTACTTGCCTCCATTTCCATGTTTAGGAGTCAGTTCTCAAAACAGCACATTTTAACTGACGAGCTCCCTAAAATAAAAAGATAATTCATTTAAGTGTGATATTTCTCCAGATGTACATAAGGCATGTTATTCTTTTTGTCCCAAATATGCAGCCTCTTCTGTGTTCTGCAATTTCACAGGATGAGGTTCTGAGGAAAGGAAAGAAGTGTGTGAAATGCTGTAGGCAAGGTCCACTGACTTCTCCCGTATTGGTACAGAGACAATGCACAGGAACTGTTGCTGTGCTTTTATTACTTCTAAATTTCATATTTTTAAAGAAGTATATCAGATACTGTTTAGTGTTGTTTAGTCAGCTGGACATGCTGAGATCTAGATTTTAGATGCCAGTAACATGCCTACGTTGTGTCATCATTTGTGCTGTGGTAAAGGGAAGTTAAAATGCTATGGGAGAGACAGCAGTTGACAGGTGGAAAAATTAGTCCAAGAACCAGAGACCTCAGTTCAAATGGCACTTCCTTCAAAGGGCTTGCAAGACCTAATTTTTGAAAATGGAATTAGGGGTAACTGTAATAACTCTAGTGGGTGGAGGAAAAACACAAAGTATTGGTAGGGATTAGCTTCATGAGTCTGTATGCCATGTACAACTTGAAATTCTGTTCTAAACTTCACTGAATGGGAATCAGACCCCATTATAAAACTTTCTTGTACGTTGCAGGCATGTAGAAACAAATTAGGGGGTTTGGTATTTTCATAATCTTAAAGTAAAAATTGCTCTTTTATTAATCCTGTGCATAAGATGTGTTAATTTGATACCGAGCCATGCTGGAATACTAAGCACTCTTGGTCTTTTAGTAACTTGTCTACAGTACAACTCGTTTGCCTTCATTTCATTCAAAAGCAGGCCACTGTATAATGTAAGAACTTGCTCCCCTAATTAAAAAACCCAAGTGGGAAAGTAGAAGATCTTTGACATTTTTGAAGCTACGAATGTTAATGTTGCCGTGGCTGTGTTGCAGGGTGGGATAATGACAAGATACAAGGGTATGGCATGAAAATTTTTGTTCGCTAAAAGCAGAAGACTGTTTTAAAGGCATCCTAGTTGAAACCACTGGCATTGTGGGCTTTGAAAGTGAGAAGAGCCTGTACTTAACTTGAAAATCAGTATCTGAATTGGCCTAAAACAAACGCAGACAGAAATAAATATTTGAATAACTTCACGCTTGTTTCAAAAATTAAGTGTTGGAAGTTGGTTGACCTGTTTGGTTTTGTATTTCTGCTCTAAATTCTACAAAGTAGATGACCCTTTTTCATAGTTTAAGGGTTACTTTAGTATCTCTTACTAGCCACTAAACTAAGTTTTCTTTAACAAGTTTATTCAGATGGGGCAGCACTTATTTACACTTCAGTAAAAGAAAACAAAAACATTGACTTAGTGTATAAATATATAGTCCAGAAGTTGTACGGATTTCCTTTCAATGTTCCAGCTGTTGTTGTGGAAAAAGATGCAGTATTTATGTAAGTTACCTGCATTACTATGTGTCCATGACTGCAGAATGTATCTGTGCAATACTGTAAGGCAGCATTTAGAGCCTTTTTTGGTTTATGCTTTTTCAAGTTCCATTTGACATTCTCCTGAGCTGGAGTTTGGTGAGTGCCAGTGGATCAAGATTCCACTGCCCCAAAGGGAAATGTTAAACCCAGAGATTTTCCTCGTCTCTGTTGTGGTGAACCAGTCTCTGCCTCCTTGTACTAATCAATGACTCGCTTGCACAGGGGAATGGGAGCTGTGACAGCATTCCTGGCTTTCAGTTCTGTGCAGTTCAGGAGCGCATACATGAGTAGCCTGGAGCAGCAATAGAATTTTAAGCCAAATAATCCTCTCTCTAGTCCTGCAGGTTGGGATAATGACAAGAAGATAGGAATATTGCACGAGAACTTTCAGACACTAAAAGCAGATGACAGTTTTGAAGATATCATAACAAAACCACCAGTCAGAAAGGTAAATTGAGATGTTTTGCCGTTCAGCTTCTTTGCTGTTGATTTGCCTGTCACTTTTTTGACTGTTTCTCTTTCACTGAGACAGTGCTTCAGCTTGTAGTAAGTGTGGTAAACCCTGTGGGGGGTTTTCTTGTTTTGTTCTTGAAGTTCTTATTTAGTTATCAAAAAAACCCCATTATGTATTTTATAGCTTTTCTTGAGCTTGCACCTTTTCTGCCGCTGTTACATTGTTCAAGACTACAAATGTGTTGTTTTGCTTTTGATGTGTATTTGGTATTGAAAAGCCTGAATGCCATTTGCCTGTTTGTCAGATTGAGTTATTGTTTTTTTAAGAACGTTCCATTTTGCTTTCAGTTGCTTATAACCTCATAATGCCTTCTGTTTCTATTGCAGTATTTAAAATCAGAAGGCTTGAGACAGTGTAAATCAAAAATAATATGTGAAAACAGGTTCTCCATATGTTCAGTATGTTTTTTCTCTCGTATTATTTAACAAATGGCTATGACAGAGCTACCTGTAAACATAAATGAGGTTCTTGAACAGAATGCCAGCAATAGTGTACCCCATGCATACAGAAGTTATTGAAGGCAAATACTTCTATGGCTTTTTTTCTAGAATAACTAAGATTTTTGTGACCGATCGTACTTCCAAACGGCAATTACTCTAGCTGAGAAAACTAATACTATGTGATTTCTGAAATCTTTAAGGAAAAAGTCAAGGCATATATAGTAGTGTGTTAAATAGGTGTCCAAGGAAAGTAAAACTGACAATATTTTCTTTTGCCTACTGGTAAACTTCAGGCCTGATTGTGAACTTTGATATTGATATTTGCTGTGCTTGTTTGGGCAAACTTTGTGATGAGCTTGTTTGGAAGGAGAGTGCTTGCAATGTGATGCACAGGACTGGGATCTGTGTCCAGGGAGATGTCTGTGTGCAGTTAATACACCAGTCTGACACAACGCAGTGAAGAGTCATGTTGGGCACAGTTACCTATAAAGTAATGCTAAAGGGAGGCCTCAATAGATTAACCAAGACATGAGCTTGATGCAGAGTGTGTGCATCCAGGAGTGTTTCTTACTCATCCTCAGAGCCCTGAATGTGCCCTGCTACAATTTACTTCATTCCTCTTTTACTGAACACCTTTAATGAACTTTTTAATGGGTCTTTCTACAAATACATCTAGAGCTTTATGCCCGCCAGGTCAAAGGAGTTAGTGATACCTCTATTTCAGTTCTAATTAACTTAGTTGAAATGGAATCATGAGGCAGCAGTCTTAAATATGGAAAATGTGATATGCAGTCATCATAGTATTTTATACATGTACTTCATTATTGAACCCTTTGGTCATATTCACCAGGAGATATAGAAGGAAATACCTCTCTTTCAGTAAAAAATTGTGTTGATGTTTTTGTATTGCAGTTTGTTCATGAAAAAGAAATCGTAGCAGAAGATGACCAAGTGTTTCTTATGAAGCAGCAGGTAACTTTCTGTCTATAAAACAAGCAGCCAGTGTTTCATTTAACAACATTCCCAATACAGATTTTGGGTTGTGTTCTTAGTCACTGTAATATCTAACACTTCATGTGTATGTTTGGTTTTTTTGCAGTCACAGTTGGCGAAACAACCACCTACTGCTGCAGGAAGGCCAGTGGTTAGTAATAAAAATTTTAAATATCATCACAGGAAAATTATTCATATATTTAGAGGGTTGCTTTTGACTGCACTATCAAATATTTTTTGATCTAATTGTTTTAAACTACATAGTACTTAATGTCTCATCATATAGTGCCCTAAAATTATGACGCTTCATGACAACACATATTGACAGCAAGGGCTAAATGACATGGCTTTCCTTTTCATATGTTAAAATGCAGTTAGTTTACTCCCCTTTCTGTCCCAAAAGTGTGCCAAGGAGCAAAATATGTTGGCTGAATTGCCTTGGTGAGTTTCATATCCCAGATTTGACACCATCACTCTAAGAATATTAAGACTGACATAAAATTAAGGACAAATGGAAACTATCATCTACATTTAAAATACAAATAAAATAACTAAAAGGCGACACAAGTTTAAATGGGGGAGCCTGTGATCTTACAAAGGTAGCTTTACCTCTTTATGTGAACTAGAAACATGGCTTACTGTCTTAAAGTAATGAATAATGCTCTTACTACTGGGCTGCATTTAGTCCTTTCTGCAGTGTTGGTGCTACATGTTGTCTTTTTGTGAAATTTGGTGTAGCTCCTCAGTGATCTAATTGGTGCAGTTTTCATTAGGGTGCTGAGTAACAGATGGATTTTTGAGTTTCTCATTGGGGTAAAATAAAAAGTTTCTCTAGTGCTTTAGTTGCGGTAAAATTAGTAGTTTTAAGAATGTTATATGAACACGAATAAACACATACACAATCAGCAAAAACTAATCCTGTGTCTTTTCAGTTGTGTGAGATACTACATTTAAAAGATAAGCTCAGGAGCTGTGAAAAATAACAAAATGCTTCATCTCATATATGCTTACACTTTGCTTTTTGGTTTGGTTTTTTTTTTTTTTGATAGGATGCCTCACCACGCGTTCCTGGTGGATCTCCTAGGACACCAAATAGATCTGTAACATCAAACGTTGCCAGTGTTACACCTATCCCTACTGGGTCAAAGAAAATTGATCCCAATATGAAAGGTACCTTTTCTTATGAGGGTACAAATACATCTGGGGAAGTAAAATAGCTGCTCTGCCTGCTTGCTTTAATATGCTTATTTAGATTGATGAACACACTGAATCAGTATTTACTTAAAAAATCTGTGTTGGTTTTGTGTTGTGGTTTTTTTTTCCTTTCTCTTTGTAGCTGGAGCTACATCTGAAGGAGTCCTGGCTAACTTCTTCAACAGTCTCCTGAGCAAGAAAACTGGTTCTCCTGGTGGCCCTGGTGGTGTTGGTGGCAGTCCAGGAGGAGGTGGCACTGGAGGTGCTGGCAGCAACTTAGCACCATCAGCAAAAAAGTCAGGTATGGTTAATGACAAAAGATCAACTCAATCCAAATGAAGTGGTGGATCATTCCTGTTGGTATAGTTTATCAGAAGTATGAACACTTCTATATTTAACTGAATGCTTTATATGTATCTGTGTATAAATGCTTTATATATATGCTTTTATATTTTATATGGCTTTTTGCTTCTGTTTTCACAGCAGTTTAGCATTGCCTTTTTATGGCTCTCAGAAGAGCAAAGGAAAACTTTTCATGTAGCTTTTTAAGCACAAATTGTGTCTACAGCAGTTCTTAGTTTTTTCCTTTGTTCCCACCATCCCAGTAAAATGGCTTATGCTATAAGCCACTTGTAATATTATTCAGGTAGATTGGGACTAAATTTCAAGTCAATTTTTTTAACAATACTGTCAGTTTTAAAATAGCTTTAAATTTTCCTCTTCTGGTGTTCTAGCTCTGATGTGATGAATGCTTTAATTGATTTTGGTGGCAGCCTGTAAAATACTTACACATTTTATTTTAACGTTACATGATGTGGTTAACAATTAGTATTAATCTAGAAATGTTTAATAGTGGCTGTGCTAAAGCTAGATGCAGGACTACTCTGGTGCTTCTTGCTGTTCCAATTTAAAATGTTTCTGTATTGAGAATGTCCACATATAAACACCTTCCCTCCCTCCTTCCCCAGAGGTTAGTGATGCTGCTCTTAGGGGAGCTTGCTTGTGTTTCACTGATACTTGACATTAGTGTTTGCTTTTATGCAGCAAGAGAGAAGAAAACATTTCCCACAAGCACTTTGTGTAGGTTGACCCTGTTTGGGTTTTTTTCCTACATGTGTGCGCTTCCCTTTTTTAAATGCAAAGCTCAGCTGGCAAAGCGAAGTTTGAGTACTTCCTAATCTGCCACAGGCAAAGTCAGCAGTGCCAGTTTGAACAGCATGTGGAGATTATTCAAACAAATGCAGCTGATGCAATATGAGGTGCAGGGAGCACCCACTGAAGAATCCTGTGAGGAGTGGCTGGGCAGCAGGTTTAGCTGATGTCAGGCAAACTGAGATAGTGCTCCAGAAAAGTGTTGTGTCCAGGGCCATGGCAGAAACTTCAAGAATGGAATTAAAATATTAAGGAGGAAAACTGTTCTCAGAAATTTCCTAATAAGCAACAAAATTAGGATTAGGGTGTAGCCAGTTTAGTGTTGCAAAGGGCTGTGCTTTTAAGCAATTACCATAAATACAATGTATACATTTGGCCTCCTCACCTTCCTCAGTATTGTATTTAGTGGTATCTATGGCACTCTCTTCATATCTGAAACTTGGCTGTTAAAAGAGCAGTTTGGGATTTGACAATTACTTTTCCCTCAGCAGCTGTGGGAAATTCCTCTGCTTATTAATTGGAATATTAGCTGCTTTGATTCTGATACAGCATTAGCTTTTGTTAAATGATTTGAAGAGCAGCATAATCTGGCTGAAATTGCCTTTGTGGGTAATTGTGTCAATTTGCATCCTCAAAAAGGGTGCTGGGACACTGCTAAAAAACCATGTATATCAGAACATTCCCTTACAGCCCAAGATCACTATGCATACTCATCATGGCACTGGACTCTAATAGTCTGTTTTCCCATATTGTCTCCTCCATTCTTGTGATACAACATAGCAGGACAGAAACCTAGGCTGGGGAGTAAGAGTTAGGAGTAAAAGGGTAGGGGGAAAATGGTGTGTTTTAAGCTTGACTTAGGTCTGAATACAACTGCACAAATGTTTGTGCCATTCCAAGTTAGGGAGGAGGCAAGTGGGTGAGGAGAGAAAAGGATTTGCCATCTGCAGGTCTGTGTGCACCCATGAGCAGTGTTGTCATGTTTATGCTAAGTACGCAGAACTGACTTTACTGGGCTTGGTGGAACCCCTGATTTACATTCAGAATTATTTAAAATAAATATACAGAAAATTGCGTAGAAGTATTCACAACTGCTAGCCTTAATAAACTTTTTTTGGTATTTTATACTTTAACTCTTCATATACTGAGAATATATAATTATAGAAGTTTCTTTGAGAAATCGGAAATATTAAAGGATGTGACTTTCTCTCTACTATTTCCTTTCTGTTTCTTTTGGACTTTGGCCTTATGCCTTTACTCTGCAGCCAAAGCATGTAGTAACACTTTTTAGGATTTTTCCGATTTGAGAATTAAAGATACTATATGACTTCCATAAACATGACTGAATATTACACATTTATTTTGTAGGTCAGAAGCCAGTTTTAACAGATGTTCAGGCAGAATTGGACAGAATTTCACGAAAACCTGAAATGGTCTCTCCTACATCATCTCCCACAGAAGGTGAAGCATCTTGAAGACACCAAATAAAACCAATTGTTCAGTTTTCTGGGATAATTCAAACTTGCCTCTGCCTCTTCCTTCAGTGACTGGAACTAAAGAACTGAAATCTCTTTCAGAACACAAACAATTGATGTCTGTCTTCCTTTCATATGTGTTGCCCAACTTTACAAAAGGGAGTTGTACAAATGGGAAACGGTTATCACGTTGTGTAGGAGCACTGCTCACGGTGCAAGAATAGTAAATTAATTTTTTTTCTGGGTTTTGTTGAAAAGTCAGTGTAATTCTGTAAAATTGCAAGTATGTCCACTTAAGTGATAGGGGTTGCTTAGAGCAGGAAAACTGATACACACCACAGGCACTTAATTTATATTGATTTCCCAATCGGTTAGCTAAGTTTAGTACTATCTTAAGTAGATTAACCTCTACACGAGAGATCTATTGCTAGTTTTTGAAAGAGAAAAGTAATTCCACAAGTCTGTATCAACAACAACAAACTCCAGTTATACTTGAACACTTCATTGGGAGTATGGTTAAAAAAAAAATCTGTTTGATCTCCACTGAGATTTACACTGCGTTCAAAAACCCATGCAAAAAGTCCAGACATGAGACTAAATTTAGTGGCCAGTTCTCTTGGATTTTTCCTCTTTGATTAATTTCAGACACTGAATAAAAGATGTATAAAGAAAAAGCAGAGGTTAAATGTACAGATTATCAGTATCCAGATTTGTCTATATATATATGGCTTGGCCTTAATGTCCCCCACTATGTTTCCCACACTACTTATGGTTTAAAAATTGGTCATCAAAACTGTAATCAGTTAATAAAGTATTCTCTGCATTCAAATTTAAATAACTTTCATTGAAGCCATGGTGTTCTTGTTTGTTTACAGTTAAATCTAAGGATGTGGTATAAAACATCTTAAAACATACGTTTATATTTTTATCTCCCAGTGAATAATATCACTGGCAGATATTTAAACTTCCTTAAAACATTGTTTCGGAAGGAAGGAGAGAAATCTGCAGTGTTTGCTCCTGGAAGTAAAACTAGCTTATCCTACTTGGGTGGTTTCTGCTGCAATGTGTTTTAAAAGCTCACTAGTTACACTAAGGATCCTGCTGATGACTGCAGTGTGTTGTCTAAGAAGTAGTTGACCAAGGTAGAGATTTTATTTAAGCTTTCAGTACACAAATGTTGTGTCACTTTTTTACTCTGTGAAATTTGTAGTCACTTTCTACTCATAGCCTCAGAATAGGAAGTGTAAAAGGTATATCCAAAGCAAGTGATTGCCAATGCACTTCTTTAATGAGTTCAGGTTTGTTTTTTGAGTTTTGTTTTTTTTTTGAATCCACAAATCTTACATTAATTTCTCTGATTGTTTAGAAACCTCTGTATTTTTAACATGGTGGTACTCTTCTCCTCCGGTTCCTGCATTCTGTAGTGGTTCTAGCAAATTGACGGAATCACAGAATGGGTGAGGTTGGAAAAGGACCACAGTGGGTCATCTGGTCCAACCTCCCTGCTCAGGCAGGGTCATCCTAGAGCACATTGCACAGGATTGTATCCAGATGGTTTTTGAATATCTGGATATTAAAAAACAGTGAGGGAAACTCCACAACCTCTCTGGGCAGTCTGTTCCAGTGCATGGTCATGTTCACAGTAAAGAGTTTCTTCCCTCATATTCAGGTGAAACGTCCTGTGCATCAGTTTCTGCCCACTGCCCCTTGTCCTATTGCTTGACACCACTGAGACTCCGTACGTAAACTTCTTGAAACAGAATTTGAAATGTGCTTGGGAGAACGGGTCCTGCTTGCAGCATCACAGTAACCCTTCCTTGTACATCTGCAGCGTTGTCTGTTGGTGGGGTGAAACTCTGGATTTTAGGGCAACATCTTAAACTAGTTGGTACTGTCCAGGTTCTTGAAAGACAACTTTAGCTCCTGCAATCTTTAGTCTAGTTAATTTGAGCATCTGACGAAACAAAACACCTTTTCTGAAGCTGGAAAATTAGCCTTATAATGCATTAAGATCTATTGCACCAGATGCCCTTTTTTGAGGGAGGCTGGAACAGGGGAAAACCTTACTAATAACTCATTATAATTTCACTTCTTAAAACAAATGTCACTTCTGTGCATTTAAAGCTTCTAAATTTATTTCTTTCCCAAGCACCAATAGCTCTGGGGGTTTTTGGTTTTTTTTTGTTTCTTTTTTTTTTAACTATTTTTTGAAAAAGGCTGCCTCCCTACTGTGCCTTTTCAGTCCGTAAGACTAAAGCAGCCTGCTTCCCTCCTTAAAGTTCAAATTCTTTTAATACCACCATCACTATCTTCTTACAGCCTCCTCAAGCTGTTTGCAGGGGGAAAAAAATGAATCTTTACTGCAAAAGGAAAACATCTGAGAATGTTTCTGGGTAACCTGATGGCTTTGGCTTCTTGTTTCCTGCTGATGAGACCAAGATTTCCATGGTGGGTTGTCCTCTTGAGCTGCAATTCCTCTGACTGCTGCTTTGATGAGAGTAGGCAATCAAGGTGGGATTTACCAGAACAGAGTCTGACAAAAGGCCCTTCTTGCAAAATATGGTGCCAATAAATCCTACTCCCTGTTATCCCTCTTTCCCCATCAAGTTGGGCACCAAACTAAATAAACTGGGTAAAACAATGAAGCTAATTTGTCAAGGATACTTCTGCATAATCCATCACTGTGCTTTCTTGCTCTAGGTTGAGAGGGGGTAGGTTTGCAATTACCCCAATTTTAAAAAGAGTAACAGCTTGAATAACATTAATTTTTCTTCTAATCGCTCTTGTGTGCCTTTAATACTTTAGTGCAAAGTACAAAGTTTCAGACTAGCACATCAGATGCCAAAAGCAAAGAGGTAATACGAGAACTGCAGCGGACAATTTTAATAACAATACTTTTTAAATGCTTTGCAGTATGAACACTGAAAAAAATGCTACAATAAGTAAATTCCTTTAGACTTTCAGGGATAGTTCTACATAGGCAAGGAGCTGATTAGCTTCAAACTAAACTGTTTCAGGGGAATTTTATAAATTTCCTCTTCCTTCTTCTCTCCACCCTGTTCCTACATCAGTTCTTTTGAGTGCACTATTTATAATGTAGCTGTTCTGCAGATTTTAAGCTTGACATTTTTGAGTAAATGGACACTTTATTTCCAAACAGGTCATATTTTTCAGCTGAAAATGGCAGTCTCTGAAATACGTACGTGACCGTAGGTTATATGGAGTAGCTACTACATTAACCTTAAACTTCTAGTGATACATCTGAAATGCAAGCAGCACTGGCTGTTGGGTTGCAATCTTCTCCTGGGGAGCAAAGAGCGTGTAGTGGGACACCTGCAGCTGCAGAACTGTTGCCTATCGAATACCTCATGGCTTAATTCTTCTCTGTGCCATGCAGATCCACACAGAAAACCACTGCCAAGAGCTGGCTTAGTCCTGCATTTGGGAAATGTGGGCATTTTGGGGGTTTTAATATCTTGTGCCATGAGGGATACTTAGAAACAGCTGTTTAAAAGGTTCATTCTTTAGCTGTTCAAACATCACACATTTTGGTATGATAGTATGGTGATTGGGGTTTGTGAAGTTCAGTTGCAATACGGAGCCTAAAAATAGAGTCTTAAGAGCTGAAGAAGCTTCAGTAGATGCAACACAATCAAGTCTTTTCTGAGCAATTTGTTGCACTGCTTGGAATATTCCGCTTGCTAGCTAGTCATCCTGAATTTACTTCTTGTAATATACCAGTGGTAGTCATGAACAAAAGCTGTTGAGAGGCCTGTGTGAGAACATCAAAATCAAGGAGAGAGACATGCCTCTGACAGGCTGTTTGCAGTGAGGTTCCCCAAATTGTGCAGTAGCAATAAACCTCACTGAAATATGAAACCAAGTCTATCTCCCTTGGTGGTTTGGGCTTTTAAGCTGCCTTCCCATTCCTCTACTTCCTTCTCCCTCGCCCTCTGAGAAGTAAAACAAAAAGTCCCACAACTGCATTTATGAACATGGGATAAGAAGAATGTTCATTCATGAGGTCAGTGGAGCCCTGCTGCCAATTCTGAGTGTGAGGGACTCGGGCTTTAGCATCACAGTGTAATACAGCACACAGATAGTGCCAAAGAGCCACCAGGGTTCACTTGATGAAAACAGTGATGCAGTATGGCCTGAATCCACCTTATTGTGGTGGCTGGCATTTACTCAACTGTTTCAAGGAGCTCCTGTCACACTTTTTTTGTAAATTATTTCAACATTGGGGGCAAGAAGTAGCAACTGTCATACAGCTATACTGTATACACTGCAGTCTGTCCTAATGAGGTGGCTTTCTCAACTTAATTGCTATTGCTTTTTGGTCACTATGGAGGGTGTCTTGGAGAAGATGTAATGAGGGAGAAAACTAGGTCACTCATCACTAATCTGCTTCCACCCATCTCCCACTTTGCCTGGCTGACTGGAGATGTTACCACAGCTCAGCATCTGACTGCAGGGCTGCTTCTCTGCCACCATGTCCTGCCTTTAGCTCTGGTCCTGCCATTCCAGCAGAGGCAGCGGTGGGGTAAGAAAGACTTCTCTGTGTGGAAAACTATCAGATGTAGCGCACAAATGAAAGGAAACTAATGGATGCATATCTGGAATGGGATTCCCATCACATCATCATAGCCAGCCAGTTACTATTATTTGCATTAAACATAATTGTTATTTATTGTAACTGTTATTTTGATTCCCTATTTAAGGGAAAGAAACTGCACTTGAAAGATAGTGCTGATGCAAAGGGTGAGGAACACCTGCTGCACGTCTGTGAAGAGCAGCATTGATATGATTTAACATCATGCTTTAAGTATTTTTAAGCTATCAGATCCTATCCTGTTGTCCAGTTTTCATTCCTTCACTGTCATAAGAACTTACAGTTCCCGTGGCTTTGCTGTTGTTTTGCATTTCCTGTGTCTCCTTATACATGAAGTGTCCTCAATAAGTTAGGCTTTAAATGGCACACTAACCTTTATCATTCATGCATCATTGATATAAATTTCCTGCAGGAGGCCTAAACAGGAAACCAACTCTTTTTAAAGACAGAAGTAACTAGAAAGAGGTTGCCATCTATATTACCTTTTGTAGGCTTGTCTCGTGTTTCTGTGGCTCCTTGGAAAGCAGGCTGTCCTCCAGACAGTTGTCTTCAGGACTAACATCTCTGTCTGTAACCTAGCAGTGCTGCATGAAGGCATTCATAGAGACTCAAAAGGGAACAATTACAAAATAACCTTTAGTGCTACCAAACATCTTTAAATGGTTAAGTTCTGTCCCACTCAGACCACAGCATAGCCTAGACATGTGCTTTGCGGCTTTGGAGTTATTCAACCAGTTTTGAAATATTATCCAGGAATGAAACAAAACTGAAAGGGAATTTCCTTCAGAAGAGAGATGCCAGCCTCTGTCACATAATCTTACTTATAATGTACTAGTGTAAAAAAAAGGTAATGAAGGCACTGAGTACTTAAAAGCAGTAACAGTAAATGTGTCTGCCTGCACCTACTTGCTCAGTCCTGTAGCCTGGGATGCTGCCAACAGAGCAATCTTCGATTCATTCCAACTCCAGGCAGAAGCTAGGGCACACCCATGGTGATACCTCACTCGCTTTAGCGGAAACTCCCATGCCTTGGGAATTACAGGACTTGCCCTACTCATTTGCCTCTCAAGCCAGTTCCTGCAGCCAAACGTTGTTTACGGCACAGACAAGTCTGTACCATCTGCCTGGGGACACCGTATGTCCCCCCGGCTTGTGTTGTCTTACTGTGAGAAGTCAGGCAAAGAGACTGCTGGTATGCAGTCCGCATGGAGTGTGGCCCAGCTGCTTTTATGTGGCCCATACTGCTGCATCTGTCCAGTTAATGGGGGCTTTGACAGAGCTACAGAGACCCCACCTTGTGTAGCACACACACTCCCACTGTGCCGTGTGGTTCCGAAAGAACTGTCTGATCAGCCCCGATCTCCCTAAGGGAGGGAATCTGTCCCTACACAGCTAATGTTAAAAAAGTAAATAGTATTTTCTATGAGTAGATTCCTCTCAGATTTCTTACCAGTAGATCTAATCAGTAGATGAAATTTGACTGAATTTAAGTAGGTGAAGTATAACTGAACTTGGCTATGAAGGACCATAATAGATTATGTGGATAATAATATAGAAGTGAATGTAACACGCTTTTGCTTTCATACAACAGGCTTAATCTACTCTTAGTAGGCACCAAAAGCTTTAGCTTCTTTTAAAAGTTGATTTGGGCAAAGGTATGGGAGTATATTAGGATAGGCTTGGGGATACGTGTGTTTTCTCTCACTGACAACAAAGAATGTCCTCAATGAGAATGATTCTTCGTCTGCACTCTGTATTGGTGAGGCCACACCTCGATTACTGAGACCAGTTCTGGGCCTCTCAATTCAGGAGGGACTTTAAGGAGATGGAGCGAGTCCAGGGAAGGGCAATAGAGCTGGTGAAGGGTCCGGAGCACAAGCCCTATGAGGAGCAGCGGAGGGAGCCGGGGTTGTTTAGCCTGGAGAAGAGGGAGCTCAGGGGGTATCTCATCACTCTCTGCAACTACCTGAGAGGAGGTTGTAGCCGAGGGGCGATCAGCCTCTTCCCTCGGGCAACCAGCAGCAGGACAAGAGGCTGTAGTCTTAAGCCCCACCAGGGGAGGTTTAGGTTGGACATCAGTAGGAATTTCTTCACAGAAAGGTTGATTAGACATTGGAATGGGCCGACCAACCGAGGCGGTGGAATCACACCCCTGGAGATGTCTGAGGGGAAGACTTGGACGCGGCACTTAGTGCCGCGGTCTAGCTGACATGGGAAAGCTTCGGCCTTAAAAAAAACCCCCTTCTGATGTCGCCACTTCGTGTGACAGCCGCAGGGCGGATAATCTGGTACACTTTACACGATAAGCCCCGTTTACAGACCGCGCTGTCCCGGTCCCGGTCCCGGTCCCGGCCCTCACACGCCGTCCCCGCGCGCCGCCGCCAGGGGGAGCGATGGCGCGCGCCGCAGGAAGCGCCTTTGTCCCGCCGGGACCAACCGCCGGGTCCAACGGCCGCCGGCCCCCTCTGCCTCCCCGCCCCTCCCGCCCCCGCCGCCGCCCCCC
>JAWMRA010000078.1:40605725-40681728 GCA_035584735.1 Pseudotriccus pelzelni | reverse complement strand
CACCTGCCGGGGTGGCGGCTGCCGGTCAAGGCGGTGCAGGCGGTGAGTGCCCTCCTGGCGCGGAGGCAGCATCCCCCTCGGCGGAATGGCTGCCCGGGGCCGCGGGCTGAGCCCCGGCGGGGCGGGGGAGAGCAGCGGGCGGGGATGGAAACGAGCGTGTCGCGATGACCTTCGGCTTTAGGGCGGCCTCCCGCCGCTTAAAAATTAAACCCGGTGTCCGAGCGCAGGCTGGGGAGATGGCCGCGCACAGCCTTCGTGGGAAGGGCTGCCGTCGGTTAGGAAAGGGCTGGCTCCGGCGGGAAGATGCCCTGACCTGGGACGTGGCATGGCGTCACTGAAGCTGTGCAGGCTTGTAACTCAGGTGAAAAGCCGGCGTGGTGCCCTGGTAATGCAGGCTCAGAGTTTTTCGTGGCGGGAGCGTTCCTGTCCCATGCCCGAGCTCCGGGAGTAGGTGCTGACATCTGATGGCCGTCGGCGTCGTGCGGCCGAGGCGCGGTGCTGCTGCTCCCGGCGTGGTTCAGCGGCCTGTTGGCCCTATAAACCGCCTGCTTCGCCTTAAAATCTGAGGGAAACCTCACAGGAAACTTAGTGTTTTCTTCTGACGGTCACACTGGATGAAAACAGGAGGTAGAAGCCTTTGGTTGAACCTCACCGATAGGGCAGTATAACGGGGAAGGGTTTACTGGGTCATGATATCCAGACCTGCCTCTCCTGCTGCTCCTGCAGCCCGTTTGTAAGCCTGTCGCTCTACACTGCCTGTGCTAAAACCAGCGTGCTCATTTCTCCCATAATTCGTGGTAGAAAATTCCACCAGAAAAGTGCAGTGTTGATGGTGGCATCACCTCACGTCAGGCAGTCCTGGGCCCAACAGGAAATATAAAGGCCAATGTTCTGCTTGCTTTTTTTGGTTCATGTAATGTTGTTCCTGAGCACATTAAGCAGTTGGGCTTGGGGTTCAAACTCCTGTTTGTTCTGTGCCTGACGACGGGCTCTTCCTGAATGTGCCAGTGTGGCTGCTGATAAGGACCTGAGCATCATTCTCAAGTACTGGCAGGGAGGTAGTGAAACCAGCGGTGGAAAAGGGCAGCTGACCGTAAATGTGTGTCACCGTACATTTTGCAGGCAACGCAGTGGCTTTTTAGTCAGATGCGTCATGCTCACGGGAATTGTAGGTGATTTCCAACCCTTTCTCGTTACTTTGCCACTGCAGAAAAGAGGATATTTGGTTTTTAAACTTCGTCTCATGCACAGTCAAAAACGTCAACCAGAAACATAATATGCTTCAATGCCGGTAAAGGTAATGGTAATACTGCCAAAAATGAAGTTCTCTAAGAGTATGTAAAAAAATCACACCCAAGAATGCTTTCAATAAATGTAACAGGTCATAATCTTTTACTTCATCTACTGGAGATTAATAAAGTAAGATCTCCTGGCTGTTGCTCCCTGATAAACAAATCGTTTATATAGGTGGACTCATTGACTATAATAAGCGATTACATATGCAAATTTACTGGTGCACCAAAGTCTTAAATTGTTTAATTATTTATAAAACTTTCTAGGTAGAAAGAAGAAAAATTATCATTCTAAACAGGATGAATAGGTGCTTGATATGCTCCTAAATAATTAGCAGTTTATGGCCTGTACCCATCTGTCAGTGAGAAGAAAAAGAAGATGGTGTTATAGTTGTTCACCCCCCTAATTTCCAACATTTTTTCGCTCCCTTTTTGTAACCCTTTATCAAAATGCACAGATCTTGGTGTTCTTGGTTAAAACACTTTAAACAAACCCCAGAAATTCCAGAAGGTGGAAGGAAGCCTCAGTCTCTGTGGTAAGAAAAAGGTTCCAGTTTTGGGAAAGCATTGATTTTTGGAAATGCCAGTGATGGTCTCTGACATCTATTAGCTTTGTGTTGCAATTGTGGTTTTTACTGGGATAATCACTCTGCCAAACAAGGTATTGCAATCAGAAAATGAGCTCTCCTCCTTATAGTGATCAAGTGTTTGATAAAATACTGTGAAATCACCTGGAGAAAACTGGTTTCTAGGCCTAAGAAATACTTTTCTTCAGATTAAAAAGGGCATACGTTGTAACCTTAGCCTGTTCTTTTGGGCAGATGAAATAAGGAAAATGTGACTGCCAAAAGGATGCTGAGAGGCATGTTATTGCATGGGTTTCTAGATTGTCCTTGTTTTGTTTTTAAATAGGTGGAATATTTTTGTTAGTCCATGACTGGTTCAAATTCTGCACAAAGGTAAACGGCACGTTGTGTATTGTGCCAAGACTGAGGTAGGAACAAATTCTTATCTAAAAGAGAAATCAACTATTGTTTGACTGTAACCAAAATGCCCTAACTGGAAAGGAAAATTGTAATTCAGCTAATAGTTAACTACAGGGTATTAGCATGTCCACCCATCTGAACTAGAAGATTTTGTGCTGGGAATACCACTGCTGAGCATCTTCACAGGCCTGTTAGCACGTTCATTGATCTGCTCTATTTTTGTAGCATCCTTTTGTAGCTTTTCACTTATTAAATCTCCTTTATAAACCTGACACTTGTTTAGAAAATTCCAGCATTAATGTCAGTATCGATGAATAACTTCTTGCTGGTAAAGGGACAGATAAAGCTGTTTAATTTCTGGTGTACCTACAGACACATAGGACTAATAATAAAATTTAAAAAAACCAACAAACCAAAACAACTGCTTCTCTAACAATGCTTTTGGTGTTTAAAACTATTCTTTTTTTTTTTTTTAGTAGGACAACAGAATAATTCCTTTTGTTTCTGATAGTGGTATCAAGAAGCAAATTAAGAAACGCAAGCAGAACTCTCTGGCATCTTATAAATGTGCTATTGGTACCCCAACTTAATCAAAGAACTTAATCAAAGTTCTTCCAGCCAAAGTTTTTTTTATTGATATCCTCTATTTTATTATTCAGCTTATTAATAAAAAGTTGAACATTGACTTGGACAAGCCCCACACAGGATTCCACTTGAAAAATCTCATGTATTTGATACAGAACCCATTAAAACTGATCTTTGAGTGGAATTTTTTTCAGCTCGTTTGTACACTCAGTGGTGAGGCTTTTTTCAGTTATTCAGGTCATATTATGGTTATCTGGACTTACACTTCCATTTAAGGATGGGTTTATTTCCTATCTGTTCTGTTTCAGCCCAGGTGAAAGCAATGGCATTCACTTTTCAGTGCTTACAAAAAGAGATAGCACTGCACGTGAAAACATCTCGCAACTGACCTTGTGAAAAATGTGAAATTGAAAGTCATTGGATGCAGCTGTAAGCAGATCTTTTTAAATGCAAAAAAATACATAAACGTCAGAAATTCAGAATTCAAAACCTTCCTGGGACAGCCATTGTGGTCACTGTTTTAGGTGCGAGGGCTGCTGAGAAGTTTGTGTTGCCAGCCACTGCAGGACAAAAGGGAAGAATGTGGAGGCCCAGTAGTAATATTGCAGTTTCCCAGCTCGGCTTATTTCCCTTTCAGAGCTCCTGTTTACTTTATGTGATTGTAGCATTTTCAAAACATCCTTCTTTGAAGTGCCCTTCTGAGGTCTGGCTTAGCAGGGGGAATTTACAGTTCCTGCTGCCAAATGGTTCTTCTTGTTTTTACTGTTAGAAATCTGAAACCTAAGACCAATGGTTATTTTCCAAGAATTCTGAATTTTAGAATTTGATTTTTTTTTTTTAAGAACTGTCAGCCTCATTATTGGTCATATACTCTTATTAAAAGTATGATCATCATCCTTATATCAGTCTCACTTTTATGACCAAGTCTGATTCCTGTTAATAGTTTTGTTATAATTTGGTGAACTCCTTACTAGAAGGATCTATAAAGCTGTGTCAGCTTTATGGGATGAAGGGAATTAGCAAGAAGGGGCCAAAATAAGAGCACAGTTAAATAAAGCAATATTCTTTCTTGTACACTAAAATAGTAGAAAATCCAGCAGTTAGTAATTAACTCATATTCTTTCCTCAAAACCTACTGTGGCAGGAAGGTGAAGATAAGCTTCTGCATAGATTAAACATTGTCCAACGTAGCCTAAACATAGTTTGAAGTTTTGGTTCATACAGGAATAGTTGAGCTTCTGTCCTTAGTTGGTCATAAGCATGAGAGCTATTGGCTCCCTGTACTTTCTCTGAAGTTTTATCAAGCAGGGGAACATAGCTGTAAACTATTAGGGAGGTAGCTGAGTGTGTCAGTGGTGCCCAGTTTCCCCCACTTCCCTGAACCCAAATGCATTTAGAACTGAGCGCAGCTGTAAGTAGTAAGCAATAGCTTGCTCTGAGCAGGATGTGTGCTCCCCGTGCTGCCTTCCTCGTCTGCTTCCAACTGGCAGTTGCACAAAACCACAAAACGGGAATCTTGACTGTCTAATCCAGAAGCTTGTGTTTGGCAGTGTGCTCAGCTTACCTGAGTGCAGTTTATCAACCACCTTTAGCAGCAAGTGTAAACCGTGTCATTATATAATTCTTTCTGCCTGTAAGAAAATAGTGCAGCGTTTTACCAGACCTTTTGTAGACTGAGGATTTTCCTCATAGCTGTCTTTATTGATGTTCATATCAGAGGTGTTTGTTTGCTGAACATATTAGAGACTTGCCCCAACTCAAGCATGTTATTTGTTTGCAGCTTTTCTCCTTTGTGGCTGTTATTTGTGAAGAAATTGTGGAGGATTGCAGCAATTGTGGTGGACTTTACTTCTTTGAATTCACTAGCTGCAGTGCCTTTCTTTTGAGCCTCCTGGTTCTGTGTGTATATTGCACTGATGTATATGAAACACTGGGGGAAGATAAAATAGAGAAACTGGTAAGGAAATTTATTTTTTTAAAGAACAATGTGCATAAAGACTGCTGTGGAGTAAAAAGGCTATGCAGAATAAATCTCCTTTTCTTCTCCGTTTAAGGGGTAGATTAAAGTAGTTTATAGTTAAAAAACGACCAAACTTTGAGACTCCCTTTTATATTGACAACTTTTCCAAATCTGTCACGTTGGCTACCTGCAGAATTTTAGGATTTGTGTGAACAAGTCTTTCACGCAGATTAATACTGCTGTACAGCCATCACATATATGTATGTAGACAGAATAAAGTTCACTGCCAGCATGATGCTTGTAATTTATCAGTTTACCCTGTCTGTTTTCCTGGTGGGTGTAGCCTACCTCCTTTTTGATCATGATCATACTCGTTACAGTTTATGGTTTTATATTTCAGAAGATCCAGCAGTGGGAGAAAGTTGCTCTGTAAAGTCAGTAAGAACGTTATACTGTCTTACAAGTGTCCCTTCCTCCTTGCCTTCAGAGAAAACAGTAGGGTTTTTATGTGAAGGTAAAGTTAAGGGAGTGTAGTAAAAGATTTGAATGAGCACACTGACTTACAGGTTTCTATTTGATTGTGGAAAAAGTTAGGTGAAATTAATTAAATACTTAAAAAAGACAAAAATGGGCGAGACTTAAATATCTGATAATGTTGTCTTAATAGCTGATAATGTTGAATGTTGTTTGGAATGTAGTTTTAAAATATATTTTCTGAAGATTCCATTAGCATGAAGCTTCAAAACATAAATTCACTGGCAGGTCGACTCAGCTGCTGTTATGATGATTGTTCGCTTCAGGTAACCTGTCTGCAATTCAATAACATTTTTTTTTATATATTTGCAGAATTTTAGGGCCATGCCAGTCATAGCTGCCTGGTTTGTGATAGCATCAGTAGTGTTTGCTGTGACCAGCTCTGGCTCTGCTGTTGAACGTGCTGCATGTGTAAGTCTTAAAATGGCAGGATTTACTTTGTATTTTTCTGGTATGTTAATTTCTCTGTCCTCTAAACTTCACTCAATTTGCAGGGAAGAAACTGGGCAGGGAATAGAACTCAGTGCATTGTGATGTTTCAGGCGGAATTAACTATTTCAGAACTTCCAGAAACTTAACATAGGAAATCCTAAGAGCAGGGATTCCTAAGGATTGCTGGAAAGCTCTGTGTGTATTTGCAGCTCCCCAGCATTTTCCTGCTGGGAAGTTCTCTTGGATTTGTTTTATTTTCAAGATTTATTGTCATCTGTTGCTGTTTCAGTGTTGTTATCTTTTGCAGCTTCCCCAGTTCTCTGATACCCTGCTTCCGAAACTCCTTTTTTCCCCTCAATTGTCCCCTCATAATGCGGGCTGCTCATGAAGTCAGCAAGAAACCATGTCTTCTGCCAGGTGTTACAAAGCATCTGTGGACAATGCTGACTTGCAAAGGCTGCAATGAGAGCGGCATTTTCCTCAGTGACAGAAATAGTCAGGGCATGCAGGGCACTGACGAGGCTTTGGGATGCTGTGGATGTCGTAATTCCTCAGTCATTTGGCACTTCTTTTGAAGAACCTTGGAACTGTGAATACTCTAGTTTAAAACATCAGATTTTGACTTCATTCTTGAATGAGAAAAAAAATGAGCTAGAAAAGAAAGTAAGATAATTCTATTCCACAGGCAGGATGAGCTACTAGAGATGCACACTTTTGTGTAGTTATCTTCTGTGATGTTCATATATTCAGACCTAATAGTTTCAGTATAAAGTCTTTCAGGTTTGCTTTTTTTTTCTAGTGCAGGAAAAATAAAAACTACTGTGATTTAATACTTACTGCTATCAAATTGCTGTGGGCCAAACCAGTTGTGTAAAATTTAGGTAGAGCTAGAATAGTGCATGTGTTTCTTTCCTTGTTTGAAAGAAGCAGCTAATAACAGCTTTCTCCTTACCACTATCTTGCCAAGACTAGGAACAAAATGTCATTCACAAAATGTCTTTTTGTTCTCCCTTGCTGACCCAGTAAGGACTTGCTTAGGGTCTACAGATCTCCTTTCCCATCACCTTCCATGTGTTGTTCTTCTTCATTTACTCTCTTCAATCAGCAGCCATCTCTTGGATCAATACTCTGCTATACCACCAATGCTGTAGTGCTTTAGTAACTGATTTTGGCAATAAAATGAATATATTTTTATTATAAAGGGCTGATAAGAACACAGTATAGACTTTACATGTGATTAAAAGAAAGAAAACTGTAAAAACTTCTGCATTAAGTGTGCTTGAATTACGAATTCTGCCATATTTCTAATTTAAATGGAATTATCAATTTAAGGAGGACTGTAATCTTAATATGTAAGTGTTATTAATGTATGCAAATGGTCCAGCAAATCTCTCCAGATAGTGTTAGGATACTATTACTGTTTTTATGCATTTTAAAATCACATATTTCTTTCATTTTCACAGACATTTGGATTTCTTGCAAGTATTGCATTTGTACTTGAATTTGTTATACAGTACATTCACAGGCGAAAACAAAACGTCGCTGGACAGTCCGAAAATCCTGGTAACACTCCGAGCGCCACAGAAAACCAGCCACTGAATAAACAAACCTAACTCCATGAAATTGTTTCTTTTTTTTTTCTTTTTTTTTGGTTTTTTTTAAATGGAGCAAACTTAAATGAACTTTCAGCGCACTGTAGGTAACAACTTCTGTCTCTTAATTATGATCGATTTTGTACACATCGTTCATCACAAATTTTGATAGATCCTTAGGTCAAGTAATGGCCTTAGGGCAAGTAATGTTCTAAGGTAACTGGTCCTGGTTAATGACTGGTCTCGTCACCTGCCCAGGTGACATGCACTAAACAACCTTGGGTCCAACTAAAATAACTTAAGGACAACACCCAATTAATGTGCTGATTTGATTTTGGCAGAGGTAACTAAAAAAGGTTAATGTCTGAGACATAAATTCTGAGATAAAGCCTAATGACATTTGCTGTATAAATGGACCAGATGCCTCTGTTATGAGTTATAAAGTAGAACAGCAAAATTCACTTTTGTACTTAGCCAGACTGAATGTAAAAGGGATACCTAGTTGGAACCTTACAGAAATGCTTATCCTTGCATAAGGGGGGGTTGGGTTTTTTACTATTCCTGTGTCTCAGTTCTGTCTGTGGAGATCAGTATAATGGAATTATGACTGGAGGGGTTTTATGGGGAGGGTAATGTAAATGGTATATTTAAGGAGACAGTTTTGCACCCCATGATTGTCAAAGTTTGGACTTGTATGCCAGAATCTTCTTTCAGATGGTTTGAAAAGCTATAAAAGTTGCAGGAAGAAACTTGAAAAGCCAGCTGGGAGAAGAATAAGATAAAGAATAGATATTTTCATGAAGTAACCCCAAAAGTAGAAATCAGAATATCAATGGGAAAAACCTTACAGGCCACTGGTACTATCCTGGTGAATGTTGCTTGCAAGGTTAGTGCATATGCAGCTTGTCTATGCACAGATAATGCTAACTGCTGCCAGAATGGTTATGTGCCTCACTATTTTTTATGTTTAGAAATATGTGGCAGTACCTTGAGAGTTCTTGCTACTGACTAGCTCAGTTGGTAAACAGGTAAATAAGCATTTTTATCCTCGATTTGTTTTGAAAGCGACAGTCTGTAGGTCTGCAGGAAACACTACTGATGTGACAGGTATCAGAGAAGTGATGGATGTGTCAGACCAGATGTTGGTGGCTCAAAAAGAAATGAAGTGGTGCAAAAGCATTTTTCAGATGTCTGAGGTAGAAGCAAGTTGCTACACCTCGCTTAAGAGGGAAGCCTTCAAAAGCAGAGCATATTGCTGTAAGCCAGGAGATGTTCTAAAATACCAAAGCTAATGAGAAAAAGCTGATTATGCAAAAACAATTCTTGTTTGAGTGTTCATGACATTTGCCATGTCTTCCAGGCATTAAGTCCATTTCATCACTACCCTAGTCTGACATGTTCATAGTCCTGTAACCTCTTGTGGCAGGATTGAGGCTAAGCCCCCCCAGAAATTGGCTGAGCAAGCTGTATTTGGGAAAGGAAGAAGAAGCTGTTGTAAGACAAAGGACCGTAATAGCAGGGCAAAGATTTCCTTTTTCCATTGCTGCCACTTTCTGATGAATGTGAGTTTGTGATGCTCTCCCTCTATGGTCTGAGACTTAAGCCTGACACTACTCTTTGCTTGGAGGATGTAAAATTTTGACAGGTGGTGTGAAGCACCAAGTTAAAAGCTGTAGCTTGGTTTCAGACCTGTGGATGAAAGAGACATTTCCTTCATAGAATTTCCTGTATTGTACAGAAGAAATGCTCTTCAAACTGGCTTTTTCCCGCTTGTATGTATTAGTCTTCATTTGCACTAAAACCTGATGTCAGTAGGTGTGCAGAACTGTAGCTATCTCTGATAACTGTGTATCTTAGAGCTCATTTGTTTACAAGTGGTGTTAGAGATGATACAAAATATCCGTAGTGAGAAATATCTCTGCTATGATCTGCAATGTCTGTCTTCGGGGATCATGCCTATGTGATTAACATTCGAACGGGAGTGGGGGGTCTGGTTTTTTTTTTGTTATTGCCTAGGATTGTACTGAATTTGCTTTCACATCAAAATGTCTATAGTCTCTAAATCTTCATCTGCAATTAATAGCTGTAAATATAGTGTAAGAGCAACACTGTGCTGCTGATATTTATTAAGCAATGCAGCACCATGGCATGACTTTTATCATGCGTTAATTTTTTCTGTAATTTTTCTCAGCTCAAAAATATGTTAGTAGCCATCTGAGTTTTGCTTGCTTTTTCTGTAGACTTTTCCCCACCTAAAGTGCTATGTTACTGGTGTCTATCCCTGAACGGGAGATACTGTTACCAAAAGGGATCTGAAAAGAACTCTCTCTGCCTTGGCAGTTTACCTGGCAATAACATATTACAAGCGAGTCACATATTGGTTATAGGTTTAAGGTAGTTGCTAAACTGTTGCTTTCAAACCAGTTGCTGGCTAACATGCATGGTGGTACTGTTAATCCTAGGCTCCTCATCAGGTGTTCTTTTCTTAATCCTAACACCTCATAAAGTGCTCTTTTTTTTTTTCCTTTTTTTAAAGTAGTTGAGAAGCAGGTTTGCTAGTGTATATGCTGTTCCCTGCTTCTGTTAGGTCATTTTCTTAAAGGCTTTATCAGCTTCCTATATCTTCTTAACTTTCCTTATCACTCCTTGCTCCTCTGCCCTTCCAGGCTAGGAAGGGGAGAGGCTTTCTTGCTGCAGTGGCTGAGCAGCCTGGTCTTCTGCAGTCTGGACATGCCCCCATTGATGCTTCTGGTGTCAGGTGCTGGCTTTGTATGTCTGCCTTTTAATTAGGCTGATCCTAGAGAATGCCGTTGGAGCCACATTAAATGTCTGGTTCTGCAGGAGCTCTGCTCATGTGGCTGGACGTCTCTTACCTCTCCCATGCTCTGTCAGCAAAGTGGTTTGCTTGTTTCCCAGCCTGCTTCTGATGAAATCAGCCTACCTTATTTAAACCAGCTATTTAAATTGTCTCCATTAAGGTGGCTGATTTTGACTTAAGTGGTTTAGGGATTCTTAAGGAGAGTGGTGGGAATGCTGGCAGAATGCTGTTAGAGGCAACTGTCTCAAATTTCTTCTTTCTGCAAAGTAACCATCTCTGTACATCGTAACTGGTAGTAAAACCTGTGGAAAGAAGCCCAGTACCTCTGTCTGGGGATTGTCTTCTCCATTCTTCACCACAGTGCTTGGCAGTGGTGTTGCAAGCCTGCTCAGACACATAAAAGCTTTAGTGTTTTCCAGCTGAGCCCGTCCAAAAATATTTGAAGGTTCTGCACTTTCAGGCTTTGTTTACAGTGCCTTGAGAATCAGTGGAGAGGATTCCCCAGGACACATGAGGACTTGTTCAGTGGCTGGACTGTGAGTTTCTGCTCTGAACATCTGCACTGGGCATTGTATAGATTGTGAATGTTAATTTTTGTGTCTGGTATTTAGCCCGCATTAAAATCACCGTGCTACCAGTGCCTTGTGGTTGTGAGGAATTGTGCCTTACTGCCTGCAGCCTGTGCTTCACAGTAGCAGGGGAGGGTTGTGGTCTGCTACAGCTGAGTCCTACCTTTGCACCTTCCAACCTGGAAGAGCAGTGATTGATCTCGCAAATCTCAGAGCTCAGCACAAGAAGTTTTTGCATAATGGCTGTCATGGTAATCCTCATTCGAATTTGTGCAATAAAAATACCAAGCTTTCTACACTGAAGGGAAATATGAAATTTTTGAAAGGTTCTTTAAAATTTTAATGAATCAAGGTCCTGGTGGTGCCTTTAAGATGGAAATTCATCTCTGTTTTAGTCTATTGCTGTAAACATAAGCAGTTCTCTTGGTATAAAATTTTATGCTGGTCAGAACTTAAGTGATTTTTAATGTTTATTAAATCAGAATGATAGTGCAATGATTTTATATATAGTGAAAATTTTATACAGTTTTGTTGCCAGTGT
Organism: Pseudotriccus pelzelni; assembly: GCA_035584735.1. Classification (NCBI taxonomy): domain Eukaryota; kingdom Metazoa; phylum Chordata; class Aves; order Passeriformes; family Tyrannidae; genus Pseudotriccus; species Pseudotriccus pelzelni. The sequence goes on along the minus strand of JAWMRA010000078.1, from coordinate 40,670,419 downwards.
TGCCTTGAATTTCCATCTAAATAATTTTGAAATGCTTAAATTTTTTTCCCTTTTAAACCTGTGATCTTTTTTAATGTATTATGCTTTCTTGTTCTAAAGAACGTTATAAAATATTTTGTAATAATTTTAAAAATAAAAGATTAGTAAATAACTGAAGTGTTTCTTGTTTTGGCTTCTATGATTTGGTGTTACTATGGAGTTCTCCTGGAGCCAGCCATAGGGAATAACATCATTCTTTGTTCCTGGTTCGGAGGAAAGGCCTTGCATTGTGTTTGCCAGTTAACTGGGGAAGAGGGTCTAACTTGCAAAGCTGGATGTTCTTGTGGAAAGTTCCCAGGAGAAAAGGTCTGATAAGGTCAGTATTGCCTCTGACACAGGGCCCAGCCAAACTAGTTTGCAGTAGCCTTGACATACCCTGCTCTTTAGGTTACTGTGACAAGTATAATCCAAGTGCTGCTCTCTCCTGTTGATTACATGGATCTGAAAAAAGTGAAGTGGCAGACTTGCTAAAGGAACGAGCATGACCTAGCAAAAGGTATGGGGTGCAAACAATTTATTCTGGTGACTGAGTGACTTGGTTGAGAGAGAGCCACTGGATCCTTTAAATATTGTTTGGTTGATTATCAATAATAGGAAGGGAAGAAAAGGAAATAAATCTGCATGCTTTCTGGCAGGGCAGTGCTTTTTTTGTCATACAATCCTGCAGATTGTTTATTACCTGCTGGTCATCTGGTACACAGCAGGAGAATGACATTTCCTTCATTGTCAGCACCGAAATTGGAATGCCACAGTATATTTTTCTTTATATTGTAATGTTAAAGGTGACATTGCCTCTGATGAAGTTGCCAGAGGTGGGTGTAACTGTAAGGATTCATAAGGGAAAAAAGTCCCTAATGCTTTTTAATTACATTTGAAAACTAGATGCAAGAAAGAAGTTGAGGCAAAATGCTGTATTAAAAGGGAATGTCAGTGGGGGATCTACACACCATGAGACAGTAACCCAGATGTCCTAGATTTAATAATTGCAATCATGACCACGCAGTTTAAGTCATGGCAACTCCTTTCTCAGGCGTGCAATCCAAACTAGTTGATGTAAATGATCAGAATAGTGCAGCAGGGCAGAACGTGGGCTGGTGGTCTGCGGCCTTCCTTTGTGAGAGCACAGGCACCACCTGGTCGCTGCCGTCTGTCCATCCCTTGTTCGAGGCACATGTTTCCTTGCTGTGGGATGGGTTTCTCCTTACAGTGAGGAGCACAACCGGCCACCTGCTCTCTCACAGAGCTGCCGTACGTAGTGCAGGAACCAAGCAAGGTTCACTGCTGGGCTGGTCTTTGGGCGTGCCTGCTCTTTGGATTTGGAATAGCTGTTCTTTGCCTGCGGAAGGAAGCACAGGGAAGGCCAGCAATGTATTTCGAATTGTTCATGCTGCCTGCACAGGAACCTGCTGAGAAGCTGCAGGAGGGAGGTTTGCCCACAAGAGGGCAAAGATGATCCTTGATTGGAATTATTTGGTTTGGAGGACTTCACCCACTTCCCACCTGTATTTTCAGTCGAATTGAACCCCCCCATGTCCTCTCTTGTCAGTGTGGCTATAAATTAACTATTCATTATAGGGATACTGTTTCCAGTTATATCCTTATTTCTCAAAATGTAGCTTGAAGGTTTTTGGTAATACAACCAGGTCAATATTGTCTCAAACAGATACTTTACCTGAGCAGTTTGAAAGGGTTTTACTTGTATTCCTTTTGTTTTGTAAGCCTGTCGATAGATGTTTTTAAAAAATTCATGCTTCAGCTGCATGATGATGCCTGCCACCTACAGCACTGTGGCATTGGAGATTTTTGTGGTCCATATTATGCTGTGGTTTTCAATGAAGGGCCTGTGGATCATTTGTGGGAGAAGAAAGGAGTGGGGAGTACCTGAGCATTTCCTGGACTCTTGGGAAATTAAAAGAGAGAAGCTTATTATCCAAAAATGTGAATTATGCATGCTGGAAAAAAACAAATCAGGGCCCACAACCACAAGTGTTGGCAAACACAGCTGTAAAGCGTGCCAGACAGGACTTCTTGCAATTCCAGTCCTCTTCAGGCATCCCAGTGAAACTTGCTTTGACCAGCCCACGTGCCCTGATCACTTACTCAGTTTGTTTCTTATGACCTATTATCTCTTGGCTCAATTATTGGTGGGAAAACAAACCAGACTTGGCTGTTTTGAAGTTGGCAAGTCCTGAGGTGAGAACCGGGGCTTCACAGGAGGTGACAGCATAAGCACATGCTTCAGCAGCATGATTCATGTGCAGCCAGAGGAGGACAGCAAATACCCAGGCAAGTCAGGTGTGTGTCGCTAGATGTGCTGCACGAAAGCGTGTTCTCTTCTGCAGAGCTAAGCTTGGGGTGCACGTCAGAGCTCTTCCTAGTGCTCATTTGGACGTACTGAAAGCATAATGTTGTAAGACAAAAAGCAGGACAAGTTTTGTTGTTACCGTATGCTCTACTCGTATTGCTTAGAGGATGGTGCAGTGTTGCTGAAAATAATGCAAGTCTGTCTGCACTGCAGCCCTCCTTTTAACTACTTCCTTTGCACCAGCTGTTGCTCTTCCGGAAATATCGGTGCAGATACAATTCTGAAATCCCTGTTCATGTTGAGCTGTAGGTAAGGAAGGGACAGCTACTTAATTGTACCATGTCTCTGCACTCCACTAACCCAAGGTGTGGAGCTGCTATCCTGGTATGAGCAGCAAGGCATCCTCAGCAAGGAGAACAGACTCACCACTCCTACTGTCATTGTTAACACGCGTTTTCAGTCTCTTTTGCCTGTCTGTTCTGTTTCAAGTGCTTCAGATCACTGGGTTTTGATGCTCAGATCCTCTTTGATGCTTCCCATTCCTCTACCTCAAATCTGAACTAAACCTTCCTATCAGTGCAATGCATAGCAACAAGAGCTTTGGCTAAAGCTCTGCCTGCTAGTTTCTCAGAACAGCTGGGATGAAGTGGCTGTGGAGGTCTATCTGAGGGGGTACAATACAGCTCTAGAAACAAGGGCCTTGTTAACATAAGCCTGTTTTGTGCCTCACAGTCCTTTTGCTCCGAAAGGCTCATTTTATGAATGAACCAATGTTGTCCTTGACTTGATACAGTTTTTTTTCTAATTGTAAACACTTGTTTCTGGCAATTGTGCCTCTCACTGGAGGGTAACAAGGGCATAATTATTCAGCTCTCATGCATCACAAACTGCTGAGCATGAGGTATTAATGGAGTGCTTTGCTGCCACCATAGCTTAACAGCTACAGCTGCAGCATTGTGCTCTTGTTTGGCAGGGGTTCATGAAAAAGGGGGATGCAGATCATTAAGCTTTATGTTAAAAGTGATTTACAGATGTAGAAATAACAGTAGACTGTGCTAGATGGACAAAACACTTCTGATTTAAAAGGAGCTATTATACCAGCAGAACTGTGATTCACACTCGTGGTGGGACAAAGCCACCAGCACTAGTCCACTTCATATAACCCCAAATAATCTTAATAACAGAAAGTTGTATCCGTGTGATTGTGTGTGCTGACAGGCCTGTACTGGGGGAGGAGGGGGAATCGTACCCTACCATCACAGCTGGCCTGCAGATGTAATAGAGGGAAGCTGCAAATGGATGCTTTTGGGTAGCTACGGGCTGTGAGGTGACAACAAAGTGCTAGCCTGGTCCCTTCCCATCCACCCAGCAACAGAGAGATACAAGTGCTGGAATTAAAAGGTGGGTGTTGCCACAGCTCCACACGGAAAAGTGGAAGGGGTCTCTCCTCAGCTAAATGAGATGTTCAGCTGAGCAGCCAAGCACCCCTGGTAGATGAGGGAGGAAGAGGCACATCTAGAGAATGAATCAGAGGGGAAGGGTAACTCCTGCACTCTGAGTCACTGCTGCTGTGATTCACTCTTGCCCGTCTCTTTCTTCATGGAATTTGCAGGGGAGAGTGGCTGGTATTAAGGCTAGTCCCGTGCAAATAGGCCCAAGACACACTGTGCTTTTTCCTGGGAGAATGGTATTTACTCTTTGAGCTGTAAAAGTAGGTGCAGAACGAGTGCTGCCTTCAACTTTCTAATCTAACCTTGTATTGCTGAAGGATTTAGGTGCCTCCAAGTCCTCACCTGTGGAGTTTTCTTCCCCAAGTGTCTCAAGTCCTGCTGCAATTCCTCCTATGCCAAGAGGGCTGCCTGTCTGCTGTTGCTCTTTCTGCACAAGTGCAAACATGTAAGAAAAGAACAAGTGGTTCAGACATGCTTAATTTAGCAATGACTCTACATTAGCGGGTTGAGGATATCCACCCCTGCGGGGAGAGATGCCCCATCACCTGCTTGGCCTACCACATCATTGACAGAGATGCCAACTCCACTTCAAAAGTTGATGTAGTCTTCTTGGACTTTTGGTAGCCACTTCATCAGCCACAAAAACATGCAGGTGTTTCCTTCACCACCACAGATTACCTTTTTTTCTGCACACAGCCACACATGCAAAGCAGAGAGCGCTAAGCCTGTTCCCTGTTGTCTGTGCTGTTCCCTGTTTTCCCCAGGTGCTTGGCTTGGCTGCACATCTGCCTCTGCATGGTCCCAGCCTGTGGGCACACCTCTCTGGATTCCCCCCCTCGGAACGGCTCTGAAGGTGATGTACACGGCAGTGCCTCTGCACACCTGGCAGGCCTGAAATCATTTCGGGGCCAGGCAGAGTAACCTGGGGGCTTTGTAGCACCGAGTGCCGGCACCTGGGCGTTCCTGTGTCACTTGACACTGCTGGCAGAATTTCCTGTCACAGTTAAGAGGGCAGGACTGCTGCTCTTTTGCTAACGCTTTAGAGGTGGTGTTTTATTCCTTTCAAATGGTTGCTTTGTGGATTGCTGTTGTTCTAGGTCTGTAAACATCTAAAGAGCAACAAATGATAATACAGTATCTTGGGCACTCTGAATTCAACTCAGTCCGGCCCAGGATTAACAAAAATGTATTTTAATTGAAGTAAATTTATCTATATCCTAATCCTTTCTTTTGCCTCAAAAGCTCTGGCCTTCGTGGCTGGCCAGTGCTCTGAAGGACATACTCTGCTCAAACACACCTGAAGTCAGTTAGCATTTACACAGTGCCAAAACCACTTTTGAAAATCTTTATCTTGTGTGCCTTTCTGTAAAGCTGTAGTTCAGCAACAAGCAAAGCCCAGGTGCTGCTGGAAGGTGGTGTTATGTTCAGGAATTGATACAAAAATATTAACCCAAGGAACAGCACTGTTCTGAGCTGCTCCCTCAGGAAAGGTCTGGTAGTGCTGCTACTCTGCAGTGCCCCCTTGATTTTTAGCTTCTTCGTCTGCGCTTTCTTTTCTAGCTCTTCCCTCATTCCTCACCACCCCAAAAGGCAGGGTTCTCCTCAGCCTCCATTTTATAACCCCTCCCCATCACACTGCTGTTCCTCACAACACGTATCAAGCAGCCACAACACCGTGCCTTTGGCTACTCAGCACTGGCTTCTTAAAGCCAAGCTTTCACAGCATTAAGCCAGAAAAATGGCAAAGATTTTGATATCTAAATTCTGCCTCTATGTAAAACTGAAAGCTTGTGTTGGCAGCCACTCTACCCTCGAGGTAGGAAACTCCTGTGATGCTGCAACTTTTTTTAAAATTTTTTTTTCTTCTTTATTTTTCCTAAATTTCAGTCTTCCTACCTGTGTCAAGTGCTGCTTCTGGGCATGGCCAGACAGTTTCACTTTTACTGTCAGAGCAGCTCAGACAGAGGCAGAAGGCAAAAAAGCAGACAGATTTTTTTAATTTTTTCTTGCCAACTGCTCCAAGGCAGAGGGAGTGGTTCAAGTGGGCGATGAGAGCTTGTTTGATACTTAATAAATCAGCAAGTATCTGCAGTAAAACAGTGCAGATATGAGATAATAAGAGGAGAAATCACTTATTTAGAAATATGGCCTTTTTTTTTTTTTTAACTTTTATGCAAGACCCTGGACGGTGGGAACCCAGAGTATACTGGTCAGTCTCTAGGAATAAACTCCAGCTTGTACTTGCCATACTGGCTGTGAGAAACCAGAGTGCTGACCCAGGGGACTAGCTGGGGCTGCTGGACTCTGGGCTCAGGGACAGGCAGAACAGAAATAAACTCTGGAGTAGCCAGCTGGGGGTAATCAGTGACCTCCAGAAGGGACAGACAGGAGCAGCCAACAGCACTTGCTGCTCTTCCTGTTTTCCAGCTGCTGTTGTGCTGGAAAAAAGTTATTGTCCTTCTCCAGGAGAGGAAGATGACAAGCACCAGAGTGACTTTCTGACCTGCTTCCATGTAGCAGGGTTAAACGAGCCCTGGGACCAGGGACTGCGAGCAAGGGCCGCCTGTTCCCAACAGGATGACCTCACAGGTGTGCAGCCCTGTGCATCTGCAGAGGAGCAAAAGGTAAGCCAAGGGCATGGCACTTGCACTTGTGCTCCAGCCTGAAACCTGAAACAGCCCCAGCAGAGGGGCTGTGTAAGAATACTACAGGGGTTTGTGGTGAGGGCTCTCTCTTGCCACCTGGGCGTGGATCTCTGCATGCAGAAAGAACAGGATGTGGGCCTCCCACAGACCCTTTCTCTGGTACGCACCGCGGCCCATCTCACACAACCAGCACCTTCAGGATGCCACCCCAGAGTCAAAGCGCATCAGTACGGCCCAGCCATACGTACCTGCAGCTTTCCCTGGCTTTCAGATGGCACTCAGTCTAAAAGCAGGTCTGTACTTGGCCCCAGGCTGGAGGGATGGCCAAGACCACTGGCCAGCACACAGCCTCAGCAGCAGCATTTTGGTCCGTGCTGTCCCTAAGAACAGTGGAGCCCTGAGCAATTTCAAGTTAACAAGGCAGAGCACATGGCAACTTGATGCCACGTTCCACACCCTCTGTGCCAGATCTCGTGCATCCTCCTGCAGCTTTAGCGGAACATGAAAATCCCAGACACAGGCTATGAAGTGCAGGCAAGCAGTAAAAAGACTTTTCTATCACTCCAGGCAGGTTTGCCCTTTAATTACTGAAACAGCCAGAAACTGTTGATATCTGACACCATTTCTATTAGTGTATAATGCACTCACATTAGTTCCTCCCCTCATGGGCTCTCTATTGATGTTTGCACGATTTTCCTTCTTGCCTGCTCCTTTTTGTCCTAAGTTCCTAGTCCTCTTCCCTGAGCATCACTTAACACCCCCCACCACACTCACATACACACAGCTGATTAAAAGTTACTATCCTAGTGTCCTGCTACCCCCTCCAAGCCCCTCACAGTGATTTGTTTCCAAACAGTGCAAAACACAACTATTTCTCAGTAACAGAAAGTGTGCAGGCTGTCACATAACCTGCAGTGTCTTCATCCAGCGCCATGGCCCTCAAGCTTTTCAAAGCCACCCTTCCTCTTTTAAAAAAAGTTTCATTTCCCCTTCTCATTTTCCCAGTTTCTCCCTGACAAAGCCACTATTCACTGTCTAACTTATCTCAAGCCCCCAGAGCTCAAACAGGAAGGTTTTTCTTTTCAGAGTATGAAATGGTTTGTACGACTGATTTTTTTCTCTCAACATTTACATTTCAATTTTCCAGTAAAAACTGAACCCCAAAATCTATCTGTGTTAGCTCAAAGGATATACTCCACTCGTCTTGGAGCTGAAGGGGATGGATGATTTTGTGTGGCAGAGTTGGAGACCAGCACATCCAAACAGAACAGCAGAGGATGAGGTTTTCTGTGGCTCCTGCCTATTGTCCTCCAGTTACAGGATGTATTCTGACACTCCCCAGAGAGTCACTGCTGTAGTAGAGGATGGAAAAAAATGAACAGGACAACAATCTGATTCTCTACATCACCCAAATAGCTAACAGAGTTTATTTCTAAAGCAGCTGGAATCCCATATTTGACAAAGTTGCAGACAGATGGAGCTTTCAGAACCAGGTTGACACTGAAGGAAACTTGAAACACTTTTGCTGGCAGAGCCACAGTAGAGCCCTGCCGAATTCCCTGCCAGACGGAGCTGTCATTCAAAGACCCCTGGTAGAGCTGGTGATACCAGAAAACCTGTGCTTGTCTTGGTAGACGTGCTTCACAAGAAGGATTTGGGGAAAGCAAGGAAACTTTGGCAGCAGAGATGACAGTTTTCCAGCCTGAAAGCATCCCGCATTAAGAGCATCTGGTGGGTCTATAGACCCAGAACTGTTGTAACAGCAAAAGCTGCAGGCATACCTCAGCCCTGCTGATAGGCACAAAAACCAAAAGGGCACCTGTAGCTTATTTCTCCTGATCCTGTACAAACAAGTGCACTTGCAGCAAAATATATTCTTTGGATGATCACGGAGCATCGTTCAGAAATTCTTTGGTTGTTACACTGCATGAAATTCCACGATTTTTTTTTTACTTCATATGGTGACAAGTGACAGAGTGATGTGAGAGGCTGAAAAGAAATGTTAGTGTAGTGCCAGGAGAGGGAGCATCATTCCAGCAGAAAGTGGAAACACCCTTTTCTTCAGAGCAAGCTCAGGTGTCAGCCCCAGTCTGCAGCAGGTGCTTCTCCCTGCTACCACTGCAGCACTGAGGCCTCAGCTGCACTCACGCCATCTGCAGCAGAACAGGATTGCCAAGTGGGGTTAAAGCTTTTAGGAATGTTTCTACGGTCTGTCTGAGGTGATACCTCAGGAGGTGAAGGAGAAATAGTGCACAAATCGTTCCCCTGGGGAAACAGAAGATGGGAGTATCCTTAAATATCTACCATATCAGTCCAAATTACAGTCAGAGTGCTGGTTTCCAAAAACTGTAGTTAAGTCGGTCTCAGCAGGACGACTGGTGATCCAAGCACTCCTGTCGCAAAAAATTGCACATATATATATATATATGTGGGTGTGTGTACCTTCCTCTGCAGATATGTTCGCTCAAAGTGCCCAGAAGGAAGTCCCTTGTCCCATATGGCCATTTGATTGGTCCTGTGCTGGCAGGCAAGGAAGCCTGAACACTGCTAACAGGGATTTCCAGCTCAGAAGAATGGTCGTTCTCTTAAGCGAGAGAGAATGCTCAATTCAGGTTGTTAAAATTAAAAAATTGCCTATTTCTGACCAAATACAAAACATATCATCTGATGGGGCAGAAAAGCAGGCCAGAGTTGGACATTGTAAAGAAATAAAAAACAGTCAACATGAAATCAGTAACGTTATAACTGCCTGCTATATCGTTTTATTTGAATAATCCTCTATATTAATGTTAAAGCAGTTTCAAACTGTTTGCTGCTCTGTGTTGCTGTAAATAGGGCACTTATGAAAAGGAATAGCAAGAAGAACCACGGAAACCGTGTACCTTTTGAAGGGGGATTCTTCTCTCTCCAGGTTATCTGCTCAGTTATTTTCATTTACTTACTCAAAATTTTTGACACTTTAGCAGTTGGCCAATTTCTCTTGCCTAAGAACTAAAAAAATTTTAAGTAAAGATACATATATTAGGATAGGAGAAAAAAAATAAGGTGGCAACAAATAGCAATGTGTGTTGACCTGCTACAAGGCACAAAACCAATTTTTGCAGAGGACCATTAAATTACTTAGCAGTATTGATGTAGAATTTCAGACAAATAGAAAAATACAAAGCAGGCCAGAAAATGCTTTTACCTCCAGATTGTCCCTGGTAAACTGTATAAATACTATTTCTGCTGCACCACCACACAGTTGTCTTTACAGAAGACAACTTATAAGTACAAGCTCTACTTTACAGCTAGACATGAAAGGAGAAGCACCAAGGAGGAGGAGGGGCCTGTGCTTCCTTTTTTCCTGCAAAGAATTCCCAGCTCTCCCGAGATGGGCTGCCAAAGGAAAGACAGAGGTACCAAGGTGGAATTGTCTCAGCACTGAAGTTACGTAGAACCTCCTGATCATACCAGCTTGGACAAAACTGAACTGTTCTGTCTGTCCGGGCTCTGGGCAGAGTCTCCAGGAGAATGGATTCCAGCTGAGGCAGAGGAAGGGACAACACCACATGTAAGAGAAAGAAGCACAATGGGCTTTCCATAAACACTGTAAGGTTCCAAAGAGAATAATTTAAGGGAAATGCACAGAATTTTTCTACAGAACAGGTCTTACTCTGAAAAGAAAAGAAAAAAAAAATCCCACAAAACATTAAATATATATTCTTGGGTACATGTTTTCCTGTATTTGGCAAGAGGAAGTTTTTAAGAATAATCTTTGATTGCTAATATCCCATAAAAATTCATGGAGGAAATCCTCGATTTTATCGTGTGCTGTTGGGCCTAGGAGGGAGCGTTTGCAGTGACGGATTAAAGTTGCAGTTCATACTTTTTTATGCTGGTTGAGCTGATATTAGTAAAAGCCCATAGTTCTGATAGAAAGAGGTAACAAAGACTTGGGTCAGTGTATCCAGGCACAAATTAGTTTATAACAGTTCCTTTGTTGAACAAATCATCCTTGGAAGTCAAGAATCAGGTAGGAATTTGCAGGATTCCCCTTGTGTAAACAGATGGAGGAAATCAGAAGCAATTTTTGCATCCCTCTGAAAGGAGAACCAAATGACTGTCCAAAGGAGTTTTAAATGCACTGACTGCAAATAGCTGGACATGCCCACTGCCCAGCTTGTGAGACAGAAGTTGTCTTTCTCCAAAACAAGCAGGTTCTCCATTATAAACTTCTTTGGGTGGGGAGAAGTGGGTGGGGGGAGCAAAAATACTTTGGTTCACAACATTGTTTTGCGTAGGTATTCAAGTAGATCTTCCCAAGCTACCAGCTGTCCAGGCTAGTAACATAACACCCACGCCCCCTCCTCGGTAGTGGACGCTCCTCTTTGGTATCCTATTTTGTAAGGCAGACATCTTGCACAGATGATGGAGTCACACAGATGCATCTTTGAAAAGGAACAAACAGATTAATCTAATTTATTAAGGAACACACAGGAAACCTTCTTTTGGTAGGAGGTAGGGGAAGGAGAAAAGCAAGTGTTGACAGATGCAGTATTTGCTAAAAGCAAGTTATTTTGCTCCTGTAGTTATTTGTTTACAGCTGTCAGTAGCTGTGATACGTCTGTGTTGACAGAAAATATGGAGTTACTGCTTTGTGAGTAATTTTGAGCAACAACAACCAAGACATTAATAAATCCTTTCAGGTAGACACAGCCCTGTGGCAGAAAATATAAATATTCATTTTGGGAAGCGTTCTGGCAGTTACTAAGCATGATACTTACTTGTTGACTGCGTGATGCACGAAACCTTGTAGGACGACCACATGCTTAAAACACAAAGTATTGTAGCTAGGAACCCGAAAGTCTGGATGGGAAAACAAATAAACCACAAATATTTACAGAGCATTAGATGACACATATTCCATGCATGTATGGACACTTTTGTAGATTCGACTACATATTTTATGAGATTAACAGACCCAAAAAAGTGAGTTTTTTCGTCCATTCTGCCAAAATACTAAAAAAATAAAACTTCCTGTAGTATAATAGCAAGTTATGTCTTGTGAAAACAACAACTGACAGACAGACAAAGAGTCATATAAAATGAGGGAGAAAAAGCTGGGCAGCGGCATGGAGTCTCACCTTCTAAACTTCTCACTAGGATCCTGCAACAAAGAAAAGACTGTTTCTAGCACCTCTGAGTACTGTTCTTTTACTGCCCCATTCGAACAAGTCTTTCCCTGCTGCCTGCCAAGTAAACAAGTCAGGTAAGTCTTCTAGTCTGTTTGCATCATCCAGACTAAGTTTCTGAAAGCAATTCATTATTCTGGAGGAGTTGTATTTCTGGTCCTGCTGCCGTGAAAATACTGTCACCCACACTCGTAAGTCATGCCTTTCTACAAAGCCCTCCAGCCCACAGAGGCAGAAAGCATCTTCCAGTAAGTTAGTGCAGAGCCTCAGTGGGTTTTAGCTCAGGAGAAATTGTCTTGAAGAGGGCTCTGTTGAGAAGGCAATCAAAACCCAAAGACTGTGGGGAAATTCTGTAGGTACGTTTCAGGTGCTAAAACAGCCTATTGTCAAAACTTAATTGTTTTAATTCTTCCCCTAAACACATTAGTTCCTATGAGTTAAAGCAGAAGCCTTTGGTTTCAACACTCTGACAGGACAAATACCCGCTTTAGTGGTGAGTCTGGAGTCTCACAACAAAATATTTTTGTTGGCACTGTGTTACAGAGCATTCACTGAAATGAGCTAGAAGGTAGTTCACCCAACCAAGACACAAGCAAGGCAAGTCTGTAAGAAAATAAAAGTACAAGTAACAGATTTCCAATGCCCTACTATATATATATTGCAATTTTAAAAATGTCAAGACTAATAAACACGGTCTTACCGCTCCAGCCACAAGTCCAGTCAGATTGTAACTCTTGGCTGCTGCTACAATCGATCCAATGAGAAGCAGAATTGTACCAATTAAGTAATGAAGGAACTCCTGTAAAGACAAGCACAGCCTGCATCAGAAGGGGAACTTAGCAGGAAAGCATTTTGATATGCCTCAGAAAGAAATGAAGTTGGCAGAAGTGACTCAAACCCAGAAGAGAAAACACTAGTAAAAAAAGGAAAAAGGAAAAAGAAAAAAAAAGAGGCAAAATAATATTAAAAAAAACCCCTAACAACCCACCTTTTGAATGGATTTTGTGCCAAACCTCAGTTTCTGTTCAAAAAGGTGGGGAGGGACAATATTCAGATCTACCAATGTCACTGGAATAAATTTTACTTACTGGGTATGTATGTAATCCTTTTAATTCAACATGGTACATTACTGAGGACGAAACGTGTCTCTTTATTGCATCAAGTGTTGTAGCTTACTTAAAGAGATGGTTCTGGAGGAAGGAAGAAGCCTTAAAGACATATTTCTCTAGCCTCCATGAGATGGCATAACTGGAAAACCAAGTGCTCCTACTTCTGATAATCTTAAAAAGTAAGCAGTGGATCTACTGGATTTACTAATGACTTAGATCCACCAAGACTCGAAACAGGAGGGAAGCCACGAAAAGCACAACTGCAGTAAAACGTGATGGCACGGGCTGTTCTGGGAGAGCACCACGGCACCACACGTAAGATCTTCTCTGGCGTGACGAGTATCAGTCTGGGAGTCAATTTTACTTTGTTACAAGCAGGGGTTATCTCTGGATCAATTCTGAATCCTCACAAAGCTTATGGCAACCAGTATGCGTGTTCGCACACTGAACATGTTCCTTGTGCATGGTTGGGGTGGGCAGGGGCATATCTGCTTACCTTATCCGCATGAACCAAGGGCATGCCATGTGTAAGGGAGAGGAGAGAATATAGTCCCAAAATTGTTCAAGGAAAGCCCAGATGATAAGCAGTCTATCGTACCAGTTTCCCTCTGCTCAGGTGTTTATAAAGAGTTGAGAAAGACTTTTGCCATAAAGTAGGCTCTGAGACTGCAGTTGCTTTCCTCATTCATAACCTTGTTTCAGTTAATCAAGATCCCAACCCTTGCATTTTCTAGAATAAATTATTTCCATAAGGAGCCTTTCTCTGGCTAGTGCATGATGCAGCAGGCAAATTAGACACTCCACTGCCTCCTTAGAGACAGCAAATAAAGCAGTGTACACAGGCCATTACTTTAGAGGAATTTGAGGGATGGGCAGTGGTTCAGTGGAACCATCAAAGGCTAAATTAGGTGGAGAACCAACACCTGGCAGGGCTGGGAGAGTGCCCCTCTGGAGAAATACTTCCAAGCTTTAAAAGGCGTCAGCGCTGAACCACCTCTTGAACCACTGCAACTTTACTGACTACAAATCACACCCCTGATTGCAATGTAGAAATCCTGCCAGGAAACTCATCTGGGTGCTACTTGTAGTTTCCCAAAGACTCTTACATGTCTTCCTATTCTGTTCTAAATGTGTGACTGATAAGGAGGTTGGTTGTTCTGTAAAAGAGCAGCATCACATCCCATAAAGCTACCTGAAGCTGAGCAGCCACAAACTTCAGTGCCTTAAACTCACAAGTGGCTCTGGGACATTGAGGAATGATTAAACACAAAACCAAAAAAAACAAACGCAAAAGCAGCCTATGCAGAGGCCAAAATAGCACAGTCCTGTTACAGCAATGCACACATTAAATACTGCTTTACAAAACTGTCATTTATTGACTTACTTGAGTCCTTTATTTTAATACCTGCATTTGTATTATTCCTAGGTAAAAAGTACCTTTAGAGGTAGCATACATTTAAAAAGAAAAAAGTCTAACCATGTTCTTCAGCTAAAAAGAAAAAGAAAGGAAGTTATATTTTTCTCTCTGGTTAGAAGATGGACAGACTGTTATTTTAGATCTGTACACTACTCACATAAATTTCCATTAAATGCCAACCAACCAATCTTGGATTTCAAAATCCCTCTGTATCTCTCCAGTTTGCTTTCCCCATTCCTTTTTTCCTTCCTCTGTGGAACTAACATGCCACTAATGTGTCAGGGAGGCACGTTCTAAGAGGTTATTAAAATCCATCATTCCATACTAGGATGCAGAACTCTTCATTAGTTGACCTGACGCAGAACTACTGAAAAAGTTCAGGTCCCACATTTTATGTGCTGCTTGTTAGCTCTCCACTAGGATATGAGAGATGAATGTGTACAGGAAATGTGGGAATGAGGCAGAACATCCTGCAGGATATCCCAGAAAAGGCCATGCTATGGCAACCAGGCTGAGGCTCCTATTTCTTGCTATTGTTTAAGTCACCTAAAACCATACCAAAAAGAGACACATTTGACTTAAATAGCACTCACAGACTTTATTTTGGGACAGGATGTGGTACATGAATTCTAATGCTATGATTTGGTACGTTAGTGATCCCTTAGCTGCTCTAAATGACCTGAGCTAGGACCCATCTGCTGAAGGCTTGATAACCAGTAGCTTTTTTTCAATTGTCTCAGAATAACACTACTGACTTCTCTGAAGTAAATCTGGGTTTATATCTGTCTGAAGAAGGGCAGAATCGGATCCAAATCAGCTAAAAAAACCATACAATTACAGCATCTGCTGAACTGAACGCTAAGAACAGAAGGATTTGCGTACAAGGCAAAAAAGAATTAAGCGAAAGACAGGCTATCGTTGTGAGACAGCACAAGAAAATGGACTCAGAAATTGAGACATGAACCCCCAAGAGAGGCAAGGAAGCCAGGCCATGCAAGAGGCTTACCGCAAGAGGCCAGCTCACGCAAGTGAGCTTCCTGTAAATCCTGAAGATGTGGGTAACGTAGAAGAACAAAATCATAACCAAATCGCACATGGTGACAATCTGAAAGAAGCTGTATGCACTGTAATCCGTCCACGGGGAATTATTGACACTGATGAATCCAATCAGCAGTGAGATCTGGAAGACAAAATGTGCATTAAAGGTTTTTACAGTGGTGCTCAGAGGGTTGTGGAGATGATTTTAAGCAGAATAAAACGGCACTTAGAAACAGAAGACGAATGTCTAATGTAAATTGGATGGTCCCCACAAAATGGAGGACTAAGTAATGAGCATGATAATAATGTTTTATAATTTGCTGATAAATGAGCTGAAGCAACCATTAAAAGTGGGGAAAAGGCCAATTGTCAGAAGGAATGCAGCAGTTTCAGCCTGAAGAACCCGATCTGATGAAGTCTCTTTGTTCAACAGAAGAGGTCTCAAATAGAGAAAAAGAACTGAATGCCTAAAGATGCACCAGCAGCTGAAGCATCTAAACCCCACAGACTTTCAGAAGGAAATAACTGAAAGCTGTAAAAATTGAGGTGTCCATGAGCAGATGCACCTTTACTTTCATTTAGTGACACTTCTCACATGCAAAGTCGGATGACCTGGCTGCAACTGAGCTAACAGTTTCACTCTTCCTTTTCTACCGCCCACAGAGCAGCAGTATTAGAGGATTGTAAGGCAGCATCATAGCAAATAATATAAACATCTGTGGGAATTGATTAATTCACCCCACCCCCAAAGTTTTAATATGTTAACACTGCCACAGAAAAGTAAAAGCATTATTGTACAATTTCTGTCAGCTGTAGGCTTGCAAAGGACAAAAGCTATTTAGTTTTTTTAAAATATGAAACTACTTGTTTAGTTTACTAATCTTGCTGCTTCCACCAGCCTGGTTAACCTGAGTGATCAAAATAAATCTCCTAAAAATTAATATAATAAAATATTTTCTTATTACAGACCTTGTCAGTGTATGCTTTCAGCCACTGTAATTTTTAGCTCATCTAAAGTCAATCAGAAGCAGTAATGATTCACATTTTAAGTGTTTCTACTAAACATTAAAAAACTATCTGAGGAAGACAGAACCTTAAGACTGCACCATCCTTTCCTGCATATTCATCTTCCAAACTCCTAATCAACTGCATTCATTATCAGAATAATTTTCTTAAGATTAAAAGAGAAATAAAAAAAGCAACAAACCAGCGCCCAAACAACACAGCTTAGATTATCCCTGCTGTAGTGTTAACCTGCTCAGTTCTAAGTGGACAGGCTAAATATATGCATGCATGAGGGCAAACAAAAGCTATATACACACAAAAGAACTTCACAGCATCTTGTCACCTTGACCAAACTCCATCCAAACAGCCACATCAGTGTCTTGACAGTGAACCACCTCCAGAAGTTGGCTTCAAAGAGAATAGTCAGTGCTCCAGGTTCTTTCCCACACAAGTGGCTAAGCTACTGTCAGACCTGGTCCAGCTCCATTATTTTTACTGAGTTCGTCCCAGTAGCTGATATTAGCACTGTAAGTGATGCTCAGTCCAAGACAGTCACAGGCTTCTGCACTACAGTGAGCCTACATCTCCTCTCACCTTTGGAAGTGACACAGGACTTGGAGATGCAGGGTTAGATCATCCTCTGTGCTTCTCAAGAATGGAGCTCACAGGTGTCTTTGAAAATGCACGACACCGCTCAGCCCCTGCCTCCCCAGATGTGTTCCTGCCCTCCGGTTTGGGAGCGTGACATCAGAGCAGCATCCTGCGTGTTCAGTGCTTCTGTCTGCACCACGCCTCACCTCTGGGTCTCACTGCCTCGCCTCTGGGGAACCCTAAGTGCACAAAGTCTTGCAGCTTGTGCACGGCACAGCTTTCTCAGAAGACAACAAAGCAATGCTCTCCACAATTCAGCGTTTTTAAAGAACTCTGGCCCAGTTCTTCAATTCTGAGGTAATTTGGATGCAGTTTTGTACAATCTGTGTCTACATACAACAGGCCTACATTAAGCAGTGGTTTCATGAGGGGCCAGGGCATCTGTCACCTTCTCCTTCCCACCCCGATTTCGCTCCCTGCGACGTACTGGCTCCTCCATTCATCCGTGCTGAGCCACCTCAGTGTACAAAGCCAGCAGAAAAGGGAACTACTGAAAAAAAGCAAATGGCTTTACTCTGACTCAGCCATCACACCAGGCAGGGTGAGCTGAGCAAGGGACTGTGAGGGAGAAGTTAGGACTCCAACAGAAAAGACAGGAAAGACTGAGCAGGCAGGATGGCAGCAGGCAGTACCACGTGCCATGGCTCAGGCTGCCACACACCACCCATCTCAGTCCCTTGAATCTTAATGTTAGTTAAGAAGAGCTGTCTGACTTAGCCAATGAATAACTAGAACAGTCAGAAGGAGATAATCTGCCCCATAATGTAGGAGAACACTGGAAGTGATGCAAGACACAGCTATTATTTTCATAATTTAAAACTGAATTTAATGAAATGTCATTCTATAGGAAGACTCAACAAGAAGTCCCAGCAAGCACCGAGTCTTGCACTTGGATAAAGGTGGGTTGAGGACAATAATTCCCTAATCACCAAAGGCTAGAAGGGTGACACCCTTATTCAGGTGTCTTCAGTTCCCAGTTTCAATTCCACTGTACGAATCAAGAAAGAAGCATTTATTCACAGAAATATTAAATCTGCCTAGTGGCTCATTTCATGCATGAACAACTTCAGCAACCTTTTTTACAGTGTACAAAGGATAAGAAGGACTGGATCCTTGAAGTACAACCACCATCCAAATAATTAAAACCACTGGAAAAAAAGGCAATTAGTTTAAACTAGACCCAGTTCTCTCTATTTCATGGAAGCATAAAAATATTTTTCTTTTCAGTTAAAAGGTATAAAAAACTGAGAAGAAGCATAAAGAAGAATGTGAGCCATCCAAGAACAGAAAATTCATCTGAGGTGTTATATTCTTCAGAAATAGGAAAATACAAGGTACCAACCAGTCAGTGAAGAATCTGCTCAGCTCCTAAAGACGGAGTAGAACTGTGGATTTCAAGACTGCTTCGTGATTAAAACAACTCCAAAATCAATTAGCAAAGATTCTCCCTCAGTACAGAGGTAGGAAGAAATCACTGCATGGCAAGAGGTATTTCTTTCAAAGATTTACTTTCTTAGCATAAATTTTGCAACATGAGATTTATCTGCAATTTCTAAAGAGAGTCATCTGATCAGAGGCACATAATTCTGTTTCACAGGACAAGTGCAAAGGGGACCCTATAAACAACTTTATAAAAGTTGTCTGCCACACTATATTGCCTGCATGGCAGGCAGGTACAGTCAGAGTTTAAAACTCGCATGTTGAAAAAGAATGCTAACAAATGGAGGAAATAGAGCCACATAATATCATTTGTGCTTTAAATGAGACAAACACTGAAGTTCCTTCACCAGATATTGGTTTGTCATGATATATACCAGGTGATGACTGTATTTACTTCCTCCTCTGGGATTCCTGTTTCCAGAGATCAGAGCGATAAAATGATTAATATGTAACTGTCTGAGATACAGCTCAACATAGATCTTAGAAGTTAGTCTGCGGCACAGAGAGAGAGAGAAATGAATGGCAAAGCACCAAAGTGATCAAATATTATGACTGCTCTTTATGCATCTGTGCTCAGGGGAGCAGGTTAATGCACTTTGAAAATAAAAACTGGGGGCACAAAAAAAATCCAGGGCACTGCTATTTCCATTTCAATATAGCATTTCACAGATCGTGAGAGCAACACACATGCAACAAACGCCCAGCCAAGCCAGTGTGACCAGAAGTACAGCTCAAATGATGGTCAGTCTCATTAGAAGATTTCAACCTGCTCCACAATATATATCCAGGCTCCAGACCTGCATTGCAAAAGGGCTGAGGGACACATTGCACGACACTACTATTTCAGTCCTTTCTGGTTTCTGAGAAGCAAAACAAAGAACATGCACGTCAATCAACGCCAAGGAGGGATTTCTGGATTTAAATAAAGTTCTGTATTTACTCTATTTCATAGAAGTTGACTGGCTTAAACTACTCCACTTTTTGACTTTACTTTGGACCAGATTTCTGAAGTAAGTCATGAAATGTGTATATATCAAGAACTATCTCACAGCTAAAGGCAGTCAGGCAACTGCCAGGAGGCACTCACTGCCTTACCAGATAGAAAAGACAAAATCTGCAAGACTCTTACAGAGTAAATCTGCATTCTCTTCTCTATTTTGAGCTGGAGATGGGGTAACCACATCCTCTGCAACGTGCCTGTAGAAAATGTTGCCTCTTGAATGGCACTGACATACGTTCCCAAGCCTAAATTTGAAGTTAACTCAATTCTACCAAAGAATGAAACATAATTTGTTCTTTCTTGATATGGTCTTCTTCCTAAAGCTGCCCAAGATGCTGCTGGCCGCCTTCACCACCAAAGCACATTGTTGGCTCGTGGTCAGCTTCTAGTCTCCCAATATTCCAAGGTCTTCCCTGCAGAACTGCTTTCCAGTCAGATGGCCTGCACTCTGTACTGATGCAGAGGGGCTTACCGTCAGATATCCCCGGATACAGGACTTGGCATTTCTCTGAGCTAAACTTGATGAGATTCCTGCCTGTCCAGACAGTCAGGGTCCCTTCTCCATGGCAGCACAACCCTCTGGCTCATCAGCCACTCCTCACAGGCTTTTTTATCACCTACAAACTTGCCAGGAGCACACTCTGCCCCATCATCCAGGTCATTAAGGAAGATGTGAAACAGTACCAGCTCCAGTATTGACCCCTGGGGTGCACCACTAGTGACTGGCCTCAAAGGACTTTGTACCATGACCCTCCGCAACACTCTCCCATTCAGACACTTTTTAATCCATCTCACTGCCCTCTTACCTAATCCATACCCTGTCAGCTTGTCTGTGAGGATGCTATGGGAGACCATACCCTTACTAAGACTGAGGTAAACATCACTCTTCCCTTGTCCACAAGACTAGTCACCTCACCGCAAAATGCAATAAGGCTGGTCAAGCATGATTTCCCCTTCGTAAATCCATGCTGACTACTCTTGATCACCTTCTTGTCCTTCATGTGCTTGGAAATGCTTTCCAGGAGGATATTCTTCATCATCTCCCAGGGGCTGAGGTGAAGATGACCAATCTGTAATTCCCTGGATCTTCCTTCCTTTTCATAGACATTACATCAGTCTGTTCAGAATGGCATGCTTTCCTTCTGCACTTATCAGGCTAGAGAGGATAGGGAAGGACTGGGCAAGAGTGATAAATTCTCTTTCCCTATGCTATAAAATGCTACTTTTTCCAGCATTTCTCTGGAAATGCTGTTTCATTTTTAAAAAATCAGATTGCTTCTTCTTGTCCCTAACAAAGAATGAGTATCCAAAGTCCACTGATCACTATTACACTCAAATGTAACAGGATGACTATTACACAAATTTACAGGAAAATATATATCAAGACTTCAAGGAAGTAAATCTTCCACTTCAGGAAAATTCAACACCTTCTTAAGGAAAGGACAGGAATCATGCCTTTGTATTAAGAAGAGATCCTATATAGGAAGACGATTCAACTTCCAATGACTCCTATGGCAAATGCATATTGGAGAAAAGGCCCACAGTATTAGGCCCAGATGCTGTTGTACTTCTGATTTCAGATGGTTTGAATTCCACCTAACTGCCTGTGCTCACTCTTTGCTGGCAGATGCTATTAGGTTACAAAGAAAGCTCAGCTCCAAACATCCTGGCCGTGATGGTGGGACTCAGAGCAAGCCAGAAACACAACCCTCAGCCTCTCTGGTGGCTAGATCCTCCTGCAGCTTCCAGTCCTGTCATCAGTCACAGAGGCCACAGTGAAACTGCCCAAGAGCTGCCTTCATCTCCAGACTAATGGGCTGTGCTCCCCTTCACTGATGTTGGATCCTGCTGGAATGCACCGCAAAGATGGAAAAGCTTGGGTGGGCCAAACCTGCAAGTTCAAAGAAGCTTAATGGGGAATCACTTGCTGCAAGGAAGGGGCAGAGGTGCATGCCCACCAGTCAAGAGATTACAGGTACAATTTTCCTCGCTAGTGCCCTGAGGGTAACAAAGGAAAGGATTTGTTTTGCTCTCCATGTTACCTTCAGGCCAGCTGGCACCACTAAGAATTTTCTGCTCATGTGGTAGAAGGCTGTAGTTTATCTGACCACAGAACAATTTTATAACCCAGGAATCAATCTGTGCAAGTGCTTTGTATGATGTTTTTCTACTGTCCTGCTCTAATGGATGTCATAAATAAAGCTCTGGCTTTACTACCAGTACTTAATTCTTTTGTAACGTTAGGAGAAAACTAAATTTTCCTCAGATGCAGCTACCTGCATAAAGATAAATCCAGCATGATCTCCAATACTGACAGGAACCTACTCTAAAGGAAAGTCTAATGTTCTGAGCATGAGAGGCCCATTTCCACAGGCAAACACTGACACAACAAGGGAGGAATTAAAAGTCACTGGCTCTCGAATCCTGACCTGTTTTGTAACCAGTCTGAACTTCAGTAAATCACGTATTTCACTGCGTCAGCTCCCCCATTTTCCAAATGAGGACTAATAAAGACTTCACATGCATTTGCTAAAGGTTTTTGCCCTCAAAACACTTTAGACATGTAAAATAAGGCAAAAATTTTGAGCGTGACTAATAAACATCTAGGGCAAGATGACTGTTTTCCTTTACAGTATGAATGAGAATAGATGTCCACCAAAAAGAAAAACCAAGCAATAAACCCCCCACCCTTCTTCCCCCTATCCTCCCCTCCAAAAGCCCAAACCAGCAATCAACAAATCACAGATGTAACAGACAAGCACGTGGGAAAATTATCTGAGGAGAAAGCCACAGAACAGGCCAACAGTAGCAAAAGGTTGGTCTTCTGAGAATTGCTTTGTGGTCAATCTGTAGCTACCACAGCACAAAAGATAAACAAAAATGAGAGTCCTAGCTCAGTGTAAAATGGAAATTAGAATTTTTTTCCTGTCTGTCATTTACTTACTTACAATAGACTGTGATCAAGCTTTGCAAAAAACCCCACCATGCACACCACATCGCAAATGAATTAATTGCTTTCTAACTGGAAGTGTAATCTTTAATGCTTGGGCTCCTTCATTACTCATCCTCTTGACCATCCCTGAGCGTTCTACACCGCACATTATCACTCACCCGCGTCCAGCTGTTCTTTCACAATTCTGTTAATGACTGCGAAGTAGAGGTTACCCTTTCCCACTGAGCCTGTGGTGTGCTGGCTGTGGGTGCGATACCAGCTGCCTTCACAGCAGCTCGTGTGCAGCTGCGCTTTCTGCGGTTAAAACGTGTTGATATCACATCAGGCTGCTGCTGAACACTGCTTGCAGTTCCCTCCCCTTACCCCAAAGCAGGCTCACAAGTAGGCAAGTCACAGCCGGCTCAACTGAGCAGTGGGATTTTTCAGACCATGATCTTGTGTTCAGTGATAAAAGCTCAGGAAAAGCAGGTTTAAGGGGAAAGGTTTTAGGTTGTGGTGCTTCCCTTCCAAAGCAAGCATTGCACACAGAGTCACAGCCTCACTGAATGGTTTGGGTTGGAAAGGACCTTAAAGACCGTCTATCTACAACTCCCCGACCACAGGCAGGGACGCCTTCCAGTAGACCAGGTTACTCAGAGCCCCATCCAGCCTGGCCTTGGACACTTTTGTCGATGGGGAGCAGTGAATGAATTTATTGCTTTGCTTGTGTGTGCAGCTTTTGCTTTCCTTATAAAACTGTCATTTATCTTGACCCAGGGGTCTTTTTGCCTTCCTTCTATTTTCTCCCCGTCCAACAGGGGAGGGGGGTGAATGAGAGGCTGGTGTTTGGCTGCTGGTTGGGGTTAACCCGTTGTACGTGGCCTACCTCCGGTCTGGATTTCTAGCTGCTGCAGTAGGACAAAGAACGATATTAAAAATCTTCATTGCAGAAAGACACCGAATACGGTTTTTGCAAATCCTAAGATCACGCACTGAACTGACAGACCGAAACTGCTGTCTTGCCATGTAATTTTAAACTGTGGGTAATAATTTTCTTTTTTTATATAGAAATAAGATGCGAAATGCCAACTCAATTGCAGGGAGGAAAGATAATGTTAACAGGAAGCAAAACTGCCTCAAGGTGCCCAGTTCTAGAGAAACACTGTAACTCTTATCTCAAAGTTTTATCATAATACTGTGATACACACAGCATCATGTATAATCCACCCAGCACTGTGTTATCTCTTCATTTAATTACTTTGCCAGGCAATGTACAACAACATCCTTGTATTTTTCAGAATATTTCCCTTTTTTTCTCTTGACTGTACTTCCCACTACTATGCTATCCCATGAGAAGACATACTACAGTTTTTGTCTCCAGTGTTTCCTTTCCTTTTTTTCCTCCTTTCCTATTCTTTCCTACACTACATTCTCTATTTCTTCTCCTTTATATCTCTCATTCTCTCCCACTCGAATTTCCCTCTATACATGCCAATGCATCACAGTTCCCTCTTTTAATGTGTCCTAGCTATCTTCCCCCAGTCTCTCGCATCCAGACATGTATTGCAATCAGCTAACTAAAAATTAGCACCATTCAGGGGAAAAATGGCAGGGGACAGGATTCAGCATAGTGCTACACCTGCACAAAGACTGTAGGCAGCAGCTCTGCTTTACCAGTCTTCAGTTGGTAGTGGGCAGTACCTGAAAGTGCTTTTTTCCCCCACCCATGGTACTTGCTGGAGGACTGATGAACCTTTGCACTGCTTTAAATGTCGCTCCTCCTGAATCTGGAAAAAGAAGGACCCTGAGAACTACCTATGAAATTGATAAAACCTGTTTAATTTCCACTCTCTTAAAACTTACCCAAGTTCTAGTGCAAGCAGTTGCACAGAAATTGTGTCTACAGATTTGGGGCAAGGGACAGCGCTGACTCTCATCCTGTTTCATCACAGCCATTTAAAAAAACCCCACAATATAACAAGAGCTAAATTCTTTTTGTATTTGAATGAAAAAAAAAAAGTCAAATTTTCCAGCTTATGACACCAGCCAAGATGGTAGACGGAATTTTCCATCCCTGTGCGAGCCAATCAGGATAACCATGCCCCGCAGAAATGTCACTGACTGCAGCTGTACATTTCCAAATGTTACACCTCAACACAGTGAAGCAACACCCACATATTATTAAGCACATACTTCTGGTGGAGTAAAACGATTTTTTTAACAGCTTCCCAAAACAGAAAGATGAGCAGAGCGTAGGCCAAGGTTACAGCAGTAGATCATGCAAGACTGGCTCAGCTAATTTAAGCAGCAATGTTGACTGCTGCTGTAATCGGGATTTCCTTCTTCCAGGGCAGTGGTGGAAATGTGAGCTGTAACAGGCAAACCCCTACTAGAAAAAGAAGATAAAGAGCACAGTCCATTTGAAACTTCATTAATGACAGATGAAATCAGCTGCCTTCAAGTGCATGGTTCTGTGAAGCAGTCAGTCTTTGGTTGCACAATAATCTTTCAGCCCCTGCGTCTGGGCAGATTTAACTTCTTGTCTGGCTGCTTTGCTAAAATAAGGAAGCTGCCTGGCCTCTGATAAGTAACTTCTCTTGTGCACCTCCATCCACAGGCTATTTATTGAAGATAAAAATGGTGGGAGGGTGAGAAAAGACAAAATAATCTTATTCAGACCCTCTACAACTCCGATAAGAGGACAATCCTAAGTACAAGCAAGCAGAATTCCATATCTATTAATAAGAAGTTATCTATCTGCTCAGGCACAGGCCTCAGTGGTAGAAGAGCATGAGGGGTAATCCCAGAACCAGCACATGAAGGACATTATTAAAGAGCCCTTGTTGCAGGATGTTAGCCATGATCATTAAAAAGGCAATTCTTTGTAATAACTAGCTGCAATTAAGTCCTGCCTACCACTGATCACAGGACTTCAATCCCGCCCCTGCCAGCTGAACTAGTTCCCTGCCTCAATCCCCACAGCCGCCTGCACCACGCCGAAAGGCACCACATAATCCTGCACATTATTAACTGAAAGCTGAGGATTTCATAGTTATGTGGCAAATAATAGGCTATATTCTCATCAGTAGTGAATTAATTAAAAAAAAAAAAGTTTGTTACCAACAACAACCTCATAATTTTTTTTTCTTCTTCTTGCCAATTCAATTTTAACAGATTTGTTTCAAAACTGACTTAAATTTAAAATGTTTCAACTGTAAAAGCATTATCGGTCATTTTTTTTCAATCTACACAAAAGATGCACACACGACACTCAAAATACTGCAGCAACTAAGTAACATTGCACAAGGGCCATATGCAAGTCACAAACAATTCCCAAAACACATAAAACTCATTGCAAAACAGTATTAACAGCACAACTGACCGTTAGCATGTCTGCAAAGGATAGGAACAGAATTTTAAATACTGACAATGCCCCAGAAGGGTTCTGACTCGGGGGATCACGGCTGCTTTCCCTCTGACTTTCAAAGAGGTGCCAGGTGCCTGTGACTGCAAGGACTACTCTGGACAAGGCCAGAAGAACTCTATATTTTGGGAGCACGTAGCTCTTTTCTCTGTAAAAAAGGAATTAATTCTCTATGCAGGAAACAGCCCCCCTGAAACAGCCAGCCTGCCACCCACTCCAGCTGTCTCTCCCATCAAGTCATTAATTGCCAAATCATAGACAAACCTGCTGTTTCAGGTAATAGCAAAGACATATCCTCTACATAACTGGTGGGGTTTTTTCTGCAGATGCAAAAACACAGCCCCTGGCTCAGCCTGTGCTCTCTGCCCTCCTTCCGCTGTGGTGCTTGTTGCGAATCTGTGTCCTACACAAACAAGCCCATTTAGAAAAGACAACCTGACTGCTGCAAAAAGCATGCATGCACACAGCTCCTGCTGTAGTTCACTCCACTGTAAAAGACCATCTACCTTTCATGGTAGGGAGAATCCCTATGTCATAACTCAGAAGATTATAGGAAGTAAAAAACATTGCAAGTGACTTGAATCTCCAGAGTCCTCTAGTAAAAAGTGGAGTATCTGCTGATAGCAAACAAAAATGAAGGGATTAATATTAGCATATCTCTCCAGATTCAAAAACTGCACAGCAAGTTCTGACTGTTATTTCTCTCTTCTGCAAGGCAAGCACTTCCAACATCTAGATCTTCCTGGAGAGCCATATTAACTATTCTCTTGCTCTGGTAAACACAAGATTCAGACAGAATGACAGGAGAAGACAGTGCACACTGAGGACAGAGAAAGAACACCTCAAGCACAGAAGGGGCTTCTGAGGCAACAGAAAGAAAAGGACTGGGAGGAGAACTGTAGGCCAGCACAAGTGAGTTTGGTAGAACTTAAAAATTAAGAGGTTTGAGCTGCCTTAAGGTATGGCAAAAGAGTGGCTCTCAATGGCAGAATGGAATCCAACAGTGATGTACAGGAATATACACGCTCACGGAGGTTCAAACACACCTAGGCTATGCAGACATTGCTGGAGAACTCTGTACTTTGAGGCTGGTGCTGCAAAAGCAGCACAAAGCTCAGCAACGCTGGGTCTGGAGAGGAAGCCCTCCTTGTGGGCAGGAGATTCACCTGCCATGCTTCCTTTTACTCAGCTGGAAATATGAGTTCCTTGTAGGAGCAAGACACCCCTGAATCCATGGCTCTGAACCATTCTCAGGTATGTTGTTTGGGTTGTTTGTATTGTTTCCCCTTTAAAAAGTCAATATAGTCCCATACTGCCAGTGATATACCACACAGAAAGAGCTTATTTCTTACTTGTGAGCTACAGAGCTCTTGCAGAAAAATTTCATGGCTGTCTTAAAAATGGTTTCACCAACCATGCATGGCAATACCACCTACAGAGAAGGAGCCCACGCTGGCTGACTAGCCAAGCCTGGCTCAGACTGGCTGGCTGCTTGAAGCCCAGGGTAGAGAGTATTTATTTATTATTAATAAACACCCACAAAGTCCGCACAACAAGCTGCAAAGTTTCCACCTTGGCCTGGATATCCAATACATGTCTAGCAACAAACAGCTACTTAAAACTCAGATAGGAACATATAACATAAAATCTGTACCTCAAGGCAACAATCATTCTAGTTAACCTATCAAACTAGATGCACAAAAAAAAAATAAAAATAGAAAGCAATCTCATCTTCCTGGAAGTTGTTATTGAGGTCAAGGATAACTCGTGAACCACACAGTGAAGTCTCAGTGCCTCCACCCAGAAACCCTCAGCAAGCAATCTGTTCATCACTCACCCTTACAGATGCTGCTCACAGCACAACGCATTCTCACTGTCTGAGGCATTTAGGGCTTGACTGACTCAGACCGTCAGTTGACACCTGCTGTAGCTCTCCCTGCCCCAGAGAACTCCACATGGACATCTGGCAGTCGCACAGACAGCAGCTAAAAAGCCCACATCTATCATCTCCAGCAAAGGCTTTGCTAGCCATGTCAGTGGGGCCTTGAGCAAGGTCTCCTCAAGTAAGGGGAGGGCTCGTTCACATCACCAAAGTCCACGTTGTTAGCTGTGCTGGCACAACATAATTTTTATCAGGAAAAAACAGGTGCGAGTTCCTGAAAACCTCGCGGCAATTTCCAGATCAACTGGCACGGTCACAACCTGGCTGCTGGATCGGGCTGGGCCTTAGCACACAAAAGAATGACCTTTTCTAAGCGCAGACACTTGATGCTCGGCAAGGTGCCAGGGAAGTGAGGGGCGGTGAATGAGGGGCGAAAAATGAGAATAGATGAGATTCCCCTGAGGCACTGTCGCAGCTGACAGCTTTCAGTGACTGCCTGGAGACTGGCCGGCCTCTCAAACACACTGGGACAGCACTCCTATATCTGCTAGGAACTTGTATACTCAAGAAATTGCCAAAAGGCTCAGCTAGCCAGCAGGTGAGAAGCAGCAACTGGGGACTGTGCTTTTCCCAAACAGAGAAAAGAGCACTTGAAGAGCATGATTACAGACTTGAGGAAAATAGGCTAAGTCATTCTGCTCTTCTGCAGCTGCTGCTGGTCATCTCATGTTAACAGCACACTTCTTTCCCAGGAGTCAGCACTTGTTTCTTGAATGCACTGGTGGTACTCAAAAAAAACCCCAAACCAAACACAGAACAACAAACCACCAAAAACATTAAAAGAACACTCCCCCTGAAGGCAGTTTCTCAATCTTGCCATCATCACACTTCCATTTTCCTTGTGGGAAGCTGTGAGCAGAAGAGGAAGCCCTAAGGAGCGCAGCTGCTGCTATTGTTGCAAGAACAGCAGCCAAGTTTGTTTTGGCTTTGAAAGCTGCAGACACCTAGCCTTGACCAGCCAGGCACATCTGTCCCAGCCATTACATTCATCAAATGACCCTTAAGAATATGAGTTACGCGAAGAAGAGGAAGGTCACAGGCAGATGAAAGGAAATCACAGCAGTTTCAGAGTTTGATCTCTGAGCACGGAAAGCAGCAATTTCTGGCTGCTGTATGCTTTACATATCACCACAAAATTGGAGGACAAGGCCACAGCACACGTGAGGTGACAAAGGAGACAACTCAGCCACAGGAGCCAGTGAATACCTCACAAGGACTCCCCAGGGAGGGGACAGGAGGAAACACTTACTCACAGAAGCAAACAGTGTCTGGCTCTGGGGAACAATACCCCAGTAATGCACAGCAGGCACCAGAGCCTCGGGGTCAGGTACGCTCCTCTCACTGAGGTACAGCTGCAGCTTCTACTGGATCAAGATGAGACAACAAATTATTCCATCATATACAGCCCTGGAACCCAGTGAAGGACGCTTGGCAAGATGCTCTTTATCATTCAGAGGCTCTGAGCACGCGGAGACTGAACCTGTAGACCAGTGATCCGCTGTTTGCTGTTACTCTGTGGCTGGAGAGAAGGATGTTCAAAGAAACACCATCTCCAAACAGGGAAGACAGGGAATACACTACTCTTGCACATCTTAGAAGATATAAGAACTCATGCTTTTCACCACATCCTATTATCCAAGGACATAATGTGCATCTGATTAAGATTTTTAAATGGCATTTGCAAATTTAACTTCCCATAAAGCAAATGTGCCAGGAAACCATTGCCAATATTTCCCTCTGCTCTTTCAGGCATACCAAACATGTCTCAGGTGATGTGGTAAATTTCTGAGCTTCATTTCCTTTTTTTTTTTGTTGTTTCAGAAAATGTTTAAGCCCTGTTCAACTACCTCTACAGCAAGAGCACTCCATGCACGCAGGTTGCTAATGAATGTATTGAAACTAATCCCAATGGATGAGTCAGATGAGCAATGAAAGATAGCTCCAACTTTGTGCTTTGAGGAAGCCTCTTCTAGGATACAAATAAAACATTCACTGACACATTCAGAACAAAGATACACTAGTGTTCAGTAATGACTACAATCGACTACAAAATGCACTGGAGTTGATTTTTTTTAGCCTTCTAGAGAGGTTTCAACATCAGAAAAATTACGAGTTTCTTTTTTGTTGAAATAGATAGAAATTAAAACAGATGGTACAAAACCTTCTCCTGCCCAAGAGAAAAAGAAAAGGGACTACATTCTCAGCTTGTGGTTTGAAACACATGGAACCACTTCAAGCTTATGTATTTCCTGCCCTTCTGTGCCAGACACTTGCTCTTGCTGACAGTAGCCTCTGTGGCTGCACTGTTCCCTAAAAACTCATGTTGGAAAAAAGAAGACCGGAGAGCTGAAGTAAAGCCCCGTTAGTTCCCTGGTACTGTGTAACCTGGAGAACATCTGCATCACTGCAGCTGAGAACAGCTGCATGGAGACAAAACAGAAAGGGAAAATTCCTTAAACTGGTGTTGCTTGTGAAGCTTTGCCTCACCAAATAAAACTCTGTCTGCCTGCCACCAAGCACTCCTCGGTTAACATGCAGAGAACACACTGTTTGTTCCCAGCTCTTACGCAAATACCTGGACAGAAATTGTAAAATGGCCACCCAGAGCAGAGGCATGGAAAAAATAACAACTGGCCAAGCCAGCCTGTTTTGGTGTTCTCAAATTGGAAATAACAGGACTTCCCAGTCCTATGGGGTTTAATTACTAGGCTTAGACATTCCTGACTGCTCCTGTTTCTTTGGAGCTATCTAAGACTTAGAATAATTTTTTTCCTCTCTCTTTGCTCCGTATGCCCAGCAAGGTCAATTTTACTGCAGCTTCTAGCAGAACATCAAAAATAATTAGCAGCTCTAACACATAGCTCTGACCTTGGCCTAAAAATAACTTTGCTTCTAAAAACATGTCTTATTTCTTAGCCAGTAGTTTATCACATACTTGCAGACTGAAGACACTTGCACATTCTTGGGTGGTTCTCCTCAATCCCCCAGTAAGCGCAGCCTACATGGGACTCACAGACGGGCCTACAGTTTCAGCATCTCTGCATATCACCAGCATTCCTCTCTTCTGAGCAGCTTTATTACCATAGAGGCAAAATCACATGTCACTGACACACTGCTGAAAAGAATCAGATGTTTTACTTCAATCACCTCCATGGGTAGAGAGACATTTCAGTCTCAAGAACAGAAGTCAGAAGATTGAGTAGCTCTTACATCATTCCTGGCATCATTTGTGTTTGTGAATTTCCTTTTCTTGTATCAATGGTTTTGATTAGGAATTGTTTTCTTTCACAAGCAGATCTTGCTTTCTTTTTATATTTCAACTTTTTCTGAATATAGCTCCCCAGTAAATTTGTCTGATATGATGCAGCACATTGAGAAACAGAACTTGGCTCTAGCAACCTAACTACCAGCATTTTCTAGCTTTCAGTGTTGGATGAATACTATTATTCAACTGTATGTTAGTATACAAATAGCCCAGAGAGGTTTCAGCATGCTTCAAAGTTACTCAGAATTACAGACTGCCTTGTTGGCCATTCACTTGTCAAGTATGTCATTGCTTTTCTCAAGACATGCTTTGGAAATGAAATAGATACTCGGCAGAAAAGTTTTAACAATCGCCTTACCATTTTTAACAAGTTAAAATGATGTTGTTAAGTCAATTTTAATTGAGTTTATCCTTTTTTTTACATTGCAATTGCTTGTAAATCTTTTCTTCAGCCTTGAGAAGACAATTTTGATTGTCTTCTGTCTGGTGAAACTGCTCTTTCCTTGCTCATACTGGGCTAACAGAATCAGCAGTGGTTTTAGCTTAAAATACCCTGTATTTTGAGTCTCTGCTTACTCTGACAGAACTACTGTAACAATAACAACAGTGTTATTGTGGGAACAATCGCCTTCGGTCTGAACTGTCATCCAAGTTAGCTTGGCCCAACCTGAAGGAGGTGAAAGAGAGGCAAAGAAGGCCATGGGCCACTCCACACCTCCCAGACGCCAGAAAAAAAGGAGCGGTCCAAGAACAGATTGAGAAGCCTGAAAGAACTACACAAGCACGTGCTGTGCTGTGCCGGCTCTTCTTCATGTGAGCTCTCAACACTCCTTTTCTCTCTTCAGTCTAGAGTGGTCACGCTCCTGCAAATCTCTGCATCAGACACTTCGGACAGGTGATGCAACCACAGCTGTTCCTACCAAGTGCCAAAGATGGTGAGACACCTATGTAGGCTCCACTGTCAAACATGAGCTGTGCTGAAAGCAGGACCCAGTCCAATACAGCGTCAGTGGCATCCTCCAGGCTTCGGCAGTAAAAATACAAAAAGCACACGGGGGGTTTACAAGAAATTCCGCTGAATAAGACTTGTTTGGATCTATCAACACCGGCACTTGAGCCACCCTGGTGACAATACAGATGCACAGTCATACTGCTGCCTGTAATGGCACCGGATGCCTCAAGAAGTTTCCAAGAACCCATCTGCTGAGAATCTGCCAAGTTAAACAACACAGCTTCCTAGAAAGTCTCACAATAAAACAGGCCAGCAGCAGCACGGACACAGAGCAAACGCGCTTCAAAAAATCAGCACAGATAGTGCCACAGGCTGAAGATTGCCACGTGTCAGGCTGGCTAAAATTCAGGTCATTTACTTTCTCTGGTCTAAGCGTACTGTGCACACTGACACACATTCACTCACACACTTACTTTGTACACCGCTGGTATAGGACCAAGGTGGCCACACTGGGATCCTGGATCCTCCATGTATCCCTGTGAATCTAAGAGATCTTGGCAAAACTGTAAATACCAAAAAACCCAAACCAAACCAACAAACAAAACCCAAAAGAACACCAAAAACAGAGGGAAAAAAAAGAGGAGAGAAAAAAAGAGAATAAAGAAAGGAAAGAAAAAGTGAAAGCTATATTAACAACATCAAGTTAAATTAGCTGAAGTAAGTTAGATGTTGAAGATGCTTTGTAACTTCCTGTTAAAATCGAGGCTTCAATTCAGCCTGGATTTTGAAAATGGAGCCCCAATTAACATCAGTAATAGTCACACATGGAAAAGCAGGTTTCAAACTGTCTTACTGCCACACAAAATACACAAGTCACATAACTATGTTTTCTCTTCCGTTTTGTTTTCAAAATATTTACAGACCAGTCCCTAAGCTCTGAAGTCAATGCATAAAATACACTGTCTTTTCAAAGCTATAATCCTTCTGCAAGGTTAAAGAAATTCTCTAGCAAAAAAAAGTAAAGGAATTTGTGTAGGGTTACAAGCAAGAAACACTTTTTTGTCTTCCTAGTTTCATTCTATGCTAGACACCACAGCACCCAGAATTTCAAGAGAAAGCACTGGTAACATTCAGAAATTAGCAACAATTCACACTGCGCAATCTCTTCATACTCCTGAGTTTTAGTCCTGTTTTCAGAAGAACAGCCGTAAAATTATCTTATATTTCTTTCGTATAATTTCCATAATTATCATTTATTAGAATAATTTAATGCACATATACATGTGCAGGACTAGCCTATCCTGATTATTTCTACAGCAGAAACATTTATTTTTCTTATGAAATTATTTGAGAAGAAGACACTGTTGTGATGTGTGATACTAAAAGAAGTTCATTTGCCAAAGGTTCCTTGAATACCTGGGGTAACTCCTATTTACAGGCAAACTGGAAAGCGGAAAAAACCGTAGGAACGTGAAGCTGAAAGAGTGCAAAGGGAAAATAATCTACATTATTTTAACCTTTGTTAAATTGACCGCAGAAAGCCACTTGCTTAAATTCTGATAAATTTTATATTGAATGGCGTTGATAAAATATGACTTTATATAAAGTATGTGGAGTATTACATAAAATTACCCTAGATTTACATCCAGTACACAAAAATATGTAAAGCATGTAAAGTATGCACGCACTTAATATGTGCCCCAAAAACTGACATTACAGCACAAATAAGCATGCCATGGTAGCTTTAAGTCTCTTGTCATAGCTGTAGTGACACCACAGCAGGACGGAGAGCAGAGAGGACCAGTTATTTCTAGTCCATAAAAGGAACAGTTCTCTCCACAGTGGTAAAAGCAAAAAGAATTTCAGCTCACCAGCAAAGCACAGGTTTATTGGTTTAGGGCTAGAGGTTCAGTTGCAATGTAGACACATGCTCAAAAGGATGTCGCGTCTGAAAAGACTCTCCAGATGCACTCAGTGGTTTGGGAACAACCCAAGCAACAAGGAGACAACTGTTTGTGTTCCTACCAAACAGAAATCATAGAGAGGGACAAGTCTGAGGTCTCGCAAGTGCAAGGACAAGCGCTCAGCAGGTGCAGGTAACCATGACCAGTCACATCCACCCTTGCCTCTTGCTACCAAGGCTCATTTCTAAGGGCAGCTGATGGCTAAGAATGAAATGGAAGAAACTGGGCAGCTTTTAAAGAGAAACTTCAGGATTTGATATTACTCCATGGTAACCTAGAACAAAATGATTCCTACCTTCTAACGTTAATTTAGGAATCTGGATGCTAGTAACCCACACGAGTTTAAAAAAATGACTGGACAAATAAAGGCGGGGGGGAAAAAGGCATTGGGGGCTTATAAAAGATGAAGGCAACAACTCCAGCACAAAATGTTGTCAAGGTACAAGTTTTTGCAGGACGAAAATGTATGTGTGGAGGTATCGCCACATGATGTCTTTCATGCTCTTTCCTAGGCATTACGGACTACTACTACTGTAATTAAGCAGACAAATCTCTCCACAGATAATTGTGAGCCATAGAAACTAGAAAGACCTTATCCATCTGTTAATCCTCTCCATATCTGCATGGCGCTAAATTTCCTGTACTAAGTCAAGGCATCAGCTCGAATTCTGGCAGCACTCAGCTATTGATTTCTTTTGAATTTCAGCCATACGTCTCCCACATCCCTCCCCGTGTCACTGGGTCACCGCCTGGAGATCTCTGACAGACAGGGCACGGAGCCAGCTGGACCAGCAGCCCCAGCTGTGGTGCTCACCCTTACCAGATCCCTGTCGGCACAGGCACTTGGCCCAGCTTTCTTCCAAAAACTTACCCGTGCTAAGGAATGAGGTGTTGCACTGCAGCACGATGTGCTGTCGTTATTAGAGGCAAAAGGTTAATACTGGCTACTCTGGGCTCCCGCACGTTCGCCTGAACGAACAGAAGTGCCCGTCGCTGCTTCAGGAAGACGCAAAGGCAGCTTCTGACAGACAGAGCAACAAGAACTTTCCGTCATGCTGCGAACTGCGAGAGCTGAGGGGCAACACAGCAGCGACGAAACCCGCAACGAGCTGCGGCCCCAGCACCCCCTGACGACGCCCTCCAGACCCGTCGCCACAAGGACCGTCCCGCAGGGATGAGCGCGGTACCCGCGGAGGGCTCCGAGGGCCCCCACAAGGAGCCCCGACAGCCCCCGGGGGCCGCCCCCCGGCCCCGCTCGCCCCTTACCATCTGGGCCACCTTCAGCATGCCGGCGCAGGAGCGGAAATAGGCGCCGTCCATGAGCTCCGCGTCCGAGCCCGCCGAGGAGGAGGCGACGGTGGCGGCCGGCGGGGCCGCGGGGCCGCCGCTGCTCACCCCGGTGCGGATCACCCGTGCCCCGTGAGACATGGCTGCGCCCCCAGCTCCTCTCGCCGCTGCCCGTCCCGGGACGGGGGAACGGGACGGGATGGGGTGGGATGGGACGGGGCGGGCCGGGGCGGGGCGGGCCGGCGGCGCCCCCGGGGCTGCTGCCAAGGGCCGGGCGGAGGCGGCGCGTCCCCGCCCGGGGCGGCCGCGGGGCGGGGGAGGCTGAGGGGGAGCCGGAGGGGTTTTGCGCCCACGGCGGTTTCTTCCCCGCGGGGGAGACGCTGCCGCACCCCCCTCCAGGGGAAGCGGGGTCCGGGACGAAGCCCGGCAGCCGGGAGCAGGGGAAGGGACGCTCCCCCCGCGCCGCTCCGGAGCGGCAGCCGCGGCGGGACCGGCGGCGGGGCCCCCGGTGCAGGGGGTTACATGGAAACGAGGGAAGGTCTCCAGGCGGGAAGGGGGACGCCTCGCGGCACAACGCGGGGTGCCCCGGGGAGGTTTTGCAGAGAACCGGCCACCGCAGCGGCGAGCAGCTTTCCTGGCATCCTGAAAGGCCGCCTCGGCATGTCAGAGTTTGTCAGCGATGCTCCCGGAGGGGGGGCTACTCCGGTGCTTCGCTGGGGAGGTGCAGCTGCAAACAGCATTTATTCTTTCAAACGAACAACCCAAACCTCCTGATTCCCGATCTTGTAGAAGATAAAAGCTATTTGCATTAAGTGGACAGTCATTAGAGTTTTACCTGTTGCTGCCCAAGTGTCTCAGCCCCACTGTTTGAATTAAATCGTGCAGAGGTACCAACAAAACGAAGAAAAGGAAGCTAAATATTTCCTCGAGTTTAAAAATAACTTGTTCTCCTTTCTGACAAGTGAGGTAATAGTGGGCCTCTGAGCTGGGTATATGCCACTTTTATACTTATTGAAGTAGTAAGCCCATCTTCTGCAGCTCTGTTTTGGAGTTAGGGTGCACATTCTGTTCGTATGTAGTATTTAATAGCTCCTTCAGCAACTAAAATTGTACTAGCAGGGAAGACAGGCGAGTTCAGATGATCCCCATCACAAATAAGGGGCTAGTGTAAGCAATTTACAATACCAGGATGGGTTTGCCAGGGCAATAGTCCATCGTAGACTAAGCAGTACATAAATTTGGACTTCTATTAAGCCAGCTAGTAGTTGCAATAAAAGATATTACTTGTCCCACTACATTTTCTCTCACGTCATGAGATATCGAATCTACAACACTGGCTACCTCCACAAGAGTAAAATGCTAGCCGCCAAGAAAAAAGGTTTTGTTCTGTTTTTAAACAGCTGCCTTTTCCCCTCCCCCCCCCTTACAGTTCCTGTTCAGAAGTGTGCATGGTTATAGGTTTCTATAAGCCCTGTGGAGGAAGGTTCTCGTAACTTCTCCACTTCCTACTAAGAAATACTTCTTTTTTAACTGCTCATTCAGCTTCTTTTGTTCTTTATTTCTTTTGAAACCGTGTATGTGACTGGGGCCGTGGTAATTCGAGTTCAGCCCAGTGAAACAGAAATACCTTTAAATTAATACAAGTAGAGTAACAGTCACATTTTCTGCTCAGCAATACCGGCATCTTCTGTGAACCACTGGGACAAGATCAGTCTACAACACTGTTACATTTGAAGTTTTTACTATAGTTCTCATGCTATTTACTTTGTATTGTTAAGTACATTATGCATGATGATGAAGAAAGGTACTGACAACTCCTTAACAAATGAAAATTAATGGCCGTAAGTTGACATTGAGTATCCCTATGTATGTAGGTGACTTAGAGTTTTCAGAGAGACTGTCTGAAACAAATTATTTATAACGTCAAATACCTTCATTTTGCAAGTTGGTTAGCATTTTGTTTATTCTTCTAAATATCTGTATTAAGAATTTCACTAATGACTTCACCACTTACCAGTTGTTCTTTTAAGGTTTCTTTCAATCTTATGAGTACTAACCTATGCTCGTAGATATAAGTGTTGTTTAAACTATTATATGATAAACCACAGCTAGCTTGTCTTCTTTATCAATATGAGTATATACAAATGCATTAAGTCATAGTTTGCAAATCACTATTTAGGACTAATGCCATGGAAGATAACCTTTTGGGTGCTTATGCCTTTCTTCAGGCCTGAAATAGGAGGAGCAAACTTCAGAAGGAGTGCTCAGTTTGTACAGATTCCTTCAGTTTTAACTAGATATCCTAAACACTTGAAAAACAGGTTGGTATCTGGGCAACAGATGAGAAATGAGACAGACGACAAAGAGCACGGGAAGTGAGATAATTATCTTTCTAAAAGGAAAGAGCAAGGCAGGTAAGTTAGGGTTTGGGGGGGGAGAAATAAAAGCGAAGCCCAGCAAAAAGCAAATTTTTGTCTAGTATGTATTTTTTAAATGCAGAATTAAGGATTCTACTCACAGATTTGTCTTTGGAAGTCATTCCACACATCTCCCCTTGAGGTTCAGTGCTGAAGACTCAGAGAGCAGGTAGGTATTTTGCCAGAGTCATTCCTTATCTGGTTTTGCCCTTCATTAATGGGTTTATTCTGACATGTAATACGCAGTTTCCGTGACAGTTTTAGGTAAACTGGATGAAACTTAGATCTTCCTCTTAGCTCTACACCCTCTTGCTACCTCTGTCCACAAATGATGTCTGGGTTCCGACTTTAGGCCAGAATATTACAGATACCACAAAATCATGAAATGCTAGTG
This sequence comes from Pseudotriccus pelzelni, assembly GCA_035584735.1. Classification (NCBI taxonomy): domain Eukaryota; kingdom Metazoa; phylum Chordata; class Aves; order Passeriformes; family Tyrannidae; genus Pseudotriccus; species Pseudotriccus pelzelni. Next base: position 40,632,568 of record JAWMRA010000078.1, on the reverse strand, counting down.
CAAATATAGTCACATCCCTTGGACTTAAAACAAGTACATCAAATATCATTTAAGAAAGTATTTCTATTACTACTAAAACATTTTTACTGAGGAGAAATCACTGTTGAGATTTTAATTCTGGCTATATTTCTGTTTTATCAGTTGACATTCAATGCCTCTGATTTTTTTTTCCAGCAATGGAAAAAAACATATGGGATTTTAATGACATATTTTATCTGTGTAGACAAAATGCACCATCAGTAGCCATTCTTCCTTCTCACAGCTGGGTAACTTTAGCAAGCAGCAGACAGCCTGACCTATGTTGTGCAGGCCAAATGCAATTTGCAGACAAATATAGATTTTAAAATAATATTTTGGCTTCCCTCACACTGAAATCCCATGACTCCAACAGACAATCAACAACAAAACCATGTGATCGAGAACAGCATTAGCTGGCTGCTGATAAATCTTCTTCTGCAAGGCACATATGTAAGTAACCACACCCCATTTAGCTACAAGGGAAATAGAGGGTTTTTTTAGGCAGTTAGGTTTCTCTACTACCATATATAATCATCCAAGTAAGTTTCTGAAAACTGGAAGACAGCCCAAATCTTCTTAATGCAAGAACAGAAGATTCACCAGTAGTTTTAAATAAGGAAAACTTTAAATAACATCACAAAATAACCACAACCTTATGCTCTCCACATAATTCCTGGAAAAAAATCCTTAGGTAATTTGTATTTGAAAGTACTTTTCAAAGGTATCTGTTTTGAAAGTCATAATCTCCCTGTCATACTTCTGCTTGATTCAAAGACATTTAGATTTGAGCCTCAGCTTCATTTGTTAAACTAACAGGTCGCAGATGATGCCAGGAGACAGGAATGGAGGGAGGAATTTCTTAGTTCCTAGCACTGATGTCTTGACAATTCTTCTATGAATTTAATCTTTATATCATTTAATATGATTTAGAAGCCCAGATTTGAATTAGGACAGATTAATGGTCTAATCTGAGGAGAAAAAACCAAAAAGTAAATACCTTTAGGCAGCGATTTGTGATACTCTCAGTTGTTTAAGGACTGAGCACTAAGGGACTGTTGGATCTGAGAAACCTGTTAGGATAATGTGTTTCAGGCACAATATTCGTTCAACAAGCTTCAGACGTACAGTACCAGGTTCCAAAAGCAACCTCATCATGTGAGAAGCTGTTAGAATATGCAAACTGACAGGATCAGCTGAGTTTCTTGGTAGTATGTATTATACTCTGAAAAAGAAATTTAAAAAATCAACCTTCTGCTCCCAGTTTACAAAACATGCACAGTTGGGTCATTTGTTCATTTATTTTTAAAGTTTCAAATGGGTTTCTTCTGCACAATTACACTTTTTATACATAATAATGAGACAATATCAATCTTAAGCTTTGATTTGTAGCACTCAGTATCAAAAGTATACCTGTAACATTCAAAAAGTTACATTTACAAACTTGGCACATTGCATAAGATTTATTAAAGGTTTCGTAGTAACAACTATACAATATCTAGAAAAAGACCATGTTAATTTTAAAAGAAGTAGTATGCACTTTTATTATACAGTACAAAGTCAGTGTTAGACGTCTCTAAAGATGGCATTATTATAAATGATCATTTGATCTCTGTTTATATTGTGTCAATTCTAACAGAAATGTTCAAAAACGCCTCACCCTTCTTCCAAGCTTTTATCAAAAGTGAATAATCCTCAAGGTATTTTATAGTACAGAATTCATTCTAACAAAATATTTACTGCAAAGTCCGTGATCGCCAGGATATAAGGCTAAAATACGTGTTTCCAGCATAGCAGGAGGTAACCACGAAGGCAAAGAACTGTAGAGAAAGGAGGAAAAATATATGAGAAAAAAAAATAAATTTGAGAGCACTGTCATTTCTAAGGAAAAAAAAATAGTTATGGGATTTGGAACATGGAAAATAGCAGGCTGACTAAAATGGCACACGCTCACCTCCTGGTACTTGTGTGGCCATCACAGTCAACACTGCCTAAATTAGCTTATATTATGCATAGAAATGTGGGCCTATAAGCAGATAAAACATGGCACATTTCAACATTTTTTATGAACTCCACATTACACTGCCTCAGCATGGATGTTACAGACTGGACTGCCACCGCTCCTATACTTGCTGCTTTTAAAACCTGAGGGATAGTTCATGGGACAGTGCAAGCTCAAGCTAACGCTCCTGTGCTGCTGCTATGTTCCAGGAATTCCTTACAGCCCACCTGTACCTCAGGATGGCACACTGTGCATCAAAACAGCTTTGTTTACAGAGAAAACTCAGAGTCAAGTTCAGGCCCTGGTATGTTCTCAAAGAGCACTACTGATTAGGTTGCCACTTCCAGAGGTCCTCTACTGATGAGTAAAGGTATTCCTCAGTGACAGTGACAGCAACCACATTGTCACTTTGTCAGAAACTGATCATAGAATAAGCCTTCTATAGCAGGCTAGATTTATGTTTCTAGATTAAAACTACACAGTATCAGTGGTGTTGCTTCTGCAGCCCTTCCAGCACAGACGCACAGGAACCAAAGAGCAGCTGTGAACTATTTCAGTTGTACTGATAAGGTCCAGTTCAGCGCCAGCGCTTAAGTTCCTGTTAATCACTGCACGTTGTTCAAAATAGACAATGTTCAATATGGTCTTAATGATAATATCAGAATGTTTTGTGCCGGTAACTGAAGCAAATAAAGCTTCACTGCAAATAGGATTAACACCACTTTTCTGAGAGGTGAGCAATGACAGGACAAGAAGGAACAAATGCAAGTTCAAGGCGGGAAATTTAAATTAGAAATTGGGGAAAAAAAAAACCAAAATCACAGTGTAAATAATCAAGAATGGCAACTGAGGCCCAGAGGCACTGTGGAATAGCCATCCTTGGAAATACTCAAAGCTCGAGTGGACAAGGCTCTGGTAGCCTGATAAGAGCTAGCCCTTCTTTAGGAGGGGAAAGAGTTGGAGCAGATGACCTCCAGAAGTCCCTTCCAGACTAAAAATATTTTATGATTATACAGTTTTTCCATCATTGGCCTGGGTAGGCACTGCAGCTCTAAGAGAATGGCACTACTATGCGTGCATCCAGACAATAAATCTAGGCCTTTCAACACAGAGCTTTTGGGGAGTCTTGTCTGATCAAAATTTATTCTGTGGCAAGAAAAATTGTAACGACGATGTAAAATCTTATTACAATAGAAAACTGTAGCATTCTTCTTTTCCAATTATTTTGTTTCTTATTAAATAAAAGCTCCATCTAAAATCTCCCTAACAGAATGACTGTTGGGGATAGATGATTTGCTAAATTCTTAATCCACGAAACCCTTAATGGGTTTAGAAAGGAAGAATCTACATTTAATCGTTTATTTAGACACTGCATTAGATAAACATTATTAGGAGGTATTAGAAGAGAATCCAAACATCCCATGAGACCCTGAGCATTCACACACTTTGCATAAAACCTGAATCAGCATGGAAGCCTATCTAGCAGCAAGCAAGCTCCTGTCAGCTGCAGAGGCTGAGTAACAGATCGATAGTTACGAACTGCCCAGGGGAGAAGACCCTGAACACCACTGAAATGACAGGGGCACAGTCATACCCAATTCCCAAGACAAAAACAGAGCAGGTGTCCAAGTTCCTGTCTTCATGACCATATACCATAATCTTCAGACAGGATTTCTGAATAGTCTGGAGGACAACTACAGAAGCATGAACAGTCAGCAAAGTAGCCATAATTTGGAATTACTGTATACAACTGAATTTGACTACTGTTGCCACAACATGCAGGAAGTTCTTTTACAACTCCCTTAATACATTCACCTACTCAGAAATGGCAAGGCGCTTTTTTTTTTTTTTCCTAAATCTCAGCAGTAATATAGTAATGTCAGATTAATTAATGATTTGCATCCACTTTAAAACACTGGGAAATTACCTGACTTTTCAGGCATTGCCCACGCAACTCAAAAGAAAGACTAATCAAAAGCTGAGGCTGTAACAGGAAGATCACTGCAGAAACAGCAATAGCGCTCCAGGGCCTTCCCAAAGATGCTGTGTGTACGGCTGAGCCCACGGAAAGCTGAATGCATCTTTTCCATGTGCGTGCAAAGTTAGTCGAGTTAGTTTAAACTGCTTTTGAAGTTGTGCAAATGCACTGAGGTGACTTGGTGCTCACACAAACTCCATCTACTCTGACGTGCAGGCTCTAACCTCTGCCAGAGAGTTAGCAATAAATGGGGGCGGGGAGGGGAAAATCAGTGTGATCTTAAAAACATTACTACCTTTTCTGATGTGACTGTCATCTCCTGATGGAATTTCTAGTCACCTTCGAAAACCATGAACTAAATTACAGCTACCTATAGGTTTTGTGTGTGACCTTCCACATCACCCTGCAGCTTTTCAGAATCCAGAACACATGCAACTTCAACCCACACTTCCAGCGAGCCTCTATTTGATGTAACTTTATTGGACACAGAACTGATTTAAACAAAAAACAAACTCACAGAAGAAGCTGCCCAGCTGTTGTAATTGTGACTGTCCAGATCTTTGGTAACTGAAGATGCATCTACAATGGCAGCAATGAGGTACAAAACAAAGGCACTTCCATTAAAACACAGACCCTGTTGAAAAACCAAACATAAGTCATTAATATGCACATGCATTTGTCTTCCAACATTACAAAACTCTCTTCTGAAATACACTGAACATATGCAATGTGCACTAGAAAAGTGATTCTTAGCTATTTTTACCTTCTTCCAAGCTTCTATCTGTAAAGATTAAAATTTAGCTGTTTCGAAGATCCATAAACATTAAAGCACATTTTGGACAAGCTGTTTTCTCCATCACGCTAAATCCAGAAAAGCCTTAAAGCTGGTGTGCTGTGATTTTCCAAAAGGGAAAATAAGAACACAGTTTGGCTATCACAAACCAAGGGTTAGGCGGTAAGAATATGACATTACATGAAAAAAACTGAAAACCAACCAAACAGAAACTCGAAACCAAAATAAAACTGCACTTTATTTACATTTCTAATCTACACAAAGATATATTGTAGGAATCAATAAGGGGTGGCATATGAAGACTATAAAGCTTCCAAAGCTTTGTTTTCTCCCCTTCTGAAGACAATAGAGAAGGTGAATTTTTTTTTTTTCTTAGTTGTATTCTTCCACCTTTCTCTTCTACCTGTTTGTGAGACGAGAAAAAAACAGGTAAAACCAAGGAGGAGAACAGTCTGAATGGACTACATGGGTCATCGAGGCCCCTCCATGGCAGATGTTGTGTTTTCTCTTCCAAGAAGCAAAGTTAATGTCTCAGGGTACTTATGTTCATTACTGAGAAAGAAATAAAGCAGATAACACTGAGCTCACATAACACTTCAGAGAACAAAGAGTTTGTTTGGTTTTAACATGTGAGAGAGAACAGGAAAGGAAGAGAGAACAGAAGTCTAAGAACATGAAAGAGAAAAATGTATGAGGGTTTTTTTTTAAAGCACGTAATTTTTAATACTTTGTCCTTTACTTACTCCCTACTTGGTCGTGGTTATAGGAAGTTCATTCTTATTTAAAAAAAAAATCCCCCCAAACCCTACCCTGCTACTTCATATACTTCATATGTCTAAGGCATATGAATTTGACCATAAAGTATACTTTTACTTCACTGTAGCCATGTGTAATGTGATATGTTTTGCATCTAGTTACAGCTGCAGGAGTTGGAAGGTCAATACAGACCCAGTCCTAATTTTGTACATAATCAGCTCCCTTCAGCTTCTGGCCCCATGTTTGCACTCCAGAGTGCCACACAAATATAACCCTTAACTCTTGTCACTCCAGTTGTCTAAATGTTGCCATACTGGTGCATCTCCAGCTTACTAATGCTAGGAATACATGCCAATTTTTCCCTATTTATTTCACTAGTCACCAGCTCTGGCAGAATCTGAAAAAGAGCTGCAGCTCAAGATGAAAAGGAACAGTGGTAAAGAGCCCCTCATATACCCTTCTGCAGGAAATTCTGGGCAGTGCCTCAGAGCTCGAATGGAGTCCAAGGCCTGGCACCTGAGGTTTCATTCACACACTTAAAAATGGGTGGGGTTTATCTTACCTATATTAGATGGTCTAATAAAAGGTATTATCTCTATCCACAGATCTCGCCCTGTGTATTATCTGGGCATTACAGCAATAAAATATCAAACTGTCAATTTTAGGAGAAGATGCCAACAGTTGGCAGGTTCAGGTGAACTTCTGTAAAGCACTGATTTAGAAACTCTAAATTTGACTACCTAGAGTATTTGTTGTTGTTATTTTCAGATTTCCCATTCCAAAAAGACTCAATTACCCTGGAAAGCCACAAATCCCTGCAATATCTTGTCATGTAGAAAAGAAAAAAGAACATAATTTCTGAGAAGTGCTGCTCTGGGAAATAACACTGTTGGGGAAGATGGAATGCGATGCAAGCTGATTGGGCCTTTACTGCCAATATATTACTCAAACCAAATGGTTCATGCAAAATTACCATCTGCTTCTTAAATTCAAATTTACCAGATTTTAAAAGCTTCCATTGATTGTTTTAGCGAAGAACTTGCACTATTAAGGAGAGTCAGTTTTGAAGTACATCCTTTGGGTTAATTTGCAGTAAAAGTAACTGCATCTTAAGCAATTTGATAATGTGCTTAACCTGCAAAAAGTGAATTTATGACAGAGAAGTCCAGATGTAATTTTGGATACTGCATACAATAGGAACAGTTTGAGCTAACTGTCGCCTAAGGAGGCACAGCAATAACTAGCAGATACTTAAATGCAGGGTACTTCCGAGAATAGAGCAAAAAATAGGTGTAAACTCACTCACTCAAAGAGATTTGTGTCATGCTCCTTTGAATGAAGACATTAACAACACCTCTCTGAAAAGAAACTCAGCATTCCTCTTGGTCAGACAGGAACAACAGAGGGCCAACTCAAAGGCTGCTCCCAACAGCTCTTTTAAAAGCTTAGGGCAAAACAAGTTGGAATGCAAGCATCATTTATTTATTTTTCATTTATTTTTTCTTTATTTTACCCCTTAATATAAAAGGAGTCCACCTTATGGGCCTACGTTTTATGTGTGTATCACATATTATGTGATCTTATCTACAATATGTTTGGAAGTCGGAGCAAGGGAATACACTCGATATGAAGCAGAAACAAATCAGATCTCCCACATAGATCAGGGCCAACTCATTCCTGCGCAGTTGTCTAATAACAGGGTTCAACTGATGAAAGAGGGGTTAATGACCAAAGCTTTGTTCAAATGGATACAAAGACGTTTTCCCTCTGAATGTACTTTACTTACATCTAATGCAATGGGAACGCCCTCTCCCCCCCACCTTTAAATGTACCCGACACATTACTGCTGTAATTGAAATAATCCAACATTTCTATAGCAGCGTTACAGCCTTAATGGTAATTGCTGGTCGTGAAACTTGAAAACAGAAAAGCTATCTGAACATAATCCTGGTTGTTCTTATTAGTAATTGCTATAGCTGGCTATTTATTACAGCAGCAAATGGGAAGACTAAAAGAGTATTCTAGCATTCAATTTTAGTCACGTACACATTATAGCTGATAACAAGCTGGTAGCAACACAGAAGTCAAATACATTTTCATCATAAAAATAACAGAATTGTAGTCAATAATCTCTAGCTAGTAAAAAACAAACAAACAAATAAATAAGAACAGAACAGTATCTCACTATATGTGACAAATGTAAAGCTAAGATTTGTAGCAATTCTTGGATGGGTCACAAATGGCCAGCTGGCTGAGATGACAATGACTTTTAGGGTCTATTATCCTGAAGATCAGCCTGTTATGCAAATGATGTAAAAATATACTGTTGAGAGTTAGAGCTAGCCAGGTTTGTTCAAACCATAAAAACTGGATCTGAATTTTAAGTGCCTGTGAAATTTTTCTGTAATTACATTAGCTGTTTATCTGATTTGTTTTAAGTCTTGAGCTAAAAGCAAAGGATTGTGTGCTACATATTTTACATATATATAACTCTAATTTTCAGTAACCTTTTCACAGTAGACTACATATGGATTGTCAGACTGTTGCTACCTCTGAAGCACCTCTGCTTTTACTTTAGCAGAGGAAGACTCATGTTTTGAGAGCTCAGGTCCCAGCTCTAATTCACAGTGTTGATTCCAGTAGGGATTTCTGCTGTTTAAGCCATATGGCCAGGTCTGTCAGCTCAGAGGTAGCAACAGCCTCATTCTTCATGGGATGTAACTGCTACGAAGAGAAAAAGAGGTCATCACTGTGCATAAGTATCAGTCACATGCACATTATTAAAAATCAAGTCACTACATCAACCACTGAACAAAATGGTGAAACACCATAGGAAAAGTGTTTTTAAAGTGTCTGGGTATGATGAAGGTCAAACACCACAGGTACACAGCCACTCAGTAATCAGGAAAAAATCTGCGAAGAGCACAAGTACAGTTGGTTAACTATATCCACAGAATGCACCAATATTTTATTCTACTTGTAACCCAGCAAACCTGAAACAATAAAGAAGAGGTATAATTACCACCATGGTCCATGGCACCTGGGGGATCCTGGTGTAGGTCATTGTCATGTAGATGATCAGAAAGAAGACGGTGAGAACCCAGTAAAACACAGCTACAAACATCACCCAGCCAAAGGCTGGATATAGAAAGTATTCTGTTCCAGCAATCAGGGTCCACACCAGCAGCCCCAATACCTGCAAAAGTTACGGAGACGAAAGAAAACTGTTAGGCATCTTAGACCTCATACATTTATTCTAAGTCACGGAGTGACAGCACTGCAATTCACATAACCGTTTGATGAGCTGAGCTGGGATGCTACGCTGACAGAATACTAATCTAACGAAGAAGAACACATAAAACTTCTTTTACTGTGGCAAAGAAAAAAGGCATCTAATCTATTCATCTACAGAAAAAAAAAAATCACATAATATTCTGAGTTGGAATGGACCCACAAGGATCATCACGTCCAGCTCTTACGTGAACAGCCCATGCGGGGATCAAACCCATGGCCTTGGTGTTATTAGCACCACGCTCTAACCCACTGAGCTAATCTCAGGGATTTAGCTCACCCCTCACTGTTATGGAACCATACCTGCAGTGGTTTTACAGCTAGCTCTCAAAATAATTGCTTATTATAGCCTACTAGCTGGTGTGCATGAAGGTGAACACTACTATTTCACTGTCAGCAAAGTCTCTGTAGAAACAAAAGAATCCCAGTTAAAGTCCACTAGGATCTTCAGGTTCTGTCTGCCACAGACAGGGGTAACTCCTCAGTTGGAGTCCAGTTCCAAAAGGGTCCACAGCTGCAGTGTTGAGTGGCAGGCGCTACAGACACCAACCAGCTCCTAGGGCCTTACTGTAAAAGGTAGAAGTAAAATATCAACACCACTGTAACATGTAACCGTAACTCCAGCACAGCAAGTCAGGTCGGGAATGTCATTGTATTCCACGGTTCTTAAAACATCCCCCAGGCGACCTGACCCTAAGTAGTAGACAAGAACTCACATTCAGGAGAAGTCCTCAAGCAAACAAGTCTGGAGAAAAACCCTCCCTCCCAATCCCCAATCTGACAATCTGTTCACACCTAAGACACAAAGAAGTGCCTGAACCAGGGGTTTTAACATACTCTGTCCAGTCCTCTCTATCGTTAGGTGATCTCCAATGCATTAAGAGAAATCAGGAGCAAACAAAACAAAAGTCAAGTGATATGCTGGAGGAAAAAAAAAAAGTTGTCTGTTTTGCAAGTTGTCCAGCAATTAGAAAAATCTCAATTATAAAAAGAAAGGAATATTTTATACCTTAAAAACAGGCAAACACAAAAAAGGAACCCAACCCCACACACTTTAATGGAATCAGATGAGGAAACTAGGATGTCTGTATTTGAAACAAGGCTTATATCTTTCTGCTATCTGGACTACGGCAAAATTGCCTAGCAATGAGAAATAGGAAGATTACACAATTAAAGCAAATAGCACATTTAACAGACAGCAGCCTTAGCTGGACAAGCTAAAGAACCTTCTACCCCAATACTCCATCTCTAGCAGTGGTTAGTAAAAGACACCTGAGGAAAGAATAGACCATACAGTAGTAATATTTTCTTAGGACTACCTTCCTCAGCTCTCAGGAATGTGCAGTGAAGGAACTTCCTGATCCCATGGTGATGTCTTTGTAATCAATAGCCCCTGATAGAAGAGGATGGTTTTGCTACAGCTTTATTTGCACAAGAACTAACCCTATTCCCGTGCAAGCTGCTGGCCCTGGTCCCATTAATTTTTCTGTTGCAGAATTGAACATGTATATAATGTTTAGAGATTTATCATTAATGCTTACAGGACAAAACTATACTGTAAAAAAACATTTATTGTAATTGTTCTGGTTACTACCTTCCATCTGTTTATTTTATCTTCAATTCATCCTCCAAACTGCCACACAAACTTAACTCAGCCCTCAATTTGTTTTCGTGTGTGCCCACAGTAGATTCACATATATTTTTTTATTCGCCCACATCTGCACCCTGCATACATAAAAGCACTGCACAAAATGCCTGTTTCACGGTTTGTTTGGGGCTTTTGTGTCTCTTTTAATAGAGAAGGCATATAACGGTCTGTTTAAAAGTGTATTTTATTGCCACCATTTTCACCAACTCAGCAATTTCTCTTTAATAGGAAGCTCTAGAACTTGCTCAGACTGCGATAAAAACGTCTACTTTTCGCAGCATACCAGGGGAGGGCAGCATTGCCTCGTAAGAGCAATTCAAATAGCGCTGTTGGGTTCTTTAAAATATACACTGTTTTCCATGTGAAGTTATCAGTTCAGCAATGCTCCCGATAGGTCATGTTAATTTTACTTCCAACAGCATTTTACTAACAGTAGCAATTCAGTTAATAGGACCTCAAATTGCATGAACTACCCACAACCAGATAAAAACCAAGACAATTTTAGTGTAACAACTGTTTTAAGAGTAAACAACTTCAATAGACCATTTAGCTAACAAAATACCATTTTGTTGGGATACAAAGTTGTTTTTCATAATGCTCATCCACTTTAATCTAAACTCATCATTCAGAAATTATACCAATAAATAATTGGTCTCTGCTTGACAAATAATTATTAAAGGCATATTTATCCTAAATCTGAGTATCTAGTAAAAAAATACCTCAAGAACAGAAACTTGGAAGATGAGACAAAGAAATTAAACATCATTAAACACTCTGCTGACAACAGTGTTGGATTTTAGAACACTTTTAAAAACAGAAGTAGATTTTTTCAAAAAAACCCAAGACTACGAAAAGTCTTTAATACTAAATTCAATACAAATAAGATTGATAAGGACACCTCAGCTTATATAATAAATTATTTCTCCAAAGAGTGAAGTCTTCACAAGCAGCAAATTATTAAAATTAAAAAGGAAGATTCTGAGGTTACATGAGACCACTAATCTTACATTACCACACAACAAAGCAAGCAAGACATTCGCTAGAGCACTGGTATTCACACTGGTCACTGTTTTTTCCAGTAATACTCTAACCTGGTGTTATCAGCCCTCTTTCAAGATCATTTAAATATTTTTAAATGGCTGTACATCTCACACAAAGATGTTTAGCAAAGAATTGCTTTTAATGCATGCTTTTAGCTCGCTTGTATCAGCGGCAAAACAATTCACCCGGGCAATTGAGATGCACCACAGATGTTACAGATTTATATTCTTAACCAGTTCCTGCATCGTAACTTTGATGGGTTGCATATTAGAGTGCATTTGACATTTTCAGTTAGATCCAGATACTCTTACAGCATATTACTGGAGCTGACAGGCTAAAATAATATTTCAGATTTCTTGATTAGACCTGAAAAGGTCAGATCAGCTCATGGTCAACAATTCACTGCGTGTAGTTAAATGATATGGCAAATGGTTTCGCTGCATATGTAAACATACGCAATAAATTGATTTAAAGTTCACACTGGCTGTCAGCATCTGCAAAATACCTAAGGAGTCAAAGGAATACAGACATCTAGACAAGCCTTTCATGATTAGCTTGTCTTCTCAGCATGTTAAATACCGAGATTGCTTCTGCCGTGTTAAAAGCCTGTCTCGTAATATTCTGACTGTCCCTTACATTACACATTTGCTGTTCAACAGATCAGTACAGACTGGATGACACTTGTGTATCTGCTGGAGCTGAGAATGCTGCTTTTCCTACTGGTTTGATATCAAGCCTCCCCACTGGGAAAAACTGGACTGTACTCAAATGTCATCTCAATGAGCATCCAGTGTACAGGACCTGGCAAACGAGGGATAGGTACACAACACCGTGAAGCAAAGATCGGCAACTGAACTACCTGGGGAGTGCCCACAGTAATTCAGTGTGCACAGACAGTACACAGCCACCTTCACCGCTTCAGATCAGCTGAAAAACAAGGGGGAAAACTCTACTCTGTAGCCAGAAAAGGCCTAAGTCTCATCGTAACCAGGTAGGCTAGAGTGTATTAGTAATAGCTAAGTATTTGGGTTTAATTTACGAGCAAGTCAGAATATCCTTAATTAGAATTACAGGAATACACTACAAACCTGTAAAAAATGAGCCTGAGAAAGGGGAGGAAGATGACCCAGGAAAATAATGCGTGTGGTAATCGATGAGAGGGGATGCTGCGTCCTAAGACCGTAAGGGCTCCACCAGCTGGGTCCAATTTTTCAAGTCAGATGAGAGACAGGGATTTCAGTACATGATAAAGGGAAGCAGTTTTCCTTTGTTTATGGCAGTCTCTGATTTCAACTCAGACATCTATTGTGCGGTCATTTGGCTGCTGCTTGATCAGGTACCTCCATTACTAAAGTGCATTAATATGTCAAATGCACTAATGCATACTTCAGCAGTTGGCAGATACCATTAAAAGGAAGTAACTTTGTAGCAAAGTCCAATATTATTGAGTGTGCAGGTTTAAAATTAGATGCTTAATTGCATATTCAAAACCTTAAATAAGCGCCATAATTCTTCTTCAGTGTCGAGAACTCCAAAAGTATCAGATTATTTAGTCACTTTAAAAAAAAATGAAAAGGCTTTGTTGCCTGGTACATGAGACACATCTTGTCTCATGTCACTGGTACAAGCCATCAGGTATGGAAGCAGGTGTGAGCTTTAATCTGTGTATCCAGTTTGGCTTTTTGAAGTAGCTTAAAAATTGCAGAACAGACTCTTTACTTCCAAACTGCATTTTAAAAGGCTACAATGTAGAAACTCCTCTGCAGTGACGCCAGTGATAGGAATTCTCCGGCATTTATCCTGAGTGGTTAACTCAGCAATATGGTTAAAAACGTGTACACATCCCTTTCAGAGGAAAAAGAAGCTTCCTTGTAGCAGAACTGACAGGAAGAACAACCCGGGGCTCATCTATAAAAACAGGCTTATGAAATAATAATAATAAAAAAAAATTGGCATGTTTACCTGAAGCTTTTCCTGCAACCACAAGCACTGTAGGATTTATATGGAGTTGCTCCTGGCACAGATGGAAATGATGGCAGAAGGATCCCAGAAGAGTTGTGCGTTTGCAGCACGAACTGTCTCCTGTATGCAAAGCCACCTAAACATGGACAGAATCCAGCAAGTAGAAAGCAAGACATCTTGCCTTTTCTTCCCAAGAAAGGAGATTTATGTGTGGAAAAAAGAGACACCATCCTAAATTATTGCACATCATTATTTCACTAGTAAATCACGAGTTAGGAACTACCGCAGCAGCAGCACAAGCAGCCTGTGAATGTCTAAACCTCCATCCTCTTCTCCCCTTGGCTACATATCAGAGTGGTGGTGGTTTGGTTTTTAAGGAGAAAAAAAGAGGGAGAAAAAGAGCATTCTCCATTCTTCAGTAAGACACATCCAGGACAGTCAGTCAGTCATAAGAACAGGCAGATTTAATTGTATTGTATTTTACAAATAAAGGCCTACTTTTTAAAATTTATTTGTTCCCAGCTAAGGCTGAACGGAGTAATTGTTTGTATTGCATTTAAATACTGTCTTTATACCAGAGTTTTTGTGCTCTCGTACACCACCTACGAAGCGACACGCATCAATTCTGCCTTCTGCCACTAGAGCGAGCACAAGCACTGCCCTTTTTTTTTTTTTTTTTTTTTAATAAAAAACACTTTGGAAGGGGACGCTTGCGCAGGCTTCAGATGCCCAGCAGTTACATCAGGGCAATTCCCATACAAATGCTGATCCCCTGCAAATTAAAAGGAAAAGCTCAAAATAAACAATATGCACATAGAAATCTGTCACAAGGGTAGTTCTAAGTTCGGGTGTCTGCACACAGCAACTTTCACAGGTTCACTTCCGTACCAGGGACAACAGCAACATCAAATGTTAGTTTATCCACAGGCTAGTGGATAAATAAGTGGATTATAAGAATAATTAATGCATTTTGCTTTTTTTAAAAAAAGAGAGCATTGTGTAAGAAAAAGATAACATGAAAGCCTACAAGTATTGGGTAAATCAAATATCAATCCACAGTACAATAAAAAATGTGATTTGTGCTTCAGAGAAAAGGTGATGAACGTATTTTTAAGCTAGAAAGGTTCAAACTTAAAATATTTCTATTAACAGTAACGATGCAAAGATGAGGAAATTCAAAAACGTTTCTCAGCTACCTTTTTCTGAGACATAAGAACCTTGCTTAAGTGTCTTGGAAATGTCAAGGACTGTGTTCGTGTACTCCACAATAATCTAATCAATGCATTGCCTCAGCCTACTGCCAGTCTCAAACATTTATTTTTTTTTTAACACAAAACCTTACAACGAGTTGACATCAGCCAATCCTCCTCGCTATCAGCCGCACTGCACACCACTTTTCCTCCGTAAGCACTCCGTGGCATTGGCTGTTGAAAGCATTTATTTTGCCAAGAGCTCCACAGCAGAGGAAAGCTTTGTGATTCACCTGGAATGTCTTCTAGTAGAGACAGTTCTTTTCCACAGAAGAGAACTTGGGCTTCGCATACATGCACCAAAAAAAATCCTTTGCACTTATTTTGCTCTGAATAAAGGAAAAGGTTTGTGCTTTTGCTGAGACTTTTCAGGGGTTTGCCTTCCTAGGAATAATTTTAAAAAAATCCACAGTGCTCACAGAAACATGCCAGTGGTCATAGTGAACACAGCAATTTTATCATTTTTACAGTACAACTCTTAGCATCAAACTTAAGTGGCAGTTACAGGTCTCAAGTCTCTCCTACCTTTGCAAACACTTCCATTTCTAGTAAAACTGCAAATTCAGTTTCTTTTACTTTCCCAGAATCTCTAAAAATTGTCTGAATACCTTTTAAATTACTTTCAAGCAATCGGTTTCAGTGTTGAATCTTCCCACAAGCCTTCAAAATGTCTGTCACGCTCTTGGCTCTGTGACAGCACCAGCACATACCCCTCATACAGGTTAAATGGCCTCAAAATACTGGCAATACTCCCCCCATGGAGTTGTTTTTTAGGATAGATTTCCTGAGAAAGAAAACTACTGGAAGCAGCACGTGCCAGAATAGGCTCCAGAAGTATGTCTTCACTAAAGACTGAACTCTCTCACTCAAGAGTCTAGTCCTGATCCTATGACATGCCAGAAGACCTCCTGACCCAGGCTTGAAATGGGTCACAGCCTGCTGGCAGACATTTCATTCAATAGGGAACACACCTATTCCGGAACGTGAATTTTAAGAGCTGACAGACCTCTACTGCCTTTCCCACAGCTCCACAAAGCAGGGAAGTCCTCCCACACCTACCCCAAATCCACAGGAAAGGGTCCCAGAGCACCTTTCCCTAAAGAACCGGGGACCAGACCTTCCTGACAGTGAAGAAGGGCCAGTCCTGATGTTCAGATCGTGACGCTCATTATCCAGGTCAGCCATGCAGTGAGGATGTACTGAACTGGCCACGGCACCGCCTTGCACTTACAGAAGGATTCACACTGAGGGGCAGAGCCAGCCTGCAGGGGTGCCCAAGAAACTAGAAATTCCCATTGGGAAGAGCAGAGAGACAGAGGCAGCTAGCGGTTGGCAATCAGGAAACTTCTTTTTCTGATCAGAATGGGCACTGCAACACTGCAGCGCTGCCTGGGCATAAAGGCAAGAGCACCTGAGCAAAATGCAGTGGCACGCCCAATTTCATGTTACCTTAGTAAGTCTGCCTCCTATTAAAATGAATAAATCATGAAGGTACTCCTTCTCTAGCCTCCACTGTTGACTCCACTGAATGCACTGCAGCTCATGCATGAGGAGTCTTCTGAGATACGGTGCAGCTGGAAGCTCAGAAAAATAAGTCAGGAGTGGGAGTCAGTAAGGAAATCACACTGTCCATCCCAGCAATGTATTACAGCACTCCCAGGTTGCTTCACCTGAGAAATATGCATGGAATGTGTGAGACCAGAGCTAACACCACAAACACAGACATCTCACAGCAAATGTGTGAAATCACTTACAGTTTCTTAGAGTTTCTCAGGAAGTTCTATTAATAACTAGAGGTGGGATAGGAGATATTCAGAAGGTAAACAAGGAATAAGATTATGCTTGGGTTGTAAATTTTGTTCCATGTGATGAAAAATGACACAATGGAAAATTAGAAGCTCTTAGGAAGGGAATAAAGTAATAAAAACCTCTACCAAACAGAACATTTAACAGTGCTTTATAAATCAGTGGTGTACCCTCACATCAAGTATGTTCTGCCCATTCCTCTCTCCCATTTCCAAAATGATTCAGTTGGATCATGCAAGGCACAGAGCATGGCTCCTACAAGAAAAGAAAGTTAAAGTTGGAAAAAAAGATGAGTCCCATTTTCTGTCGAAGACTGCAAGAGGATGCGACAGAAGTCTGCAGAATGGCAGGTGGCATAAAGAAGGGAACGAAGACTGAATTAGGACTTCCAACACTAGAAGTATCCGCTAAATTATCACACAGAAAGTTGAAAAACAAACCGAATGAAATGGTCTTTTAAAACAAAACAAACAAACAAAAAAAAATCAAGGAGAAGAAAAAACCCCGGTACATAACCAAATTACACAATGCCATAGGAAATATCAGACACACTCCAGGTCAGTCCTGTCTGTATATACTACATACATACACAATAGTCAAGATGCAAACTTCAAGCGCTGGAAATTCCCAAATGTGCAGGTTGCTAGAAGCTAGAAAACTATAGCAGAGGAGAACCTTGCACTGTGTGCTCCTTCTTACGCTCCTCCCTATGTTTTCAGTATCAGTCATTGTTAGAGACTGAATACCAGACTAAACAGACCACTGAACAGATCCATTACAATCACCACTTCTGGTTTTAACTTGCCTTACTTTCCTGCAGAAGACGGTGGCAACCAAGGACTGGAAGATTTAAAAGTGTTTATAGATGAGGATGAGATGATTAAATGCCACATCAACATATCATTTCTTTCTAAAGTAGAATTACAAGGAATAATGTCAAGCAATGGTGAAGAATCTGGCTTGAATTATATCATCATATAATCTATCTCCTCAGCAGAGTGGTGGTTGATCATTAACAGGTCATTAAAATGTGTACAAAGCATAAAGATTGGTCCTTGTCCCAGGGCACTTTCCACATTAAATGCTTTAAAGTTTGAGGGCTGCATTCAGGAGCACAGTACTGTTTACCCATGCCTGTAAATTCTAACTCAACGCTTGTGTTTTGCCTGGGGATCTGCATACATAGAGTCATTTATATAAGTTACTGTACACCACGTGTATATTAACTTATCCACCCTTGCTAACACAGTGCTGCTCATCATTTTATCTACACAGAGGCAGCAAAGGACACATCTTCGTCTTTGCCCATAATGTTCTACAGCCTGACGAAAGTACCTTCACGCGGAATTCAACGTGATGGGCAGTCAGGAGAAAGACCTGAAACCTCAGAGCTGCTGCAGCTGACTGGGAACACAACTATCAGCAGCTCCGTCGGGGCCACAGCGTAATGTAAAAATAAAGAGGTGTGGTACAAAATGCTACAGGAGACAAACAGCCTGTCCTAAAAAGTACTTGCTCACCTCTCCGGAAGGGCACCGGGTGACACAGCTGGAAGGCAATGACCTCCGCAGTGCTTAATCTCTTAACGTCAATGAGAGGATCTAAACGTCAAGGAGAGGAGACGGCCTGGCCTCTTATCTAACAATCATGAGGGATGCGAACACAAGGAATGCTGCTGCTCCCTTTTCCTTCCACTTCAGCAAGGCCTGGCTGCGGCAGAGATCGCTCCCACCACCGAGCATTTCCCAGAAAAGAAAACACCTTGACGCTGTGCGCCAGTGCTGTTGATTTCAAACTCGCTGCCTCCTCCCAAGCCTGTCAGGAAACTGTGAGGCGGTACTGCTATAGCAAACACCGCAGTATCACGGAGCTGGGAATTGCTCACCAATTCCTGCTACGCTTTGCCCTCCAGCAGCAGAGAAAGGAAAATGTAATAGTCTATTAGAACCAAACACAAAATAATCCGCTTTTTCGGTTACTTTCTGAGGATATTTTCGCTTAACGCTGCTTTCAAGCATGAATTTTCAAAGCAGATAATTCCAAAGCAAAATAGTCACACAGAGACATACATGGCACAGGATACATATTTCTTTGTTTCCTAGTGGTTGTTTTGGTGCAGGCTCTAGAGATCATGGCTTCTGCAGGGAAAAACTTAAAGAGATTCAGTAAAAATACCTTCAGATTTGAAGCTAGCAAATAAATTCCATCCTCAGATAATTTTTTATTTTCAAAAGCCTGCCTATAAATCAAGATCGGTGAAGCTAAAAGGATAAATGGTTTTGTATTTCACATTCAAATATTAATGTATTTTGGAGCTCTGACTCAAAGTTGTAACTGATTTCTTTGAGAATTAACATTCACAAGTTTGTCCTCTAAACAGTTCTGTCACTGTACAGGCAGTAGAGAAACACATGAGACGCAGGACCAGTTTACTGAGTTGATTTTCAAGGAGTCCTATCATCAAATTCATGCAATGCCATATGATTTAATAGATGCCATATGATTTAGTAGATTCTAATTTTAGAAGATCTTTATACTATAAAATTATGTACAGATCTGAGAGCTCAGATTAGTAGGGAACATCACCTACTTAGTGGAAGGACTTAAAAGAGCTTGCAGTGCTTCTTTGTGGCAATTTAAATGGAAATAAAAAAAAGAAAACCTCATTGGCAGACTTTTTGAAATTCTTGTTTTGAGATCTGAAGCCGAGACTTGGACAGAGGCAGAATTTTCCACACATTCAACAAGAATGTCAGTTGATGATGAATTTCGTCTCTCAAGACAGAAAGGACTTCAGGAGTGAGCTGCAGTTTAACTGGGTGATAGGGTCTCCCCTCTTCCAGTTTAGGAGTTTGAGGGGGGACATTTCTTGGACGGTCAAGATGACATGCTTAACATACCACTTTCATTTATGAAAATGTAAACTGGTTCTTAAGCACATGGGAGGTTTTCTGAGAAGGACCACAGGCTTTCAAGTCAACTAGTAGAGACATATTTCTGGAGGTGGAGACCATGGTACAGCCCTTGAGCCCTGAATACGATTTCTCCTTTATAAAGCACACACACCAATTGATTGTACAGGCTTAACCTCTACATACCCCAAATACGTGTTTATTTTCATACTTCTGGAGGGTGCATAGCGAGGAAATGATCGTCCTTATGCAGAAAAATTAGAAAAAACATAGTGACTTCTAACTGTCAGTAATCTCATTTTACTTTTTCTTTTATCATTTTAACTGGAAAAGGTCAAAAGTAAATTCCAAGTTCAAAAGATACTGGGCCATTTGTGTCCATCCGAATGTGTCTTCCCCAGTGTGGCTTATTATTATTATTATTCTACTACAACTACCCTTGTTTCTTAATGGAGTGTGATGGCAGGAAGCATTTGTTCTTTCATTTTAATAAACTCATATACATGAAAAGTCTTCTTCAGCCTTCTTATTGCCTCTACTATTTACATATAAACTTTTCCTTTGAAAGAAGTTTTGTAGTACTCTATCTTCTTTCCTCTCATCTGCCCTGAAGATATAGTTCCTGATGGTAGAAAAATATCAGCTTCTCAACAAATGGCAATGATCTGTGTGAGTTACTTCTAAAAATCTGGTGCATGTACGAATACACCCGTGAAATACACACACCCGCAAAGAAAGTAATCTTGCCATCTTTTCTACGTTAATAAAGTGAACTGTTTTTCAAAGAGAATTCCTAACAATGGTTACTTATGAATTATGACTGATTATTTATGTAGCCCACTTTGTTTAAATGGTGTCTGCGTTCTTCAAGAGAACAATGCTGTATACAGCTGCTTTATTAATAATGTCACTGGCTCTTTGCTGCTATTTTTACATCTCCACCTTCCTGTTAGGCCATGTAAATACAGATGCCTATAATTAGCGGACGCACAGCATTGTTTTGCATGTCTTAGCTGTTACATTAAAATAGAAAGCTTACTACTTCTTTGGGAATAACTTTTATTTTCCCCTAAAGTTAAAAGGCAGAGCTGTAAAGCTAGAGATGATGCAATGGAAAATTCACAGAGAGTATCTGCTATGAAAACCTGTTGCTGCATTCCACATCCACTTACTATGAAGGGAAATGTTAACTGCTCATTCAAAAAAATTTAGAATGAAAGTATCTTTTAATTCCCAGTTGAAAACTACAAACTGATTTTGAACAGTACAGAATTTTCTCCACAATCCTCCAGGCACAAAGATTGAAACAGATCCCCTTGCCTGACCAACAGGTTTGCATTCAGATCTGTTGGTGTCTGTCTATTTAGAAGCTAATCGTACCTATTTCTATACTAAGTTCAAGGTAAAAAAGTCCAACCTCAGAAACCATTATCCATTTTTAGGTAAAGATTAAGGATTTTACAAAGACTGATCCACAAGTACCTCAATGAAAAATCTTCTTCCTTTCCTGGCAAATCTGTTTTCTTCTCTGAATACATTTTGCATTAAAAACACAGAAGAGCAGCATGCCTATAAATATTTAACACTTGCATATGCTGTTCTGGAGGCATTTGTGTTCACAAGTCAAAAAGGACCATTTTGGCCATGTGGCCAATGGTATAAAGGATTTCAACCTACAGCATGCTTTTTGGAAAGAGATGACATCTTGGCATAGACACTGCAGTGAAAAGATTCATCCTGTCTCTAAATAAGCTGCCATAATGCCTACTGCTCTCACTGCTGAAAAACCTCAGCCTCACTTCTCATCTGAATTTTTCTGAAGTCAGTTTTGAGTCATGTCCTTTTCCAAAATCTCCATCTGTCACCAATATATCAAAGGTAACTTTGAACTAAGAGCCATATTCAAAATTGTTGATGAGACACAACCGAACAAGCGATAAGCACAAATACTGACATTGCTTCTGACCTTGGGTTTTTTATCTTGTTTATATCTCCCTCTTTTTTCTTTGTATGGTAGTAGTAGGAAGAGTTTACTTTGAAGGAGTCAAGAATAGGGCAAATCTAGAATTAAGTTTTCAATAGAGGCCTATTTAACAC
Source organism: Pseudotriccus pelzelni (assembly GCA_035584735.1). Taxonomy (NCBI): domain Eukaryota; kingdom Metazoa; phylum Chordata; class Aves; order Passeriformes; family Tyrannidae; genus Pseudotriccus; species Pseudotriccus pelzelni. The sequence goes on along the minus strand of JAWMRA010000078.1, from coordinate 40,611,017 downwards.
TTGTTATCACTGTTCCACACTTAATGGTTTGCAGAGGTACTAAAGCAACTTTAAGATGAAGAATTACATGAAAGTAAAAATATTAATGCCAAATTAAAAAATTAATTGGCCCAACATGCAAAATGACTCTACAAATCAGTCATGCTTTTAGAGAGCTCCTTGTTCCTGTTTTCCGTAACTTTATTTTTAAGATTCTGAAGAAAAAAGTCCACAAGCCTGAAGGACTTCCCACAGCCTGTCCTCTCTCCATAATAAATACTCAAGCAGTGCACACAGCATAAAAGAACAAAGTGAAAAGCTCAGTGGGATACCTGACACTTGAAATTCAAACTACCAAAGTCATAAATTAAGTATATATGCCGGTGTATGAGGCAGGGTATAATGTTCTCCAACTGCTTCAATAGGCCTTGTGTAAACAAAGAACAGAACAACTGGCTACAAATGTCAGCTTTCTAATGCAAGAAAAAAAAAAGTCTCCAATCAAGGGGAAAAAAACCCCAACAAACCTCATTGGCTTATCCAGATTTAAATAAGCAAGCAGAAATTATTTAATGTGCCTCAGATATTTGCTCTACTTTTCTGCCAGAGGTTGCTGTCCTGCAAGGGTGACTGCAGACAAAGCTGCTCCTCAGTTACTGCACTCTGATGCCCAGCGTATTTGAGGTAAACAAATCACTGGTTTGGGGTATCACCACAGGCTAAACTGTGAATTGCAGTGAACAGCAAGGCATGGAGACCTCTTCAGCTGTCTGCATTTATGTGCTATCAGCCTGAAATCTGAACTTCTGTGTTTGCCTCCTGTAATACATAAACACAGAATTCCTGAGAGCCGCTGCTCTCACTGCATGCACTCATACTTCACTGTCCCCACGATACAGCTAATATATTTTGGGTTTTCAAGCATACTTGGTTCCATTTCTCTCTCTAAATCTGATTTTCCAAAACAGTTCACAGATGTGTGAACAGCTACGAACTACAGGGATTACTATGGATTAGTGAATCTCATGTGCCTGAAAGTGTTTAGAGCAATTGCACCTCTTAGTGGAAAGGTATTTCCCATACGTTCTCCTTCCAGCTCCTCTGCTGGCACAACACTTTCCTCTGGGAGACAAGCATGTTGTTAGACTGAAAGCTGGTACAACATATCTAGCAAAGTGTATCCACAGCCCCAGCATAGGCTAGAATTTTGTCCTAAAATTCAGGCAAATCTCCTCAGTGCAAGGTAAAAATACCGGACTAAAGTAGCACTGCTTGTTCTCTATCCCATCCTACCTCTGCCCATCCCCGTGTTACAGAGGCTGAGTCAGCAGACCAGGACACCGGCCCTGTCTCAGGGCATGGTCTCATGCATAGGCATAAACTGAGCTGCGAGAAGGGAGGACAAGGCTACTACACCTTCGGCCACTGGCAGATGAGAAAGGCAGGTAAATAGAGGGCAGTCACCTCGTCAGACTTCATCACCAGATTTGCAACTGTTTACCAGTCAACAGCCCCTGCAGCACTCAGGTCACAGCTCAGCCCAGGTTAAGGTGACAGAACTGTGACTGGGGCACCTGCCGGTTCAGTGCTGGTGGCCGTGACCTGACTCGGCAGGCAACCGGCAGTACTAATACCCCAAAACGCAGCAACTGGCTTTGCTGAAGGCTGTCTGCGTCTGACCTGCAATTTATTAGCAGCAAGTGATGCAGCACATACACCAAAGTTACCAGGAGGAGAGCTTTAGGTAAGGTAACAACAGCCAAGTTGCTGAGGAGTTACAGGCTGAGTGAGGGTATGCTCTGCACTTGCTTTGGGGGAAAACATACTAAGTATCTCTGCACACAGATTTTTTGAATAACAAGTCTCCATATCGCTCTGCAAGCTTACAGCTTTCCCTTCCCACCCAAGCGATTCTTATGAAAAACCCAAGCCTCTTCCTGCAGTTCTGTTTATATTATACCATCCCAATATATACAACCAACTAAATTATATTTACTTAGCTAACTTCCACACCTTTTCCCCTTTCTATTTCCTCAGATTTAGATTGCAGCTTTCTTCTGCCCAATATTTTCTTCCCTAAAATGACAATAGGGCAGATACAATGAAGAGGTGTTACCAGCCTTTTGTTCAAATACTCTTTGTTGAGTATTTCAGCTATTTACTGCCCCCTCAGAAGTTCCTGTTTTCCCACTGCGGGGGGAAGGGAAAGCCTGGATAATGACATGGCAGCTTTTTGTTCAAGAGTCTGTGTGCAGTCAGAGATATTTAGTACTTTTTCCCTGCAAAGCCCATTATTACTAGTTTCAACTCAAAATGGGAAAATGCTTTAAATAACTACCCACTCCAATATAATATGACTAAAAAAGTAGTTCTTTGCAAGGTACCCCTTTCTTCGAGCTGTAAGGTATTTCTATATCAAAATGCCCTCATCCACACACATTGGAAACTCAGCCCACTGTGATGAACTGTGCTCAAACACCGAGGCACGCAATGTAATCTCCTAGTGCCAACAATATTATAGGTCTTAGCACATGAAACCAAGAAACCAGAAAGGAATTAGGGCACTGAAAGACATCACAAGCTGGGAGCTTTGCTAGTTCACACAAAGAGAAAAAGAAGAACACAAGGCAAACAGGGATTTGTCTTTGATACAGAAGGCATATATCGTCTGATAAGCCAGTGATGAGGCAGGACAGCTATGGGAGACAGTCATTTAGACCGACATTTCTGATGTTAAGCTGTTTTGACACCTGTACTGTGAGATACAAGACTATAGGGAGTTTTAAAGAAATATGTAAATTAGACATGTGGGTTACAGTAGGGCATGTCTGGTGCTTCCCCTTTCATCATCTATCAGCTACTCTGTTCAAGCCAAAGAAACTGTACACACAAAACAGGTAAGCAACCTGATAGCATGACAGTGCTCTTAAGAATTTTGAGGGGAGTCTTATTACCAAGCGGGTTAACTGTGCCTTTTATTTTCCCAAAGTCAATTTTAGCACTAGAGGTCAACACAAAAAAAAAAAAAAAAAGGTAAAAAGTGTTAATTGGGCTCCTCCTAATCTGAATCTATTTTGACAGTAAGCACTCCACACAGGGGCATTGGAGAAGAAAGATCTTGAGGGAGGTGATCTCTTTTATTAGACTAATCCCTGGTGCTGGCAAAAGAAACAAGTGGGGAAAGTTTCTGGGCATACAGTGTTCTTCAGCGCTGAGCGGAAGGAACAACAGAGCCGCCCTTTACCAAACACTAACAAGTGGATAGGAAACGACTGTCGGAAAGGAGCTGCCGATCCTTGGGAGTCTGTGAAACAATATCAGCGCTGCTCAGCGCGCACAGCCTTCACGGTAGGCAGGCTTTCATGTCCTCCTCATTTCACGTGCGGATACGTCGGGATGACTGAAGTCAATGGGAAACTTGCGACAGGTTTTAATAGCATCAAGAACTGGTTCATTATAACCTTCTCTTCACGACAATATTGTTTGTGTACATTAGATCTTAATCTGGTTTTGTTCCCATCAGCTCATCCGGACTCTGTTTGCACCAGTTCTCAGGGTCATCTTCTTGTGTGTGTACACTGTCTATGTAACCTTACAGAAGCAGCAACCAACACAAGTCAGAATTAAACGTTCTTTTTAAACTCACTTCTCTATCTTTTTTTTTTTTTAAATTTAAACTGAGACCTAAATTTAAGACTCATTTTGAAATAAAGCTCAGCTTTTAGAGCGAAAATTACTTCAGGCATAGTTTGGGGTGGATTGGTCTGGGTGGGTTTTTTTAGTGGGTTTTTTGGTTGGTTGGTTTTTTCTTCCCCCCCTCTCGCCCCTGAGACTAGTATTCCACTGTTTAGCTTAATAAGAAAGTGAAAATTAGATGTAACCAAGCTTGGAGAATTCCTTCTCATTTGTTTCTATGTACTCAGTTTAATTTTAACTTGAGCTGGTAAAACACTTTACAAGAGACCCCATCTCACCTTTAACACATTATCTTGACTTCGGGCAAACATTTGCTAGATAGTTCTCTGTTACTGCATAAACAGAATGTCAAGTTCTTTGTACAAGTGTCTGGTCACGTTTCATAATTGCCAAAGTCTAGAAAGAAATCCCCAGTCTGAACAAAATGACTGCAAACCTTATTCTCCAGGCTAAGATTCCTACCATTTCTGCTGAGAAGTTAAACAGCTTTTTATGTTACGAGGTACAATTTCGTTGTTTCGTTTGGTATATTTAAAGAATTTTCCCTGTTTATCATATCATGGCAAGTTTCATCATTCTATTATAGTTCCATAGGCCTGTGTCTTATGTTCGAGATTAGTTTCATGCACCTTCAGATGGATGTTCATATTTCAAACAGAAAACACAGCACAAGAGAAGCCACCTCTTCAAGTAGGTCATTGCTTTCCTCTGCACACTGCCTTTTGAAGCTAAGTTCCAGTAACTTAAGAATGTACTCAAAAGAGTAAAGAAAGGATTGTGGTTTCCCAAAACTAAATACAATAGTTTCCCCAATGGCAACCGTCTTTCTGTCCAGTATGATTTTTATATGGCACCCAAGCTCATTCCCATGCATTAGGTGAAATAAAAAGAACACTAATAACATACTCGTTTGTACTGTGCTATATCTTAGTAACAGCACAGGGAAGGGGAAATATTTTCACTTTGGAGGTCAACTGTTGTAACTGTATTGCCCAGTCCAATGAACATGGCTTATGCATATAGTGAGGCTTCAGAGCATGTCAGAAACCCCACCAGAGATCCTGTTTTTCCATGCATCCTGAATCTCTTATATGGAAGAGCTTTTCAGCCTTTTTCTAAAAAATCTTTCATTGAGGTCATCACAAGATTGTTGTAGCTCTCACAATATCCAACTCTGCCCGACTTGCTTTATGCCTGTGGCTCAGCCTTTTGTTTTAAGGAAGCTTATTCCAGAAATGCAGGAACTAAACATGTCACAATATTCACCAACAACCTCCTAAATCACTGTATCAGTATTTCTAATATTTTTCTTTAAAAATTTTTTTGTCCACCTACAGCTCTATGAAATCATTAAAGGTGGATGTTTCATACCGAGCAGAGCCTGTTCCTTTGGTTGCCTCCCACATCCTCTCTTAAGACTGCGTTTTGCCAAAATCTCTTATCGCAGGAGCTGCATCTTCTATTGTGGATTTTCTCTGTCAAGTCTGAAGAAGAGCAGACTTTATGAAAGTCATGCAAAGCAGGTCTTCGGCAAGTTGCCCTGAGCTGCTGGGCAAGAAGGCTTGAAGGAATGGGGGTGAGGGGATGGGTGGGGACTGACAGGAAAAAAAAACACAC
>JAWMRA010000078.1:40585364-40605625 GCA_035584735.1 Pseudotriccus pelzelni | reverse complement strand
AAGAGTTCCAGTAAGAGTTGTGTATTTTGATGTCACTACTCATTTTGAAGAATGAATTCATCTTCGTTGGGAAATTTTCCTCCTTTGGGAAGGTTTAATCAGAGATACCACGAAAGATAATAGTCATGTAATTTGAGGACCTTGAAGTCCCTAGAAGGCCTTGACTTAAAGGTGATTGACATCATGTGAAAGGCCACTCTTAATTTCAAATGGTCTGTCACTTAAAATCTGAAATCATCTGAGACACACACATGATTTCAGATTCTTTTCTGTGCCTCCTCTATTTGTGCTTTTGTAGTGACTTTAATGGTTAATTTCCTTTCCTCTCGATAGCTAACATGCACTGACATGGACATTGGCTTGTCTTTCAGTCTTTTTTTTTTTCCCCTCATTCCATGAACCCTTCTGTCAGAATGTTATCTCTGTTTATTTTATTTTTGTGCTAAGATAGCAGTACAATCACTTAACAGGAGAGCTTAGGAACAGTCTCTTGAGATGTTTCCACCAGGATTAGACTACCTGTGTGGTATTTCTCATCTAAAATGCATTGCCTAGCAGAAGGATCTCATTGGCATCACTTGTCTCAGCTGCTTCAGGATTGCTGTGGTGTCCTGAGGAGGCACAGAGAGGATCTGTTTATTTAGTCATGCCCAGAATTAGGAATCCTTTACATATTTCATCTAAGAAAAACAGGCAGATCTTAGCCCTGATAATGCTTTCTTGCCTATCTTCCTTATCACACAAGCTCTGGTCTAGCTGCCCTCTGAAGGCACCTGGTGATTCATGGTCAAGTTATCGCCTTGCACAGAGCAGTAAATCACCCTTGTCTATCTCTGTGGCACTGTTGGGCATGCCTTTCTCATGTAGTCCTTAGGAACAGACATTTTATGATGGTGCAGCTGGTGGAGAGGTAACTGACATTTTGCTACTGCTCTTTGGTACGGTCAGATCTTCTTTGTGTGCTTCATAGAAATGCTGGGGTCTGTTCTTCCTGGTGATCCACCGGGAAGATGATTGTGATCTTCCATCACAGTGATGGAAAGAGGGGAATGAAACAGTAATTCTTGTTCAAGGGCTCAGATGTCCAGTTATCCACCAACAAATCTGTTACCCTTCTTTGGACTGCTGCAATTTCTTCCCTGCAACCCCATGCCTAGATTCTGGTGCTTGCCACTAATTACAGCCAGCTGCTTGTTGGCCCCAGCAGTGAAGACAAAGACAAATAAATGATAGCCGTGAATCTACACAGCTCAGCAGTCTGGGTTACAGGGCTAATATTCACATGGTGCTGCTGAAAGAGCTGGTGTAACTGCCAGTGGAGTATATGTGTAGGGGTTAGTGCTATCAGAGACCTTCCTACAGTGAGGCTTGATTCTGGCTGTGCTTATGAGGACATGGTAGTTTTGTGGTGAACTGGAGTTGTGGTGGAATTGTAGAAATTTTAGTGGAGCTCTTCCTGAGAAAGTCATGGCCTTGGCTTTAATGGGCAAACATGGTGATCTTTGGCAGAAATGTGCATCCTGACTGCGATGGGGGGAGAATGACCTCCTTTTTGCATGGGGCTTGCTTCGGAGCTTCCAGCACTAATTGCAGGACTTTGTTCCTATGGTGGCAAGTTGCCCTGCGCTGCTGGGAAATAAGGGTTGAAGGATTGGGGGTGAGGGGATGGGTGGGGAATGACAGGAAAAAAAAACACACCACAGAAAAGAGCTGGAAAATTAGGACTTGGGATAAAGAGGCAGAAGAGTGGACAAGAGAGAGACGGACACAAACATATGTTGAAATACTTGCAGTTAAGTATGCAACACTGCTGGAAATGAGTCCTTCACACGTCTTAATTCTATCATTAGTTAAGTATACAATTACGGTATAGCCTGTAATTATGTGACCACATACTTTCTCCTCCACACACTTCTTCAGAACTAATGCCTTCCCCTGCGTTGCTTTCTCCTTGTTTATTCATGCGGCCTGCAGACATGCAACTCAGAGCTTTGTATCTGCTTGGCCTCTTTAAAAGCACTGTGTTACCTGAATTATCTCACAGGTCAATTAATAAAGTACTAAACACATCTCTGTGAGATAAAGTAGTATGGGAACCCAATTTTACAGACAGTGCACTAAAATTAAGGTAAAAAGTGAATTCTTGTCAAATTTCATTGGAAAACTCTTTCTTTCCACAGCACTTCATATGGCACTGTACATCTTCTGAACATTGCTCCTACTGACTTTCAGCCACAGCTGGAAATAATCTTTTCTTTTGAATCTCAGACCTGAAGTCGGGGATTCAGAAAACAAGGAGTAGAAGCAAACACAATTAAATGTAAGGCTCACTTGCCTTGTTTAGGATCCCACAGGACTAATGCTGTGCGAGCAGAAGACAAAAATCAAATTTTCCAAGGAAGCAATTAGCCAGGAGCCCATCCTTTCTCTTTGAATAATCCCTTTCCTTACTCACAACATGACTTCCTCCAGTGCTGTACGCACAATATCCCAGTCACTCCCAGAAGAACTCCTCTGTGCAATGACCATGGCAGAAGTTCCTTGATAAAAATAACATGAGCACGCAGGTTTTGACTGCATTCCATTGTCTGCACACAATTCAATACCAAACCAACACTGACAGGGTGAACATAATTCTGCTGCTTTTCTATTTCCAAGACCTTCAGCCATAATAATGTTTTTAATGGTTTTGTATGTGCCCACATACACGCAAGCTCTTTGAAACATCACACGAGGTTACTGTGGCAAGGTACATCATGGTTTAAAAATTAAACTACAACCAAATCAATGCAAATTTTGCCATTTTTGGTGGGTTTTTTCCCCCCCACTAAGGGTTAAATAATAACACCACCCTCCCTAGCAGGTTTCACGACTGTGCCCTTTCTGTGGTAGGCTTTTTTTGCCTGTTCCCCTGTCCCCCAGTGCTTAATTCCTGCCTGCAACACTGTTCCCATTTTTAAGTTTCACCTACCGTTCCTCACAGTTCTACCAAAACTGCAGTGCCACATTCAGATACTACCTGCCATAGGAGCTGTAGCCTTGGGAATAGCATTACTGTTGAATGTAGGCAACATATCCATAGTAAAGGACTCTTTCTTGTAATTGCTGTACACACATACAGGAAAGGGAAAAAAAAAAAAAAGGAAGCCTGTTAGTGGCTTTATAACTTCAAGGCTAAATAAACGGATCTGTGCAAAACAGTGTCACCTTGGATATATTTAAAAATCTAGGCCTGGACATAGCAGTCACATTTAAAGGTGATGATACAAACCAGTCTTGGTTTTGGGTATGAAGCAGAGGTTCCTGATAGATTTCCTTTCAATTTGTGCACATTAGGCCACAAGCTAAACACAAGAAGCAATTACTAGAGTGTGATCAGAGATGTTGCTTTCCCCACACGGCCTCTTTCTAGGATTTTTTCAATATATTCATAACTGGATTATGATCTATCCAAAGACTGATGTCTTACTGATGATTACCATGCTTACTTAGTTAGTCTCGGTTCTATAAAAATCTGATTTTAGTGCATCTCATATCAGACCAGAAACACCTTGGTTGTCCAGAGCAAACTGCTGGAGCAGCATGCCTCTAATGATACCAATTTGTTGAAGCTGTTTTCAGTTTGCTTCGAAGATCTTTGTCTCTGCAAACCAGTTGCTGCATCAGCGTCATCTGCACACCCATTCCTTGCAAAAAGGGTCAGTGTAAACACTCAATATTGTGCTCTAATCTGGCAAAAGTGCAGTCACAGCCAGGACTGATCCAAGCCTGTGTAGTGAAGAGATCTGGCAAAGCCTGGATATAGTATTAATGCATGTAAAACCAAGAGCTTGGTCTCTTTAAGTTAATTAACATAAGCTTTCCTTGGACCAAACCCAGCTCCCACTGGAAGCAGTGACTTGATTCTTTCCTTACTCAGTCCCTCCTTCACTGAAGTCTTACCAGTCTTGTACCTGATCCGGTCGTTTCAGAGGCAGGTGAATCAGTGCCAGCAGCTTCCATGGGAACTGGCTCAGGCCACAAGGAGAGAACTACCTTGCCCAAGGTCTGATGGATGCTAAAATTTATTTGCTATTTGACCCTAGAAAAGAGGGCTGGGTCTTCTCTGCAAAGATACACTTTGTATTGTTTTCCTGGAGTTAAAAGAGGAACAAGTGCAGAAATATCACCATGTTACAATATGCACTTTATCCAAAATAAAAATTAAGCTAAAACCCCATAAATCTATATATATACATAAAAATGTATGTGCATATATATACACACGTATATATGTGTATATATATATATATATATATATATGTGCATGACCACTGGAAACTAAATATATGGCACTGCTATTCCCGGGGGAGAACAGGAAAGAACAGCAGGCTGAACAAGAAGACATTCAACAAACAAAAACTACACACTCTACGCTTTCCATTCTGAAGGGTTTAGGACAGTCCTCAAGAGAATTTTTCTGTGGTTTTGAGAATACAGTTTTTAAGAAGAACCCTTGAGCCACCGCTGCTCTAACCTTGCCTCTTGCTGACACACAGCTGGTTCAGAACAGAGCACAGAGCAGACACATCAGCAGGTTCCCCAGGTACAACAGGAGTGTTCCCAGCATCCTAGGGCAGGGAGTGAAAAGCAGCTGCTTCTGCTGCAGAAGCAACATTTTGTTAATGGACTCAGGAACTTGGGGGTCGTTCTGTGAATCCTGTGTGACTATAGTCAATTTTTGTCTGCATCCTTTCCCCGGTCACATTCTTACACTGCCAGCAAATATACATTTCCATGCAATGTATGATGCACTACTTTAAGATCTTCTAATTTAAGGTCTTAACAGTAAGTAATAAATCACTCCAAACAGAAAGCAGGAATCTCAGTGCAGAAAGAGAAAAAGGGAATATAACACAACCGGTGAAAAAAACCAACCAACAAACAAAAAACCCAAACAAACAAAAACGACCAAACAACCAACAATAAACCCACAACCACAAAGAAAAAAAGACACAGACAAGTCCAGGATTTGAATTCATTTTAGGACAAAACACAGCATCAGGTGTCTCCATCATTTGCGTCTCTGGCAATAACACTGCCTTCACAAGCAACTCAGTTCCCACAGTACATTTAACCAGGGATGTGGGAGTCCTGGGGCATATCTGGAAAAAGGCAGTTTCCAGGGATGCAGTCACTGTTTCTTTGCAACTATATCATTGAACTTTGTTCTCAAAACACGATGGTTTTAGCCTCACCATTTACCTTCATGACTCACACACCCAGCCACAGCATTATGCTAAAGTAACCACCTAAGAAGCTCTGCCTATTCCATTAGGGATAATAGGAGGAGTGCACATTTCACTGTCACACACACGCAGGCTACAGAGGCCCAGAAAAATTATTTAAAGTTAGTTTTGTGTGCATAAGAATTTGTGTAGGTACAAAAAAACCCAACTTTCCTAGACTTTGGGAGGGGTGAGAGAGAAGAATTTATTCACTATCCACCTAAGAACAAAGTTGATGTTTAGGTGTGACTTTAAAGCATTCTTCTCACGAAGAGATAACGACATTTCATACATATTGTACTTAACCTTGACGTATATAGGATATTTTGCATTTTTGACCTTTTGTAAAATCTCTGCATTCAGTTTAAGAGGCATTTTCACCCTCCTCCCATGTCAGACCTAACACTGTTTCTATTATCACTTGGAGCACATTCTAAAGGTTCTATTTTCTTGTGTCCCTTAGATAGTTCTCTCTTCCCAAGGAAACCCCCCGACCTTGTCCAGGAAACCAAAGACCTTTAAGGTAACAGAACTTTAAATAACTATACGATCCTAGAGGAAGATGGAAATCATATAGGCGTGTGTTCACTATACTAAGGGCAGTTACACTGTGGATTAGCAGTGGAACAACAGCACCTAAAAAAGGCAGAACTGACTCAATCCTGACTTTGGTGAGTTTTTTCTGACTAAAAGTAAAGGAGAAAGCTGAGACTTTATATTATATGTTTTCTTATTCATGCACAGGAAGATGAAGCTGTTGGATGACAAGACTGACTAGTACAAGATTTAGGTTTTTTTCCACTCAGTAATTCAAAGTGAATCATTTTAAGATCATGCTTATGTGTGTCTCCTCTAGGCAATGCACTTGTTCAACACGTCAGAAGGTGCCCTGTTATCGTCAACAACCTGCAAGCAGACACACTATAACTGGAGTAAAAATCGCATTATAAGAAGAAAAAAGAAAAAAAAATCTCTACTGTTCCTGAAGGAAGAGAAAGCCTTGCTGCTACTCAGGTGAAGAAAGGGGCTTTATGGAACTAATTCTGTTTTTCTAAGGGCTATTCCAAGAACTGGGTGTGAGGGTGGAGGATGGGATCTATACACAAAACTTTGAACTGTAGTCAGAGAGGGCATGAGATTAAATGCAGAGAGAGCTTTAAGCAATTTTTTTCTTTTAGCTTTTTATACAGTAGACGGTCCCCTGTATCAGTTGTGTTTTACTTCTGTTTTTCTTTTTCTTAACATTTCTGTAATTGTATTGCTAACTTAATTCAAAACTTAATTATCTGTAGGTGATTCTGATGCATCTCTCAGAGTAAAAAAAAAAAGGGAAGAAAAGCGTGATGAACAACACTTGGACATGTTCAGTTGTTCTGGTTTTGGTAACCTCCATATCTTAAATCTGACATAATTTTCGATATCTATTTAATATTCTGAGGCTCACCATTTTATTAGAAAAATAAATTCAACCAGATTTTCTTTATGAATTAAACATTCAAAGGTCTTGCATTTGAACAATAATTAAACAGTGATCAAAATTACTTTTATTGTCCAGAAACAAATCTGAACCACAATTTTATGTGGTGCTAATAAAGTAAATATCCTATCAGGCTTCTATTTCAAGTACCTATCTTATTCTGGGTGTTTCACTCAAAGAATAAACTGCATGGATCTGCATAAAGAAATGCAACTGTATTTACAATTTACTAAAATTTACACTGTCACAAGATCTCACTCACACAGCCTTCACACAAAATGAAAATATTTGTCATTGTCAAGGTCAAATAGCCATCACAAGGCTTAAAATTATTAGTGCAAGTTTTACGAGAGACTGCATCTAGCAAGACACTGGTGTGAAGCAACAATCTGAAGGAATCGGTGTCATCGTGCTAGAAAGTAAATATTTTTATAACTACATCCATAGCAACCATAAAGCCCTCCACCTCCCCAAAGTGATCCATAATGCTTGACCTGAGAAGCTGATTCAAAGCTCTGAGAAGGTATCGCTAGCCATCATTTATCTTGGCCATAAAAGCCTCAGGAAGATAAACACGGTTTTCCTGGGCCATCATTGTACAGAAAGGAGACATTCAAAAGACGCCTCTGGAAATCGCTACACTTGCTTCTCTTGAAAGGATAAATCCTCCAGGGGTAGTGATGGTTGTGCTACACTGCAGGAATAAGTATTCATTCTTCTATATGATATGTTTTTACTGCAGTGTCAACCCAGGTGACTGACATTTCATTTAAAGACTTTTTGTAACACTGCCTATGTCTTACATGTTACTTTTCACCAACAGATCAAAGCGTGCCTTACAAAGACTTGTATCCATATTCCTGAACGGATAAGTCATTCAGAGAAGTCAGAGATCCAGATAAATTTTCAGTAGTTTCTGGCCAGCTAAGGCCAGTGAATCCAAGTCTCCAGAGTCAGAAGCTCCTGCCTTGTCCAGCAAGCTTCACTACTCCTGTATGGAAGTACTTTGGATAAGATTCCGTGCACCAAGTTGCGTTTTACACCAGTTCCCAAAGGCCGCCCTCAGAAATCAGTGGCATTTTCTATTTCGCTCTTCGCACTGAAATAAACTAACTCCAGTCCTTTCCCAGTGAGTGGCAGGAAACCTTGCACCCCCCTGCCCAAGGAGGCAGATGTAGAAGGCAGTGGAAATCTGTCAGCACCAGGCAATTTAGCCTACACTTCAGGCTGTGCTTCTGTGTTCATTCATACTGGATGTGTGCAGCGCTAGACCACATGGCATTACAGAATTAAGCTGAACAGGGTTTGGATACATGACTCTATTACTGCTCAGTATGCACAGCCAGCCTCATCCCAGATTTATGCTGGCTCTAAAGCAGCTACATAAAGGACAGATGACACCTGATCCATCACAAAACCTGTCTTTATAAAGCTAACTCATTTTGAACAAATTGGAAACAGCAGACTGAGTTAATAGCAGACCAGTGCTTTGCAGCACTACAGAGAATCTCTGAGTAGGAGCTGTTAAGCTGAATTTACTGTGCCATTAAACCACAGTCTCAGTGCAGATGTCGGCTGGTTGCCATCACATGTGGAAATCCGCTCAGCGGTTAATTCATCTTCACAGCACCCGAATTAGGGATGTAGAAACAAAACCTGATCAAGATCCTTCATTTAAGGGACTGGAAGATTCAATTTACGTGGTAACTTTCTGCTTTTCCATTTTCTTTGGTCAAAGAATAACACAGATTTGCCCTTTGCCTACAACAGAGAAGAAGAGTTCCAGTCTCAGAGCCAGGAGACTAAAAGACTGCACTCCTCTTGCTGCATGCACATTGCTGACCGGCAATCATCAAATATTTACACAGCCCCACAGCACACACTGGGAACACTCACTGTTGTCTAACAGCCTGAGCTTAGCTGTAACACGGTATCAATGAGCATGGGGTCTCGCAGATGAGTAGCTGCAGTGATAACATATTACTAAACCAGTCCTCTTTCCAACACATGAGTTGGTCTCATTTGCAGGTCTGTAAATCCTTAGCAGAAGGATCATGCTGTGAGCTGAGGGATCAGTACTGAGGGTCAGAAACATCCTGAAGGGCCAATCTCTGTAGGCAGGCCACAACAATAGGAACAGGTAGACTTGGGGTACAAAACTCCATTACTGCTGAATATGCACAGCCAATTTTGAAAGAGAGAACTTGTGTAATGATCTTTTAAAACACATTTTCTGTTAGAAAAACAAAGAATATACAGAACTGGTGAAAAACGTTTGACCATAAACCAGTGCCAAATATATATATATACACACACACACACAAACTCACTGTTTGATTTTAATAACTGTGGGGTTTTTCAGTTAGTTCTGTATCAGAAAATTCACTAATGCTTTTCTTTTCCTTTAATTTCACAGAAGAACAGCTACTTTAGCTGCTTTAAAATAAGTAGTTAAGAGTTAAGAACCAGAAACATTATCTCAAAGGCACTATCTATCAGCACTTCTGTAGGACCTGCCTTACTGCTTTCAACTTCACATTAGAACTGTCCTCCGTTCTCTCAAATACATCATCACAAACCAGTAAAAGTTAATCTACATCTAGAGACTCCTGTCACCCTCTTTGAGGCCAGGAACTCACAGGCCGACCTTCACGCTGCTGATCAATAAAAATACATGCATAGAAGCCAGTAGGGCAGACAAAACTCTACACTAGCCTACAAATCAGGTAGAGTTGGTTCTTTCCAAGTTGGTAAATGTGTTCTCAAGTACTTATGAAACTTAAATCTGTCTCTAAATGTCAATGGACTCAAGAATCTCAAAACGGCAGCTGAAAGAATAATTTTATAATTGTTCCAGGAATTAGGAATGGCTGACAGGAAACTAAATCCCCCTAAAAACCATTATCACTGTTTAGAAAGGTAACCTGCACAACAACACCTGTCAACACAAATTAGAAAGCACACTTCCAGCAAAGAGTAAGCAAGAACCTGCCCATGCCCTGTGGCCATGTAGCTCAATGTCAGTGCAGTTGATTCAGTATGCGAAGCCAGGATAAATACATGACATTCCATCAGGGCTTGGGAAAAGCCTTGGGCACCTCTCTAACAATCTACAGTGGGATCACTCTTCAGATTAAGTACAAGAAAGGTTCATAACTGTTGTAATTACTAACTGAAAAGGAGTGGAAAAGAAAGCAGCTGTTCTTTCAAAAACTAAGACTTCGTTATTCACAGATCTACCACAACTTTGGCAGCGAAGCATCTCCTCTATTTAACAACCAAAACAATCACCTATCTACTGAAAAGTGATAGAATTCCCAACGACACCAGCATAAAAGGTACCAGCTGGTAGCAGGCTCTGACTTCACAGCCTTACCAATACTCGCCCACACAGCAAGCTGGCATCTCAATGTGCATCCTCTCTCCGATGGCATTGTTCCTGCCAGAGGTCTTACACCACACATCAGCATGAAGCTTTGCTTGGTTATTTTAACTCTGAAGTTAGCAAAACCAACAGCCCTTCCACTGCTCTGGTGAAGCACAATGTTTTCAAGACTTGAAAACAAATGTGGTCAGATAAGTTAATCCTTCCAACATCAACACACCAGAAACATCACATAGGAAACTCAAAGAGTTATTTGGGGCAACCAGCTGTATAAGTTACTGAATTATTAATAGTGTGGATGAGTAGCATTAAAAACATTGTTTTTAGGAGGAGATGCTGAGTATCTGTTGCTTAACACACTGAGGGCACGCAGGTCTGCAGAGGGATCCCAGCATTGTGCTGTTCACCACCTACCACTAATAAGGCAAGTGACTGAATCCCGAACCGCCTGGCTCTCTGTACATTCGTTTACACCTTCTGCGGGAGTACCTGAAAAAAATAAAATCACTACCAAACACAAAAGCTATTAGTTCATCTCCTGCTCTGCTTAGGTGCGACTAACCACTAAGAGCATAAGGAAATTGTTTTAATGGACCTAAAGTTGCCTAATTAACTCTCACACCACGGCTATCCGTGCGCTATAAAGTGCGAAGCGTACACAGCCAAAGTGGTTACGGAAACGTCAAAAAAATCACTCAAAACTCATTTTTCCGCTGCGGGAGGTGATGATGCCGCAGACGCCGCGGGAGGCTGAACAGACCGCGTGTGCGCTGTGTTACTTTTCCATTTGTCGATAGTTTCCAGGCGGGAGGTTCGTGCCCCCGCCGCAAGAGCCGCTCTTGCCTCCGTGGGCTCGTCCTTTCCCCGCGCTTCACCTGCGGGCACGGACGCACCGGGTGATGCACCGGGTGTGATGCACCGGGTGGGGAAACACTCCAGTTCCACGCCACGGCAATGCCGGGCCGAGGCTCCCCCGCCCCTCCGCGCCCCCCACCCCGGTCCGACTCCCGCCGCCCGCCCGGGGTCACTCACGATCTCGGTCACCATGAGGATCCCGGGCACGGTCCGCAGGAACTCCCTGTCGTAGGCGAGGGTGCTGGAGCTGGCCGACAGGTTGGCGGTGAAGGAGCTGCTGGTGGTGGTGACCGTGTGGGAGCGCGGGCGCGGCGGCTGCTCCTGAGGCGGCACGGGCGGCTCCATGGTGGGGCTGCCCCGCGCCTCCGGCCGGCCCCGGACGGGCGGCGGGGAAGGCACGGCCGCTCGCCGCTTTGTGTGGCCCCGGAGCCGCGGGCAGCCCCTCGCCTCGGCGCCGGGGAGGAGGAGGAGGAGGAGGAGGAGGGTGCTGGGCGGCCGGCCCCGGGCCGAGAGGCGGGTCCGGTGCGGAGCCGCCCGCCCAGGAGCCCGCCCAGCCCTCCCGCCGCTGCCCCCGGTGGTGCGGGGCATCCCCAGAGCCGGGGAAGGGGGCTCAGAGAGGATCCCCCCTAAGAACCCTCTCTTGACCTCCAGGACTTTTACAGGCTTGGATGCCGTCTGCTTGCAGCGCAGCCGAGAAGCCGAGCCGAGCCGAGCCAGCCGCCCTCTGTGCCACAGACTGTTTGGGTGAGCGCGGTTTGGGGGGGTCCAGCCCCATGTGCCCTCATGGTCCCTTCGGACTGTCACCCCTGGCTCCACGGGCAGCAAACGCGGAGCGGAGACGTGCCGGTGCTGAGGGCTGTTGTCCCCACTGGCTGCTATCGCTCATCCCTGGGAGAGCAAACCCAGAGAGTGCCGCGGGCATGCAACAAGAGTCCAGGAGGTAACACAGCCCTCTCAGATCTGGAAATGGGGATTTTGCTGGGCTCTGCCAAATAACCAAGAGACTGCATAGCACGCAAGACTTTTTAAAAGCCATGATAGTCGCTGGAAATGTGAAGTATGAGGTCGCTATTGGCCTACTACCTGACACTGTTTCTTAACCTGTATTTTGTATTACTCCTCCAGTCTGAAGTGTCATCTTTACAAAAATCAAACCAAAACTTTTCTGTGTGATTTAAGACCTTCTAGAGGGATCTTCCATTCCATAGAAAGTATGGGGTTTTCAATAACAAGCAAGCAGTTTATAGTAGTTTTCAATCTTCAGGAATTCTCATTAGCAAAGGATCTGCATGTGGCAGCTCAGTGAAAATGAGATGTTTTCCATATGTGTGGTGGCTATTGTCCTTGAATTGTTTACCGCTGCTCTCCTACTGGATAACAAAGGATGGATTTTGCGGTATTACCTTTCAGCAAGGGATTGAATCAGCTGGGGAGGGAGAAGGAAGGTGGCAGAGCTTCTCCCAGAATGACAGGAAACATGAATTACCCAAAGGAACTGCTTCTTGTGCATGATTGTGCCTCCACTCCCAGTCTAAATGTGTCACAGCACAGGCTCCATGGGCTTCTTGGAACATGTGTCTTGGCAGAAGAAATGTGGCAGTTTTGCAACTATGAACTGCAGGTCATCAGGACAAGATGACAGACACTTAGCATGATAAGATATATAGATTGTATAATTTTTTTGCGAGGAAAAAAAAAGACCGTTAGCAAATCATGCACACAAACCATTTAACAAACTTCTCAATGACGGACAAAGAATTTTACACTTTCTGGTAAACCCATCAGGTTTTGTAAAGTTACCGGCATTTCTGTGTTGATTGTGTTCCTATTTTATCCCTTTCTCTTAAATAAGAGCTGAGATTTTCAGGGAACAGAACATATCAGTGCACTGGTCTGTTTAGGGGCCTGCTTCAACTGGCTTGCAAGTAAAAAGTGCTTTATCTGATTGTTCAGCACTGCCAAGCTTCCTTCCAATGCCAGAGCCGCTTTGTCATGCCCCTATTGCTGTTTGTGAGGATCCATTGTAACAGCATTGATTTTCTTCTCTGAAACACTCCTGTCCTTTCAGTTTCCCACCTATAAGATCAGTAATCAAAAGTGAGGTGGAAAAATGTGGGGCTAAAATTCATGCCAATCACTAAAATTAACACTAATTTCAAAATGGTTTGAGTCATTCACATCACTTTCCCTTTGAGAGCTGATTTATTTTACACTGGATGTGTATTCTCACCATGTTTTCTGGATGTTACTCAGTGGTCTCATACTGCTGCCTAATTCTAAAACTCCATATTTATTTTGCTCCCTAAACTTTTGAAGGTCAGTGTTGTTTTTCTTTCAACCATCACAGTCAGAGCAATAAGTTTGTTTGCTTTTCGTCTGCACATCTATTGTTTAAGCGTCCCAGGTCCTGTGGGGGGAAAAATAGTATAACAAAAACACAGATAGGGAACTATTTGTTTTCTGCTTCAACTGTGTTAACATGGCATAAGTTTTCAATGTCTGTTACAGAGGTCTAGTATCACGACTAATTCAACAAGAACCAGGGGGCTACATTTGTGGGCAACTTCTCCAAACCCTGGTTGCGGCTCTGACTTCCCTAGTTAGCATATTTTTCTCCAGCAAACATATTTGAAGAATGAGTTTCACTAAAAAACCGGGTAAACACTCCAGAAGCTTTTCTGTATCTGATATTCCTGGAAGCAGATTTCGTTCTTTAACTTGACAACATAATACTTGACATTTTGAATGTTGATTGTGAAGCTCTGATTTTTTTATTTTGCATGCTTGCACTGAAGGCTAGAACTGGAAAGCCTACAGGGACCAGCTGAGCCTAGCTAGGTTTTTTTACATGTAGATAGTATCAGAAACAAAATAATTGAATGCTGCTGCTTGAACAATCAACCTTTTATTACAGAACTACCAAGAGAGAATAAAGTGGCCCATTTTCTGTATTTTAAGTTCACCTTTCAAGGGAAGGATTGGTGAGGCTTTTAAACACCAATCAAGACTGTAACCTCTTGTTTGTCAATTATTATAATGAAGTAAACTGTGATCAGTAAAAAATATGTAATTTGGTGAAGCCTTTAAATGTAAATGTTTTAGTAAAAGCAAAATAGCTGATACAAGTATTATCAGGTTTCTCAGTAAAGGGATTATTCCTGAATGTCTTGATATCTAATTAAGATATTCTTCCATTTAAGCTGGTTTTGTTCTCAAATCCTGAGGTATCAACATTTTTGACATTACTCATCCAGTTCTCTCGAACTACCTTCTTAGCAACAATCTGGCCAGCTGGAAGTGCTAATTAAAGTAGACTCACAGGCCCAAGGAGTGGAGCTGACTGGAATTTCCTGAACTGTTTTTCTGGTTTTGAAATACAGCTTCCCTTCCCCCCTCCCAAATCCTGAAATTTTACATGTCAAAGTTATTCAGACTATTTTTTAGATAAGTAAAACACATTACATATAAACGATGATTGAGGTTTTTCACTGGTTATCAGCAGATTTCAGTCAAAACCAAAAACTAACTGTATTTAGACCACCTAGAAGTGATCTACAAAAGCTAAGGGAACTTATTCTGAAGAGGGCAAGAAAGGAATTGTACTTTCCGTGGAACCCAGGTCATATGTGTGGAACAGGGATTCACGTCGGATGTCCAGGACAAATATTCTCACCTTTGACATCCCACTGCGTAATCTGAGGATAAGATATTTTCAGTTAGCATTAAATCAAGACATGTTTGGAATATTTCCTAATGTCTTTTTAGAATCTGCAGAGTGTAGGCTTTGAGCTACAAATGCATTTAAGTAAATAATTAATAACATATATTACTCTTTGGCAGGTTTGGACTGTATGGAGAAGCTGATTTATACTAACCCAAACCAGAAATACTTGATTTGGACTTCGGTAGTGACATGTGCCACAGGTATGCCTAATGATCAATCAAGGCAAATGTCTCTGTATATGAACTGGTATTTTGCAAAGTAAAGGTGGTTTTCATGATTGGGATACTTGGATCTTCTAATGTTGCTGTCACAGAGAGTGAACAGACGAGGTGCCCTTATTTTCACAATGGCTATTATTTGGCAAATCTGTAGCGGAGCTGTGTTTGTACTTGGGGTTACTGAACACAAGGTTTGTTTGGTTTTGCAGCTTGGGCACCTCAAAATTAGTGATTATAAAATCAATACCAGTTGAAACTACAGTCAAAGTAATGACAATTCGATCATCATTTCTTTACATGAAGCTTACTTGAATTATATGGACAAAGTCCTGAGTGTAGACACACCAGTCACTTTACCTGCCAAAAAACCTGGCTTAGAATATATGCTGCAATACAGATAATTAACCACATGCTGTGAACAGTAATATACTGACTTTTTATGATTTTTATTTATTTTTCAGTTATGAAACCCATTATCATGACACTAAGTAAATCGTTTGTTGATAGAAACTGTGCTAAGAAAAGAAATCCCAGAGTACATAAGCCATGTATTTTCTGTGCATTAGCCTTTCACCAGCTGTTTTATCTGCTCTGGGAATCTAAAGATCCCTCCCAGCCCTGAAACTCAATTGTGTCTTAGATACTGTGCTGAGGAAAAATTGCTTGCTTCTTCCAGAGCAGATCTGTACTTAGACCATTGTCCCTGCACGCTGAACACATACGCTTAACTTCAGGGCAGAGAGCACGTCCACTCAAACTAAAAAGAGTTTGTAATGAGAAGTGTGAAGTCCATGCACAAGTCTTCTCAGAACGGGATTTGTGATTTTCATATTTTGGGGCCAGGGACCTCAGGTCTGTAACACACCTGCAGAGCCTGCCCCTATTGTATTTCAGCGGCCCTCGGGCCGTCCTGCTCTCCCGCGAGCCTGCAAGCACAGCTCCAAGCACAGCTGGTGGCCATGCCTTCTCTCACCTGCAAATCAGGAGCCACCTGGATACACAGGGGTGTCCAGTATCACATTACCTGAGGAAGGAACTTATTCTGCCCTCAGCATGTCCGGGCAGGCTGTCCCTGAGGCACACTCATAAATACTTTTATTAGGGTCAGCAGTACGCCAGGGACATTTAAATATTCCTGTGGTACAAACACAGGCTAGTGATTACATACTTGAGAATATAAACATTTCCACTGAAGACGCATATGTTTTCTACTCGTTAAGGGTGGTGCTTGCCTAAGTGTTTATGTAAATCACAGCAGGTAATGTTTATACAGCACCCAAGCTCAGTGCAAAAACAGCTGGAGGAAAATATCACCTTCAACAATTGTCAGTGCCACATTTGTTTTTAAATGGTTAATGAAAGACTGTATAATTCCACTGTGGTTTCATCACAGCCCCATCCATGTTGAAGGAGAGAGTTTACAGCCACCTCAGCTAGCTTGCAGGCTTGAGTAAAATAACAGAGAGCTGTCTTGCTCTGCTGTGCTTGGTACAACTTAAAAAATGCGCCTTATATTATGCTAAATTATAAGCAGGTGAATTATGGGCTTGCTGTGTGCATATATACAGATCCAGTGCCTGGCAGGCAAAAACCTAACCAAATACTATGGCTGGAAGCTGAAGTTGGACAAGTTTAGACTGAAAACAAACCATCTTTTTAGTTTATTGTTGGGTTTTTTAACCTTTTTTTTTAGTACAGCATAATTAGCTATTTTTATTAAGTAAAACAGCAGACTTTTCATCATTTAAAATCTATAATTAGAAGCTATAGGTTTACTTTAAATATGCTCTTTACCAAACTTACATTGACAAATTTTGTGGTCTTTATTAAACAGAATCACAGAACATACTGAGTTGGAAGGGACTCACAAGGATCACCGAGTTCAACTCCTGGCTCTGCACAGGACCATCCCCAAGAGTCACACCTTGTGCCTGAGAGTATCGTCCCAACACGTCTTGAACGCTGTCAGGTTTGGTGCTGTGACCACTTCCCTGGAGAGCCTGTTCCAGTGCCCAACCACCCTCTGGGGGAAGAACCTTTTCCTAAACCTCCCATGACACAACTTCCAATTAAATCCATAAACTGACAACTTTGTTAACACTCTAGTCACCCAGCTGTACAGGATACATGCAGCACCAATGCCCAACACGTCACCTCCTTGTTCTGAAGCAGCAGCAGAATAAAGGATCTCATGAATCTCACTATGCCTGGCCAATGGCTGGGTAATGGAAGTGCTGTACAGGGACAATCAATTTTATATGCAGGTGGGCTGCAAGGTTTAAGGGTGGAAAAATCCTTATGCAGAGAAAGGAAAAAAAAGCAGTGGGCTGACTGCAGGATCTGCTGAGAAAGGTGGCAGCTGGCTGGGATGAGGTGTCACAGTGTATCTGCTCTGCCATGGGGGACTAAAAGGGCAGGAGAAGACAACTGAAAGCCTGGCAGGGCACTGACTTCTCTGGGGACTAAGAAGTGCAAGGAGAAGGCAGAAAAATGCAGGCAGATGTTCTATTGCTCTTCATAGTGGCTGGTCACGGCCATTCTGTTAGTATGGAATGAGGACAGCTATCCACTAACGGAAGGAAAGGAAAATATTAACCCAGGACCACAGTATACCACATAATGGTTGGGAATTAGTATTTTCAAATCAGCAGCTTTCCTTTGCAAGTAGAGAAGTGCCAGAAGTCTTCTGTGACACAAGGAACAAAATGACTCAATGTTTGTATTCACAGAGCAGTGTTAGACCTGAAACAAAACAAAACCAAAGAAACAAATCTCCCTAGCACAAAACACAGTCAAGTTCAACTCAAAGCAGGACACAGAGGTACAGACACCATTGTTTTAGAATACACAGAATTCTAATCATGGCTATAAATCATTGGATGCTTTCACAGCATTAGTGTTGCAGATATGCAAAGAACCATTATGCAAAGCTGCTGACACCTGGTAGCTCTTGTGTCAGTGTATCAAAAAATAGCTGCAGTGATGCAAGGCATTAGTGCATTCTCCAGTTCTAGGTTCCCAAAAACATCTATTGCGAGAGAAGCAGGAGTTTGAAGGAATAGGAGAGAGATAATGATGTTTCTGTTAGGGCTGCACGTCTTTATGGGGAACAGAGTGTGTTGTCTGGTCTAGCAAAACCTGCTGGGATTTTTAAATGAATCAGAAAGCCAAATTCTGTTAAATTTCTCAGTTTACTTAGTCTGCTGTGAAAATTGTAGGCTTTGGGCTATAGAGAACAGTGCATGGTATGAGACTATAGAACAGTCAGGGCATGGATGATGGGCTGCCTTTTGGAGGGACTGGGATTTCCTCAGAACAAAGGCTTATTCCATTTATACCATGTCTTGAGAAAGCTTATCCTGTCAAGTCATTTATCACCCTGCTAACTAGCTACTGAGCATGGATAATGCTTCTTTCCTAGATCAGTGAGGGAAAAGAGAATTTCAGAAGAAAGGAAGGTTTTCATTGGGGGATTTTAGGAGATTGGGAGAAGAGCTGATAGGAGTTAGGCTATCTAAGCTCTTTGAATGATGAGAAAAACATACCAAGGAGGATTTTACTAACAGCTTGTAGTGCAGCTAAAATACAGTCTTTCCACTGAGGACAACCTCATTACCTAGGTATTTAAATTACGTGAATTGGCACAGCCCTGTGGTTTGCAGTATTAGATGTGAAGTAAGTAGAGGATGCTCTGTGATGGATGTGGCTCTAATTACTGAGGTGAATGAAGTGCATCTTATGTTTGCAGATGTCTGACTCAGTGCTAACTATGACACAATTATGACATGAGATTTGTAATTATACAGATGTCCCCATATGCCCCCCAATGAAAAAGCTTTGTTTCCTATGAACTTTGAGGTTGGCTCAGCTTCACTTTCAAGAAAGTTCACACTCCACTGGATGTGCTGGCTGCAGTGGGGGTATTTGTAAGAGCAATTTACTCCATGTAGATTTTTCCAAAAATTTGGTATCTTCTGGTAATCTTTCACTTTGTCATGTTCACCTGGTATTGACCAATAAATTGAAAGACTATGAAGGGAGATGAGTACAGGTAGTGTGATAGCTTAACTTTCATCTCCTCAGCACATCAAAATTTAAATTTTATATATATATATATATATATAAATATACATACACACACAGACACAGATATATCCATACAATTAAAACAATATCTCTCAGAGTCAGACAATTATTAGGAAAAAAAAGTGGTCACTAGATATATCAAATATATGATCCTACAAAAGCAGTGTGATTCTCTGAATATGCCAATCAAATAATTACTCCCTTGCCTTCCTCACAAGGATTCAATCAGAGGCCCAGGAAACAAGCTGTTTCAGTGTATGCAAATGAAGGCCTTGCACCAAATTGCTGTGCTTTCTTTTTAAGTGATGCTCTGATTGCTATTAAAGTGAAGGACTAATCAGGGAGGACATATTTTTGTGATTCATTGTTCCAGCAGGCAGTACAAGGAAAAATATCGAAGTTAGCAAGGCTGCTAACTGATATATTTAAACCAGGTATTATTTTGATGAAATCTCAATTGCTCCAAGGAAGGTTTAGATATCAGGAAAATTTTTTTCACTGAAAGGGTGGTCAGGCATTGGAACAGGCTGCCTGGGGAAGTGGTGGTATCACCATCCCTGGAAGTGTTCAAAACACATGTGGATATGACACTTGGGGACATGGTTTAGTGGTCAGTATGGCAGTGCTGGGTTAACAGTTGGACTCAGTGCTCTTAGAGGTCTTTTCCAACCCAAATGATTCTATGATTTCATGCATACAATCATCCTTCTTGTGCTAGAATCCTACTTTTACGGGCTGTCTGAAATTACTAGTGATGGTTTTCTTGATGTAATTCATAAGTAAGAGAAATATGAGTAAGTGGATTACTTGAGCTCATCAGTGCTGAAATGTAGGATTTAATAAATTATCTTCATGAAGAGCAATGAACAACAGTGATCCCACTGTTCGAAATACCCTCAAGGGTTATTTCACGGTGCTTACCTGATCACAAGGTGAGCTACAGGTGACATCCTCCAGCCTGCAAAAATATTCCCATCTGTAAGGCAACCAGCAATAAGGAAGAAAACCAGATACACAGAAAAGGAAAAAAAATGCTGGTGAAGGCACCTCTATGACAAAGACAAGTATTCAGCCATGTGTTTTTATAAGAGCACACAAAGGGAGCTGTGAGGAGGCATGAAAACTGCCTCCTCTGTGTACTTGCTCTGTACGTATCTCTGCCTTTGTCATGAGTTTGCCTAGGGGACAATTTTTACCACACCCCCCACAAATTGCTCTAAGGTGAGAGAAAGTTTATGCAGACAAAGAG
>JAWMRA010000078.1:40530905-40585264 GCA_035584735.1 Pseudotriccus pelzelni | reverse complement strand
CCTCCCCCCTTCGCCGCTTCGTTCTCTCACCGGCTGCTGCCAGCTCTGACCTTGGAGGCTTCGTTATCTCTCTGGCTAGAATTCCTTCTGCAACAGTCCAAGCTCTCTTTTACAGTTTTTTTCCTTCATTCTGTTACTCATCTGGTCAGAGAAGCTTCAGTGCTGCTCCTGCCCCCGGCCCAGGACTGGGGGACCAGAGAGGCCTGGCCCCCCAGCTGGGGGGGCCTGCCACATCTTCTCTCTTACATGGCTGCCCAAGATTCCTTTCACGCCACCACCTTCTCTTCCGTTTCTTCCTGAAGATGTAATTAGCAAAGGCATCACCTAAACTGCTGATTGGCTTTTGTCCGGAAATTCATCTGGGCAAATTATTTTCAATCCCCAAGGAGGGGGACTTTTGCAAACCCATGACAGCCTTGAAAAAGAAAACATTATTTCACAGTATTTCATTAATGTGACTGAAAATAACTTTTATAAATGAAAACAACTTTTGTAAGATGAGTGACAAACAAATAGTCTCTCCTGAGCACTACACAGAGAAACGCTGAGTGCATGGTAATGAATCCCCTGGCATAAGTTGTCACAAAAACAAGCCCCCAATGCATTAGAATCAGTCAACAATGTTGGACTAAGGATGCAGTAAATTGTGTTTGTTCAAAGGCAGCACAGAAAATAAAAAAATTGACAACCCAAATCACCGTCAACCCCAAACACTCTGAATCCATATTAAAATGAAGATCAGCTACTTCTTGATATCTGCCTACTGGATTTCAATATATTTTGCTAATCATCTCAAGCCAGATAATGCTTTTGAAAGCAAAATAATCTTTCCAAAACTCTATCTAGCTACACAAAGCCTTGTGACTACATAAGCCCAAGAAAACTGCATTAAATAGAGATAAATCATATGTCAACACTAACACTTCAGAACTGAAAGCAGACTTGAAAGTTAAACGTTTTCACTGTTCCCTGTGTGCGTGTGCAACTCCTTTTTTAAAATGTGAATTTAACACACAAAGGCAAGTAGACAGAAAGCAGTCCCAGGGAATGACATCACTGGTTCCTTAAGGTATGCTCAGCATGGTCAGCAATCGCAGGAACTGCCTTCTAGCAGTCCAGCTGAAATGTTTTCATCCTGACTCAAGCAGGCTGCCGTGAATAGTTCAGGTTCCCTGCTTATCCACCGTGTAACTTCTGTGACAATAAACCACATTGTCATTTTTAGTGATGCATTGAAGGGGGACTTGTCTCTGGCCTGATCACCTGGTATGGAGTTCCCAGTCATTACAAACATAACGAGTTTTAAATCAGTCCAGTCCAATTCAGTAATTAACACAAGGTACCTGGAGCTGTGCTTCTCACATTTCCCCATATCATGTCTTTCCACTCTGTTTCCTAAAATCTGTCTGTCCATCCAGTCTGGGCCTAATGACTGTCCCAACATTAGACAAAGGGAGGTGTTCAAACCTCCCAATAGTTGTTTACGCTCCATGGATGCTCCCCTGGCTCAGCCCACACGCTGACATGACAAGTTCTACCTAAACACAGTCATTTCACACAAGTGCTCCTTGTGCTCCCAAATCCCCTACCTTCAATTTAGGATTGATTACAGCAGCAATGAAAAAAACCAGTGTTGCTGGCTTTGTGCTAGGGGAGAGCTTGTGTTCAGCACAAGTTCTCAGATGGAAGCAACCAGCAAGATTTTCAGCCCACTTGTGGGTCAGGACCTATTTTAGGTTAATAAAAACACATCTGGAGTCAGGAGTGTCTCTGGAGTGTTCTTGCTCAATTGCTTTCATTTAATCTCAACCTTTGGTAACACCAGGGCACAGCTGCTGGCAGCATTATAATTATTTGATTTCGAGATCACATAAAAACCCTAATAGCCAAAGTTATGGTTACCTTGCTCTTACCTAGGGCTCCCACTTCTAGCTCTGAAACTGCAACTGCAAGAGAGAAGGAAGATGGAATTTCAGGAAGAACTTTTTGAGGAGATTTACTTACTTTGTTACTTAGTCAGACCTCCTAATTCTGTTTATCTTAGCCCTGAGAAAAATGACAAACAGATGAAGGGGTAACCAACACTTCTGACTATTTCTCACTTGTTAAGTGCAGTATATGCAACTCTAAGGAGTTTGCAGCAATTTCTCTGGCCAGCCTTTCTCATGACTATCATCATGTTTTTCTGAACTCTTATGGTCCCACAGCAAAGTGAGTAAAGTGCACATTTCCTCTGTATAAGGTGTCTAGAATGCACAAACAGCATATTTTTCTCATCTTGGGAGTTTTCCATCTCTTGCCTGGAGAAGCGATACATGGAATGGAAGGGGAATTTAAACAGCAATTGCTGTGTCTCGATGCATTCTGATAATACCAAGTGTGCTTGTGAAATCTCTCCTCCACTTGAGCAACTGCTAAGCTCTCTGAAAATGACAGGCCAAAAGGGGCTGCAATCAACTCTCAACAGCTTTGTCTTCACTCCTCCTGTGTTTTAGTGCATGTTCTTGCATTACCATTCTTGCACTGGTTAAAACTGACTTGTGCTCGCTCCTTAAGTTCCCACAAGTGCAATTCTTTGCATTCTGTTCCCTCTCTTCTCCACACAAAGTAGACCTACAACTTACACTTAAAACAATTTACCGGTATGGTTTGCAGTCCAACCCCATTCCACTTTCTTCTCTCATTTCCAATCTGATTGCTCTCAAAAAGCCAATTGTGCCTGCTGGGGAACACCTCTGCTGCCCAGCATTGTCAAGGAAACCATGCTGTATTTTGGAAGAAACGCCACACCTAGGAATTGTGATACCTGGTAACTGCATATTCCTCTGCCAAATGGTTGCAGCAGCTGAATTACGAGTTTTAGAATATATCTTGGAATAATGTATAGTCGTGGATAAGCTGGAGACAACATTTCTGAGGGAGAAAATATTATTTCAGTGAGCAACGGGGACTAAGTACACTACACCTAAGTGTAGGATACTACAGCTCTAGAGTGGGAATACATTAGAATCAACATAAGCAGCTTTTGTTGCAAAGTTTAATGAAGATCATTCCTAACTACCGAGATCTTGGTGTGATCACGTACAGACTTAAGGCAGCCTGAGCAACTGCACCAGGGAACACCACCAAGAAAAAACTTGAGCTTTTCCTTTTTTAAAATGGTCAATATACGAATAAAGATGTGAGTGGCATAACGATTAAACCCAACAGTATGAAAGTTTGGAAGATTTTATTCCACTTAACCTCTGTAATGGCCAACAAACATAAGACAAGGCTGAACGCACATGTGCTGAGCCTTTTCTTCCATGCTGGCTAAAGCTCTGGGAGTAATGAAAGGTATTCCTTATCTACAGTAGCCTACCGCCTGAAAAAAATGCAGATAAAGACTAAACACAGACAAGGGAAGGCTGGCCTGACTAAGTGCTACTACTGCAATTACCACCTAACTTGAAGTTTGGAGAAAATGATGACAATTATGTCTATATTAAATTAAAAAAGCCCGGTAACAAAAAAAACACCCAAAGCATCCCTGTCACGTTCCACTGCAAATCTGCACAGTGAGTGGAAATTAGAAAAATCTCTAAATTGGGTTTAAATACACCACTAAAAACACTTGTACAAAACCTGGGCTTTGATCCAAAGCACAAGCACAGCCACGGCTGGCTCAGCTCAGCTATCACAGTACAGAGCAGCTTTCTTTGCTTTTAAGTACTTTGCTTTTAAGTATTTGGAGACTTCAAAATCTTGTATCGCAATACATGTCGGTTTATCTCTCGATCCAACAGTACAGGGCATAGGTACCACAAAAAAAAGAATAGCATGTTAAAAAAATAAAAAAGGCTCAGTTACTGAGCAGCTGAGATGCGAGTGCTTGTGTTTGACGTTTGCATTTTAAATGCTAGTATTTAAAAATGACGTAGATCAGGAACCCAGCCAGTGCTTGCTAACAGATTTGGCTTGCTTTCCAGTTCTCTCCAGCCTTCAAAAAGCCAAAAATCTTCAAGGCTGTATTTTCTGAACCTACCATATGCCTGTGCTCAGTAATCATCAAACTGAAAGGTATTCACTAAGTCCTCAAAAACACAAACCATACAGAAAGAATCTATCGTACTGAGAGCTGAAGTGTGTTCCTATGACAAGAATGGGGGTTATAATGAATCTAAATTTGGAGAAAGAAATGGCAAACTAGTTCAATTAATGTCACTATTATTTTCACCTGAACATGAAATAAGCACTATTTTTTACAAATGTGACATTCCAGAGTTTCAATAACCGGCAGCATGGATATGATACTGTTCCCCTAAAATAGTAGCAATGTTTTTGATTATCCCAAGCTAACTTACTGCCTTCCCACACACTGAGGACAGTCTGAAAGAAATGTATGCACTAGCTTCACAGCCAAACAGCTTTAAATGCATAGAGAGGCATTAGCTTGCACAAAAGCAGCTGAACATCAGTCCTCTTGGTGGCCTCGCTAAAACCCTGTGCAAAATTCCCAGCCCCTTACAAGGCTTATTTGTGCACACAACCATTCAAAAAAGAAAAGGCGGGTAGGGGCTTACCTGTATAGATAACCATGCGTTGTGTGCATGGACACACACCCACCTTCTGATATGAAAAACCCTTCTTAAGGTTCACTACAGAGCAGCACATACAGGTGCAGACACATGAAGATGAGAAGGAAGCTGGAACAGACATGAAGAAAAGCTGTAGGGTAAAAGACACTAAATGACTGTAATCCAGCTGAGAAAAGGAAACACAGTGTAGCAACAGCAGGCAGCAGCACTAATATCATAAGAGAGCAATGTGAATTATACTGAGAAGACTTTGGCAGCTACCCCCACCTAAGCAATCAAGAATGCTCACAGGTCAGAGGAGTACTTAATTTATCATTCAGTGATTCCTTCAGCATGAGTTACAGGAAGAACATACATTTAAAATCAGTAATTCATGCTGTTGCTAGTAACTTACAGAAATTACCAACATATGGTTCCCAATGTCCCTACAATTACCCTTCACTGTATCTCTCCGAAATAGATATTCCAGGTAACAGGTAAATACAAGAAATAGGTAAATCCAATTGAGACATGGGGAATTCCGACAGAGATACCATTCTGCTGTTCATCACCCTACTGTTCTCCTCTTAAAATCCAGTTCTGCAATTGCTTTCAATAAGGGCAGAACTAGATGGACAGATTGAGAGTACCTGAAATTCCCTACCCAAAGCATATTGGCAGGGATCTAAAATCAAGTTAGAAGAGACTGAGAAGAGAACCAGGTTTCATTCAACCTGAATGCCAAACACCTCTCCTTTGCACATGCTGGGATTGAAGGCAGATAATCTTCTCATCCATTATTCAAAATAGAAGGGTTACCTTTTAGTGCTCAGATTTCTAGCAGCTCATGGCAAATCACAGGAGAGAACTCCGCATGGCCAGGAGAGAGGCAGAAGATAAATAGTTCTACACTTCTAATACTGTAAAGTTCCATGTGTCCCAGGACAACATTTTATTTCAGCATCAACCAGCCACTGTGAAATCTGTGCACTTCATTCATATGACTTCAGTCTTACAATGAAGTCCAGGTTGGGAACATTATGAAGAATCATCAGCACAGGCCATTGGAAACTGATATCTTGTTTGTCACTCTTCTTGTACAGCCTGGCTGCTATTTACAGTCAGAGGATGAGACACCCACTCTGTACACACAGATTTAGTGAGAAAGCACCGTCTGTTCAGAAGATAATACGAAACAAAGGTATCCATCCTAATTCTCTTGTGATGGTTTTTACTTTCCTGTTGACTGAGACTAATTAGAATTAAAGCCTCACCCCTTTCACCGACGTACAAACTGACAAAACTGAGCACAACATGCTCTCATTATTTCCCAAGGTCTTTTAACTTCAACATACGACAGAAACAAACATTGCTGGATACACAATACAGGAACCCAAGACCTCACAGACCATATTGCCCAAGAGCTGAGCTAGTGGCTGTTGCCCTGTACAGGGATGGTCTCGGACGACAGGCAAGCCAGGGCCATGGGCAGAGGTGTTGGGCATTTTATAGCAAGCTCCTTCTCTCAGTTCCGGTGGATCTGCAACACGTGCATCTGGTGCTCAACTAGAACCATCTCCAAATGCAAGGAACACAGCGTAGGACAGGTGCAATCATATAGGAACCTCAGGAAATTCAGAAATAAATCAGAAGAAAAGTAACTGCGGAGCAGGCAGAATCAGCCACTTACCGACCAGTGCCCTCCAGTGGCTCCCACAGCATCTCAAGGAACTGAAGACAAGAACCTGTTTTCAGAGGTCAAAGGCACTGCAATTGTACCCCTAATGGACAAAAACGAAATGCTGACATCTGGGTGCCAAACAGCTCTTTTTAAAATTCACATTCTTGCATGGCAGCCTCATATCTGCTATATCCCATATCCACAAAAACCTACATTCCATCAAGTGAATAAAGTATCAATCTCAAACCACGTAAAATGAGAGAACAGAAACCAAAGTGATTCCCAAGACAAAAATGTTTATTTGTACTCTTCAAACAGGTGTACATTCAACATCTTTAAACAAGACCAGGACATATGTCTAGGGCAAGCTGAGTAAGTATCATCAGAATATAATGCCTTCCTTAATAATTAATGTTCATAAACCAAGAATTAGTTACAAATTTATGACCCCTTACACAAGAGTTAATGTTTTCAGTAAGACTATCCCAGTACTAGGCGAAACAGAGTGTTTGTAAAACAGGACTCTAATCATTCAGTTCCAGTACCGTATCACAGTTTTTTAATGAACAATAAGTATTAGTGGGGGAAAATTACCTAGTGCCAAGCTGAGCGCTCTCAAGCACTAAAGAACAAATGCAAATGGTGACCTATCTATAGAAACTGAAATAAACTATTTTAGTTACTGAAACCTCATTTTTTGTCTGAAAAAAACAAGAATATCATAACAGACTGGAGGAAAGAATTCCATAAAAACCTTTTCTCTGGATTTGCCTTAGAATATAGGCTTCTGTACAAAACAAGAACAGTTAAGATTTGGGGGGGTTCAGTGGTAGAAGTAGTATTGGAATAATAAAGAAATAATTTAAAAATATATATTAATTTACCACATTTAGCTTATATAGCCCTTTATGTATCTTACAAAATGCTACTGTTCTATATACTGCATGTCAAAAAAAAAGTTTATATATACATAATGTATATGTACACATATAAAGGAAAAGCCAATGAATTTGGTATTAAAAAAAAAACCCAAACAAAACAAAGCATAAGAAAACACACTGAAAGTTATGCAGTAATGAGGAGTGCATGCTCCATGTGTGCGTTAGTATAACAATGCTTCCAACCTCAGAACTTCCTCTTAAATGCCTAAGCAGAGTGCTTGCTCCACGTCAGCTCTACCAGTGATGTTCCCAACTGCCACAAACATCTGATGTTACTTAACTTCTGGCCATCTGTTATATTTAGCACTCAATCAGAAGTAAGGCAAAAGAACTTTTGACATCCCTGAATATCTGAGGACATTCATGAGATCTCCCAAAAACTAATGCAAAGCAATAGAGGAGCACAGAAATGGTACCCTTGAGCCGAAGCATCTTCCTGTCTACACAAAGCTGCCCTAATGCCTGCCTTGTTCACAGTAATCCAGGCTACCTAAGTTTGACAATTATTCCCAGGCATCCCCTGTGTTTTAGCAAGTTTTGAATGACTACTTAAAGCTTCAGGATGGGTTTGTGCTCACGATTTCTGGTCTAAGAAAGCCACTGAGAACAATGAAAAACAATTCTGATACTGCTCAGAGGTTAGGAGTGGATATTCAGAGCAGATGGACATTCTTGTTCTGTAAATCCTGATGTCAACCCTTGTCTCCCAGCTGGAAGAATGAGTCCTCTCTTTATGTACCTAGCATATGTTTCACAAAAAAAAAACCCAAACAAACAACCCCACACTTTAGTACACAAGAAAAGCAAAACAGGTTTTATTTATCTATCTTCTCTTGCATCAACCTTAAAAGGAAAAAAAAAAAAGAAGACCAACCAAGCCAACCCCACCGCTAAACTCCATAAAAATCACAAAATTTCCAAAACCAAAATTATCCTCCCTGATACAGCAAAGATGTCTCAAAAAAACCTCATTGAGATACCTGGGGCATAAAAGAGACAGACGCCTTTAAGAAGCTTTCTGGGAGATG
The DNA here is from genome assembly GCA_035584735.1 of Pseudotriccus pelzelni. NCBI lineage: Eukaryota > Metazoa > Chordata > Aves > Passeriformes > Tyrannidae > Pseudotriccus > Pseudotriccus pelzelni. Next base: position 40,577,058 of record JAWMRA010000078.1, on the reverse strand, counting down.
GGTCATAAAGGATTTCAGCACCCACTGAAGTTTCGTCCAGTGAAAGAGCAACTTCAGAACTGGGGAGGCCGGATCAGGACTTCAGTCCAGTTGACGTGTCAGTCACTGGCAGGCACTGAAATGAATGTAGTCATCCTACTGGCACACAAGCCTTCTGACAACACAAGCAGGGCCTACCACGGAATTCCTCTAGCATTCCTTGGAGTGTTGTGTGGAGTGCAACGCTTTGCAGCTTAGCTAGAAACGCAGCAGAACAATTCTGAGCAGTGTATCCTTCCCCACCCTCCCAACAATACCGGTGAAGAACAACCACAGGTACAACGCTAAAATGAACCATAGGCTCCAGGGTTCACAACCCCCAGGTCAACACCTCTGGCTTGCTTTGGGGAATGGGATGCTAGAAGAGCCTAACACCTAGGAACGGTAAGGGAAAAACTGAGAAATATAAAAATGCAAGGATTAAAAAACAGAAGGGGAGGTAATGATCCCCCTCTAGAATATTCCCTTTAAAACAGTGTAATTAAAACCTTTAAATTCACTTAGAAATTGATTTTAAAATAAGCTGACAGTTTCAACAACTTTCAAAAATCAAAATATTCTTCATTTGATTTCATTAAAATATCCCTGTAGCCCCTTGAATAACCGCTACCACTTGTTTTGCACTAACATTGCTTAAATTAATATAATCATAAGCATGCAAAATTTTAAAATTTAACTGCATATACAAATAAAACCAAGTTCTAATAGAAACATTCCTAATATTTCAAGGTTACCGGCTTGATTCCGTCTCTGATCAAAACCAGTGGGATTCTTCCCACAGCAGCCAGTGGATTTTGGATTAGGCCTTAATAAGAGACAACAAACCCTTTTGTTTTATGGTGTAGGGACACACTCAAAGTACACTTGTGTATATGAACCAGGTATGTAGTGCAATTTTTGTACTGCGTATCTTAAACCAGTTGCATTTTAGCCAGTAAAACGACAGTGACCGAGCCAACACTGCATGCTGTGCCCAACGAGGCTGTACAGCACAAAACAATACCTCTTCAGAGACATCCACCTTGCTACTGCTGCCTAGTGAGCGGCTTTGAACGAAGCTTAATGATAGATACATCCACTTGAACCCAGACATAAATTCGAAAGGCAGCAAGCTGCATTATTTCAACAGCCTGACTGATTTTACATGTGCTCTGGATGACTTTGAAGGCAGGTTATCATCTCCCTGACAGGCCTCCCTTCATAGCAGATTTGATACACAGCCGTGAACAGCGGAAACCTGAGGAAACAGAGCGGGGAAAGCAAAGGCAGCGTAAGTTTATTCTGTAATATTTTCTTAAATGAAGGAAATAAAATGGGGGGAGAAGAGGGAGGGGAAAAAGGAGAGATGGAAAAAACAATTTTTATTTTTTTTTTTCTATTTGTCAAGTGGTAACACTGGGCTGAAAAGCACTGGATAAATACAGAACCTACATGAGTCAGAAGCCCAGCTGGCTGTAATGGAGCCTGCAACATTCATTATGTATAGCACAACCATTAAGTGATCTAAAAAATAAATTAAAAACACTCATATCTTTCCTGGCCATTCTTACAGCTGTACTCATCTATGGTTAAAAAAGGATGACTGGCACATCAGTTATGCATTACTTCTGAGCAACGATTTGACAAGGCAGAATATGACAGAAAGAGACCCAAGAAGACATTGAAGGTCAAGTTTTTAATAAGAACCCAAAATGAAACCTGGATTTTGAAACACTGAAATTCCCTGTCTCCTTTTTTTTTTCTTTTTAATTGGCCACGTTTCCAACAATCCCCAAATTATTCAGGCTTCTCTGATAATATGAAGGCTTCTTACAGCAAAGACACTTCACAGAAATTTGTATTTGTTTTCTGTACCTCCTGGACAGTGACAGCCAGACAAGTCCCATTTGCATACAAAGCCTGATGAATTTTAGGGATTAATTACCTGTTCAAATACACATGCCATTTCAGTGTGGCCTTTTATAAGGAGCACTGGAGATAGTGAAATAGTTAATTTCTGAGTGATTCAGAATCCATCTGGACTAGGACTTTCTCCTTAGGAAAGCTGTCCCATCAGTCACTCTAAAGCTTTATGTAATGCACATTTCAGCATGAAAATGTGATGCACATTTCAGCACTGAGCAGAACCCCCAGCCAGTACTGAGTACCACATACGCTTGCCCACACACTCTGCTGTCACGTGTTACTGCAGCAACTCTGGTGTCAGCACATCACTCCGAACCAGACTCCTCAGAGTGAGCCAGAGGTCACAAGAGAAGCCATGAACCATCCAGGAGTGCCATCACACCACGGTGACTACTGCATTCTCAGGGGCACATATAGGATTTCTACTTGGCTCAATGCAGTATTTCCCCATTAGTGGGGAAAAAGGTGGGGGAATGGACACGGATGTGAATTCAGCCCATCACTTCTGTGGCTTCTTTACAAGTGCTTAACTCAAAACATAGAACTTAATTTTCACCTGAAACATTTTAATGTTCCACTGCAAAATGCATGTCCATTTCCTCTGACTTATTTTTGTGGAAAAGAGACAAAAATAGCAGCAATAGCAAAAACTACTTCAGGTCAATCCAACTGACTTGGGTTTCGGTTTTATTTCATCGGTGGAAAAAAAATTATCATGTAGCCACACAGCTGGTCTCTCAAATCCAAGGCTACACTACTTAGGTTGCAAAACCCTTACTAGGAAATCTGCAGGAAAAGAAATTTACACAAAGACTTCTGTGCTTCTTAACAAACCTCACCTTGTTATTGACTTCCTATGTTATATTGGGCTGGAGAGGGGTTGAATTTGCTGTTACCATTAAATGTAGGCATCAATAACATTTGTTATGCCTACGTGAGAGGAGGCAACAAAATATGTGAACCTTCTGAAGCAAAAGCAAGCTTCCCACAGCTTGAGATACAGTACTGGCAGTTACTTCTCAGTGAAGAAGCACCACTACCAGAAACCACAAGCGAAGAAGTCCTGCTGCTTATCACAGAGCACATTGCACAGGTCTGCCCCGCTTCAGGGAAACCAGTACCCAGGCTGACTGCAGGCTCAGGGCCAGCAAACCCCAGATGCATCTTATGCCTGAGCACATCAAGAGGGTGAGGTCTACAACTGTGGAAATGGAAAAAGTGATTGCACCGCTAACATCAACAGGCATCAACCCTGCCACCAAGGCTCTTCTGCTGAACTTGGGCACATTTCTGTGCAGCCTTTGGGGCTCCTTCGGTAGGAAGAGAGTATGAAATTTTACCCTCGCTACACTGCTACCTCTTCACTTCGAAACTCTGGCTGCTTCACTGTGTTTTGTGTTTTAAAGCAGTAGTTTTTGAAAATTACATTGAAAGTTGCTTTCAAAAGTCTTGTTGAATGAGACCTTGTATGAACAACTAACACACATGTGTTGGCATCCCAGAAAGAAATTAGCAACACTGTTTTCATCTCTTTCATTAAAAACACAAACTGAACTGTTGTATAATGCACTCTATTTCTTGTAAAGTAGAACAGGATATAAAATAACCAACCTAAAAACCCCTCAAACACAGCATCCTGTCTCATTTAAGAAATCATAAACAGCAAAGAATGAACCCAACATTTTAGTTACGTTTTTTCTACAGTTGGCTTAATTACTGTACACTGAGGAGACAGACTTAGGTGCCTTAAACCAAAGACAATATTAAAAATTTAATCATTTAATGTAGCTGATCCATTAAAACTAGACTTTAAAAACTGCTTTGGAAAAAGAAGTAACAAGGCTTGGTCTTCTAACTGGCTGTTATTTATTTCCTGATTTTGCCTCTTCTACGAACAGGAACAGATAAATGCATCCCTTAATCTCCCAAGGAGACAACAGTGTGTGTGCCTGTAAGAACCATACTTGTTCTGACTCAAATACAAACGAACAAAGCCAGGACAATCTGCTTGATTTCATACCACAAAAAAAGCCCTGACCTACAGAAGCAGATGGCAGGTGTTAACCTACAGCAAAGTGGAAGCCACATTAGTAAAGACAACTGTGGTGTCTAAGCTAAAATCCATGTGGTAGAATCAGCCACTCTATTCAGATGATCACCTCTATGGGTCCTTTATAACAAAGCCCCTCTACTTGGAGGTAAGTCATGAACTTCTTACTATGAAATGAGCTCTAGAGCCTTTTCACAAGTCTCTTCAGCAAGCTCTGCCTCTGTTTTCATGCATTTTATTCTTTTTACATCTTAGAACACGCTTGCTGTGCTTTTCTGTAGTGGCAGAAGGCAATAATCCATTCAGCAAACAGAAGGACATTCACAAATTTAATGTCCCTCTAATAGCTCTGTCTTCACCAGTAGATATTTTGAGGTTCTATTCAATTCTCTCTATGATTTTAATTGGGGATTAAGCTGCTCTTATTGCAGTGATTTTATTTTTGGCTATTACATCTATGAAGGTATCAAAAATGAATATGCAGAAAGAATTATAAAGATAAAAAAAGGGTATATGCAAGTTGTTTTATCTGTTCTTACTTCTCCAGCATTCCTTTCTGCTTCAGGATGCGATGTACTTCTGCAGAAGTCAGTGGTCCTTGCAGTTTCTGACCATTCAACATTTCTTTCTCTAATTCTTCAATAGACTGATCAACAGAGGGGAGAAGAAAAGAAAGAAAAGAAGGGCTATGATGAAGTTTTTAGAAGTTTGACATCATCGTCTGGATTAAAAAAAAAAAAACTTACTGAGGGTTTTTTCTTTCTCAAAAGTGACACTGATTGAGCATATATAATATTCTTCTATATTCTTGTTTGTCAATATTCTCTGCATCTCCCAACATCTTAACTCTTGAGCTTTTTTTTTAAATCACCCCCACCCTTTTTAACACCTTTACACTCATTCTAGCCTTGTAACACACTCAAAAAACAAGAGGAAAGAGAAGGGCACTCCATTCAGTAGAGCTAGAATGGCTCAGACACCTCTACCATTGCTCCAACAAACCAGGAATGCAACCACAGATTTCACCCAGTGAACAAGGTACCTTTCCAGTTTTAACGACTGCTTCCGCTACACGTCGATTCCGGCCACCGTAACACGTTGTGATGAGATCAGCAACTCCACAGCTCTCCAGGAAAGTGGCAGTAGACACCTGTCCTTTGCAAAATACTCTGGCAAAGGCGATCATCTCCATGAGGCCAAGGCGAATAATGGCAGCTTTGGTATTGTCGCCGCAGCAAAGACCATCACAGAACCCAGCTCCTACTGCTACTATATTCTAATGGGAGGAGAAAGGAGAAATGAGGCAATTATCATTTACAGAATCCTAGGAGGTACCAAAAGACAGAGTGCAGATGTCTTTAAGAACTGCAAACACTTCAGTAGTGAAAAGACTAGGTTGCTTGGGGTTATCTTGGTTTGGGGATTTTGATGTCTATGGGATAACCTTTAAAAAAAAAAAACCAAAACCAAGAAAAAAAAACATGACAAGCCTTACATTACTAAGTATTTCCAAGGATAAAAGCATAGTTAAAGCTCTGGCACAAGTTGCCCCCAAGGCTGTGGAGCTCTTATTATTGACTGTATTTAAGAACAGGTTGTACTACACCAGAACAAGGTTTTAGCTAGATAGAGCCATTCCTGCCCTGAGGTGCGGGTAAAGTTCGACTGACAGCCCATAGTCCTTTCATCCAGGTTTTCTTTATGATTAAGTAATACTACATCTACGGAACACTGACATTCTAAGGGAACAAATTCAGCCAAGGCAATAGTGTCCAGCCCTTTCAAGTATGCAGAATTCCTGTAACAGTAACAGTTAATCAAGGATTCCCAGAAGGTTCATGACACGGGATAAACTTTGTTAGCAAAAGGAGTGTTTGGTTTTTTCCTTAGACCTGCTGACAGCATTCTACAAAGAATGTGCTGTTTCTTCATGAACAATCAGCTATATCATCTCTTCTTTGGTTTAAGGACATAAAGATTAGATGAGATACATTTGAGTGAAGTGGCTATAAAAACTATTTCCTAGCCTGGGAGTCAGAGCAGAGACTAGCCATGGTTCCACTGCCCCAACCAAAAAAACCCAAACCCCACAACAAACTGTACCAAACCCCGAAAAAAAAGATAGTATTCTGGCATATTGATAAAGCAAACAAGGAAGTAATGGATGTAGTAATATATTTTTGCATGCAACAGCAGCAGTGACTTCAACAGAAAGCACAGGAGAATGAACATTATGGCACCTCATGTAGCACCTGATGCAAGGAAAAAAATAAAATCAACCAACCAAACCAACTTTAACTGTTGATGAAGAAAGAGCAATAGTCAGAAGTTGCAAATGAAAGCAACCAACTGTTTAACAGCTGGTTTGGTTTGGTTTTTTGGACTGTAAGAACTACAAATGCCAGACAGCTGCAGAGCTGTGTGGCCAGTCATGGCTAGGTGACTCCAAATCAAATGAGGTCAGAGGATCAGTCACTGCTTTTTGAGCAGCTAGCTGAGGCCTAAAGGTGACCCTAAAAGTTGCAGACAGATCTCTCAACACCAAACCTGAAGCAGCCAAAGACAGTCAGCTTTTAAAACTGGTACTTTAGATCACCTTGGCTTAAATCTTGGCTGCGGTTATTCAGTCAAGGTACGTTTTCATCAGACACCTTTTGAAGAGGTGATATTTGTTCATTAGGTGGCAGAGCAAGAAGAAGTCAAACAGATATTTAAGAAGTTTTCAGACTGGATGACCCATTTAAATGCATTTTACATATGTGATGTCTGCATGTATTTAGTGCTCAGCTAAAAACAAAAATGTATTTGAGCAGCCTCTGAGCTTTTTCCATATACTTCTTGAACACTCCAATACTAAAGTTTCCCATTCCCTCCAACTTTGTCTCCTTGACTTTCCTCTCCACTTTAAAGCAGCCTACCTGATCATAATATACAATACAATTTGACCATGGTATTTTGTTGTCTACTTCCACCTTTTGCAAAGTTTGTCTTTGGAGCAACAGAAATACTCTTTTAACCAAGTCGTACCAGGACTAGTTACTTCAGAGGAAATGGTGTGGGGAACAAAGGAAGCTGTGAGTTCAGCTCTAAAACACTAAGCTCCTTGTTTGTACAATGTCCCCATTGTATGTTCTTAATGCAGTTTGCAAATAACGAGGACACAAGACAACTGATTATGCTCTAGAACACACACCCATGCCTAGGAGACTCTTATATCCTGGTCTACATAACCCTCGGGCCACAACTATGAATTTACAAGGTCTACCATCTGGTTTCATTTAAATCCTTGAAGAATATCCGACAACTGCCTTGTGTCTAATACACTGCAGAGAACTAATTATACCACACTGAAAGTTACACCTTACTCCAAGATGAGCCACTCCTTTTAAAAACAAAACAACAACAACAAAAAAATCTCACAAAACTTACAACTGAGTCATCCTTCAGCCCAAAACAAGACCAAAACAGGCAGTTTGGTACTTGAAATCCCTGGGTGTAGGCAGTAAGCTGAGTTTGTTTGAGGAAGATGCATAAGCAAAAGACAAATGGACACACAAGAGCCTAATGGCACTAGCACTACAGTGATCCTCTGAGCAGCACTCTGCGGGGGACAGAACCGTGTTGAGATCTGGCAAAAATATCTTTCTGTGTCTCATATGGTTGATCCAGAATGCTGTCACTGCCAAAGCCTACACCTGAAGCGCCCTGGCTTCAGCAGGAATAGAGTTCATTTTCCCCTTAGTAGCTGGTACAGTGCTGTGTTTGGAATGCAGTATGAGAATAACATTGATAACATGCAGATGGTTTTGGCTGTTGCTGAGCAGTGCTTGCTCTGAGTCAAGGACTTTTCAGTGTCTCATGCTTTGCCAGTGAGGAGGTGCACAGAAAGCTGGGGAGGAACATAAATCAGGACAGCTAATCTGAACTGGCCAAAGGGATATTCCATACCATAGAACCCAGCATATCAACTGGGGGCAATTGGCCAGGAGCCACCAATCACTGCTCAGGGACAGTGGGTGGTGAGCAACTGCTGTTGCTTTGTTTTGCTTTTTGTTTGTTTTTTGCTGCACTGCTTGTTTTTCTTGGGTTTTCTCTCTCTCCTTTTCCTTACAATTACTATTACTATTGTTGTCATTGTTATTATATTTTACTTTATTTCAGTTATTAACCTGTTCTTATCTCAACCCTTGAATTTTACTTTTTTTCCCCTTGACTCTCCTGCCCATCCCAGTGAGTCGGGAGGCGGTGAGAAAATGGCTGTATGGTACATACATAGGTGCCAGGTGGGATTAAACCACCTCTTGCAGTTACAAGAATTCCTGCAAATGCAAAGGGTGTATAATTGCAAGTGGCGGGAGCCAATGTTTCTGTGAGCTTAAAAACTGACAGTATTTGCATACACATGTGGGAGTCTAAGAGTCCAGTGAGCAAGGGCCTACCTGTTGTTCCAAAGGTTCAAAAATACTGCCACAATATAACCCCAAAATTACTGCAACACAGTGCTTCTCCTGGCCTGAGGGATTCAAAGCTCTCAAACCCACTCTACGCTTGAGCAAACACATTTCCCCTGTCTTGGCATTAACAGCTTTTTACATTAAAGCACTCATACTGTAAGTAAGATGCACAGGGTATTTTTATATTGCATATGGTTTTAAGGTACTAAAAACTTTGCCCTAACAGGCGAGTCCTTAGATGGTCTGGTCCAGAAGCTGGAGCTAGCCCTAGTCCTACTTATTCCAGAACACGAGCAAGGAATGGATTCAGTTACTTTATCACTGGATAGTGAAGCTATGCTCTGGAAAAGAAATGCTGATGCCAGGCAGTGCTCACAGTATATGTCAGAACAAATGAGAAGAAGTGTCTTTTACTTGCATGTGACCTGCTGCAAACATGCCAGAGGTCACAAATGCAAGGTCAACAGATAACCAAGAAAACAAGGACAAGTCTGCCGACAGATTGTTCTCTTACACAGTCAGTGCTCAGAACTATCAAACTTACAGTTCTCAGAATGTTTGTGGAGAGCTCATGAAGACAAATTCAGCAGCCATTTCTGAGGCAACCCTTACCTCTCCATAATTAAATGGATCAATAAGAGAACTAAGCAGAAACATTATTTCACCTGGGATGTCCAGCCTTCCTTGAAGTAGCATCACAGCTCAGCCCAGCCTGCTTTCCCTCTGCTTATACATCAACTTGGAGAAGCTCCTTGCTTCACATGATGGTGGAGAGAGGTCAAATGAAGTCTCAAAAAATCAAAGACAATATCAGCAGGACTGTCAGAGAGGTTAAGCATGAACTGTTTGCTTGCTCCTGGCAAACTTGAATTTCATTTCTACTTAAGTTCAGGAAACAGGAAAAATCTATCACAATCGAATTCTACAGTGCCTAGAGTGACCATCCAACAGTGACTGCCCTAAACACACTTTGCAAGACCACCTTTGCAAGTAACAATGCTGGGTTACATAACCTGGTAAACAATAAATCATCACTATATTTCTTATTTCTTTACTTAAGGCTACACTGGAGCCATAAGATTTATAGTCAGGCCTGAAGGTACCTGAAAAACGACGACAGCTGCTGCTCCTTCTCCTTCCTACAGGACCTGTCACATCTGTCCTGGTCTTTGGCTGCTGCCACTTGAGGGTTTTTAACTCTCCAGCTCCCCGAACTTAGGGCAGCTGAAGCATGGCCGTTTTGCCACATCCAGAGGTTAGGATCTCTCTCCTCCTTCTCTCACACTCACCCCTGGCACTGCTGCACTGGGGTAAGTGATTTGTGTGGTGTCATAACCTCACAGTGGTGTCATAAGCTTTAAGCTTCCTATGGAGGCCCATTCATCCTCTGGCAAAGGCAGAGGAACTTGTGGGTGGCTTTGGGTCAGGCCACCTGTAAAGCCAACTGGACACCCTGAAACAACTACCCAGTATTTGAAGTCTGTTAATTCCTGACCTCAACCCTTAGAACAGGCCACCAAACAAATGGGAAATGTGCATCAGTCTTCATAAGAAAAAAAAGTCATCACAGAGGAGAGCATGCCAAGCGCTTTTTGTTTCAACAGCCAACAAGATACTGTAGACAGCTGTTCCTCCTCAGTATCATCAGATTTTGTAAAGTCACTGCCACTGTCTATTCAGCCAGTCTCCAAGCTGACACAAGACTGCAGTGTCACTGCACTGATTTCCACACTTCACTGTATCTCCATCAGCCCATTGTCACAAATCTAAATACAGTAAATGAAGTGGATATTCCATATATATATGTATATAAACAGCAATCAGGCACATGTCCTCTCATGACCACCGAGCAGCAATACCTATTATTACAGCCTGAATTCAAATAGGCTTCAAAACACAAATTTCAAACCTAAAATTATCATTGTAAGGGAAAGTTGTGCTCAGAGCATTCTTTGTTATCCTTCTGTATTTTTTCCCAACCTTTAGGCAACCACCCACATTGAAAATCTTCCCTGTTTAGAAAGGCTTGCAGAAATAAAAAGCGAGGTAAAGTATAGGCTTTTAACATTCTAGTCCATTATGCCAGTAATACCAGAAAAGTTTTCTTTTTCTAAGCTGGTATTTACAGAAAAATGCAGAAGGTGGGGGAGAATGTAATGTTTTTTTTAGGGTACTATTTCTCATGCTTTAAATACCAATACATGAGTTGCTTTTACTGTTTCCACATGCAAAAAGACAGTCTGGAGTGGCACATTTGCCTGCTTACCTCTGTCCTCCTAGATGTAGTTTGCAGTGACGTTACTGACATTTTGAATTGGCACTGCTACAGAAAGAGAGCAAAACCTCTCTTTTTATACCTGTACCTTAACACATGACACTGTCGTCTTGTGAAATAGGAATCTCCTCCTTCCAGCAAGTTAAATAAGGTTAATTTTTACTATTTTTTCATGAAGTAACTTTCCATATTTAAGAACGTAATGGTCAGTTGACTGAAGCTACATGAGATTTTTCCCTAAAAACAACCATATGAGAAGATACTTGCTTTTCACATTCTTATTACATTCTTCTTGTTACCCTTAGCAAACAATTCTCCTAAAAATAAGTACATACAACTTTTCAGAAAAATGCTATTCACATCTGAGTTTTGCATTTTGCCTGAATTGGACCTTTACAACGGAGTTTTGAGTGTCTGCTGACTAACTGCTTAGTTTGATGGGCTCATCTCTAGCACCCTTTCAAAAGATTTGTCTTTCCTGAGACAGAGTTCCTGTATCAATCAAGAATTTAAGCTAGTAAGAAAACATCCTGATGAGCAGATTGGAAAGGAAGATAAATCTGTAAAACTTTTTGACTAATTTCAGGGGGTTTTACACAGGGATTTCTTTTCTGCTAACCTCCCACATCACCAGAGCATTTAAAAGCAGTGGCTATAGAGGCAAATTGAGAAATTGTTATATATACAGTAACTTCAAAACATGTTGCACCAAAACACCCAACCCCAACAAGGCACACACCCACAACCTCCTCTTTCTCAGGACTTCCAGCCTGGCAGCTGTCAGGATAGAATTATCAAGAAAACTAGTAAGCCAAAAAATATGCTATTATAGCTATCAATCTATTTCCTGCTGAGCAGCAGTCCTCCTTATCTTAAAGACATCATTGCTTACTGTGATAGCTTTGCAAACCAATGATGCAGTTTACACAAAATTTCAGCAGCAAAAACAAAGCAGAAAAATAATTATCCAAACCATAAAAAATAAAAAAGTAACCAAAATTATCTACTAAAACATTACATCCATCAAAAATGATTCACAATAGGTATCAGATGATCTGAACTATGGTAGTTGCCCACAATGCCAAAAAACTAATGCCTTCCCTTCACAAACAGCCTGTAAATCACCCTGAAGAAACAGCAATTAGAATATGTTCAAGTTAGCCTTTGCTTCCTGACAGCATCAGCTTTGTAACCAAAAAAATCTTGGATGAGTTAACTGTCCAAAATAATGTTTTTCTTATTCAGGTCATTTCTGGATGTGGCCATCCACACAAACTTTATGCAGTGTATGCCCACAAAATATAAAACATAAGAATGCTCACATTGTTCAAGCTAACGAAGAGAGGAATAGTTTTGTCAACAGGCACAAAAGATTAATGCCAACTTCTTTTTCCCTTTCTTTTTGTGAACACACTGTTGCAAAAAAGAAAAAGGGATCCAAACCAGATTTAGAAATACATCGACCAGTTAGACAGTATCAATATTTGTTCATGAGTGCTGAGTGAAAGATGTAGAAAGAGAACTTGGGAGATGGTGAGACACAGGTGTAAAAGGCAGCTCTCAGAACATGCCGCTCCCCAGTTGCCCATCTGATTCTTCTGGAAATGTTATGTAGCAGTTTTATGTATTATATAAAGCACAATAAGTTTAAATATGGAAATAAGTTTAAATGGAAATACCCTCTTTTTTTCTACAAGGATCACTTTCATCTGTGTACTACTTGCAGTCCATTAATCTTACCTTCAGAGCACCACAAAGCTCAACTGTATCTGCATCATCTACTACGGTTATTCGGAAGTTTGGAGTCTGCAGGAGTTCTTTGAAGAGAAGGCCATTTTCCAAGATTTTGCTGCCTGTTGAGAGAGACAAAGGAAAGCTAAAGAAATGAATAATTTATTTATATGTTATTTAGCTTTCCTCTGCAAGCCAAAACACTTAAAAGCAGAGATAAGCTTGTTCTAGCTCCATCCTAAACAGATTCCTGTTCTAAGGCACCAAGGACATGTCTATACTGCACTTAAAAGTTCTGCACTGAGTTACTCTCCACTTCTTCATAATTCACTGTCTGCTTAGCAACAGATTCTAAATAACAGTTTCATGAATTCTCTATACATTCTCCATTATTTGATCGTTCTCTTAGAGAAAAAACAGTTAATCTTCATGCTGCAAAGGTGTGCAGACATCAACACGGAACTAAAACAATTTCTAGCTTTTGGGCGAAAAAAAGTGTCTCGAGAAATTAAAACAAGACACTGATACCTTAAAAAGCAAACAAAAAAAATCAAACCAAACCAAACCTGCATAAAGGTATCATCTGTGACCATAACATCTGAGCTGGATTACAGAATATGTAATCATTTATCCATATAAAGCCATGCAGACCAAGAAAACCTAAACACAGGAATAAAATCAAGCAGTTTGCTCTGCGGAGGGTGATAAAAAGCCTGCTTGTATTTCACATGCTAAGGTTACAACCCAAGTGAGAATGGGTAAAATTGCGCTCCTCTCTCTCCCCCTATTCCCAGTATTTTCCTAGTACTTTTTAAAGTGTAAACATTTTACAAAATTTAATCAACAGCTCTGATAATAGCCAGCTAATGTTGAAAACAGTGAAATTTGAGCTATTCGGTGTGCAACTGTGAGGACAGGAGCACGAGTTAAACATTCTTACAACTTGGAACAATACCTATTGTGGTTTCACAGAATTTCTCTGCTGCCACCTCATTGGCAAGGTTAGCTCCCATCAGCACACTGATGTCTATTCCCATCTTCTCTCGAATAATGTCAGAGATCAGTCTGAGTCCCTCCGGGCCTTCATCTATTCCCTGCAGCCAACATTAAAAGGAATTACTAAGGAGTCATTCATTAGGCACAGCAGAGAAGCAAGCACACAGTAAGTCTTGTCCACGGGTGAGAAGTGAAACAAGGCCTACTCAGAGAGAGACTAAAGATGAGAGATGTACTACCAGGGAAACTTCTGCTATTGTGACCTCTTAGAATCAGGGGAGGTAGCACCTTAAGAATAAGGACTAAGCTCTAGATGATGACAGCAGTTTTTATTCCATGCTCAAGGACCTGATTTTAAGAAGTGCTGAATATTCAACTTTGTTAGTTCAGAATCTCAGCTACTTATTATCAATTGTATTCTTAATACAATCTGTGAAGCATAACCAATCCATCCATTATGAATCAGGCCTGCACTTGGACTTGAAATTGCACCGAAACTCACAAAATGGCATCTGAAAAACTTGTTTTGTGAAGAGGCATCTGAACTACCAGAGGCAGATTCCCTCATGCTCATTCTCTACTAGCAGAAACCCTGCTTGCTTGAACCAAGAACTCCAAATGAGACCACTTTCCTCTCATAAAACCTTCCCTGCCAGCCTGCTAAATGCAGAATACTTTTGAGTTTTTTTGACAGGAGCATGGCAGAGAAGCTATTAAAATGGTCATTCTTTCCCACAGTATACCACCTTTCATGCAGTACTACTTTTTAATGTTGGAGATTTGATACTTTTGGGGAATGGTAATTTTTCATTATGACGTAGAGACAAAAAATGTGATCCTCCACTAATTCCTAATATGCATATACACACATACACTTGTATGCTGCCAGTGGTGACATTTCAGTCAGGCGGTAATTTCCATTTCCACAGAGGTGCTGTTCCTTAAGTAACACAGTGCAGTCAAGAGCCACGCAGAAATGCCTGTATAAAACCTGCCAATTAAGATAGTGCTTGTATTTCTGCATTATTTTTCAATCTGTATCACTTAATGCACAAATCTGCTTTCTCATCTTTAATAAGCCATACAGAAACAATCTGAAAGTAAGTACACATATATATGTTATATTTTTCCCCTTACAGTGTGAAAAATGTCCTCACAAAACAACTGTAAGGCCCCTCTCCCTAAGCACACATATTGGGAACAACTCCAAAAATGTGAATACCTACATAACAATTATTCATGCAAAGAAAAGGAGATCAGAAGGGTTTAGGTGCCAAATTCTGCTCTACTATGAAACAGATGCATCTTCTGACAAAGTCAAGGAGAGCTGTACCTGTTTCTTGTATAGCTGAATCCAATACTGAATGATAGATGACAGAATAAAACCCAAACATCTTCCTCCCCCCAAACAACAAGGCTCTAATATGGGAATTTTCACTGGGCAACAATGGTCCCCAGGCAGTGCAAGTCCAATTCTGTGATCGTACTATCTGCATCCTAACACACCTGTCAGAGCAATCCTGGGGTCTGTATTAGGGAAATGAAAATGAGACTGATGTTGAGGTTGCCTGAGGAGTATTTTGAACGCCTTTCACCTAACCTGCTTCCTGTGCTCACTGCTGTACCACACTGTAAGTTGTATAAGGTTCCTCCCCCCACACCCACACACTGATTTGTTAGGTTTTCATAGGCACAGAACTTATGTAAAGCAACATAGATGCAAATGTTTCAATGGAAATGTGTATTATCCAACAGAGAAATGTCATTATTTCCCAAAGACTAGTTTTATTATCAGATGTTAGGCTCTGCTTGAAGATTAGTCTGTCCAGAAAAGAAAGAAAAAAAAAACAAACATAAAAAAGACTAAAAGATGACAAGATGACACATGGCTAAGTTGTCAAACAATTCAGAAAGCACAGAAACAAGATGTCCCACTAATGGTATTTTTCAGAGCAGAACTGCACTTTTAACTGCCAAAGTTAACACATGCCACTTTAACAGCATTAGCACTGAGCATAAGACATAAAAATATGATGCAAACAGCCTGCATAAAGAAGATGCAAAAGTAGAGGAAAGAATGCATTCCTGCCTCTGTTGCTTAATTTCATTGTTGTGTTACATCTCCACCAATTTCTTTTTAAATGATACTTTTAATGATGCACCGTTACAACTTTTCATAAAAACTGACATGTCCTTTGCATTCTCCCACAAAATATTAAGGGGCCTCACAGACCTTCTTTGGAAAGGCTTTGTTGCAATGTGGCAGTGGGAAGCTGCCTAGTAACTAGTTCAGCTTTGCATGGCAGGTGCCACTATTTCACTTCCACTACACTAAGCACGGGCTTTCTGTTCTGTTGGGGTCTTTTTCTGTTTGTTTGGGCTTTGGATTATATTTTTTTTTCTTTAAAGATAAGTATTTCCCCACATGGTTGTTTTTCTAAACATAGCCGTTAATCAACACTCCGTTAGAACAATAATTCCAAGGGAACATAGGCCCAGGACTCTGACTTCAGAGATGTTGACATAAATCCTTATTTACTCCATCAATTCATTAGCTACTCCTATCACTAAAGACAAGAGAACAAAAATCACATTTAGCAAATTAAATTTATCTTGAGCTATGCATTCAAACCTTTTAACAGTGCCTTATTTTAGCCTTCTAAGATATGAAGAGGTTTTTTACAAAATGCAGCAAGAGCACTCTGGAAGCATTACTTTTTCATACATCTCAGCAATGTATCAGGTCAACACTGACAAAACAATACAGATTTGATGGGCTTAGTTAGACAAACTAAAAAGGCAAGCTTGCAGTAAGCAGTGACAGGGGTTTTCTGTTCTTTTTGAGCACAGATCCATAAATGTATCATTTTCCAGAAATGACAGTAAATAAGGGAATGTGTGCTGAGAACATGGCCTATTCTCAACAAAGCAATAACAAACCAGAATCTTCCAAACCTTGTGGGAATGGCTTATTATTTGCAGCTAAACACACAGGGAAAAAAGCCCACTCACCCAAAAAACAACCCCAAAAAATAAGCTAATCCACATTTTAAAATGTTCCTGCCAGCAAAATTACAAATACTCCAGTGAAAACACTTCCTGCACCTCTGCCCCCTCCTATTTCCTGTGCTTAAACTGTCTTTTCAGGTAATGCTGAACAGACACTCTTGTTGCAACATAATATTTGACATGAACAAGAGCACTATCCTCTCAGTCACGTGAAATTCTCTCAGCAGTTCTTAAAATCATCAACTCAGCATGTGGGATGTGCATTAACAATTAAAGCATTATGCTTGTGCTCTGTTCTTCATCTAATGATGCTTTTGGAAACAACAAATAAAAGACTGGAAAGCTTAGTGGTGCAAAACATACTGACTCCCTGTTTCTTTCTAAAAGTCTTGTTACCAGCCTCATTTTCCTCTTCCTGCAAGCATTAACCTAAAATAAAACACTGCGTAACAACCCACTAATGACCGAGACAAATTCTAATCTTACACCTAGAAAGGTTTAATGGAACAATCAAGTGAATAAAGCACAGAGACTTTTCATATCAAAATATCAAGCCATGTTGTTTCAGAAGATTCCCTGACACACTCTTGGTTACTAACACATAGTATTTACCATACCTTTATGAGAGTTATGCCGAGCGCTTTCTTGGGTACTCGTCCTGTGATCTCATCGCAGACTTTATGAATGAACTGATGAGGAATGACAAAAACCAGCAAGTCTGCATCCTGTACAGCTTCATTAAGGTTCGGGATAGCAACCTGGGTAGTTATGGGAGAGAAAGGCCACATAACTTCTTAAAATGAACACTAGACACAAGTGGTATCTGATAAAGATAAAAAAGTACCACAGTTGCTTGAAGGCTGGGGAAATGGGATTGCAGTATTATTGTTGAAGAGAAAACTACAGTGCAGAGCAAGTCATGTTTTTTCCTGCCCAAAAGCTCCACTGAATTGTCAGCTGCTGCGGCCTCTTCCTATAATGTTTTTGGGGCAGGAGTCACCACGTGCTCACCCACCATCATGTTACACCAACAGAGAATACATGTGGAGTCCCACTGTTCCGCCCTGGCAACGCCACATCTAACATGCTGATCTGGCTGCACGCGGTTGAAACACAACTGAGAACCAAATAAACTGCAAACACCTTGAAGTTTGCTTGAGAAACACTGATTCTCATTGATACTTTTAAATAGTTTCAGGATACCTGACATCACTTCAGTTCTCACTGACCAGCCAGCTCCCTTCCAAAGTTGAGGCCAATTTTTTTTTAAGGGGTATGGTCAAAGCTGTTACTTTTTGCCCTTGTTTTCACATTTGCTTCTTTATACAGAAGCTGAAGTAACATAAAGACAGTAGTGAGACCAAAAAAAAAAAAAAGCGTGCATTGGATTTACTTAACTGCATAGTTACATAATTTTACTGAGTCAAATCTCTGAAGTCATCAGTAAAATAGCATATAGTCTGAAATATTATAAACCCTAAAGGTGTTAACAAAACAATTTTTTACCTCCATTCACAGCATAAGCAATATTCCCTCTGCTCCATAGCTATAATTTAGCTTCTGAGCCTTACCACATTATCTGGCAGCTTGTGTCCAGGGAGATACTTCACATTTTCATGTTCTTTATTTATGATATCTGACAGTTTTCTCCCATTAATATTCTCCTCGAAGACCCACATCTTCACTGTGGAAGCAAACTTCTGCAATTTTTTTACATTATGGCCTACTATTTTGGCAACTGCAGAACCCCTGCAGGAAAGAAAACAAAAATAGTCTTAAAAAATTATGATTTCGCTCTAGAAAAAAAAGAGATTGCCTTTAAAATAATTAGAAATGCACAGATTGTTTGACCAGTTACCATGCAGATCTAGTAAAACAAATGGAAAATACACCAGTAATTCACACTGGCTGCTTTCTCTCAAATGTATCTACAGTAGGTTGGACTGAAGCATTTACTGAAAACGTCCTTACTTATGTTTTCTGCTTATTGGCTATCCAGTGAGAGTTTAGGTTACTGTATTTCCCCAAAATCAAACCGATCATATCTTCAAAGTAGAGGCAAAAGTGACATACTAAATTTTTTAAAACAGATCACTTTCACCTTAAGAGATGGGAAGCTTCTTTGCTAAGACGACTGAACCATCAATTGTCGTACAACACTGATAAGCACTGAAAGCCAACAAGCATTTATATGTTGCAGAAGTTATAAGCTTTATGGTTATGCAGCCAACCTCACAGAATTTAACTAATGCAACAGCATCCTCTGAATTTGCAGGCAGACAATTCCATTATTGTTAGCTTCATTGTCCCCAAGAGCAGCACCCAGTGAAACCTGTAGGACGGCGACCAATGTTACTTCTCAAATCTTTAAGCAGTAATGAAATTAATCAAAATGACAAGAGGAGGAACAAACACAACCTTCTCTTTCATTCCTAGCATGAACGCTATATGGAAGAGAAAGATGCAACTGTATGAAACCTGTTAACCTAACTTCCTTTCCCAGGATAAGGAGGCAGCTTCGTAATTACTGATAACCTAGTAAGCAGACACAAGAAAAATTTAAAAGATTCACTCTGCTTCAAGAGCTTTTAACATGGCACAACTCATTGCACCGCATTAAAGATGTGTGCTATCACAGGGCTAAGGTCACATTATAGGCAGTGGCAGAGAAAAATTATAGTATCCTAAGCAGACCTTTTTCAGTTAAGCCATAAAACTGTATGTCTTAAAAGAATGGAATTTACTACTCTAATGGCACTTCACACACTAAAAACTCCCCTGGGTTCAGGATGTGATGCAGAAAGTACAACTGTTAGCCATCTCTTATCAGGCTCATATTCTGTATCTGCACACATGGAGCGTGGTTTCCGCTGCAATGCCATACAGCTCACCAGCAAAACCCCCAAATTTCAGATCCACACAAGCAGCATGAATCACAGTAAACACCACACAGGTATGTGTTCCTCAGACAGTGCTTTGAGTTCCTTGAACAAACGCACATTTACTACTACAGATTTATATACGAAGTCTGGATCCTGGCAAATCCACTGCCTTCACTTTTGAACTTCCCTACACATTTTCTGTGCTTGCTGGCGACACAGCAAGACAGAAGTAACTGATTCAGCAACCCTCCAACTGCGATTTTCAGTCTGCCAGCATAAAGTCTGGCAGTGTGTACTGCTTGAGTGAGACACTAATTCCATTACTATTTAACACTTAAATGCCTTAGCTGTCTCTTTTTTCAGCCTTTGAATGCAGTATTAAAAAGTGAAGATTTGCCTAGTTTTAGTTTCTAAATTCAAGAAGATTTTCCTGACTGGCTTCTCTGGTTCCCCATTTCCTATTATCTGCAACCACTGTTTTAGGACCATTTCACATTATCACTTTAAAAGTAAAGCACAAACCCCACAAACTCCTGAAGCTGCCCTGACAGCAGCAGCAGCAGTAAAGGTCATAATTTGCAAGTGCAAATGATATTATTAACTCTATCTCTACCACTGTCCCTGAAAAATCATCTCAGTCATAATTTTTCCTCCCATTTTTCTACAGCAAGTTCCCAGCTGTAGGAATCCCTATGTCCAGTAACTTCCCACCTCTTCCTAAAATCTACAGTTTCTGTTCAAGTTGGGCAATCAGGTTAATTAACAACTGGTTCCAACAAAACAGAGAAGGATGAATTCTGACTGTGCACACCTCATTAACCTACTCTGGAAGTATTATCAGAAGAGCAGGCTACATGACCGAAGCAGCTCTTGCAGTGAGCAACTTCCTTGAATCCCAAAGCTCCAAAGGCACATTCCCAAGGTGTACTCTAACCACAATAAAGAGAGTTTACTTCATCCCCTATCAAAAAGGTCCTAACACAATCACTTATTTACCATCTGAGCAACCCTAAAAGGGCAAGGCCGGCAAACATGACAGCTCCCGCTCTTCTGCGCCTTGTAAGCCATCTGTTCTGTCCCATGATCTTCCATGGGTGGCAAGTGACCCCTGCCAAGTCAACTTCATTGTTAAGGTGACCTTTCTCTAGCAAACCGACCGAACAAGTCTGACTGGAAGTAGTTTATCATCCAAGGTGACTGGCTCAACCCTTCTGAATGGTTACTGTCCTGACAAACTCTTTTAGGTTTTTTTTTTTTTTCACCCCAGATATAGGTCAAAGGGCTGCCAGAAGGCAAAGACTTCCATACAGTTACTGGCACTTGTCCAACACAATCATGTCACAGAGAACCCCAAAACCCACAGTCTCCAAACTACTAGAGACACCAAACCACGCTTAGATCAACTGCTTACATGGCTGCTCCACCAGTCACACCCTCCTGTAATTCAGGCTTCAAAACTATGTAATCCCCAAATATCAGTGATCAGATGTTTATAAACACTTCCATTTCTCTCTAGTCACCTGCTTTTAAGCATTAAATGCTTCCACTTTAGGACCACAGGCCCCAGTTCAAAAAGACACAAACATAGGTACACAATTAAAATTAAGTCCAATATAGTTCAGTGGTTGCACATATTATTGAATCACAGTGCTCTTTGTAGTCAGGGTTTGGTGTCTGTCACCCCATGGACTTTGAGGAAGAAACCACTCACCTCTCCAAGAATTACTGTTTTCAATTTTTGCTTACTTTGGTTTCTGCTTTGATGCAAACCCCCCAGCCATCACATATGAAATAAGCTACAAGTTGTTTGCATACAGTTATCCTGAAAAGAAAGGAAAAAGCTGATAATGCCGGTAATAGCATTCTCTCTTTCTCTCAGCGTAGGAGATATGGGCATTTTGCCACTGACTCATCCTATTAGGCAGGCACTTTTCTTACTATTAAGCCGATCCAATGAGGTGAAAACAAATATATGTGCACGTGGTTATCACTAATAGGCAATATCTGCAAATCCTTTTGCTTCTGCAAGTGTATTTCACAGCGAATCAAATATAAATGTAGTCAAACTTCCTGCAAAACTTTTTCCCCCTAGGTTTCAAGTATGGAACAACAGCAACAATACTCCTAGAAGACTAGGTCTCACTGCATATTTCCTTCTGACATATAAAGCAATGCTCAGTACCTCCAGGGTCATCTTACAACCTAGTGCAAGGAAAGCACAACATGCTGCACTGGAATGTCAGCCATTCCCTCGACAAAGAAAAACACAACTTGGCAGCTGCTGATATTTTCAACAGCAGCAAAAGCCAACTGCACGGAATGGGAAGGGGGTGAGCAACAAGTCTAAGATCACACTGAAAAAAGACTGGCAAGTCTGGTTCGATAAAACGCAGCACCTTGCTCTACACCGAACTCCTCTGAGTTTAGATTTAATGTCCTAAAACCCAATGGGATCAGAAATGATGTGTGCTTAGCATGAGTAACTGAAGTGACAAACTGTGAAGTTATATTTACATAACACATTGTACTTAACTTATTCACTATAAATAAGGACCTAGTGTAAAAATTCTGATCAGGAATGGCAGAGAAATAGGTAAAGAAGCCAAAGAGACAGGAAAAGCCAAAGAAATAGGTAAAGAAACCAAACAAAGGACTATTAACATAATACTCCTTTTGAGGAATGATTTGAAGTACATCTACTGCCTTCAGTAGATGCAGCAGCAAGTTTAAGCCTAATTATAAACTAGCAATAGAGGCAGCAATAAAACCTTGTCTCAAGCTCTCAGTGTGCCTCAGCATAATCAATTTGACAGAAAAAAAAAAAAAAAGAAAAAAAAGACATTTCAAATAACCTAGGGTCTGGCAATTCTTCTTTGAACTGGCGTGGAAAACAGGAACATACGAAATCCCGAACCACACTTTTGCAGACAAGCGGGATTGTTGGCGAAGCCCTACAGGCTGTACTACAGGTGCAGTTAGAGAGCAAAATAAAACAATGTTCAGCACCTTTAACGCCTCCGTCATCTGACATCGGACAAAGCACACAGCAAATACCAGGTTAAAAGCATCCTAAAACCAACTTCTTCGCGGAACAGGCGGGTGTTTTACGGGCAGCCGTTACAAGCTCGGCTCTGCCGCTTCTTCCTCCGAGCGCGCCAGGGCATCTCCTCCGCTCCGAACGCCGAGGGAGCCCCGCCACAGGCCGGCCACGCCGCCTCGCACCGCCGGCACCGGGAGCCCTCAGCGCCGCCACCCCCGAGGGCAGCGCGGCCGCGGCGACGGACGGCCCCGGCTGCGGGCGGGGGCAGCGGCAGCGAGGCCCGGGCGGGCACGGCCGCAGGGAAGGCCGCGCCGAGGCGGCCGCCCGGGTGTCCGCCCTCCCGGCGGGGGCTGCCCGCACTCACCAGTTTCCCGAGCCCACGATGCAGACCTTGAGGGGGCCGGCGGGCAGGGCCATGGCCGCGCCGAGGAGCTACGGCAGGAGACCGCCCCCCAGCCCCCGCTCCCCGCCTCGCCGCCAGGGCTCGGCCCGCGCCTCCCTCCGGCCCCGCGGCGTGCCGGGAACTGTAGTCCCGCCTGGCCGCCGTGCCGGCTCTGAGGACGGGACGGGGGATGCCGCGCAGGACGAGGCGGAGCGGAGCCCTCGGCCGCAGCAGGCGGTCCCGCGGGCACCGTGCCCCGGCACAGAATCACGGTTAGGCTGGAAAAGACCCCTCAGATCGTCATGCCCGGCCTACGACTGAACACCACCACGCCAGCTAGACCGCGGCATGAAGTGAGTGCCACGTCCAGCCTTTCCTCAAACGGCACAGTGACTCCACTGCCTCCCTGGGCAGCCCACTCCAGTGTCTAATCACGCTTTCTGTGAAGAAATTCTTCGTAATGTCCGCTCTGAAACTCCTCTGGTGCAGTTGAAGACTATGTCCTCTTGTCCTATCGGTTGGTACTTGGGAGAGGAGATTGACATCTCCCCCCCACTCCCCCTCAGGTTACAGCTACCTTTTAGGTAGTTGTAGAGAGCGATAAGGTCACCCTTGGGCTCCCTCTTCTCCAGGCCAAACAATCCCAATTCTCTCAGCTGCTTCTCACGGGACTTGTGCTCCAAACCCTTCACCCACTTTGTCGTCCTTCTTCGGACTTGCTCCAGCTCCTCGAAGTCCTTCCTGAATTTAGTGGCCCAGAACCGGACACGGTACTCAAGGTGTGGCCTCACTGGTTCCGAGTACAGGGTAAGAATCCTTATTGTCACCATTTTCTGCTGAATACCATGTATTTCAGTCATATATGTAAAAACAAAACTCTTCAGCTCTTACTGCTGGAGTACTGCTGTACAGTTTTGGTGTAAGTCTGTGAAGCACCCAGGTGTGGAGGAACCAATGTATTCTGTAATAAAGCAGGTTAGACCTGGAGGGATCTTAACAAGGGAAATATGAGCATTTTCAAATACTCCTTTCCCCTCAGCCTTCAGCCAAAATCATGTTGTTCTTCATCCCGTGTTCTTCTCCAGAGGAAAAAAAAAAGTGGATGAGCTATTGGTTTGATAAGATGTGTTTGAGTTATCTGTGATAAACTTTCCATCAAAGGTGTGTTTCTACTGACACTTCTAGCTGTATTTAATAATAACCTGGAATGAGAGGCCAAGGGGGATCTCATCACGGTCTACAGCTTCCTCATAAGGGGAAGCAGAAGGGCAGGCATCTCTCTGATGACCAGTGACAGAACCGAAGGGAATGGCATGAAACTGTGTCAGGGAGCTTTAGGGTGAATGAGGTTTTTCATGCAGAGGGTGGTTAGTCACTGAAAAAGGCTGCCCAGGGAAGTGGTCACAGCACCAAGTCCATCAGAGTTCAAGAAACGTTTAGACAATGATTGGTGTGATTCTTGGAGCTGTCCTGTGACGGGCCAGGATTTGGACTTCGATGTCCTTGTGGGTCCCTTCCAACTCAGGATGTTCTATGATGCTATGACAATGCTCTTGTCTCTGTAAAAAGACAGTTCCCCCGCTCTCTTTATTAAAATAAACCACATATCAAGAGCTTTTCATTATAGCAGATTTCTTCTTTCGTACCTCTTCCAAATGGCTTGGTAGGAGCCGGATGGTGTTAGCTGTTTCTGAATTGCTCCTTCAATTAGAGGCTGCATGAGAGGAAAAGTTGGACCAGCTCTGTTGCCTTTTGGTTCATCGTAACTGAAGCAGTGTGCACTTCTACCTGGTGTTCTCCTTTCTGTTTAAAAGCGGGGTTTTCATTTACACCACTGACAGTCTGCTACCAAATTAAACCAAAGAAGAAGGGGAAAAAACCACCCGACATCTAAAATCAACAAAATATGTCTAAATCCAGTCTGTTTGCACCAGTATCTTTATTTCCACTGGTACCATTTCCTAATGTGGAGAAAACCCTCATCTCATTGTTTAAGTCCTTTGAGAGAGTGTTTTGCTTATGCTTGCTTTGAGCATTCAGAGACCAGGGTTGATAATATATGGTCTGGCTATATAAAGTCTGGCTTTTGAGGGACTGGAGAAGGGTTAGTCCTATAAAACTGAATAAAAAGTGTTTGGAGACTAAATGCTTAATGAAATAGGGAAATTAAAATGATGCCCAGAATATAACCACTTCAGGATCATTCTGACAGTTTGATCATTTGGACAGAAAAGATAAAGTCTTTATTAGGCTAAGTGGGAAATAAAAGAAATACAGACAACTTGTAATTTCTATAGATTTTCTCATAAAGTTGACAGTTCTTCAACAGTCTAGAAGACTAGACTGTCTGCAATCTGCAGTGTTTTATGAGGCTGTATATGTACTTCTGTGTTTTACAAAGAATTGCCATTGTCTCATTGGCAGCCTGCAACCTGAACTTTAACATCCATTTTCACCATAAACTAAACCACGCTCTAGTTAAACATTTCAACTTTATACAAACTTGAAAGACAGCCAAAATGTAAACACGTATTCATCTTGAAGAATCCTCAGATGCATTGCAGAAGTACACTGTGCAGGCTTACCCGGGCCATTCTAAACAGAGACTTTTACAGAATAGAATAGAGTAGAACAGAATAGAATAGAATAGAATAGAATAGAATAATTTCAGTTGGAAGGCAACTACAACAACCATCTAGTCTAAGTCCCTGACCAGCTCAGGGCTGACCAATAATTAAAGTGTGTTATTAAGGGCATTGGCCAAATGCCTCTTAATCACTGACTGCCTTGAAGCATTGACCACCTCTCCAGGAAGCCTATTCCAGTGTTTGACCACCCTCTCGGTTAAGAAATGCTTCCTAATGTCCAAAACCTTCCCTGGCACAGCTTTGAACCATCCTGTCACTGGATACCAGGGATATCAGCACCTTCTCTCCACTTCCTCTCCTCAGGAAGCTGTAGAGAGCAACGAGGTTGCCACTCAGCCTCCTTTTCTCCAAACCAGACAAGCCCCAAGTCCTTAGCTGTTCCTCAAAGGACATTCCTTCCAGCCCTTTCACCAGCTTTGTTGCCCTCTGCTGGACACATCCAAGGACCTTCACATCCTTCTTAGGTTATGGGGCCCAGAACTGCACACAGTATTCCAGATGAGGTTGCACCAGTGCTGAATACAGCGGGACAATCACTTCTTTTGACCAGCTGGTTAGAGTGTGCTTAGTGCACTCCAGAATGTGGTTTGCCCTCTTGGCTGCCAGGGCAATTCGTAGAGTGTGATTAATTTAAGCTGCATCAGAGATAGAAAGCGGCCAAGCCTTTAAATAAAAACAAAAGAAAGAGCAAGAAAGAACCTTTAGTGCTATCCAATCATTCATGTTAGCAAGAACACAAGATTTTCCTTTATGCCTCGTCTGCAGACTCAAACAGATATGTTCAGGCAATCTAGCTGTACTGATTGAAGACACTGTCTTCCCATCCTGCAGACCAAACCAAACTCAGCTGGAGATTTCTCAAGGTTGGCAGAAGAAATTACTTTTTGCATGTTGGTGGCTTGAGTTCAGAGTCTGACATCTTACCTTAAATTGCTGATGAGAAGGATTAGGAGTAAAGGCAATCTGCAAGATAATTTCAGGGAAGTTGGACAAACAGCCTCTTTCACAAAAAAGCACATGTAGGACGTGTAGCCTTGACAGTCCAGGTATAATCAAAGAATTGCAGTCACAGATACTCACGTGCACATTCCATTCTCCTAAACCTTGTACAGCAACAGCCAAAGGGAAGTGACTTACAGCTGTGGGTTCTAAGAGACCAAGCCAGACAACTGTTGGCCTGAATCAGGGCTGTTAAGGCCCTTGGATTCTGGGCTTTGCATGGAAGCAGCTGAGGCAGGAGGACATGTTCCCTCAAGCCAGCTTTGCTACGGCAGCAGTATGTGCTCCTCTGAACGTGAAGCAGGCAACTGGGTTTATTAAACCATCACTAAGATATGACAGATTGGATCTGTCAACACCTCAAAGGACTAAGTTAATATCAATTTTATTTAGTGAATATCAGAAAGCAGATAGCTTGGTACCCATAATTAGGTTGCAGGAAAAAAAAGACTGATAACATAAAAATGCATTTTGGATGGGGCAGAAAGTAATACTCAATGAGATCACTGTTCTTGTTTTCCAGTTTTCCTCTGTATTTAAGTGGTTTGTTGGTCCAATGTCAACCGAGATAGATCTTCAGTGCTTCATTTCACTTTATACATGGTGGTGAAAAAGACAGCATGGACTAAGGAGCCATTAAAATTAAAAAAGCAACTCATTAAAAGGGCAGTATAAAGCTTTGATGTTTTCTAGTTGCATGTTCTAGACTACTCATACACAGAGTCACTGCACTTACAGCTTAATGTATTGATCTATTTTAACTACTCTAGATATTGCTGGGATGTCTATTCCTCTTTTTCTAGGGAGTTCTCTATTTGTCTGATGTCCAAACATTTTTTAAAACACAACCAACTCCTTTCAAAACTCAGTACCCAGAGAAAATAAAATACATCATTGATAATCCACAATTGCAAAGAGTCCTGTACAAAGCAGAAACATCCGGCAATTAGAAAATATGGAAGAGCTACAATGGTATAAAATATTTAGCTTCAATTGCAAGTTTCTGAAAAGAAGTCCTGATTACCTACTTCAAAATTTTCCATTAAATATGCTTATTTTCTCATTGAACATATTATTATTAAAAAAGGTTTTCTTAGGATATATTTAAAAACATAAAATAGCAACTTTCTTTAAGTTTATTCTTAGTGTTCTGTACAAAAGATAAGAATCTGATTTATATATAATTAGATAATTATTTCACCAGAACATATTAATGTCTTGAAGCACAATTCGAGTAATTTTAAATTCTGGTCATTTTGTAGGTATTTCTTTTATATACATCATGTTGTGAGGGTGTGGGACTGACGAAGCTCTGAGACTTGAGTACTACAAACTCCTAACTAGGGATATGGATTAAGCAGCACAGCTCAGCCTCTATGAGTAGGTGACCTCAAGGGGAAGAAGATTAAGATATAATAGTTAGTTTCACAAGAGACTTCAGTTTCTAAAGTGTCTTAAATACAGACATGCCTAAATTAAACAAATATAAATGTAAATGGATAATAGAATTAAGAAAGTACTCCTCATGTCCCACGGTCTTTGACTCTTTTGAAGGTGTACAGAATGAGAAGGAATTGGGTTTGGCTTGTAGTTTTGAAGTCCTGCAAAAACAAATGCACATAAGGGTCAGAAAATGCTAAGAAGCACAAACATTTTACCTTCCCTCCCCTTCACCTTCACTCTCTATTCATTCTTTCTTCACATAACCTGTATTCCCTCCTCTTACCTATGCTTATTTTGTCAGCTCTCCACACCTTTATTAAAACGTTTTTCTCTCCAGTCGTGTTCTATTTTGATTGACTATTCTGTGTTTTTGAGGATAAAAAGATAATGAGAAAAGAAAGGTGTTTTGAGGGTTAAAAGCCGTTTTATTTATGTTGCAGGACTTTATATTTAGAGAACTACCTCAGGCAAGCTTGACAGGCGCCTTCAAAATAAGTCGGTCTTCCAAATATATCACCTCTCTATTCTCAAAGAAGAAAGGATGTTTTTGACTTTTCTTGGAGATCATGTTGCATTTTGGCAGGCCTTACAAGATAAATACAATTTTATTCCAGCTGGGCACCTGGGTCAAGCACAGATTATAAAGCTTAATGAGTAAGGAGAAATCTATGAAATAAGGTCTGATTTTAGCTTCACGAAGACCTTCTCTCTGTATGTTACAGCTTATGGCAGTATTGTTTTTCCCTCTGCCTGCACAAGATGGTATCCTTCTTTCAGGTAAGCTATTACTGATGGTAATTTTTTGCAAGTTATTCCATTAAACTTTTGTGTAGCAACTTTATTAATTAGGTCATAGCATGATAAACCTTTTCGGTCAGTAAAAAGACCATCCTCCCCCAGCTGCCCATTCCCCTGTCTGCACTTTCTTCCCCCACCTTGTTGACACACAAGTTGTCATTTGTGCCAACCCTGCTGTAAATCAAAAAGGAGAATTGGCTGTGTTTATCTGCTTTTTCTGGCTTAAACTGTTGAACAGCTCTCTCAGCCCATAGCA
Organism: Pseudotriccus pelzelni; assembly: GCA_035584735.1. Classification (NCBI taxonomy): domain Eukaryota; kingdom Metazoa; phylum Chordata; class Aves; order Passeriformes; family Tyrannidae; genus Pseudotriccus; species Pseudotriccus pelzelni. The sequence continues at coordinate 40,548,151 of JAWMRA010000078.1, read as the reverse complement.
GAAGAAGTCAAATGTCTGACTAAGCAATTTAGTGCTATTAGATTTGTATTCTGGAATACAGAGTGAACATAAAACAGAGACAGAATTATGTGGGCTGAGGACAATACACTGAAGTGATCTTTGGAAACACGGGTGTCTGCCAGGCAAGTGTTCCTTGCATTCAACCATTAGGCAGTGGAAAACTACCTTTAGGAGATTTGCTTATCATTGCTCTGTACTATGTATAAACAGCATTAAAATCTATTCCTTACAAAAGGAAAAATGAAGACTAATTTTGCTTTTCAGATGTGCATTTTTCCCCTTTTATTGGAGTGCAAAAGACCTCAAATCATTCCTCTCTTTTCTGTCTTCCAGACCTATCTTCTTGAAATTGAACTATTCTTCATCTCACCTTTCTCACTGAACTATTCTGATGGCACGCAGTGAATGTTTTCTTTCTAACCTTCCCTCTGCAAAGCACACAATAACAAAGCCTTTGTCTTTGGAAGCGAGGAAAATGGTGATGGTTTAAGAATATAGTCCTAGTTCCCTGCTGCTTATCAGTCAGCTTTTATAAAGTGTTCAATTTGTAAAGCATAAATCAGCATCTCTGATGTGACCCTTACAATTGCTAGAGGCTGACGTGTGCCTCCACTCTGGTGCTTATTGCAGCTATGTCCTGCTCTCAGGCCGGGTTCTGCTCTGTGCATAACTCTTGCTCACACAGTTTCTCTGCCTTCCAGGCAGTGCAGTGACTGGAGCTCTTACCAAACTCTCAAATGAGCCTACCACTTCTGTGCAGCCCCAATCCATGGAACTGTGTTCCTACAGCTGCACAGAGCTATTGTCAAGCACATATAGAGTATAAATGAAGTTTAGGAGGAGTGAATTGAAAATATTTATTGTTTATCCCCATTCCAATGTAATTCTACATAGAATTTTGGCAAAGTTATTAATCAAAATAGGTTTCAATCATGTGCAAGTTTTTAGTAACACAAACTGTGAAGTTTGGGACTTCCAAAATAAGGATTGAGACAGTGAAGGCACTTCCACTAACATAGTGAATTTCGACTTAGATACATGTGTCTTCATTTCTCTCCATATATCAGATATTCTGCCCTATGCAGTCTGAAGAAAACATTCAGATAAAGTTATTGTAGGAAGATGTATTGACTGATTTTTTTAGAAATAATTCTGCCCAGCAAATCTCTTCTAGATCAATAATATGCTTAGCTGATACTCTTGACAGCTGTGCCTGAAAGTCAGTTCGTTACTGTTTAATAGCTTTTATTGGCATAGACTAAGTGAAATTGTATGCAATTCCATAACTGATTTTTTTTGTTGCATTCAAATTTGATTATATGCCATCGTCATTTTTTTTGAGCAAATTAGTGAACTGTCATTTCTATCAAGAGAAACTGAACTGAGAACCGTGGAACATGTTTTCTGTCACATAAACATTGTGCAACAATAGATAATATTAATTCACTATGAAACAGTCAATACAGAGTACTAAAATAAGAAAGTAACCGTTGGTTCATTTTAAGCAAAATGACAGCCTTGGTGTGCCTGGACTAGTGCATATTTGATGTGGCAAGGAGAAAGAAATATAAGAAGAGGATTCCATTTTCAAACAGAAATTAATAGTTAAAAAGGTCGTTACAAAGCATTTTAACCAAGCTGCTGCCAGGGCCCCCAGTGGGCCTGTAGGCTGTAACCATAATTTTCCATATGCCTTCTCTGAGTCTCGTCCTCGTCTTCCAGGCTTTGGCCTTGTTCACAGGCAACTATGGTTGCAACTGTGTGATGTTGGCTCAGACTGTAAACAGCTAGGTCAGGAGAAAGCTTCGAGAATCCTCAGATGGGACTAGGATGCACATTTCCATCCATGCACACTCCACCCCTTGGCTCAGGAGCTGCATTTCAGCTCAGGCCTTGCTGTTATGTGGAGGCATCTGTGCCGATCCTGCATCGCTGAGAGGAGGAGTAAGACTAACGACAGGACAAATATCAGCTGCACAGGAAGGCAATTTATTCGTATTCCTGACTGACTTTGCTCATTTAAGCAACCACATAGTCAGTTTATTTCGTAAAGTCGTGCAGGATTAAGGACTAGGGCCGTATGAAGTAATAATGAATACGAGTCATTCATGCAAGGAAGGTATGCAAATTATTCCAGATTACAAAACTATTTAAGACTGGAAGTGAAAACATCTTCTTATTCCCTAGTTGTGCTATGATTATGTGAGGCCAAACTGAAAATAAATCAGGTAGGATAAACAAAATCTGTATCTATACTGTTGTATATGGTATTTAGTAAAAAGCAGCTTACTAACTCTTCATGTAAAATATAAAAACTGCAGCAGTTGTGCCAGCCAATGTTTCATTAGCCACAAAATATCTAATAGATGCACTGCTTTAAGAGATTCTTGGGAGATTTATGAGAATCACCTTATCCCATGACTCCCCCTGGGCAGTCAGGCTGATTTCCTAGTTAAATCTCAGGTAACATTTTCTTAACAGGCAATTCTTTATAGCAGGAAGGAAGTTTGTGAGCCTTTGAGCTGAGTACCAAGCCAAGATGGTTGACGATGACCAGACTGGGGGCTTTCAGTTGTGTAAAGCCAAACAATCTACTGTGTGGGACTCACAGGGCACCACTGATGTCAGGAAAGAAAAAAAAAAAGCAAAAGAAAAGCTAAGGGAGTAAGAAAGCCAAATTGCACGCGGCAGTTGCACGGGGATAGACATGTCATTTCTTGGCCCTGTTGTCCTCACCCCTTCTGTCTGCACTGTAGAGCGCCTAACGCTCTGTCAGTATGCTGACTTTGTGCTATTTTAGCTGGTGCACTGTAGAACTCTGCCACGCCACAGCACAAAGAGACACGGAGACAGACCTTGCTGCTATCGATCTGTACAGGGCATCTCTACAGCCCAGTGCTTGGCTGCTTTGTAAGTGGCCGCCACACACAGCTTGTACCTCAGCTCCTGACCTTAAGACAGCAGGGCAGCTGCTTGTTTCCTGTGTTCATCCTTTCTCTATATAGTAGGTCATAATAAGCGATCCTACAAAGGTTTAAACCCACGTATTTTTGGACGTCAGATCATTATCTAATTTTAGAGCACTGTAGCAGGAGTTTCAAGTGACACCTTTTCTATAAACCCCATTTCCTATTCTTTTCCACCCATAGTGCTTAGACTAGGATGGAGGGCAGGTCTAGCATTGTAGGCTAGTCCCCACTCTATGATGGAGGTAGGACAGCTTCCCTGATGCCTCTGGTTGCTTTTAATGAGATGTAATCTTATTTCTCACCAGCAGCGGGCTGGTTTTTTGCCTTTACCACCTAGTTTCGTGCTGTTCCATTGCTGTGCTCTAGAAAACAATGCAAGTTCTGCAGTCCCAATGTACACAAAGCCTCTCTGCACTGAGTGTGACAACCTCAGTAACCTTTGTATACAGTCTAATTATGTATACAGTCTAATAGTACCAGCAGCATCCAGACACTCTTATCAGCATACCAAGCCAGCATGGAAAGCTGTCCATGGAACTGATCTGCCACAGCTAGTTTGTAATTCAAGGGCATGGGGCTTTTATTTATCTTATCTCCAGAGGATAAAAACTCCCATGAGGGTGTTGCAGCTTTCTAGTTTGTTATTCAGTGGTGTATTCTATGCATATTAACCTGCTGAGTATTGACACCTAGGACAAATTTAGCATCCAGAGTAACTGTGACTGATTTCAATTTTTTGTTTTGTTTTGTTTAGTTGGAAATCATACACTTGCCATAAATTGTAAAAGGGCAGGGAGTTCTGAAACAGCCTTCAAAGATGGCAGTGAGCCAGCTTTAATGCCATTCTGATAGGATCTGAGTATATAAACCAAAGCTTTTCAATGTGCTTAATATCGTGTGTTTCATCAATGCCCAACAGCACCCTGATTTGCAAGCACAGAAATTTTTTTTTCTATTACATTTTAGTGCCGGTTAACACTTGTGTCAGCAGATACAACAAAACACAGTGACGGGAGAAAAGACTCCTGAATGCAACTTTCTAACGAGCACATGACATTAAGTAGCAAAGAATGACTTTCACTGGAGATTAATTTAGTGCGCTGTAAAGGAGGAAGCTCCTTTGGCGCTAGAGGGAGTTGCTGTTTCCTGACAATAAACCTGTCCCATGCAGCTGAAGTTCAAACACATGGGGACTTTATTGGTTTACGAAGCTTGTGTGCAAACTGACTGAGAGAAAGACCAAGACGATGACAAAGGAAGCATTAGACTGAACATTTCTGAACAAGATGTGGCACAAAACGAAGTTTATAGCCACTAAATGCATCACTTTTTATTGTGATTCTTAAAGTTAGTAAATGAGTTGAATTAATATCCCACTTTGGACTTAATTTAAATCTCCACCTTTTCTGTTTAAGAAAGAGTGGGATATTCTTCATTAGCAAAATCTGTAATTTATGGATAGCTTCACTGGTTTTAGCAGCTAACTTAGGTCCCTGCTCAACAGAGATATTTCCAAAAGAGCTCTGAATTCCAAATTCCTGAGTGATGCCTCAGCTGGTTACTTGGGTGTGGGAGAAGCAACAGAAAAAAAAATTCATGCAAATGTTTACAAAAATAACCAGGAACTGTGGTGATCTTAACAATTTCATCATTAGTTTTAATTTTCATATAATTATGTGCTAGAAAAGACCTCTAAAATCCTTGAGTTCAACCATTAACCCAGCACTGCCAAGTCTGCCCTAAACAATGTCCTTAAGCATTGCGCCTGCAGGGATAGCGCCTTGACCACTTCCCCAGGCAGCCTGTTCTTTAATTTTGGATAGAAGTACTTTGAATTTGATAGAATTTTGAATATGAATAAGGGATAAAGACACTTTTATTTATGTAAATCTACCTTGAGAATCAACAGCATGCCACAAAGTACTGTCTCAAAAGAAAATACCTGTATTTTTATGTAGAGGAGAGGGTCTAGCGCTCTTTGATAGCCTATTTTTTATCCATTTGTTTAAAAAGGAAATTCTTTACAATTATTAGCACAAAGAGACTATCCTCCCTATAGTTATCCCCATCTCTGCAAACTTGTCTCCTTTGCTCTGGTATTCTAGTTTATATCTGATATATAAGAATGGATACCAAGATGGTGTAGAAAACTTTTGCATTGAAGAATAAATTACCAGTGTAGATAATGAAACCTCTTGTTGTTTGTATCTATTTTCCTAACTGCTGTAAAACTTGTTGTATCTTTCAGAATAAATATTATTAGATCTCTTATACATTCAGATTCTCATATTTCCTGCTAGTAGAGATGATGCCTTGTCTTTTTTTGTCTGTGCACCTATAAACTCTATAAACATGGCACAGTTAATTAATCTGCTGTAATAACAGTGAACTTAGTAGTTTATGGCTTAGCTTTGAAATTTGCAGGAGTATTTATTCAGAAGTTTTAAATTGGTTAGTGCATTGGCCTTGAGGGCACTAAAATGTACACAACACCCACAAGCTTTGACCATTCAACATGCATCATCGTTAATACAATTAAAGTCTTCTAAAGTGTATGAGCTGTCCAAATTATAATGAAATGGAAAATTGGCTTTGTAGTCATTAATTACCACATTAACAGGGCACTATCTTGCACCTTTAAACACTGGGGATTTAATTAGAATATTGGATTAAAGAAAAATACGACAGCTTTTTCTCAAAACGAAAAGTGAAATCCATAAGCTTTGCAGGACAGGCTGTTGCAGATGTATCCAAGAGATTCTGAGAATGCATTCAGTGAAGAAAAATCCTTGGCATCAGCCACATTCCCTGAGTGTTCCTTCCTTTTGAGGAAATGGAACATGTTTCCTTTTAAAATATTTGCTGAATTCTTTGGAATCCATGCCCAAGTGGAATATTTTTTCTTATGATGTTGAAATCCATTTGTTCTTTTGGTTCTCCTGATCGCTCTGTGACTCCCAAATTAATGTATTCAGGTTCTCTTCTCATGCTATATTAGCCCAAGGGGAACTTTTCTTGGAGTAATGAAATGTGAAGTGCTTGAACTTCTCCAGCTCTTTTCAAGACTCTGTGAGGACTTTTGTATTTTCTAGGAAGATGTCTTCATAATAACCTGAATTATTTTGCTCTCCCTTTGCCTCTGAGTGTGGCCATCTTAGTAAGATTAAGGATAATAATTACTTTGAATCCAAAAGTTGGGGCTTTTTTCCCCTCTGACACAGTTACAACTTACAGAGATATAGCCTAATTACTATATTATGTCTGTGGGAAAAGCTAACCATTGTGAAATCTAGGTCCTAATGCTTATCTTCTACGATTAGTGGCTTTTTTTTGGAAATTCTGCATTTCTGGCAATACATTAGTTTTAAGCTGGACGCTGGTGCACAAAGCAATACATTTCTCATTCGTCTTCTAGCTGGCAGTCCATTCATCTCCTGGTAGAACTCCTGTGAGGAATTAATCAGGTTTAATGAGGCCCTCATTGTCTCCTTTTTGATGTCAGGCACTCTGCTGGCGCACCCTTGCAAAATGACATAGTGTATTAGATTTTTTGCTTCTTCCTACATGTATTTTGTGACATGCTTTCCTGGATTGTGCTGGCTATCACAGAATGTAAGGCTTCATGTGATATTTTTCTTGACTTTGATTTTGAGCTTTGTATGCATATTTCTCAGCATGCTGAGGAGTTTGGTTTCATACCAGAGTCGTCCTTTTTACTGACATTTTGAATTTTCAGTTATGTCTGCTGAATTAGACTGCCATCCATCTGCTAGAAGCCTTGCTCTGGACTGAGTAGATCTTGAAGTAAGTCTAAATAGTGTGCCCGGATTTAATTCTAAATCTGCTGGTCTTCTAAGCATTTTTTGAAGCTTTTTAGTTGTGGCCTGCATTTCAATATTCTTTTCCTTCATGAGAAAACAAATTTGATTCTTCCGTTTTCATTCAGCCACAGGTACTCTACCGTACTCTCGTACCCCAGATAAAAACCACACTTTCGTGTTTCAGTTTGTGGCAGAGCTATTGTGCTTCTTACATTTCTATGCTGCAGTTTCACTGCTTCCTTTGATCCATATTAACAGGAGATGCCTAAACATACCAGGCATTTCAGCACCAGTAAAAAAGTGACCTTCTCAATGTCATTTGTACTTTTATGATACCTATTGCTTTTGTGTACACCGTATCCCAGTGTTTGAACTTCCTTCCATTGTCTGCTGTATTTCTAGAGAGTAAGAGCTGTGATCAAGCCTTTAGAATACGTATTCTAATCTTTTTTCTGATGTTATATGAGATTAAGTAGACTCTGGGAAACAGGACGCATAGCAGAGATCAACTATGTTAAACGCTTTGATTCCAGTTGGCTTCGAATTTCTTCACCTTCTCCTTTATAGAGTACAAATTTTTCGGAGGTGCAGCTCTTCCCAAAGAGTGCCACTAACAGTACAGGGAATGCACGGCAAGTTCAGAAGCCAGTGAAACAGGAAGCCATGTGCTTCCTGGTCAGTCCTTCCACATGTGCCTTCCCGGCTATCTAAGAGCAGCATTCATGAGAAAAAAAGAACTCGATTCTCCAAGGGAGAAACATTAATTGCATTGTGTTACAGACTGTAAATGGAAAAAAGTACTGCCTTGGTTCTGTGTTACAAATGGATATTCATCCTTTTTCTGTAAGCTGATACTGTATAATGCTTTGCTGTCTATCTATCTGCCCAGTCTTGGTTGAAGCAAACAGCTCTTGGCCAAATAAACAGTTGGTAACCTTAGCTCCTTTGACTTGAATCAAAGTGGAGAATTTTCCTGAGAAAGAGCGTGATGCAAGAGTATTTTTCTACCTTTTCTTCACTTTATTTTTTTTTTCTTTTATCAAGATTCACACCTGAAGGACCCGTACTGCATTTAAACAACTTCATAATATGTGCTAGTTTTACCTTAGGGAAATGGTAGGAAAAAACTATTGCTTCATGCATTTCCTCCCACATTTATTAATTAATAAGGCCATTAGGACCTCTGAGTACACACAGTTTCTATTCTCTGTGAAGAAAGTTTACTTGAGTGCAAGGAATGTGTCAGAAGTGTTATGCATAAAATTCATGTAGATAGGAGTGGTATTTTCCCTCAAAACTACTAAAGAAAAATTCTTGAAACCTATGGCATCAGTTTACTTTCATGCTGAGAATACTTTTGTTTTCCTTGAAACATTCCCTTTTCTGTGCAATGGCTTGGGTTGGCTTGCTTAGATATGTTTCCCTTAGTAATATTTTCCTAAGATTCAAATTACCCTGAAATGCTTGTCTGCGGGTGATGGCCTCTGACTTATTTCTGGTGCACTGCATCATCAAACAACATCAGTTTTCCTTCTGAAAACTCTATGAGAGTGAGAAAATGCTGTGGTTATGTCAGGAGACTTGTCTTCTCTTTCTCCCTGGGTTATAAACTTCCTGCCAGTTAACTGCCAGGATTTTGACACATTTGGTTTATGCGTAGCCTCTGAAGACTGCATCTAACCTAGCCTTTTTTGGCAAACTCCCCATTACTCTCTTCGGCTGACACTGGAGCAGCTCCATCTCCACTGGGATTTCTAAAGTAGACCAGCCGCTTTTGTTGCTATGAAAGTGTTGTCTAAACTTGGTCAGGACAGAACTTCCTGGCAAAAATAAGGCGATAACAACTGCCAAAGACCTTGCTGGTGTTCTGAATGTGGTGTGATGGTCCTCATTGTTGTTAGCAAAAAAAAATAATCTAAAACTCTGTCAAACTGACTGATTTTTGTCTTTGTTTCTGCCTATGGACTCCATTTTCTCCGTCAGCAATACAATTCTATGCCTTTCTCTACTAAAAGCAATACGAATTTGATTTCTGACACGAAGGAATCTGGGATCAGATCAAATTAGTATAGAGGTTGTGTTTTCCCATAATAAGACTCTATTGTGGTTTATGAAGCACATGCTGTGTATGATTTTATTTATAGCTTTTAGATGATGAGTTTGTTCAAGCAGTTTTCTAAAAAAAAAAAAAAAAAGAGGTGCATGATCTTTTGAAGACCTTTCCTGTTCCATTTGATATTTATACTAAAACCTCAGATCCTTTCTGCTTGTTTTTCATTAACTGTTTTGAAAAGTATGTGGAGAACTTAGAGAGTTTTAAAATCTGACATCAGCTTAAGTGAAGCCTAATTTGGATGGAAGAAGCTTTTATTGAGACCATTCAAAGATTTGTTACATTGTTTGTTTAAAGTTTTATTTCCGATGACAGTTTTGAATGTTTGTGAGGACATCTTATCTTAGAGATCCAATGCCCATCTTGTCAATTAAGGGTTGACCTCCTCTGATCAGGATTTCAAGGTCCCCCTGAATTGTTTCCTATTTTTCCGCAATAGGATAGTGAGATTAAACATTCGTTCTTCATTTCATACAAATGGGATGCCAGATAAAATAAAACAAATTTCTCTGGTCTTCTGTGAAGCTTATAAAGAAGGAAGAAAATTGTCTGTGTGCACACCCCTAGATTCTTCCTCTCACTGTCACTGCAGGTTGTTAGCACCTGGAATCTGTTTTATCCACTTTCATAACTTTAATGCTATCTCATTTTCTGAAAGCATAGCCCTATTTTTAGGCTGTAACACAGTATAATAGGGGGAAGGTTTTGACTGATTGAAGCTGACAGAGCTCAGAGTTTAGAGTGTCTGGATTTGTGAAACTGCAGCTAAGGAGTGCCTGTTTCAGGCACTCTCTGTGGAAAAAACCAAGGTTAGGAAAAGTTAAACTGAAAACTGTCAGCTTCCTGAACTTGTACTATGCTTATTCTAAAAAATTAGCATTTGTTTCTGCCTCTGAAATCATGGCAAATACTATTCCATCGAGCCATATATGAATGCACATTCTGTTTTGCAGAAGGGGCTCTCAAAAGTCAAAGATCAAAGCTGACAGCTGAGTTTTAGAAACCAGAGGGACGGAATCATAATTCGGCTCTATGCATATTTGAGGTTATCTCCACTGGATGCTCCTGTCAAGGCTGAGTGTGATATGAGAGAGCAAGTATTACAAGCAAATTCACCGGAGAAGAGGGAGAAAAATAATATGGCTGTCGTTTTCTGTTCGGCAACCAGAAGAGGATTGGACAAATGATATTGTCAGGCTTTTATAAACTGCAGTTTATACTGTTCTTCAGAATCAGTGAAGATAACAGTCAATTCTGTGCTGTGGGGTCCTGCTGAACATAATGATTCCTGTTATATCAGCATTAAACCTACACACCACAAAAGTATTAGCCCACCGTTTGCATGAGTTGGGCAATATACAGCACACTTCTTTTATGGCTCTTTTGGGTTTTTGTCTTGAACTAATTTTATTTATTGTAATATGTAAGAAGACTTTGGTTCATGTGTTTTTCACAAGCTATTATAATTTCTCTGTTGTCAGCCAAATTTAAAAATCACTTAGTGGTGAACCCTGGCAAAAAATATGTCATCCCTAGCTTGGGATAATTATACACATCACACATTCTAGAGTTAATTAAAGTATGACCCCCAAGACTATAAACTTGAACTGTAAAAAACCCCCAAGCTTTACTGCCTTTTATTCCCTTTTACATGCTTATTAGTTTTTATTAGTGGGAGTTAAAATTCAGAACTGAGTGACAAAACATATTTCAGTAGTTTATTGAATTCACAAGAGATTTCTTTTGATAGTAAAGGCAGTTAAAATAGAGGTGTCATGATTTGCTCTAAGGTTCTTGCTTCATTTCGTGTGTTAACATTGCTGATTAAAAGAACTAGGAAACCTCTATAATCAGCACAGTTTCTAAAACATTGTCATGAAAAGTTGAGTGAACATTACACATGTTTTAGTACGTGGTTCTGCAGCTTTGGAAAGGGTTTCAAACACGCTCTGTCATTTGTCACACCTATATATTCCAATCAGACATATTGAAATACATACCAGTATTTTTAATGCAGATTTGTAGGTAAAAAAGGAAGCAATCATGTTGCAAACTTGTATTTGTTTCAATTAGGTTTCTGTGTGGATTAAACTGTTTGCAGAATAGAGACTGAAATTAGTAATCAAAAGTACTTTCTGCATAAGTAGCTGTTAGAAAGTTTTATTAACTGAATTTTTCTTCTTTTCTCAGTGCCAAAAAATCTTAAAAGTTAGTGTTTTATTTTTGATTTATAGTGCATAGTTCTTTCCCCTTTTTTTTTCTTTTCAGTGTCATCCCATTGTGTGGTGGATTCTAACATTACCTAAATAGCATTTTTAAAGATGTAAAACAGAGCTCTGCTATAGGTGAGTAAGAAGCTTAGAGGCAGGTCCAATTTGAAAGAGACTGGTTCTTAAGCTGTAAGATACTTCATGCTCTTATCAAACAACTACCCAAATTGCTGGTGGTGGAGTATGAGGTCAGAGTCCCAGCGGCATAAACCAGCATTATTTTATCAATAAATACACACTCTGCAGTGTAAGTGCTCTATAGCAACAGTTTTTGGATGTGCCAATGGTTTTGCAGATTAGGCACAAGATTACAGGTGCGTAGATGTTTCGTTTAGAAAGTGGATGGACACCAAGCTGGGTGTTATTACAGTGATATACAGCCTCGTGCCTTATGAATAATAAATGTTGAAATCTGACAGATTCCACTGGAACCACTCAGCTCTCCAAAAAAGGGGGATAAAAAAGAGCTTGAGCACTGTGTGTAGGTTATGAGACAGGCACTGAGTAAACTCAGTCTGGTCTTGAATCTGAATTTGACCTTTGCTGGGCTAGTATACTTTTCAAATCCCTAAATGTTTAACTACAGAGATAGAAAAATGGATGGTAAAAATGCCTGCACGTTGTTAAGATTTGGTATATTGACATTTATCTGTAATTCCACATCAAACCAAAAGGGTTTCTGTTATCCAGCTGGTTATGCTGGATAATCTCAGTGTTTTCTTCTGGCCTCACTGTATGAATGAATTTATTTTAAAGAACTGTATTTGTGACTACCTATAAAAACTGTTCAAAGATTCACTGGCACAGAATACAGCTGTAACCACTAGCTAAAATACACAATATATAGCGTCAGTGATATTTGTGCTCAGTTTCTTATGCTCACTCAGTTTCTTTATGCACTGGCTTCCTATTCGTTTCCAGTTGCAGTTCAAAGGGTTGATTCTAGCTACGCAGAAAATACCTTTCATGGTTGTCATACACATCACTTCCTCATGCACCATTAAAGACATCCAATGCAAATATATAAATAACATGCATAATATAAACTAGTATTTTCTCCAGCTAACCATCCCAAAGTTTGTTTTCCAGAGGTTCAGACATTTTGATCAAGTTTTGTTTCAACCGGTCTAACCTGCAAATTACAGAGCAGTGTCCTGTAGCTGAGTTAACAAGCTATGAGGGTTTAGCTGTGGCAGCACAAACCTCAGTCCACATGAATTTGCAAGAGTAAATTAACCTGCACGCAAGTATCTGTTTCCTGGTCTCAGTTGTTTCTGGCAGCAAAGGTAGTTTGGGTACTCTTTCCATATGCCATGTCTCTCTTGGCTTTCCCTGTCACTAACTTTGAGTTAGGCGAGGTTTAGGAGGATGGTTGGTGGATGAGAAGCTGCTGACAACAGGATGAAGTGTGGCAAAGCAGCATGTTTATCATACATTGCAGGCTTACAGGCACCAGGGAGGGAGGATACAATGCACACTGGTTCAGCAAAGCTAATCCTAAAGTTGGCAAACTGTAGAGTTAGTGGCAGTTTCTTTACATTCTTGAAATTCTCAGGTCAGAAGTGTACTCATGGATGACATGCTGGTTAAATCTAAGTGAAACAATCATGTAAGACAGAACATTACAATTCTTGTACTGAGTTATTAAAAAGGCCAGATTAGAGGAGTCACTGCCTCTTTTAACCTTTCAAATTCAGGAATCTACAGCACTGAGTCCAAGGAAGGACTGGAGGACATGCTGCTGCTGCACATTATTCCACCAGCTGCATTCATTCTCTGCCAGTCGCTGTAGACCATTGGGGAAGCATTAGTGAGAGCAGGCTTGGTGCAGCTGGCATCACCGTGGCATGAGCTGAACTTTAGGGATCATTCCAGTGCTGTCAGCTATGGACAGTGGTGATAAAAGTGCACAGTGGTATGCTTTTGCCCCAAGTATTGCCTTAAGTTTAGTGACAGATGGATTTAAGCCCATGAGAAATAAAGCAATGTCTCAGGAGGAGGCCAAGAAGGAGGAGATGGTAAAACTGAGCAAGCCTTGGGGTATTTCCATGTAATATGTTCAGTGTCTGACTGTAGCCTGGACAGAAGTAGTTTCTGTAGACCATATAGCTAAATTCCTCCACAGGATTATGATGGTGAGAAGCTGAATGGAAATGTGGTGGTGGGAGGAGGTAAAAAGAAATTGCAAAGTCCTTCATGAAAACTGTTTGCTAGGAGGGTATTAAAAAGGTAGAGAAACCCAAACCAAGATGTCCAGGAAACATAAATTAGCAAATGGAGTAAGAGCTGACCTTGTTCTAGAAGCTAAAATTGTGCAGCTAAGCATAGGATGGAGAAATGCCTCTGTTTCCTGATAAAGGCAAACAGTACTGGATTTGTTATCTTACCAGATATTTTGCTTTCTAAAAGGTGGGATAAATAATGAGCTATTTTGATTCTTTTGGGTTCTCAATAAAAGAAGCAAAATTTTGGTTTGGTCAGAGAGTGAAAGGAACATTTTAAGGAAGACTCTAACATAGCAGCTATGTTACTCTGGAAACACTGTGAACCTTCATTAGGCAGGTTGCATTAATAAATAGCTAATTAAGAATACTTGCAACAAAGCATACATCATGCAATATTGCATCAGACCAAGTCAGTGTATATTACCCTGAAGTCTAACTCTACCGGGACAGACAATTAGCTAGTAAAATAAGTGCAGGTTCAGTCATTTCGAAGAACATTAATAACTTCAAATAAATGGGGTTAGGGGCTCACTGATACCAAAATTTCTATGAAAGGTTGTCCAGCTATGTTAGGTTGCAATGACATGTGCAAACTGGGAAGGGAAAAGGGATGAGAAGAATGACACATTCTATACAATATAATGCAATCTGTACAATATAAAAGCGGCTTACAGTGCCAGCTTGTGCTTCAAAAGAACCTTTGGTTAACCAAGAAGAAGGAATCCTTAGTATTCCTTCATATTTATATATTTATACGAAAAGTTATACCACAGATTAAACTAATGGTCTTTCTAGTCCAGTACTCTGTTCCTTCCAGGAGTATGTGTTTAGATAAAGATCTAGAGAAAGAACAGGGCAGGGATTATTTCACCTATTTACTATAAAGTAAATTGTTTTCAAGGAGTCAGAAATTTAGAACCTTTCTGAACTTCAAATACATCCGGAACACTTTGGTCAACCTTGTTTAAAGGTTCTTCAAAAACAATTGTTTTTTTAATCTTTCTAGATGTTTGGCATCCAAAACCATCTCATAACAATGAGCTTTACGAGTATAAACCATGTGAGAATGTAGTTTCTTGTGCTTGTTTTAAACCAGTTCCTCCCTAGTTCTCGTTTCATGAGAAACTGTGAAGAATCACTCCTATTAATCCAAATATAATTTTGTACACTGGTTGTCTCTTTTTCAGCTGAAACCCCTGCTCAGTGAGCTCTCTCCTCATAAAAAAGCTGGCATTTACACCTTTTCTCTTTTTACTCTGTCCTTTTTGAAGGAATATTATAAATGCAGAGTATATAGATACTGGCTGTACCATGGATTTATATAGCAGCAAGCTGTTATTTCTGTCCTTCCTAACGAGCTCATCACAGCTGTTTGTTTGATTACCCTTGAACACTGAGATGGGGTTTTCAGAGGACTATTTAAAATGTCTGCAAGATCTCTTGCCTGAGAGGCTATAGCTAATTTATAGATCATCATGCATGCATAGTAAAAACTATTTTCTCCACATGTGCTTTACTTTGGTTTCTAGCAACATTAAATTTCAGTTGCCATTTTATCAGTGATTTAGTCACTACAGTTAGATCCTTCTGCTATTTTTTTTTCCATTTCATTCTAGTTTTAACTCTGATTTAAGAAGATACTGAGTAACAGAGTGGTAACTGAGTAACTCTTAGTGGTTACCCTCTATTTGAAAAGTGGTCATTTATTCACCTGTTTTGTTTGCCATCTGTTAACTAGTTTATAACTTGAAAGAGGACTTCCTTTGTTATCGCATCACAGCAATCCTTCTAGCAGCAGGGAAGCATGTTTTATGATTTTGCAAAATTCTCATGGGGATATAATATACTTATAGCCTCTTATCCCTTTTATTTCAGAAACTCCCTGATGAGCACACCATTGTTACTTGAGCTTCGTTGTTTAGAAAGGTATGAGAAGCATCTCTATTTGTGTGTCAGGTGGCTTCTTTCCCTGACAGAATTATCTTCCAATGAATTCTGTGGAAGGCAGAAAATATTACATTCATTACCCATAATGTAGAACGCACATAGGTGATGTGCTGCAGTAGCTGATGTGGTGACATAGTTACCTCATTAAAGCACGTTGTTTCCACAGCTTTGGGCTGCCATTGTAACATCATGAGGACAAATGACAGCACCTTGTCCTCATCCCGAGCGAGCAGGAGCTGAACTTCCTGAAGGAGCACGCCTTGTTCATCCAATGCCTTCTGAACAGTGGGATCATCAGAAGAAGAGTTGAGCCTAAGAATGAGGATTTTCAGGTTGCGGTAAGAAGGCTTCTTTACATAGTAACAATGATTGGGTAATTTTACATGAATGTCACAATCAACAGCTCTGATTTGAGAAACTAAAATTAACTGAGTTCTTAATCTTTGTCTGTATTGCAAGAGATGTGCATTAAACGTCCCACCAATGAAATATTAAAATTCAAGTTTCCAGACCGCAGCACCTCAGTATTTAGCTACAACCTGAGAAGTTTAACCACCCAAAATTCAGCATCAGATTGCCCAACACTTCAGCTATCCAACCACAACACATATGGTAGGATTTTCCAGAGAGAAAACTGGGAGAATCTAAGTTAGGATCCACCTCTCCATGCTGACTTTAATAGGGAATGTAGACATCTGAGTGTGGATTCAGATGGTTTGACTGTCTTCTGAGGTGCATAACACAGGGTGCACATGATAATCACTACACTCAGTAAGTCTCTAGTGCACAGGACTGCTAAACTTTCCACAAGAGCTAAGTTTATACTTTTCATAGACTCTCTGAGTCTCTATATTTCATTCTCCAATTATAAAAGGTCAAGAAGAATACTTACATCTCTGGTATGCTCCGAGATACATGTTGTAACGTAACGGAGGCACTTGCAATGGATGCAGCAAGGATGGCCATAGAAGTGATTTGGGGATATGTAACCCCATAGCTTTGTACGAAGCTTACTGTACAAGGACCTGCTTAGCTTTTTAATGGTGATCTTCAGGTTAAATCCTCTGTGTTTCAGGAAACGTGGCTTTAGAATAATGTTTGTTTTGCAAAGTCTGGATGAATGATATACGGTCTGTTGATACACATTACCTGCTGTGGGTTGAGCAAGAATATCGTGTTCCTGACTGCTGGGCGTACCACCTACCTCATGGGTGCGGGCACAGCCGTGCTGCTGGTGTACTGCAGCGCGGACAGCCGCCTCCTTGGTGCCACGCTCCACGGTGAGGGGCGGTGATGCGCATCCGCCCGTACCGAGAACCCCCCCACCTCGGGCGCTCCGCTTTGCGCTCCGGCGGGCACAGCTTTTCGTGAGCGTCAGTCACCCGGCTTTACGGCCCCGACACCCCGCTCCCCGGCGGGTGTCCCGGCGCTCGTCCCGCCGCTCCTCGGCCGAGTGCGCGTCATGTGGCGGGCGCGTCACGGGGGGCGCGGTGCCGGGGCCGGAGGCGGTGTCGGCGTGTGTGCCCCGCGCCTGCCACGCCGCGGGTCCGCATGCCCGCCCCACCCGCGGGCACCGCGCCCTCCGGGGCCGCCCCTCCGCGTCGCACGGCGTGTGCCGGCCGCGGGCACCATGCAGCCGGCGTGCGTGCTGTGCCTCTCCCCGTTCGCCCTGTGCCTCCGCGTGTGCGGCTGCGGCCCCCGCCCCTGCGCGGCCCCCGGCGCCGCCGCAGCGCCCTGCCTGCGGTTCGGGCGGGCGGGGCGCTCCGGGGGGCGGCGGGCGGGACCCCGCGGGGCCGCGGGGCACGGGCCGCCGCCCCACTCCCCGCACCGCCCGGCGCGGAGGCGGCGCGGCGGGTCCCTCGCCCCGCGCGGCCCGGCCC
>JAWMRA010000078.1:40378882-40520920 GCA_035584735.1 Pseudotriccus pelzelni | reverse complement strand
CCCTGTCCAAGCCATGGGCTGCAGCTTTTCCAGGAGTATATTATGGGAGACAGTGTCAAAGGCTTTGCTGAAGTCCATCTTGTTTTTATTATGCCAGTACAAGGAAATGGTAGTTTGGCTATAGAACAAGGTAAGAAGAAAAAGATATAGAATGATTGGAGAGGTTTAGAAAAGGAGATAAAGTCTCTGGAGGAAGGCTTACTGAGATAAAACTCATGCAGTGACAGGAAAGGGGAAATGGCTTCAAACTAAAAGAGGGTAGGTTTAGATTAAATGTTAGGAAAATAATTTATATTTTAAGACTGGTGGAGCACTGGAACTGCTTGCCCAGAGAAGCTGTGGATGCCCCATCACTGGAAGTGTTCTAAGGCTGGGTTGGATGGTTCTCTGAGCAACCTGGTCTAGTGAAAAGTATCCCTGCCCATTACCATTCTATGATTCTATTCTATGAAAGGGAAGAAATAGATGAGAAAAGGAAGTAGATACTGAAGACAGCACAAAGCTAGACCTTTACCTCTTTTTAAAAAAAAAAAAGTCTCAAAATTTTATAATGTGAATTCAGAATTATGTCTTGAAAGTCCAAGTGAGATGATTTGCTCTTATTTATTAATTTTAACAGTGTCATTAAGAATGGCACACATGAAGTAGTGAGAAAAGTAATGTTTTCCAAATTGCTGAATATGTGGCACAGTGAGAATTTTTCTGTTTTTTTTTTTTTTTTTCTTCCCTTCACTGCCTTCCATAGCAGAGCTTATTTCAGGCAAATAGAGGACTGATGTGAATTGCAGCCAGAGGAAGATACTGACAGTGTCTACCTGGATATCTATTAACATGCCAGACTTACCTTTGCCCTTTTAAACACAATATTGCTTATGTGGGAATTGAAGCATTTGTGATGATGAAACTGTTTTCTTATTGAACTTTATAAATATTGTTTCTTCATATTTGATTAGAACAGTGATCTGGATTTTTGTAGAAGAGTATTTTTAGAAATACATATATAAAGCAGCAACCTAATGCATAAAGGTCTGTAGAAGTACTTGTTGCTCACAAGTCTAAATACTCTTTTTTCAGGAGGATCACGGCTAATGCACTGCATGTTTCAAAGCATATTGATGAAACCAGTCCTCTCATGGATTCTGTGGACTCAGTACATATGTTTCTAAGAAATAGTGTTGACAAGATACTTGGTTGTAAAGATGGCTGCATATCAGCTGTCAGGATAAAGACCAAACATAGAAACTTAAACTTCTCATTTCAGTCAATGAATTTGTAGTCCTAAGAGTAAAGGCAAGGGAAAAACTATTGTTAAGTATTGTCGCAGAAAGCTGAAAAGTTCCGACTATCCTAAGATGATGCAGCATGTAAGAAAGGTCTGGTTTCAGCTTTGTTTGAACTAGCTGGGGTGGAGAAGAGCTGGAAATGAACCAGCATGCTGATCTTGCTATCGAGATCCTTACTTTGTGTATTGTATTTTTTTCCATATGATGTGTAAAGAAAACACTGCATTGGATGTTTGTTCTTCCTAACCTGGAACATTTTAGACTGTGGGTAAAAAGAAAAAATTCAAATATTAGGAAGAACAAGCAGAAAGGAAAACTTAAAATTGAGAACTTCAAAAATTCCCAAAGCAAGGCTTTAACTTGCCTTTTGGATTTTTTTCCCCCTTCTGTATCTATGTATGTATATAAAATATACGCAGCTCGCACAAAATGGCATTAGTATAACATGGGTGAGTTCTCAGCCTTTTATATATGAGTGGAGGGAATGTTACTTGTTGAACAGGTTCTGTCAGTGAAATAATATTTTAAATTAAACTTGCCGTTGGAAGAAGTGCCAACATTCATGTGTTTCAATTTTGAGAACCTGGATGATAAATTATCTGCGTTTTGAAAGTGAAAATAGCAGCTGCTGTAGGCACTGCAGTAAAAACACAGAGCAAGTTTAAAAATAGATGTTTTATTCTGTCAATTTGCACAAAAATTACTGTCCAAACAGCTGTGTTCAGAAAGCACTTGTCTGCTAGAAAGT
Source organism: Pseudotriccus pelzelni (assembly GCA_035584735.1). Classification (NCBI taxonomy): domain Eukaryota; kingdom Metazoa; phylum Chordata; class Aves; order Passeriformes; family Tyrannidae; genus Pseudotriccus; species Pseudotriccus pelzelni. The sequence goes on along the minus strand of JAWMRA010000078.1, from coordinate 40,518,889 downwards.
GTCTGGCAGTTCACGTGTTCACTTAGAATATATCAGAATACTTTACAGCTATAGGAATATACCCTCAGTGAATTATATAAGAAGTACAGTGTGGAATGAGGGAGGAATGAAGAGTTAATTGGTTTGAGGACTGCTGGCTCCTGGCATCATGTAAATATCTTTTTCTACGTGGAAATCACCTTTAAAATTTTTGTTTTCCTTTCACAGGTGTGGTAATCAGCTCTTGTTGTTATGAGTTTCTTGCACATGAATTATACGAGTAAGGTAGTTAATGTCCACAGGCCAGAAATCACTAGATGAACGTGAGGTGGTATCAGAAAGCCAGATTCTTGAATACAGAAGCTTTGTACTGACTTTATAACTGATTACCTAAATTGAGGAAGACAAAGCACACTTCAGATGAAAAGGTGTTTCAAACTGTGTTGCTTGTCTGTTTTGTTAGACATGTTCCTAATACTTTGAACACACCATAATAATGGGAAAAACCAAAAACGCTTGCATCCACGAGTTTGCATCCTTGTCAGTATTGCAGTATTGTAGTGCCTTACTCAGTAAGAATAAAATATTTAAACTGGATTGTTGCGCAACTGTTCTATTTTTAAACTTTTAATACCGTACTTACGGTGTTAGTGTTTTCTTAAAATTCTCTTTTAAAAAAAGTTTTATTTTTCATCTGAAAATACCTTGGGTACTTCACAAAAGCTTGAACAAGCATCAGACGTGATGCTGAACACTAGAGAGGTTAGAGGAAGAGGTGCTGGATCTCTTAACAGCGCATCACTGAGTCATCACCAATTTAAATATATATTGTTTTGCTTTTCTTGGTGTAAAACTGAGGCCTGCAGGTGACTTTGATTACAAGATGGTTTTCAAATGTGAACATTAATTTTTCAGTTTACAGGAAGATTGTTATTTCTTGAGGTCTCATAAGCCTTGATGTTTTTAGTTGTGGACTAGAAAGTAACAGTGAAGTTTCTGGCTCCTGGCAATGATTCTTGCTGAGGACAGGGCATTGCAAAACAAGGATGAACTGTGAAGGTCTGGCAAAGAAGATGGTGAACTGTGACACAACCTCTATAAAACTTTGCTGACTCAAGGCAGCTAATTGAAAATTTATGCAATAATATCCATTAATAGGATGTGGTTTTGCTTTGAATCTTGTTGGATTGCATTATTGTAATACAGTACAGTCAGTACCTTTCTTTGATAGGTTCGTGTTCTTAAAAGGTTGGCTTTAACAAAGTAGCTTCTGAATATTGAAAAGATGTCAGCCTGAAATCTAGTTGATCTAAAAATAAACTAGGAGCAGTTTTGAATATACTTGAAACTTTTTCTGCCATTTTTTAAACGTATAATAATATTACAAACTACTTATACTTGCCAGTCCTGAGGAAAAAAAAAATTCTTATGTAGTATGATAATCTTTATTAATACAATTACTTCCTGTTGTAGAAGATCACTCTGTGAAATTCAGTGAATTTGTTTGAAATTCACCATGCTGTACTTGCATTTCATCTCTGTTGCCATTTTTGTTTTGCTCAAGATATTTTGGATGTCCTAAGACGTTTCTGTAGTTCTGTATTCTGTTTGTAAAAACTACAATTATAATTGATCCCATTCCTGTCCAGTTAAGTCCATGTATACATTTTATTTAATACTTACCATGCTTCATACAGTATGTCTGCAGTTGTTCCAGTAAGGAATACAGTTTAGTGGGCCAAGCAAATTCATCATCAGGGTGATATAGTGCAAGGGATCTGGAGATTGCTGATAAAATATATGGTTCATATTTTTATTTTCCTTTCCTTCTTTCTCTCTTCTGGGAGGGCACTTCAATCTAAACATGCTATTGAGGCTTATTTCAGAATATCCTCTTCTCCTTCCAAGTCCCAGATTGCACTGATTAGGGAAAAGTTGGTAATTTTCCCAAGAAGTGAAAGGTGTGGCACTTGATCTGGGAGTAGTTCTGTCTGGCTTCGTCTCTTTGCTTCTGGGTGAGAAAAAATACAACCAGAGGCTGGAGTACCAGAAACCTCTTAATTCCTTAGCTTTCTTCTGTCATTAAATAACTTGCTAGCAGGACTGCTAGTTTTCCTCCCAGTTGTTATATTTTGATAGTAAAAACCCCAGTGAAAATGTAATTAAGCTGGGAAAAGCACTGGTACTCATATTCCTTCTTTTCTAATTAAGATACTAATTTAGACATTTAATAGTTGTAAGGAGTTGTGAGAACAGCCAGTATCTTAAAGCAGAGCTCTTGGATGAGAGTACAAATGTGAGAATCAGTTGCAGTGAGCAGTTGGTAACCTGTGGGTTGTGACAGCCTCGTTCAGCTGCTCTGTCCTTGCCAGGGGCTCAGAGGTTCAAATTGCTAGTTTGATTCTGCAGCTTTCTGGTAATCCAGTGCTTTTCCAGCCTGTATGTCCTTGCGTGCCCTGTGCTGCTTACAGGGTGTAGACAGGTGATGCCACTCAAGAGGTTTTTGCTGTGGTGGTTTGTGACAGCTGCCCAAGCCCAGCTTTGGTGTGCTCAGCTCTACATGGCCTGGGGTTCATCTGCCCCCGTGGACTCAGACTGGTGACAGTTGTTGAGCTGCATGGACTGGTTCACAGCCCCTGGGCCCAAGGGCTGTGGGCATGGCATAGCTTACTTTGTTCAGTGGTTTAAATGTCGTTGGCCAAAAGAAATCTTGTAATGGATGCTTGCATTTTCGCTGTGCTGTGGGCTAAAGGCTGGCAGATCATTCAAACCTGGAGCTTGGGGCTTCCTGTAAGCACACTGTTTTCCTGTCAGTGTGGGAAAAGTATTGGAGGTGTCTCCTTGTGCACTGACCTTTTGTAGAGGGGTCAGGGCTGTAAAAGCTGGTAGGAGGCTTAGGTGGCTGCTCCTTGGGCACAGGGGGTCTGATGGGAATCCCAGAGTTGAGGGATGAGCTGCAGGAAATAGCTGAACTCTCTAAGCAAACTGTAGCTGCTTACAGGTGCTCATAACTTTGGTTCTTCTCTTTTCTCTATGCTGGTTTTTAAATGGAAGACTTGAAGCCTTGAGGAGAAGGGCTGAGCAGATGTGCGATAACATCTCGCTCCTTCTTGCTCTGAACAAACAGGTTGGCGGTTGGATATGAAGCTTTTCTGTAGGATCGGATAAATCGTACCTGTTGTCCTTTGCATGTTCTAAGGTTCTCTCTCTTTCCCGTTTATTTGATCTTGCTTTTGATATTGTAACAGAAAGTGTGTGGGGGGAGTAGTGCTGTAGGAGATGAACTGGAGAGAAGAGAACATTTGAAAGCGAGGAAATCAGATATGAAAATGTTACAAGTGCTAAAAATTAGAGATAGACGAGCTGTAACTTCAGGTTCAGGAGAGGAGGTTAATGACATGAAGCCTTCTGCGGGTTTTATTCCCCTTGAGCTTAAAAATTGGTTTTTCAGAAGTGATGCTTGAGCAGATTGAGCACAAGTGGTATGGAATAGGTGTCTCGACTGAGGGAGCTGGAAAGCTTAGTGGAACTGTCAGTAGTAATAGAGAAAGCAGGTGGTATAGGAAAAAATATAGTGCAGTTTCTCACAGATTTTTTTCCTTGAGATGGTGTCGGGACATCAGGAACAGATGTCTGAGAGACTGAAAATACCTACTCTGCTCATGCTGAGTTTTAATTTCCATTAAATAATTCCCTCAACTGGATTTAATGATTGGAATGATGAATTGCATGTTTTTTAAAAGAAAAATAATAGAATTATGAAACTAACTTTGTTCTGGAAATGTGAAAACTACTGTATCTCTGCTCTGGCAGTTTATTTATCATCTCGACTTGTTCTGTGCTTATGTTTTTGGTTTGTTGGTTGCATTATTTTCTCTTAGGTGCTTGAACTTCCCATGGTGGGTTTCTTCTGTTTTAAAGAGTATTTACTCTCGGGAGTTGGTTTATGCCACCCCCCTCCCACCTTCTTTCTGTGTGCATTTGCCAGCAGTGGGTTCAGAGGTTCAGTTAAGTTGTGGCATGTTTATACTGCTGAAGGAAAAAAGGACCACCTTGTGTCGTTCCCTTCACAGGAAACAAGTTCTGTGTCTTGAAATCTCTGCTGTTGATTTTCTTCCTGAAATTCTTCTTGTGCATCGTTCCCTGCTCTGTCATTGTTCCAGGGACTGCACAGTAGGCAAGCTGGCTGCTGCAGTTCTGACAGCAAGCGTGGGGTTTGCTAGAAGAGTCTAGGGTAATGCCTAAAATTATTGCTGGTGTTTTAGTCTGTTATTAAGGACTTTCCTCCAAGTGGGTTGTACCTTCTTTATTTTTGTTTCTTAGCTTTCTTCTGTCATTAAATAACTTGCTAGCCGGACTGCTAGCAAGACTGTTCCTTTATCATACCGTCTGCTTGTCGCTGCTCAAAATCAAATGAAAGGCAGAGAAGGGTGCCTTGGCAAGTGCTGCAGTGCAGAACCAGTGTGAGTGCTGAGCAGTGTGGTGAAGACAGGTAGTAGGGTACCAGAGAGCACTGCAGAGCAGGAGTAACCTTCAAGTGTCAAATCTCTATTAGAAAACAGGGCTTAGCAGTTTGTGCTCCCTGAAGTGACTGAGTAATATTTCCTTACAATGTTTTCTTTGGAGAAATAGTAAGGTTTTTGAAATGGCTGTTAAAAAAGGTGCATCTCTCCTTAGTTTCAGTTTGCAGTTGGCACTGACATTTCTTTTTGGATTTTTCCCTTCCCCCTGTTTTTTTGCTTGAGTATTTCTGATTGTAATGTGGGTGTCTCAGATACCATGAGTAAGAGGAGTTATTTTGCTGAGGGGGAGAGGGAAGGGGAAGAAATGGAATCATATGGTGTTTATTTGTGGTGCCGGATAAGAGAAACTATCAGCTAAATAACAGCATCTATTAAGACTGTTTACAAACAGTTGATAACATTTGAGAATAAACTAAAAGAAAACTACAAGCAAGTGGAGAACTAGAGAAGTACTGACTGCACCATTGATTTTTTTTTTTTTAAATCATAATTGGGGACAAGGAGAAAATCTAAATGAAAGAACTCTTTCAACTGCACTTGCACAAGACATTAAAATAAATTCTAAGTCATTATTGAAGTGAATTTAATGTGGTAATTTTGCTTGCTTCTGATTTTTAAAGCTGCAGATTTTTGGTAACTGAAGGAAAACATACTGCTGGTTGAGGAAATGGTTAAGCTATAACAACTTGGTATTTCCTCCTTCCAAATCTCCCTGTAGCATTGCATTATTACGAATATGGAGGTTGATGGGGATGTTCGTAATGTAGCCTAGATATTCAGGCACTAAAAATGAGATTTGGGGTCCCAGCTGTTGCTAGAACCATTAAATGTGAAGTTTAATAGATATCTCACAATCTGATGTTGCTTCCTGGCACGTGGAAAAACGCTTACTGCTTTGCTGTAGTATATTTAATACTGCTTTTACCTTTACCTTAAAGAGGAGAGCACAAACCTGACCCGAGTGTAAAAATCTGAAGTTGTTTTATTTCTCTCATTGATTTAGTTCATTGTGCCATAGCTTCATCTTTTACAGGCAGGTGATTCTGTTTTATGCCATTGATAAGCAGAGACATTGTCAGCATGACTAAAAGAAATTGGTTTTGCTATAATATTTTCATTATTGGCATTATTTCTTTAATGCCCATGTACCAGCTTATTGCAAAAGTGAAGAATTTAAACTTTTCTTTTGAAGCTGTTAGTTCATAGTTGTTCATAGCTCAAAAGTTCATAATTTCAGTTATGACAAAGGAGTTAATTTTATTTGTGTGGGAGGGTAGATTAGATCAGCAATTTCCAAATTGTTTTTATAACCAGTGTAATTCTAACTATAGCAATGACAGCAGAAATTATGTTAAGCTTTTAAAAAGTTGCTGGTGAATGTCAGTGATCCAGTGGGGTTTATGTCTTCTTGTAGAGCAGACTGATTGTTTTTGTATTAAGAATGACGTCAAATTTTATTTGAAAGTATCTACATGCCAGCTGATCAGCCAATATAACTCTTCTCAGTAATTCAGTGAGATACAACAGGGGATTTGACAGAAACATGCACAATGTAATGTAGAAAAAAGAGTTTTGTAATTTTAAAATGTGAGTACAGCAGAAACTAATTGGGTGGGACTGCTGGTGTTAAGTGGTGCAAAGTGTGTTTTATTGAGGTATAATAATAAATTGACAATTCAGTAAATTTGATGGAATTAAAAAACCCCACGTTTAGCGATGGTTTAACAAGGTTGAATAAGCTTGATGGCAAGGTTCACCTCATTTAATTACTGAATGGAAGAAACATGCACAGGAAAATTGAGATCAAGTTAGAATGATTCACACATGGACTGGGGATACAAAGAATAAGGAGGACCCTCATGTTAAGTCACAAGGTTCAGAGTGGACCCCCTTGCTTTCTTAACTCCTTATGGACAGTATGTGTGGCTGGATCCAGTCTAGTCTCAGACTTGGACAATAGTTTGTGTCTAATGGACAGTGTTTATAATAAGCAGCTACGTGGACTAGCAATATTTCACTAATATTAATTCAGCATGCTATCAGTTTGTTCCTAAGGATCTGTCACAGGTAAGGGGTGGCTCTGCTTAGGGTAAGGAGGGATCCCTTGGTCTCAGATAAGGAATCTCAAACTTTGGGAGGCATCCCTGCTTAAGGGGGGAGTCATCTGGCATGCAGTCCAGCTGCAGTTCAGGGAGAGTGCCAGTTGGATCTATCCTGATGGAAATATTTATGGGGTGAAGTAGTTGGCTGCTCATGGTAGTGTAATAAGATAGATGTCTTCATTTTAGCTGTTACCTTGTCCTGTACTTTGGTCACCTTGCTTTTTTGGGTTCTGAAACCACCTCCTGAAATATTTTTTCTGAGGCGTCTTCGCTCCCTTGTACATGAGCTGGGAGCTTTTCAGCCCTCAGGTTCAGCACACGGCATGAGAGGTGTTGCTGCTTAGTCAGCCTGAATGAAGTTACGGCCTGGGGTCATGTGCACCCATCACAGACCTACAGCTGAAAATACTGGCCCGTGGTTTCTATGTGATGCGTGTAGTTGTGGAGGAGTTGGATTTCTTTCCTGCTATATCGATGACTCCTCGAAGTTCCTCTTCTACGCAAAGACTGACCCGGCTGCGTTATTCTTTAGCGAACTCCAGCTCTTGTTATTGTGTTGGCTGTACAAGGACCAGGTGCTGTGTACTGCTACTGGCCAGTGATGGGAGCAAAGAAATGAAGATGACAGAGCAGTAGCTCTGACTTGACACCAAGTAAGGGAAGACTAGTTCAGCTGAACTGAGTTTTTAAAGTGCAAATCGGCAATTCTTCCTCGAGGAGAGAGAGAGAGAAATTACAACTGATTTCACTTGTGCTTTCTAAGAGCTGTTTTTTTTCACTTTGCCCAGTGATGTGATGTAACACTTCACTGACATTTTGGGGGAACAGTTGCTGTGTGTTTTGCACCATTGCTGTGGACTGGTGTGAATGTGCAAGATGTATTTCTACCTAAAAGTGAGTGATTTCAAGTTTAAAGGACTCATACCTTATGTCCCATTCATTTTAGTTAACTGATCATAAAAGAATTGTATATATTGAGAAATACCAAAGCTACTTTATGTATTTTCTTCAGTAAAGTAGTTCTGGAATGGAATTGTTCACATAGAATACAAACAATGAAAAGAAGATGTCTGTGCTGATTTTCTAAGTCTTCATCCATGGAAATACATAAAATGTAAATCAGATTAAATACAATTCTTGGAAGAGTTTTAGTTTCCAGGGGAATGCCGTGTTCTTTAGAATCTCATATCAGTAATTTGAACAGAATTAAATATGTTTGAAATTGGTGAGAAGTAGAAAAACCCCTCAATCTTCACTAATCTAATAATCAGCCTAATGTACATACGATCCAGTGCAGGGAAGTGTTTTGTTCTGTATGTGTCTGGAAGTCTAGTTAGCAGAGTGCTTTTTTAGACTGTAGTGTCAAATGATTCTTGAGATTTCTGTTTATTCAGTTTTAGGTAGATTTAATGAAAACCTTTTGGCACATGCTGTTGCCAAACTGTTCTGCTTGTCTACTTCTTCATACCTCCACTTCATTTCCTCTGCAAATTGTCTCTTTCTTGTTGGCAGGAGGGTGGTTGTGATAAAAGTGATGTTCTGTCTCAATAAACCATGACATGTGACCATTCTAATTAATTTTTAGCAGCATCTTTCTATTGAAAACTTTTAGGTTGGTGACATCTTTTTATTAAGGGTTTATGAATCCTATCTAATCTTTTATGTTTCATGTTCAGTAATAAAAATGAGGGAAGAGACAAGTAATAGTGAAGATAGTTCAGTGATTCAGCAGTTTTATTCAATAATTACTGTATACAAAACAGTGCCATTGTTAGAATAGAATTTACAATACCGTTGCATGTCTTCCCTGTGACTTAAGGGTTTTTACAGTGTGTCTTAAAGCATCCTTGGTTTCCAGTAAGCAGTACAAATGAATTGGAAAGAACTCCAATGGCCAATTTGCTTGCATTGACGTTTACTCTTGTTTATATGCAGGTCAGCTCCCTGAAGTTTCCTGACTTACCACTACATGCTGTTACTGTTGAATATGTGACCATATTCACCCCTGAGGAACAGATTCATTAGGGTTCACCTGTGTAGATAATTTCCCTGGCTTTTAACTTGGAGACATGCAGGCTGAATACTTTTGGGCTGAGATAACAGACTCCTTTTGTCTGTGTTATTGAGTCAAGATGTGACTTGAAGGATACTCTTAATTTCCGTACTCTTGTTGTTAAATTGAGCAAAAAGCAGTACTTGAAAGTAGCTGAACTACTCTACAGCTGCTCTAATTGAAGGTAGACTAGCCTTGTAATTTGAGCTACTTCTGTTTGCAGTCTCTTTGCAGTCTGTTTTGTGGTCTGATCACCTGAACAGTTTGCCTCATACTCGTGCCTGGAGGTGTCAGGCCATCTCTTGGTTTGTCAACCAGTGATTGTCCCCTTCTCAGCTTCAACATTTTGTCCAGGGTCACTCTCTGTGCCTTTGATATTTGTTTCATTAATATTTCAGTCTCTGAAAGTATTTTATCTCCAGGTGGAATCCTAACTAACATCAGGCATAAAACCCCAGGGTCATATTGGTTGTCTCATAGCTCAGTGCTTTTTTGTATACGGTCGGTAATTCTTGGCAGCAAAAGGGAGCTGTAAAAATCTACAGATGTTTGATGTATGAAGGTGCCTTCCCTAGATGGGATATAATATCCAGTAACAGTAGTGCTGGGTTAATCCTGACCAGTGAGGAATACAAGTTGTTGCAGAAGAGAGAGGAAGAGTTGGAAGGCACAAGTCAGAGAACTCAACTTTGCCTCTGCTAATAGGCGTTTGATTAATTTCCCTCACATATGAGGGAAATGATAATAAAGTTTAGAATGCTGCCAGCAGAAGATATTGTGTATTAGACACAGGGTGAGTGACTGTGTGAGGGTTTACTCCTTCCTTCATACATTTTATGACCTTCTCGTAGTGTAGTTCAGAGGGAGGATGCTAGTTGCTGAAAGTGAAGGAGAGGGCTGTGGAGATATTTCAATTGAATACATGTTTGTTTCTTCAGCAGCCTTTTTCGGGGGTGTTTATATTTGGGATTGCCAAAATTAAGTAGCTGCAAATTGTAGGGAATTTGGATTATAGATGATAGTATTCTGAGATAAAATGGTAATTTAAACCTGGCTGACTCACACAAATTCAGTGGGATGTGATTTTCTTTAAACGCCGTTGTGTGGTAAAGCTGATACAAAACCAGCAATTCCAGGCTCCCAGTGTGTGTTGTGGGAGCATTATATTAGGTGATTGAATTTGCTGCATGTCTCTCATTATCTGTTTTGTGATAAACAGGCTGCCAAATAGATATATTTGATTCATTTGTGGATGTTGTGATAGCAAGTAGCAGAAAGACCAAGCAAAGCACATCATCTCTTTTCAATCCACGAAGTCTCCTGCAGAATGTGGCAAGCAGCAGAGAGAAATCTCGATAAAACACTGCCTTTCATCAAATCTGACTTCATTATTGATCTGTCTTCATATATTACTGTCCTGGCAATGTTTTCTCTCTGTGTGTGTGCATGTCCCTACTTAAAGCAGAAATTGTTGAAAGAATAATGTATAGTAGTGTCAGTCACTGTTGGACTCATTAGCGCTCTGAGCATCTGCCTTCTTTGTGATTACTTTGCTTCAAATAGGTCTGTGGATGCTTACATTTTCTTAGAGTGTTTAATCTACAGTGTAGAGCCTTTGGTTCAGCTTTTCAGGCTTCCAGAGTCGGTTATTTAGCTTGTTGGAGAGTTGTATTTTTGGTATGTTAGGCCACCTTCTAAGCTGTTTATTTCATTCTGTATTTGAAAAGTACTTTGTGAAAGATGACTTGATGCGAGGCACTAGGCAGTTTTTGATGTGCTTGCCAAACCTGTCAGATCTTTTGGAACTTATTGCAGAAACTGTCAAGGAAAAAAGTGACATGTTTTTGTGCAAGGTCAAATATTTCTGTATTGCTTACAGTGTTGGTGTGGGTTTGTGTTACAGAAGAGAATAGGCAATAAGATTCCTGGCATGGCTGGTGTAATTTTGGGAAACATTTAAAATAACTGTGTGGTGATGCAGCTGTTTGCTCAGCAGCAGTTTTGATAACTGCTAATGTGAGTAGAGAGAATTACAAATATTAGCATGTAAAAGCTTTTTTCACAAGCTAGACATGATTGATTGTCTCGACTGGACTCAGTGATTCTTGTGGGTCCCTTCCAACTCTGCATATTCTGTGACTCTGTCTCATTTTATATATATTATTCTTTATTTTGGGGAAGAAACTCAGATTTCCTCCAATTTTTAGTGTGTGTCCATCCTTCTTCCAGTTCCCTCCCACTCCCTCCCACCCTGGCCCCATTTAGGTGTTGTTTTTTGGTTTTCTTCCCATTTACATACTGATTCTGACAAAGTTTGGTAATAGGTTCTACTAACGGTTGTTTCTCTGGATAGTCTTAAAATACTTTCCAGCTAGAATGTTCCTTGACTAACTACATGCATTCTGCTGCTTTGCACCCTCTTGAGGATGACTGATGAAATTAAACTTCTAAATGCAAACCCCACTTTTTAGGTAGATAACAGAAGAAAGTGAAGGACTGATTTCTGATAGCTGCCTTGTTTGTTGGTGGGATTTTTACTGCTGGTTGGAACAGAACAATACTGCACGAAGACTTGGAGCAGAGAAGCTCAGTTCATAGTAACTCCAAAATAGGTCTCTAATTTTACTCTATCAAAGGTGTAAAGTCTTGCTCCTGGATAAGGTGGAAAGGTGGGATGAGAGAGGATAAACCAGACAGCTTCCTTCGTTTTTGCATCCAGATGATTGCAAGTGACTCTTGTGGACTTGGCTTCAGTGAGAGCCAGTTTAACTACAGAGCCTGGTGTGTGCGTCCCTTACGTGGGGAATGGGGTTGGTGGGTGTGTGACTAATCCTCTCCTGCATATTTCCTGTATCTTATTTTAGAGTCTCGTAGAAGTGTATCTTTCTAAAGGTTTACGTCCTTTCATTACATGCAGATCATTAGAAGTGATATGTAAGTACTCTGTTCTTGTTTTATTTTAGATCTGGGTTGGTTTTCTTATGAAGGAAAACGTATTTTCCTGCCTGGAAGCTCTGTTTTTAATCTGTGACCTGAATTAAGCTGGATAATAACAATCACAGAATTAAAATTACAGCAGCCCATTTATTCCCCCAGTTATGTCAATGCTAGCCTTTTCTCTTGATCCACAGTACAAAAAATTGAGTCTGCTGAATTGTTAAATAGTTGTGAATTTAGAGCAAGTAAAAGGCAGGTGGTCAGGAGTGCTGAACGACACAGAGTAGCATCGGGCAGCCAGCCAGTGTGATGGGCTGTGAGCAGTTTATGGTATCAAACTCAACTGTGTGCCTTTTTTTTGTGTGTTTCCCCCTCAACTGCAATTGCCACCCCTCAGCATGACCATGTTGTACTGAAGCATAGATGATGGGATGAATGTTCTTTTCCACAGTTCTATATGACTTCAAAACCTGGTGGGTAGAAATGGATGGATTATTTTTAGGCCCATTTTTCCTTCCTCCTTCCTAAAAAGCAACCCCTAAGCAGCACTTAATATTTATTCTTATTGTAGTCTCTTTTTCCTTAAAATCTGTTGCTGACTACAGAGAATTTCAGGCAGTTGAAAATAATTGGCATTGCAAGCAGAAGGTGATGACCTGATCATCATCTGGTCAGTAGCAATTGTAGTTTCTGTAGCTACTGAGAAAGAAGTGACATTTTGGTTCATAAAGAGAGCTTTCTGGGACATGAGAAAACAGGAAAGGAGATTTATCTTAATATTTTATTTGTGTGAGAATTCTGTGGATGTTAAAATCAAGAAGGGCATGATCATCAAAAACAAGCTGTCCGTGTATGAGCTGTGGATCATACTTCCACTATTTCTTATCTCCATTTTAGACGTGGAACACCTCTAAAAGGATCCAGCAGATTGTAGTTCATCCTGACTGATACGCAGTTATAATAATGCAGAGAAATTACTTTCCTAAAAATTCAGTTTTGACACACAGATGCTCAAAAAAAGTAAAGCTTTTAATGAATACTGTGGTTCCTGTGCCTTCTTATGTTAGAAAATGAGGAAGAAGTTGAGGAACCTCAATGCATAAAGGATGTTAGAGTTACTGAAATGTAAGCATGTTCTCCTAATCATCTGTCTTGAAATGACAACTTTAGAGATAATTTTTAATAATCAAGTTCTTGACTGTCAAATGTGTATGTGCTTTATCTTTTTTGGCATAAATAATTCCATTAATCTTATGGCTCAAGATTAAAGGAAAAAAAAAAAAAAGAATGAAGCAATTGCATAAATGTGGTGTCCGGGAGGACCTAGTAAGATACAGTTTCTTAAAACTGAAATATTTCTATGTGACATCTCATTATTTACTGCAGCCATAAACTTTTCTTTGACACAGTAATTTATTTTCTATCCCATAATTCTTATCTGTTTTTAAACTACTTAAAAGAAAGAGAGAATTATGGAATAGTTTGACTCCTTATTCTTGAAAATCCTCCTTTAGAGGATTATGGAATCACTGAGGAACATGTGCTGACAGTGACTGGGGGGAAATTGGAATGGAATATAAGGAAAACATATGTTTGGAAAGTCAGAAATGTTGAGAACAAAGTGGTTGAAGGAGAAGGTAGTGAAATCCTTGTGCCGTGAGCTGCTTCTGTTCTTGAGTTAATTTGATGCTGATGTAGCAGAGCATAGTTTTTGTCACATTGTCTGGAATGATGAATTCAGCAGTCTGAGAAGGGAAGATACGTGAATTGTTACTTTTCTAATACGATAGGTAAGGAGATGCTGCCTATTAATGTTTTAAATCAGCGTGAAGATTGCCCTGTTTCAAATAAATGTATTTTATTTTAAAAATTTGCATTTTCATGGTTAAAACAAAGGAAAAAGTAGACAATAAAGTATATATTGTGAGACTGGCTTAGGAAAATAGGTACCTGTGAAGGAGCTAAAGTGGTGTTTTAGAGAGAAAAGCTCCTCTTCCATCAATAGGAAAGTAACTGGGGGAAAAAAAAATCTCCAAAAAGGTGAAACAAGGCTAGCCTGCTGTAGGAACAACCCAGCATCCCTCTCTATCCAGAAGTACTTGCTGTGTTAGGTCATCATATAATAAAAACCATTTTATTATTTAGAGATCCTGGGAAATTGGAAGATTTTTGTCTTTAATCAAAAGGATTTGTCACTCCTGTGCAGTATTCAGGCATCCATACCAATTTTAAACATGAAGTCTGGAATTAGGCACAGTCCAACTGTGAAGCATGGACTCCAGTGTAGGCTAGTTTAGGAACCCAGGGATGTAATTCATACAGTGCTGCTTTCCAGAAGAGATGGGTTTTTTTGAACATTGAATCAAAAATTGAAGATTTGACCGGGACTACAGTTGTCCAGCTGCAAATGTTTATATGAAAATGTCTCATTATGAATTCAAACTAGAAGCTGTACAAAATCTGGTCCAGAAAACTGACTTAATTGGGAAAGGAGGGTGTGAGGAGAATTCAAATTCTTAGGAATACGTTACGGAGTAGAAAGATTTAGCAATCCTACCTTGAAAACTTCTTGGGATTACAGAGCAGTGAAAACTTGGGTTCAGATGGTTGGTTTCTGGGATGTGTTCAAAATAAAGGGAGGAAAGGAGGAATTTATTTTAAGAAGTGTTTTTTTCTTCTGGGACACACTTTTGGGTGCATTGTAAGTTTACATCTGAGTGACAGCTTCAATGAGCAGTGCACCATGTTATGGATGTGCAGCTGAATGATGCAATACCTAGAAATGTTGTGGTTTATTTATTTATTATTTACTTATTAAAGTATGCCTTTCCACTGGAGAATATGGAAATGCTTAATTTGACTGGAAATGGGAAAATGAAAATTCTTAAATCCAGTGAGGTAAATAAATTACATGGGAAATGTTCTTATCACGTGCTTCTGATACCTTTGTGTATTTTGTGATGTCAAAATGTCTAATTTTTTCATGGAATGCCTGCATAGCTGCTGTTCTTTGTTGACAGGCTCTAATGGTGGACCACTTTCATCTCTGCTATACTACCAGCAGTTTTCTTAAAGTCTCCTTGAGTAGGGAACTAATAATAAATTATTGTACTGCTATACAATTCTATGAACATGTTGTATTTATTACAATAATAAATGCTCTTATCAGTGAATGCAAATCCAGTTGAAATAGTTTATTGGTACTGTGTTTAACCCTTCCTTTTAATGAATTCAGAAGGCAACGTAGTTGCACTTCCTAATATGCCATGTTTGTTCTGCGTGACATTTTTAAAAAAAAATCTGAAATGGCTATGAATGAATGAGGGAACGGATAAAGGGGATAGTGAAACACAGTGAGCATTCAATTAAGGCAGCTGCAGAATTTATAAGCCTTAGGATTTATTCAGGAAGGGCACTGATTTTGAAATACGGGAAGTAAAAGAGAAATAAGGTGTCATCAGGCCACACTGACAAACTCATGAGTGACTTAAAAAGTAACAATTCTGGTAGTGTCAGACTTGTAGTTTGCTGAGTGTGGTGTTTTCTCTTGTGATTGATATCAACTGGTAATGCATCTGTATTTGTTAGGAATGGCAGAGTGGGAGTATCCTGGTGAATCCCAGGAGCTTGAGGAAAGCTGGGCCAGAGGAGCGGGAAGCCTCCAGTCTTTGAGCGGATTTGAATTTAAAGTGAGAAATCCATGGGCTTTTCTTTTGTGAAATAGCCTGCTTATTCTTTCCTGTAATTTTACATGTCTACTTCGACTTGTGCTTACGCAGTTAAAACTGCTCAAAATGTGTTAAAGTGGTAATTTTCTAGCTTACCTTTAGATGGACTCTTTTAATGAACAGTAGTTTAAAAAAAAGATTATTCCAATTTTGGAATAACAGAAAAATTTAACTGTCTTTTGGAAGTGTCTGTCAGTAACAGTTATTTCGTAATTTCTGTTTAACACTAATTTTTGTGTGTTTAGTACATAACTCTGCTACTTCCTGCCTGACTGTTCTCTAAGGAGTATGTTAGTTTTCATTACTGTTAGTCTGTAATTTAATTACAGAAATACGACATCATAGGCAAAGGTGTGAGCAAGGCCAGTAGAGAAATGCAGGATTAGGTGGCAAGATGAATCAGTTGTAGGGAGGCGAGTGCTGTTATTTCCCTGTAGGAAGAACAAATGACTTTTAGAACTGAAGTTAAAAGACATCCCTGTCTTTTTGATACAGTCACACAGCACTTCTAAGAGGTAACATGTACTGTTCTTTTCTGCTTTATATGTGTAATGCTTTTCCACCCTCAGTTAATGAAAGAATCTGGTCTCCATTTCTTCTGTGTTTTTGTGATGGTATGAACTGGGTCATCATTTGGTCTGTGATGCGAGAAAATGTTTTTGAAAGCTGCTTCTGTTTTTGCTATACCTTTATGTTCTCCCTCCCCATCTCCTTTGTACAAAGCCTTGCGCTGCTTGCTTTGACATTTAATTCCTTATTCCTTCTCCTGGCTTTTTCTATCCTTTTAGCAGTTTTCAAAGTGCATTATCCTCCTGCTTCTCTTGTGAGGCTCTGGTTGTCTGTGCAGTTTGTTCCTGTCTGCCTTTTTCTGTGACACCGCTGTGTGAAAGGTGAAGAGGAGAATTGCACATCAAACCATAACCCTTGAAAAGGAAATACTTGATTCTGTGTGATGTGAGCAGTGTCATGGCCAAGATGCCTGTGAAAAGTTCCCGGTTCTTCTGGGACAAGAAAGAGGGCTGAGGGTGATGTGAGGCTTGTGAGAACTGGTTACAAGATTACTGCTCGATTTCTATTGGAAATGTTGAATGCTTTTACAGGTATCTGAGACATCATCACAAATACTGTACAAAGCCAGTGATAACGTTCTGGTTTTTTTGAGGCAGTACACAAAATAGGTTGTGGTTGGCTGGAAGGTCCAGGTAACACTACTGCTCTAGCTGTGATAACAAGGATGTGGAAGGATGCTGTCTCTGCATTTAGGAATTTGCAGAAGTCGCTGCTCTCAGTTGTCGGTATGCTGGTAAAGGTATATTCTGTACTCAAATGGCTGGTTTCCTTCCCTGGGGTAGCTTTATGGCAATGCAAAGCCCATCTTCGTGGAGCTTACAGTCACTCTGGGAGTGCTTTACTGGCCTCACATGCAGAGATTTCTGAGCTGAAGTGCTCGTGGTGTTTATGTAACTTAATAGATTCTGTTCTAATAGACTCAAAGGAACATTTTACCCTAAATCCTTTGATCTTGATAGGAGAAGGAAAGACTGGGTTTTTTGCCTCTCTTTTTCTTTCCTTTTTTTTTTTTTTTTTTGTTGTTTAACTGTTTTTCCTCCTTCCATTAATTGTAGATCTGTAGTTCAGGAACCACAACGGTGATTTTGAAGGTAGTAACCAATACAAAATGGCCAAATAACAAAGGTTGAAATACATTATTTGTACCTGAACAATAGAAGGACAGTGAAATTATAGTGAGGATGGCACAGGCTCAGAATGTACATTCTGTATATAAAGTCTAGGCTTGTTTGCTGAACCTGGAGAAGCACTAGCTCTAGGGTCAAGCTACTACATAATTTTCTCAGGGGCACAGCATCGTTCCTGTCTAGTGCTCTGCTTTTTCTCCTGACTATGTAGCAGATATTTCTGAAATGAGCAAGGAAAACTGAGAATGAGCAAAATTAAAATTTGCTATGAAATGTGCAAGTTTGACTTTTATTGTACATTTCCCAATTCTGCTCTTTTCCCCTGCGTCTATTTTTACCTACCAAGCAACCTGAAGAGATAAAATGCTTTATAAGCGGGTGAGTAGTATTGTAGAATCATTTAAAAGTCAAACAAAATAGGGAGGTTATGGACTGGTGCAATATAAGATCAATAAGGTAAGCTGAAATTTTGGCCATTTAGGGCATCCTTATTTTTAATAGCACTATTGGAAACGTGGTGGTTGGCACTGAGCTCGCCATTCCCCTAGTCCTTTTTTTGTGGTGAAGATATGCTGTGAAGTGAAGGGATGTGCTTCATGATTACAGGAGTGAGGCTTTCCATTTGTGTCATGAGGGCAGGGATGCAGAGGTGCTTATGGGAGATGTGGGAGATGGAGTCAGGGCAGAAGTGAGTGGTGTAGTAATGCACTAGCTTAAAAGTCTTTGGGACGGGGTTGTTCATCTGTAATAATTTGAGGAGTTTGATCTTTTTCTGATGTGAAGGTGGGGGCAGTAGAGAGTTATGCATAACTATGGCAAAGTACAGTTGCCCAAGCAAAATGTCTGAAGCTCTGTAAATCTTAGGTAATGATTCCTTGCATCATGTCCAGGCTTATTTACCTTGACTGAAGAGATGGGCGGGTCATCACCCATAACTTCGGTTGGCTGTGAAGACAATCCTGGAAATATTCCGTGATGGGAAAGGTTGGAGGTGTTCTGCATATGGGGTTATTGTGAAAGGGCTGAGACAAAATGCCGCTTTCAAAAGAAAATGAGTAAATTTGGGATATACAAAG
Source organism: Pseudotriccus pelzelni (assembly GCA_035584735.1). Classification (NCBI taxonomy): domain Eukaryota; kingdom Metazoa; phylum Chordata; class Aves; order Passeriformes; family Tyrannidae; genus Pseudotriccus; species Pseudotriccus pelzelni. The sequence continues at coordinate 40,500,794 of JAWMRA010000078.1, read as the reverse complement.
CTACAGAAGTCTGAATAATCACAGTTTCTGAAATATCATACACAAATTCTTATGATCTGTGCTCATCTCATCTAGAGGAACAGTAGAAACAGTATGGGTTAAAAATGCCTATGTTAGTGATATTAAACCAGATTGTTAGGGATTTTTTTTAGAAGTAGCTGATGGGGTGATCTGCATTCCTGTGATCTTCTCTCTGGTCTGTTGAGGGTTGGTAGCTCCTTCATTTGAGCCAGGTGGTTAACTCTCCCTTCCCTTTTGGCAAAGAGTTAAAGTGTAAAATAATTGTTCTGTGTAATAGCACAGATGATTACCATAGGGAAGTGGAATTTTAGATCTGTGCTGTTGTGAAAAATGGGTTTAATTGGGGGGGGGGGGAAGATACATTTCTAGTTCTTGAGACTGACACACTTAAGTTTGAAACATCTTTGCTTTCGCTTACTGTGCTTAAGCAATGCAGTTAGTTTATTTTTTGTTTGTATGATCTTGCAGTCCTAGAAGTTGGTTTGTTGTGAAATGCTTTGGGTTGTGAATAAAAGAATAGATCGCATGCCCCTGAAAAATCAAGCCTAATGATCAAAATAACAGCACCTTATAAAATGGAGTTATTACAAAAATTAGTTTAATCTCATTTGTTTATTTATGATCTTCATTTAAGATCAGTCTGTGCTCTTCTTTGAGTAAATACATGCAAAACTTCAGGGTTTTTTTTTATTTATTACTAATATATAATTACTATATAATTGTAATTTATTTCAACAGGTACTTTGTGCTGGACTTTGAGACGGGGATCCTGCAGTATTTTGTGAACGAACAAAGTAAAAACCAGAAGCCAAGAGGAGCCTTGTCTTTAGCTGGAGCTATAATATCGCCCAGTGATGAAGTGCCACACATGTTGGTGGTCTACTCCGCTAATGGAGAGATGTATAAGTTAAAAGGTACAGTGCTGCTTAGAGCTGCCAGCTGCGTTGTTCTTCTTTCCCTTTCCCACTTCTGCATCTCTTCCCTCATATCTCATTTCTCCTTTACTTCCCTGTGCTGTCAGATAGTAGTGGTTATACACTATATCATTATGTACCATATTATAAGACAGTGGAAGAGTAATCTGGAGTTAAGTGCATATGACTTTACAATGTATAGGCTTTCAGGGCTGGAAGATACCTCATGGTGCCTTCTGTAATCTGTTACTGTGGCATTTTGATTGAATGGTGTATCTTATTTGCTTCCAAAGGAAGAAAAAACTGCTTTCATTGCTGTCCACAGCATTACATTTAATTTGTAGTATTGTTCTCCTCTGCTGCCATCCTGCAGATAACGTGCAATAAATAAATAAATCTGATGATGGGTCAGGGAAGGGAAAAATGCTAGTGGGAGGCTGTTAAGATATTATGTTCTTATCAGTCCTGCAGTAATTGAATGCACCAGTAACATAAAATCTTCTCTTCCTGTTTTCCCAAATATAGGAAAGACAATATAGGGTATATAGGAGTTACTTTGGAATACTTAAAAAAAAAGAAGTGGGCAGTGTTCTGACTCCAAGATATTTTCAGTATGGTTAATTGAAAATGGTGCTTTTATATCAAACTAATTTATAACAAATAAACTGTTATTAAAAAAAAAGTGACACGTAATCCAGTGTAACAAAAGTATTCGTAGTTTTATTCTGACTGCAGTTTATCAGTTGTCTAGTGGGACTGAGCAGGCAGGAGTCCTCTGTAGTACAGTGTGTTGCCACTTTATACGTAGAACTGAGACACAGGAACAACCAGGGAGCATTTCTGTTAAAACATGTTGGAATTTGCATAGCTAGAAATCATGAACACTTTCATGATTTTCATTATCGTGCTTTTCCAAACCCTGGAGTTTATCAAATGCTTACAGTGTGCTGCTTTTAATTTAATGAGGTCTATGAATTTGATTCAAATTAGTAAATAATTTCTATGCTGAGTCAATAATCATTGAGATACTTAATAGCAGAGGAAGTAAGAGAAAATATTTACTGAAATTATCAAGTCTGTATTGCCATTCTTAATCAGGATTACTGTAGTAGTAGTTTGTTTAAGACAAAACCAAATCTCTCTCCTAAAAAGACTTACTAATATTACACAGAAGATACCTGATACAGACTGCAGACAAACTTCAGTAATTTTTAAAGTTGTTTTTTAAAGATGTAAGGGGGAAATTGTGATTTTCATTCTTGTGTCTCTAAGTTGCTGTGCTGTACTGAATGACACAGGTTTTGAGAGAGATTTAGTTGAACTCTTAATATTAAAAGAGAAGTACTTGACTATCTGAGGAACTGGTAGCTTGTCTGGGAGCTCATTGACAGCCTGAGCGTGGAGCTTTTACTGATTTAAATACTGTGGTGTGGCCCTTGTCCTTCACAAAAAGAGACAAGTAAAACAAAAGTGGATGAAGAATCTAAACCAAAAAAGTCATCTAGAGGTAGTTCTGCTTTTACTAACACTTGGGGGAGATAACTGTGAAGAAGTTAGTAAGTAAGTTCATCTCTTCCACCTGGCCACAGCCTCTGAAGTTCAGGCTTGGATGTCTTGTGTTGAAAAACCTGAGCATAGTTAAGTAGCATAAGTTAGTATTTATACTGCATTCTAATCAATAAATAATCTTTACCCCCTCTGCCGTGCTCCATCACCTCTTGTGCTCAAAAAGAGTATTGATTTATGTGTGATCCCCTGCATTTTCTTGTTTCTATTTTAGCTGCTGATGCAAAGGAGAAACAATACTGGATAACTCAGCTTCGATCCTGTGCCAAACATCACAAGGAAGGTAATTCTAAGGTAAATAATTGAGAGGAAGAAGTAACTATTATGTTTTAAGTGGTGTAGGTGAAGAATAGCATGATTGGGGTGATAGACTGGCTGTGGTAGTTAGTGGGTTGATATTTAGAGGGTTTTGAATAAAAGCAAGTTGTCCTTTGTCACTAACTGGAACAGACTTAAGTTAATTGGGCAAGTTTAATAAATAAGCATTGTCCTGTTTATGAGAAATTAATGAAGGGATGGTTAATTCAGTGGCTGGATAAACAGTTTTTTAATAAATACCTGTGTGATGTCCTGATTAGTATTTAGAAGTGTTAACTGGTATTAGTTTTATTTAATTTTGTAAGGTTTAGTGACTTTTTTTGTTGAAGCTTTAGATAGATGTTATCAGTGGTCAGTCTTTGTTTTCTTTACTAAATCTGAAAGAGATCATCATATGATGATGGTTTTGGTGTTAATATGAGGTCTCACACACACAAATTCCTGCTCTTCAGTCCTCAAAGCATTTCTGTTGATATTCTTACGAGAATAAAAAAGACGGCTTTTTTCATGAGTAATTGTTTGGTATATTAAAAAGAAAAACACATACAACAGCAAGTTGAGAGGATTTCTCCCTGTTCCAAGATGTTGAGAATATCAGTGTTATGTTAGCTGCAGTCAAAGTTGTGATCCTGAATATCTTTGGAAGCTGGACTTTGAGAAGATGGATGGGATGTTGAGGAGACTGCCATTTATTGAAGTGAGTGAAGTAGAGTTAGCCTTTTGTTGTTCCTTTTGAGTGATGTGGACCTGTCAGGAAGCAAACGTGGTATAAGTAAAACCCTTTTTGAAGGAGACTTAAATACCTTGAGTATTTCAGTACTTTTAAAATTCTTATGTATGGCAATTCAATATGATTTTTATATAGATGTGGCCCAGCACTACTCAGAAAGATGCAACTCTACTTGATTGTGATACTCTTACAGTTGCTGTTGATCTGCAGCTCCTGTGCTAGATGGAGATGATAACTTTTTATACTTGGTTGCCATCAATGAATTATTCCTCAATAAGTTGTCTGGTCACTTCTTGAACCCATTTAAATGTTTAGCATCTGCAGTGTACTGTGATGAGGTAGTAGAAGTGTTGTTCAGTATGTATGATATCAGAGACTTGTGTAATGGCATACTGATTCTTTTACTCTCTATTAATTTCTGTAATATTTCTTAATACTGAGTTTGTTTTTATCCTTTGGCCTGCTCCTGAAAAATAATTCTGTAGAGGTGTCTATTTTAACAGCACAGTCTCCTTCTAGAGTGGCAATAATTGAGTTGAATTGATCTATGTGTAAGTGAAATTTGGATCGTTTTTCCTCCTTAGGTAAAAACTGTTGTACTTAGTAATAATTTATGTTCAGAATTTTTCATACTACCTGTCCATGTTGAGCTCCTGCAATAGTAGTATCTGCATATTTTGATGTGCTCTAAATTACTATGTCAAGAGAAAAATCTTGGTGTCATAACAGTGGAAATAAGTAACAATTAGCAGTGGAAGCAAATAGAATTTTAGAAATTATCAGGAAATGAGCAGGGAATAAAAAACACTTAGATTGTTCTAACTCTGTCAAATACTTGTCATGAATACTTTTATCAGTCCCCTTGCATTTCTGAAATGGAATGTTGTAGTGGGGGAAAGTACTTTTCATCACATTTATTGTTCTTCTGCACAGGATGAACTCTGTGATGAAATTTGACTTCATTGTACTCTTTTTTCTTTTTTTCCTGATGATGGGAAGGGAAAGGGCAAATCAGGGAAGTGTAGTGTTAGTAAGTGCTCTGCAGTGGCTGAATAGGAAGTATTTCCTAGCTGCTAGTAATAATGTCAGTATGGGGAACCTCAAAGAAAAGGAGCTGAAAAAAAGATTAAAAATAAAAGGAGATGAATGAAAACTGGAGATTATTTTGGGATGCTCTGCATGCCAAAAGTGTATATAGGTTTGAAAAGCATTTGAAAGGCAAAATGTTTTTTGAGAGTCACGACTAAATAGGTGGGAGACCATTAAATAAAATACAAAGACAACATCTGTCACAGAAGGTCTAAGACACAACTTTGAGAAACAGGAAGGGCTTATGATGGGGAGCACCTCTCTGGACCACTTCTTGTACTCCTGCATAGGGACCTACAACTGCTGTGGGGTTTTTTTCTGGTTCATAGGCTCATTGACCAAGAAAGTAAAAGAATTTCCTTGACTGAGGGGTGGTGGACATATATAACTGAGGAACTAAATGAAAGATTATTTTAGACAGCAGGAAGAGGGTTCTTGCATTTTTCTTAGAAGACCGATGAGTTAGAGAAACTTGGCATAGGAAGCTGGAGTGTAGATGCATTTTGGTGGACGGATGTATAGATACATTCTGGTATAGATACATTTTAATTGGCTTGAATCTGCTGAGTATAAAATAAATATGTTGAAGAAAACTGAAATATTTTTCTTAGTTCTGTGTTGCAAATCTACATCTGAAATCAGATTAAGTCACTTTTCACTTGAAATGTTTGTTAGTGAAGCACGCTTTATTTTCTACTATTGTAAGCCACAGAGCAAACAGAAAATTTATATGTTCTGTATTTTTAAACGTAACAGTCCAGAAAATGAAATACTGGGAATTTGTGCACTTCAAGCAAGACCACTCATGGCTCTGCTTCTTACTCCAGAAGTGGACTGTACTTGAAGCAACATTGTGCTTACCTGTTCCTAGGAACCTTTCTTTTGATAAGATTTGTCTCTTTTCCATACTTTTTTCCTTTTCCCCCTCCTATTTTCTCAGCATTAGAGTATTAACTGAGGGGTATATTTTCCCTGGCTTTAGCATTGCATATAATGCTAACTTAGATTTCATCTACAAGTACGTTTTAAAACTTCTTTCTGCTTTTGCCGATAGAAGCAAGGGATAAAAAACTTTAATGCTACAGTGATTAGACTTGGGGGATCAGATATTGGTTACAAGGGAACAATAACTTCACAGAGACTCTAGAAACTAGAAAAAATGCATTTCTATTACTTCTTTTTATTTTTTTTTTTTTTTTTTTAATTTTCCTCAGAGTTTCTTACTTCAAAACCACTACCTGGTAGGAGGTAAGAGAAGCAAGAATGGCTTCATTTCTTCATGATTTTTTTTTTCTTGCAGATGAAGATACTTTAGTGTCATGATTATTATCATGGGAGTGGAAACATGCTCTTTAAAATAGTTTAAATTTATATAAACTAGTGTTCTGCTACTTTTAGCCGCCTTACCGTTTCTTTTGTATTGGGTTTAGGGACTGGAATTACATCCAAAAGTCTGTAATGACACAAGGAAGGGTACATGTTTGACTTCCTTTTGCATCATTGGGGACTTAACAAAACTTCTGTATTTTTGGATTTTGTTAAAATAGCTCTACCATTGATAGGAATGTCGTGATTCTACTGGCAGCAGTGCTGGATCTCCTTATTCCTCCCTCTCCCCATCCCTTAAGGGCTGTAGTAAGTGGTAACTGCAAACTCAATCTCTCGTGGTGCTGTCATGAACAGGCGGGTGGATACTTGTGTGTTTTAGGCTTCTGGAATCTGAACAGAATCCAAGCTCTGCCTCTGCTGGGAACAGCATCTGGAAATTTGGAGACTGAGCTTTTGCTCCCAGTTTCTTCTGCAACGTAAACTCACCTTTTCCACAGGAAGACTGAGGCTCTTTAGGAGTTGTACACTTGAGAAGGAGATGAAATGGGCAGTGAAAAATATGCAGTGAGGGGTATGTTTTATTTTATGCAAGTGTGGTACAGTTTAAGTGGGAAAAAAACAATGGGATAACCAGGCAAGCAGTGGGAAGGTTCCCAGGAATGCCAGTGAAGCAACTCTTAGCGTCAGGTCTTTCATACTGGAGAAAGAACACATTTTTAAAATCTTGGATAGATATTAATGGAAGGAGAATCATAGGAAAATATGATAATTTGGAGGATGTTTTTCAAAACTGAAGCTGTGTCACTGTTCCTGTCACAGTTCTATATTCATAGAAGAGCATTTCTTTTTCCTGCACTGGATCTATATCAGCAGTAGTTTCCTTTCTTTTTCAGAGCTACTGCCTGCTTCAAAATGCTACCTAATGACTTGCTGTCCTTGCTGTCATTAAAGCTTCATCTGGGGACTGGAGTGATGGAGGAAATTAAACACAGAAGGGATTAAAAAAAAAAAAAGGGGGGAAAAAAAAGATTGTATACTAATGACTAAATTTAGTTACATCCTAATAAGATTGGTCCAAACATGAGCTATACACTAAAAAGTGCATGTAATACAAGCTAAGTCTGTGACTTTGTTTTAAATAAATTCTACATCTTAATGATAAAAAAGACAGTAAAAGGGTAGTCTTCTCTGGCAAATAATTCCCATGTTGTCAGATAGTCTTAATGTTCTTGGTATTCCCATACAAGTCTCATTTCACCTAATTACAGGTTACTCAACCTTCACAAGTGCCAAATCATACTGTACTGGAAGAAATCTTATATCTCTGGGTAGGATTGCTGGGTTTTTTTAAACTATTCTGAGGGAATGTTTTGTACAAGTTTTAATTAAAGCATTAGTCAAATTTGAATTCAGTGATGTAAAATGCTTTCAAGAAGGAGTAGGCTTATGCATAATTTCTGTGGTAACTTCCAAGAACAATTTTGTATCCATAAATTGTCACAAGCTTGTTAGTTCTTCTGTTTCATACCTCTTTTTTCCTGACTGTATAATGATGGTGGCTGTAAAAGCACTACTAAAAGCAAACACACAGGTTTTTGTACCAGCTCTTAATTCCAACGTGTGGATCAGTTGCTGGATTTGCATATAACCCTTTTATAACTTGGTGTGTACGTATCAGGAACGTGACAGGCAACAGAAGCCTTTATCTTGGGAAGTAGCTTCTGTCTTAAATTGTGTTCAGGTGATAACTTTCAGCTTATATCTGTGCTAGACTAAGGAGATAGTCTCCCTTTTTCCAGCTTCTGCTTTGGAGCTGCACAGTAAGCTGGCTGTTAGAAATTGCATGGTGTGGATTCATTTTTAAGCTGGACTCACTTGCTGATTCCCTGCAGCTGTAAAAACTGCAGCCCAGTTCCCTTCCTTCTGCTGCCACCCTTCGTGTGGGCTTTGTTATGCGTCTGTTTCTGTGTTAGTTTGGGCAGAAAAAATGGCATTCTAATAAAAAGGACTTAGCTCTCTGACTAGCTCACTGGGGACTGTGTGTCTCCATCTCTGACTCCCTACTGGTTTAACTGCCTGGAGTGGCTCTCCATGAGGTCCAGTGGGCCTCAGAGCCAGCACGGAAAAATGGTGGAGAAAAAAGTCCAAACCTGCCCCTTTCAGTGCCAACTGAGGTAGCAGTTTAGCTGTAATGTGAAACAGCACCTGCAGTAATGCCTGAACGTTTGAGGTTAAACTTCTATCAAATCCTTATGAGGCAGATGTGTATTTTTTCTCAACAGGTGGAAGAATAGTTATCATAGATCTTTTGTTTTTATTGGGTTTCTTCTTGCCTTATTAATGAATGGCCGCAGAGATACTTCTACATTTCTAAGTGGATTATTGACTGGGTATTTTTAACATTTGCGTGGTAACTGTTTTCATGAAGCTACATTAGTGAAAATTTCCAGTCTTTGAGAGTGTTATTTGGTTCTTCCATGCACATGAAACCTCTTTTCCTTTTGAGCTTTAGTCTTCACTCTGTTGGTGTGCTTGTCTGCTTCCTCTTCTCATCACTGCCCTATAGAAGTCAACTAAAAGAATGGCACTTCTAATTAAAGCGTGCTTTGAAATTGTTACAGCAGTGAGGCTGAGAAGGAAGCAGTGCTTGGCTGTAGATAGGTGTGTATTTGAGATCTTTTTTTTCTCCCTTTGGAAGCTGCGTGAAGATAAGAGTTACTCACAGATCGCTGCTTCTAAAATCCTTCTACAGAAATGGAAGAAAATCTATTTAGGACTGAACATGTGCTTGCTCAAATGATTCTTGATGAAGAAAAGTTTTATGATGGAATTATTATCATAGTCTCTTGGTTAAAGAGAGATTGCCTTACTGAAGATGATGAGGCATAAAAATATTCAGTCAGAAAAGTTAGTACCATGGATGGTGCTTGACAGAAATGTGCAAAACATATCATAAGATGGTCCCTTTGGAGTGCTGAAGTTTGGATGTTTTGTAGATTCAGTCATTTGCATTTTAATATTTGTGACTGATTATAACGTAAATGAAACAGAACTCTATCCGTATTTGTCTTTTATTGGTGTTTGTTTACTTAGGATGCACTGGAAAAGAAGTAGATGGGAATTAAAATACTGAATGGTGGTGTCTCAAAATTGTAATTACTTTTTGATAGTGTGTGACTTCTCATAGCTCTAAAGCTGCATGCAGGGCTTGCGTCTGTGCTGTCTATGTGCAGAGCAGTGAAGGAATGTCATTTCAGTATTTATTATTCTGAGGAAAACATCTGTGGCACAGTGCCTGTGAGAATGATGATTATCAGCCATAAACAGATACGACAGTTCACTTCAGAAATTATTTTACTGATCTCTGGAACATTGCATTTACTTGCCAAAATTGTTTGCTTGTGGTAAATGGTGAAAAACACTTCAGCTTCTTTGTGAACAAGAAGGGCAGTCTCTAGGGAAAGTGAGTCATGAAAACAAGACAGTTGGAACTTACTCTTCTGCAACTACATTATTTTAATTGTTAGGATTTTGAATATCCTAGTGGAAGACTTCATTATCTGCTTTTTTATCTGAGGAGTGGGCAGTCTACTAAAATAAAAATTTTAACCCAAATCTGTATTAACTAAGCATACTTTAGCTAGCTTTAGGTCATAAACCCAAGATGAACACAAGTTACAAATTAATCTTTTATTAGCTTTTTTATTATTCTTTTATTGGTTTCATTTTATTAGCAGGCGAACTGTTAGAGCAGTAGTAAAGTGTAGCCTTAGGGAAGAATATTTGTAATCCTTTTGGGATGCTTCAGCCTGTGGATTTCTTGACTCATTATTGGAACCATGCATTACTAATTGTTGAAGAGCTTATGTCTTCCTTTCATCAGGCTTTTCTCTATCTTTTTATCTATTTATTTATTTGCAAGCCAGAAAGCAGTGAGACCAAAGAAAATGATATATGATAATGATTGAAGAACCAGATCAATCATACAAGCAGCTCTAGGGGTAAGAGCAAGGGATTAGGAATAAAGATCCATCGGTTACTGTCATTGCTTTGATTTCCTGCGGGAGTGACTCTGATGACTGTTGTAGTATGATGTGTAATTAGAGTGTTTTTAGCAGTGAAAAACTTCACGTAAGTTTTAACATTTTAGCAAAAATGGAAATTTGGATTTTTGCGCAGCTGTGTGTCAGTGCAGAAGGGATGCTTGTCATTCCACGTGTCTAAATTCTGCAAAAGACGAGTCAAGTATTTGGCTGGGACATAGGTGTTGACAGTGTGCTGTAAAAATTCAGAACTGCCTAAGGGGCTGAGTGTGCAGTTCCTGGAGAGTCTTCTTCTGACAATGACAGGAAGAAGCTGTCAGAAGGAATTGGATGCCACCCCCATCTCCTTGGACTGAGCAGGCACAGTGCTCTGCTGCTGTTCTCTGTGGCAGTGCAGGAGGGGAGTCTAAATGCGAAAGGTTTTGAGTGGTTGTAAAAACTGCCTCCTGCAGACATTCACCTGCTTTTGCAAGTTATACATTGGAAATTTTTGTAGTTATCGTGGGGCCTTGCCTAGAGGTAGTTTCATGGGTAGCCAGAGGTTCTGATGCTGAGCTCATTTAAGGTTTGTGTTTATAGATGTCCTCCAGAGAATAATATCACATTGGGTGATAGAGGATTTGTGTTGTGGGCTGGTGGAGTTTTCTGGCGTGTTGGTTGGAAATGCTGGGTCACTAGATGGATGAGGGGTATAAAGGCACAGAAAATGAGGACGTGAGGAAAACTTGCTTATAGACCTATGGGAGCTGATCATGGAGCAGTGTATTTGACTCTGATACTTGGCACAGAATGTGGCTGTATGTGCTAATTCAGGATTGCCAATCTTCCTGACTGGTTGAACTGCATAGGGTTGATAACTATCTCGGGCTGAGAGCAGGAGAGGACTCCAGGAGAGGTTCACTGCTGATACCCTCTCCCTGAAGGTCCCATAGCTCTGTTGTAGGGCAAGGTGTGGAGCTGAGTGTCAGGCACACCAGACAGTGGGATATGGTCAGCCCTTGCTAGGCTATGTATTTATATATGTAGAGATTTGAGTGTACCTAGTCCCCTGTAGGGACAGCCTTCTGGAGCACCACCCACTACCCATGCCAGGTTTTTTCTGATTTTTCTCTCCTTCTTCACTGATCCCAAACTCCGTGTCCTAAATGACTGTCTACCAAGAGTTGCTGTGGGCTACCACATGCCTTTGCAAAACTTGATGAAAAGCCATCCTAAATGTACTGTGGTCCCACAGACTGTTTATTCTGCCTCTAGACACAGTTTGAGTGTTGATGATGTAGCCCAGTGAGTTGTGATATGAACTAGAGAAAATATTGGATGGAAAAAAAAAGGTAATCGGGATTTAAGAGACTCCTAAAATGATGAGCATATCTGTTTTTTGGAATTGTGTTTGTTACTTACTTGTGATACAAAACCAGCTAAGAAAATTGCAGCTAGCTAGCAGCTTTTGTACCAATAGTTCACTATCAAATTTATGACTGCCAAACCTAAGTGGGGTTTGGTGAAAGGCATATCATGTTAGTTGACACGGGACAAAATGTGTGGCATGAGCTGAACTCAAGGTGTCTGTTGTGATCCACGGGTCAACTGCAGGTAGTTCACTGCAGTTTGAAACACTGTCTTGAGGAAAAATAGCATTGCATTGCTAAAAAATGTAATTGATATAGGTATTGACTTTAGAATATACGTGCATTTCAGTTTATGAACAGATCTCTCGGAGTGTGCACGTTAAATGAGACTGTTTTGACAGCTGCTTTTTTTTTGAAAGCTGACTCTTTCCTAGAATTCTTTCCTGAGTCTGCATTTAAGCAGAAACAGTGTCTGGATTTTTCTGTATTAGTTTTGTGTTACTTTTGTTATCTGCAGATCTAAAAGTCTCCCCCAAGAAAATCAAAACATAATAAAGCTTCACTTCTCACAGAATATCGATTTCTTTTAAGCAAAACTAATGACTAAACTCACTGTTGTACATTGCTGCTGTTTATCATAGTTTTAGGATCCATTTGGCTATATGAAAGTAGCAGCCATGTATTTTTAATATTGTGATTCCCTGATAGTAGAATGTCAGTGAGTCTCAAAAGATTTAATTTTAAAAACAAACGAACTTTTTATTAATCTGGAAGAGAAGTTGATTTTATGATGAAAAAATTGAAGTTATATTGTTCTTTCTCTGCGCTCTAAATTTAGTTTAGAAGTATTCTGATGATAGTCAATTTAAAAACCAAACATCAGTATATTCTGCTATTATATACTAGGAATACCCTTTTTCTGTGAAACTTGTATTAAAAACCGAAATTCAATCACACCGTTTCCCTCATCCCATTGTTTCTCCCAAATACCTTTTCCCCTGGCTCTTATTTTAATTGTAGTTATGTCTAAGCAGTGCTCTTTCAAATGGAAGATGAATTATAAACCTGGCAACCTTCTGTGCCCTTCTGACAAATTACAGCCCGTGCTGCTTTTTTGCCTTAGCATCAAATCCAGTTTGAATGCAACCGTGATTTGTCGTCCAGGATGGATAATTTTTGAACAGATGCTTATTATTATAATCTTATTGGCCACAGTAGCAAAGAATATATTAATTTCAAAACCAGTCAGACCATCATTCTTGGAAGCGTTTGTAAAACGTTAAGTGCAGACCAATGTAATAATATTTTTTTCTGTGAGATTAGCAACTCCTTGCACAATGAGAATGTGATAAACCATTTTTTTAAACCTTCAGATATCTCAGAAGGTCTCTTAAAGTCTAGTTTTGTGTGGGGGTGGCAGAGGGATTGTGTAACTTATTTTTCTCTTCCTCCTTGGCAGTGCCAGATCATCTGCCTTGTACTTTACAGGCATTGTAGAGGTAACTTGAGGCCTGACTTTAATTCCAGCATTAATTGGAACCTCTCCACCTTAGGTTTAAAGTATTTTAATGGAATTACCACCAAATTGTCAAAATTGACCCGTAAGGGATAAGAAGAGAGATTTGTACCCAAAGCATACTTTTGAGCAGACCTCATGTTGGTGGTAACTGGCTTAGCAATGTTGTAAGCTGCCTTTATTACTTGTGCAAGGTTTGTAGGAGAGGTGAAACGGTGTTTCACCCATGAGGCTTTGTATTTACTTCAGTGTCTTACAGTGCTACTAAATGTCTAAACTGATATGTGTTTTGTAAGGTAAAAGTTACTCTGTTTGAGTTTGGACTTTACAGATGCATTCAACAGTTCCAATAGAAGCGAAAAGCTCTGTTATATTGCACTTTTATATATGATGTCCCATGGTGCTCTAGTGCCCATCTGTGTTTGAGAATTTCTGTCCTATAGACCTCCAGGAAAACTTGTGTTTGAGGTCTGCAGAGATCAAACTGAGACAGCAATGCTGACAGATAGTTAGATAACAAAAAAAGTTCTTGAATGTTCTGACTGATTTTTATAGGTTGTATGTTAAAAGTATTCATACTACAGATACTGTTGGAGATTTATTTCTGGCCTTTTTTGTGTATATGGTTTATCCCAAGCTTACTTCAAAATGTGTCGATGTTTTTAAGCTATTTTTTGTTTAAAATGTTGATGTTTAATTGTTGTACCTTGCCAAAATTGCACCTCTGATGTTAAAACCAACAAACATTACGCTGTTTCAGATGTTCATCAGGTGAAAGCCTTAAAATTCTTTCTTCCTTGCTGTTCACACCAGTTTGGTGAATTGTAGGTCAGTGGTTTCATAAAAAATATTTGTGTTGGCATTGTTAGTACTGCCTGCAAAATCCTTCCTAAGCTTTCCTAAAAAGTAGGATTGTAAGAACTTAGCGGCATGTTATTTTGTAAGAATCTGTGAAGTTTTTTGTGAAGGCCAATTTCAGGCAAGCCAAGAAACAAAGGCAGTAGGTCTAATGTTTCCAAGAACATCTCTGCTGAGCAATGCAGATGGTTCAGAAAGAATAAAGCAACAGTTACACCTCCAGGTTTAGGTTTATGAAGAAAGTACAACACCACAGATCTGTGGCCTGAATTGTACATTATTACTTGTGTAAAGGTTGGTAATATCACCATCCCTTTGCTTGTTCTAGAACATTTCATCGTCTCGAAGTAGAAGCTCATCTCTGCTGCCCCCTGGGACAGTTAATTCTGCATCTCCCAGTGGCCAGAAACACATGAGTCAAAGTGGGCCAACCGTTGTAACCATCACACATCACAAATCGCCTGCAGCCGCTCGAAGAGCGAAGAGCCAGCGGTCTGGGCAACTCAATGAAGTCAGAGAGGTAAGAGAGAAAAATCTGCTCTTTGGCTGTAACTCTGGAGTGCTTGCTTTGCTTTAGAGTAAGAAACGGAGTCTGACAAGTCAGCCATTCTCTTTGTTTCCTACTTTGTTTGACTGCGTTTTTTTGATCCCTTCCCCACTAGCAAGAGGTGATCTTTAGTTCTGGTTCAGTTTCAGGTCAGGTGTATCCAGACTTCTTTATGCTGATGTTAAAATTACTATGCACACATACTTAAAAAATGAAGTAGATTGGCTACAGCTCCCAGACTTTGCAGTAGTGGTGCACTACTGGAGGAACATCTCTTTGAAGCTGCGTGCAGCGAAACCTTTCAGACTGGAAAGCGGGCCCTGAAGCATTTAAATGTAACTGGAAAAAAGTACTTTAAGTCTGATGAATGTGTGTGAATGAAGGCATAGTTCCCCACACTCAGCAGTTTGTTCCTATATGCCTGTAGTCTTAACTTTATTGTCAAGTTTATATTGCTGGTCTTGTGATGGAAGAATGCTTTGTCTGTATCAAATGCGTGAAAACCAAACAAGAAAGCGTGTTTATTTCAAAGCCTGTTTACCAGTATTTTAAGAAGTATATCTTATATACCAATTTAAGTCATCTTCCAGACAACAAAAATAGTACAGAGTTTTAACCTTAAATAGTATGTTAAATTTTTTGCAGAACTCACTTCCATCTTTCCTGCCTTATTATTTTTTTGCTTGTCTTTCATGTTAAGCATTTGAATAAATTCTTGGCGTGTGCTCACAATGAAGACTGAAATCATGCATCCTGATGAAGAATGCTTGTTTTTATTCTCTTTAACATTAAAAGTGAAGAGCTCATTGTCTGAATGTCACCCACATTTTCTTTCCATTATAAAAAACACACATCTCTTTGTTTTTAATGAAAGTATCTTGTCTGTCTACCAGTCATCTGCCCCAAGTTGTTTCTAGCATACGAAGTGTATTTGCTCTCAGGCTGTATTCAGAGTGCACCTTAAACCTACTAATAAAATAAACAGTGGGAGCTGTTGCAGCTTTGTCAAATGAAGCTGTGTAAGACTGAAGGGAATTGAGAAGAGAGTGTTAATATATGTGCTGATCGTAATAAGTTGGGAAGGGAAAAAAGTCATTTGCAAAGAACTACGCTTGGAAGAAATAAATACTAACCTATAGTAAAACAATGAGTAAGTGGCCTGTAGAAAACGCTTGTGCAGTGCTGACTCATCTGTTTGCAGTGTGTTGCAACGTCATGTCATTCCAAAAAGGTAAATATTACAGGGCTTTAATCTGTAATGACAGAAGGTAATTATTTTGTTCTGCTTGATATGAGTGATACTTCACCTGCAGCACCAGTTCCTGTTGGACGGCTGCAATAAAAAAAAAATAAATCTTAGGCATTGAAGATGCCATAATGGTTGAAGGTGAAAAGAAATCACTGCTTTTCAGGGAGTGGAAAATGGTACTAAGATAAACGACGCCTAAGAAAATTTTATAAGGTGATAGGTGAAGTTTACCTTTTTGTGTATTGGATTTTTTTTTTGTAGTGTGCATAACAGTCTAAAAATCAGACCTTCTGCCCTCTTTTTCAGTCTCATGTAAATAGTGGCTGCTTGACTGCTTGATGTTATTTCCATCTTGTGAAGGAATAAGTGTGATTTTTCCAGAGTGAGGAGTTAGATTTTATTTCAATGGCATGCCCTGTGCATTTCCTTCTCCCCTTTTTTCTGGAGTGAATGCAATAGACTTGGGTATGTGCTACCTGTTTTCCAGGGAATATTCATGTTGCTTCTATGAGTCAATTGGTGACTCTTGTATCTACCCTCGTGTGTTAAATTTATCAGTAAAGATGTGCATCCAGAGTCCTTTGCTTAAAGTGCACTTAAATCGGTTTTAGTCCTGGTTTTTAACCTGAAGTGAGGAGAAATAGGAAAAAAGTACAAAAAGGTAGAGTTAATCCCTTCCTCGACACCCAAATCTTTGCTTTTCATTTGAAAGTTGTTTGATATGATGTGGATGAAGGGAAGAGACTGTAAAAGGATTATGGATCAGTGTTAGTATTCCCCTGATAGAATGAAGTCATTAAAGCTTTGGCATGCAAATAAGCTTTCTTTTACGGTACTGTAAATAGGACAATGTTAACTAATTTACATCTTGTAAAATACAGTAGTCAAATCAATGGAAAGAGTTGATACACTTTGGAAAATCAGAGGAAAGCATGTGTGGTTTAAATCTCAAAACAATGTTATGGCAATGCTACTCTATTATATATGAAATCTATGAAAAACAAGAGTGCTGTGAAAGGGGCATCTTTCACTTGGGACGTGTGGTCTTCACTAGGTTGGACAACGTTCTGAGAAAGTGTTGGGCGTGAAATTGCTGCTCAGTTCTGGGCTTTCTTGATTTGGCTATTTTATTTGGAAAAAAAGTGAAGTGTAGCTCCATGTTGCTAATAGGACAAAATGTACTATATATAATGCCATGATGTTTGGTAATACTTGATTACTCTTTTTCCCCTTTTTTCCTATCATAGTAAGAATAAACAGCACATTGTTTCTTTCTGTGATTTGTTCTGGCTGATTTAATTTTATTTTTAACAGCATAGAGATTTTTAGTGTAAAACAAATTGTAGCAAAGATGTCTGTTTAGCATCAAACTATCATGCAGAATTATATAAATGTAGTAAAAGCAACTGTGTAGGGCTGCAAAATGACACATGTAATAAGTGTTTCTCTTGAGAAATTAGAATTTTACCTTTTTTCAAAATTTTGTTAAGTTAAAATTGAGCATAAATGTGGAGCTTTTGACTGCTATAAAAAATGTGTGTTTTAATATTCAAGCTACTTTTGTGTGGTGTTGAATTGAAAATGATCTCAGGAGCATTACTTTTCATCATAATGTAAATTCTTTGCTGCTTAAAATAATATTGTTCTCTTAAATCAGATTTTTGCTTATATTAACGTGGTGTTAAAAGTCTGGTCCATACTGATACATGGAATGTTACATCAAAACTAAATTTCAATGTACATTAATTTTGGGAGAGCTGATCTGCAACATGTTGTGCTTCATGCAGAATTATTAGAGATCCTACCTCTTTATTTGGACCATAAATTAGCATTAAAGCAGTACTTTCGACGAATTTTTTTATTAGGTGATTTTATGGTAACCCAAGTCTCTGTGGTTTTAAAATTGAATTCTGTTTTTTAAACTATGCATATTATTATCCTCTTAGAAATTTATGGTGAGAGTTATCGCTTGCAGATTTCTTTACTATAGGCCGTTAAAATTAACTGGAACATTAAGCCAAGCCACATCACACTTCCTATTAAATTTCAACTGTCACTGCACTAAATAATAGTGGCACACTTCATCCTGGTGGGGTGTTTGTTTTGGCTGAGAGTGTGTGACTATTGTATGACCTCTGCCAGTGTTACCACTGTTGTTAAAGAACCAGGAATTGCAGCATGTGAAGATTTTGTAGCAACTTATATTAATTATTTACAGAAGTCTGGAGAAATTAAATGGAGTTAACTAAAAGAAGTCCAGAGAAATATTTCTTCCCACAATTTTAAAAAGTCAGTGAAGGAATTTCTGATCCCTTTGAAATGTGGTGTGACATCTATTTTATGTGACAGTGGGCAGTTCCAGAACTTGACAGTCCCACTGCTTCTTGCGTGTCCTTTTCCATATATAAATATGGTTACCATTTGATTCCTGCAGCAATTATGCAGCCAGGTGCTAGTTCTTTTCTTTCTCCCTTACAGTACAGGAAAATGCAGGACTTGCACCTGGGGTTTCCTGGACTGAGGTTCACCAGCAATTTTGGGTGGGCTGCAAGTGTCCAGTTTTATATGGTTACTAGGAGAAAGAGATGATTCTAAAACAAGTGAGAAGTGAATGTCTTCAGGTCACTGTAGTATTTGGATGGCATAATTAGATACTGTGATTAGCTACTGCTCGCAAAAAAGGCTATTGCCTGTGGAGAACTGTTTGTTCTGTTGAAGAATTACAGCCCCGCACAGGTAGCGTTGTAGATGAAAAAGGAGATGCAGCACTTAAATCACTTGGGGAGGCATTCAACTTGTGGGACTTTCACGTATGCGAACATGCAAACACATCCACTGAGCTGTATTTTGGTGTTAAAGCTTCGTAGTCAGTGTTTAAAGTGGCACTGGGGGAAATCCTGATGATTTTTGATCTATGCCAGATTTTATTTTTCAACTTAGAAAAAGTGGAGTTTTGCTTTTTATTTCAGGTCAATGGATAAGGTCAATCCAAGTGTGAGTCCTAGCAAAAAGAATGCTACAGGTCTAGATGTTTGGCATAGCGTTGAGGTTCTGTGAGG
Source organism: Pseudotriccus pelzelni (assembly GCA_035584735.1). NCBI lineage: Eukaryota > Metazoa > Chordata > Aves > Passeriformes > Tyrannidae > Pseudotriccus > Pseudotriccus pelzelni. Next base: position 40,482,206 of record JAWMRA010000078.1, on the reverse strand, counting down.
TTGTGCAATAAGGGTGCGTGAAAAAAAGTTGATTCAGCTCCTTGAACAGGACATCACGCATAAACAGTGTGAAGTATGCACAAAGAACATTAAAAAAAGCCTGCTAATAATTGAAGGGTTTTTAAAGGTATGTGTCTAATTTTGTGTGTAACTGTTTCTGTGTAAATAGGGAGAAGTGCTGTATATTAGATCATTGCTTTCAGTGGCTGTTCTCACCTTGATTTTTGGAGCTAGCTTTGTGATCAAAGTGACCTTCAGGCCTGCATGAGTAATAAATCAAATATTTGCTTTTGGGAGATGAAAATGGTTGCATCATGTTGACCTAAGGTGTGGATGTAACATGGGCCGCTAAACTGTGCTACCTTCAGTCTTTCTGGCCTAGTAATCTAGGTGGTTTATTGGGGGGGAGAGTGATAACCAAGGACTGTATCTGCAGTAGCACTCCTGAGGTCTGTGCTGCTGTGCCTTTGCTAGTCAGATTTAGAACTAGCTACATAAATCACAGCCATTTTTCTTTCCAGATATGTTTTAGTATAAAAGGTGGCTTTGTGATGTTTTGTTTCGCGGCAGTTTGTGGTTGATTTTTTTAACTGAAGTCTTCCTGCACTGCAAAACTAATGTAATAAATACATTCTACACAGGTTTCTCAGTTGGACTGACCAAGGCATTTTATCTTTAATAGATACTGCAGAAAGTGTTTATATTGTTTCAATTTAGAAATTGGAGTGTCCTGTTTTCTGTTCATTTGGAAAAATAATCTGGTGGTACAGTGAGAGGCAATTTTGGAAAGGGAGGGGAAAGAACACAAGGAGTAACCTTTGTTAGTTATAGCTTTCCATATTTTCTTGGACTTATATGTAAAATGTCTTCCACCCCCCACTATACATAATAAATTACTGGTAAAGGCTCATCCTGTTGATCATCTTTCATCAAGTGTATCATATCATATACAAAATAAGTAGTCTAAAACTATAGATGGGTGCTGGTCAGAAGATGAGATATGTTGCTTAATAAGTTACATCTTAATAACACTACATCTGTACTTTATATGTATTGTATGGCTCATTCATTTGTTTGCAAACTCACGGTTATTTCATTTTAATTATCTAAAACAGGTAATATGAAAGTGCTTGCAAAAAAACTCAAACGAAACCCAGCTGTTTCTCAGAAAGCAATAATTTCTTCTTGGCTAGCGGTAGTGAAGAAAAGACAGCAGAAAACCTTTGGGTCAGTTTTGTGTCCATTGAAGTCAATGAAAAGTGAATGAGGCCTTAAGCCTTAATTCAGCAGTTGATATTTATTTGGCATAGGACGTGCTAGTGTAGGTTATGCTGCAGCTGGTATTATTTAGCTGTGTTTAGACACACTTTTCGAATTGAGAATTACTGTAATACAAATTTGTGTTGTGGGTGTGTTTAACAGCTTAGTTGTAGCTGAGCTGGCTGATACTAAAAGGGTTGTTCCCAGCTGTATTTTTACAGGAGCCATTTATAATTTGTTTAGGGGCATTAAACCTGTAACAGTAAAAACCAGTTTCAAACCTAACATGAGGTCTGAAAAAGGGCAGCTGCAAGTGTCACCATTGCACTTTCTTCTGAACTGGTCGTGGCTTCAGTTCTAGAACCGTGTGATCCTTGTGCAGCGTTGAGAAATGTTCTTCTGGCTGTGCAGCAGTGTCTGAGTGATTGCCTGTTCTTTGTCTCCTTATAGACAAAAAGCGAATTGAGAGCACGTAGGACAGATGCAGTTCTTTGGTGCCTTCTGTGGCATTTTGTTTGGAGACCATTTGACTTGTCTATAGACATCTCATCTCCTATGTCTGTTTATTCTACCTCCAGTTAGTACTGCGAAGATCGATAGAAACATGTCTCCTTCGGGAGTGAATGGGGTGCTTAAATCTCTGACAGTGTCAGTCTACTACCTCCCAGAGTAGTAACTGTGCATGTGCTTACAAAAATTATCCAGTAAGTAGCATTAACTGTCTCACTTTGGGGATGAGGAGATGTAAATTATTCTAATACTATAAACCAATAGTTATTATCACATAAACACGAGCTGAATAATTTTGTGATCTCTGAACCTTTACCTTGCATTTACAATATGTTTGAGAACACTAAAAGTGCATTTAAGTTACACCTTCCTAAACTACACCTTGTTTTGTGCACTTGATTTTGTATTCAAAGGGTTGAGTCATCCTGGATTCCAGATACCCAGGCAGGGAGAATTAAGGTTGCTATGGGAATCGTAGAGCAAATGTTCCACTAAAATTGCGCTGTTCACCCATAGAGGTTGTGTCAAGAGTGAACCTGGCTCATTGTTTCTGAGATTCCTCTCTACTGTCTCCCCATCCAAATCTGAAAAGTACAGATCATACAAACATGGCTTCTTTTCATGATTTTTTTTTCAGCCCATAGTTTAGTAGTAACTGAGCATGTGCAAAGATGATAATTTTCAATCATTTAAGAAATGGCAATTTATAAATTAGGGATAATACAGTGCGTATGATAACTACGTTCGGAGATTGCTGCAGCATTAATTTTCTTAAGCAATTACAGAGAAGCTAAGATTATTCTTTACAGTTATTAAAACATTTGGTTAAATTTCAAGTAAATGGTAGGTTCCCAGGGGAGCTTGAGAGAAGTCAGATTTGAAGGAAATTCAGTCTCCATCTTTTGTGTGCTTTCAAAACTGTCACTTAATTCTGTTTTACTTAAAAAATTTAACTGTTCTGTCTTATATGCATATATAAAACAGCACAGAGTGTCATACATGTACCTGCATTTTTGGAAAACTACAGGGCTGTTGTCTTTCACAATTAAAGGACAAATTTTGCAGTAGTTTCAAGCTAGAGCTCACAGTTTGCAAATGAAGCTTTAAAGAAAACCTACTTCAGTAAATGTTTTCTCAGATGAGGGTGTCACATCTCATGGCCTTGCTTTCAGTGTGGGTTTCTGGGTGGCTGGCTGCTGCAGCAGCGATTATCACAGCGAACCCTGAATGTGACAAGGGGCACCTCCTGCAGCTCTGTTTGTAATGCAAATTGCTGCTTCCAAGATACATGGGCTACTTTGTTAGCCCACACTTACATGCTATTTTTATTAAATTAAGTAGAAGATATTTTTGAATGTTCTCAGCGGTAATAGATGACAATGTAATATTAGGTGGCTAGCCAAGTTTCAGATATTAAGTACAGAAAGTACTTACATAAATGCCCTCAAGGAGAAAGTAACCATAGAAATGGCACATATATTTTAAGCGTACCATTAAGTTTACATTATTATGTACTTTTATTGGAGGGCTTACTATAATCTTCAGTTCCTTGTGTAACACCTGAAGTGCTGTATGCTGCTCCAAGAAACTCCGGAAACCCTTTGAGTTTACAACAAACAAGAATAGTAAGCACTGTAGCTCTCATTTATTTAATAAAGACCTGATCTCTAACAGCTTTTGCTACATGTTCTTGCTGTGATCTTGGTAATGCTTGGCTTGCAGGTTTTGAATGCTTTGGAAACTGTGTTACATCCGTGCTTTTGAGCAGCTGCTTACCTGCTTCTTGGGTACAATTCTGATTTCTGACAGTATGCTTTGAAAATAGGCTAAGAAGATAATGACTAGGAACATCTCATCCAACAGGCAAACCAGAATTACGTCTGCCTGAATCTGACATATGCTCTAAGGCAGCTTGGAATTATAGGTTCTAGACGGTTATATGCCTGTAATTGAGGGCTTATTTTTAATTTTTATTATGCTTCATGTATTTGGCTTTTCCCTTTCCCACTTCCCAGGAAGCATAGTCTTATGTTGCACAAACTTCTTAGCGTGTTTTTCTGATGGTATCGACTGGGTTCTGGGATAACTGCTTGCAGTTTTTCTCAGAGAACCCCAGTTACCCAGCTGCAGTCTGCTTGGTACGTCTAGGCTGGCAGACACAAAACACGTGGATTTGTGAGAAAGTTGCTGTATAAAGGTCCTTCAGCCATATTACAGTATGTCACAAATTGGCTACTCCAAATGGCAGTAGTGTATGTTGAATCACTTTGGTGCTGTGAAGTTAATGATGTCAACTTAAACCAGTTGACAGTCAACTTTGGGGCGGTATTGGGAAGCCGGAAGGATGGATTTGGGATGTTTTGTCTCAAGCTATAGAGGTACACTTCGTTAAAGACTCAGGAATGGCAAGATTAGATAGCCTTGATACTGTCAGCTGACTTGCTTTTCAGGAAACATGAAGTAAATTGACTGTAAGATAGGGATGTAATATGTGCTTTGAAAGTCATTCCAGTCTGTATGCACACCTGAGAGTTTTTTAAATGACAGAAACAAAATTTTGGTTTGTGCTTGGACACTACAAGCTAGGTGGCTAATTGGGAGGAGAGGTGAAAGGATATATAAGCTGTCTTGGGAAAGGGAAGAAGCACTGGAACTGTCCATCAGATATTTGCATAAATACTGAGTATGTGTGTTTATGTATTCCCGGCTGGAATGGAATAATAATAAAAATTAAAAAAGGTTCCGGATTACATTTTCTAGACCCAGGTGTTCTGAGAGAAACCCTCTCATCTTTGAAGCTACTCATGTTGAAATGTATAATTTATGTTCAACACGGCCTTTTCTCTTCTGAAGACTAATTTCACTCAAAGTCCAAACCCCACCTTATATCAATAATATGCCATAGCGTGGTAAACTAATAGAATTTTCTTGTGATCGCTGATGTTGACTTAATGGCTAGCAGCAACCTTTTAAGTGCTCTTTGGAATGCTTGAAATTCACAAATGTGCCTTAATTGCTGGTAATCAAAATATGCTTTCCAGGTCTGTGCTGTAGCTGTTAACTTCAGCAAAGTGATCCATCTGAACTGTGTAAGAAAAACTGCTACTCAGAAGAGCCCATAGAATAACATCTGCTTATGAATAATGTTTAATCACTAAAAATAATGACTTAGCAAGGTAATTTTTATGGTAAAATTGCGTAAGAATAATTTCCCACAGGGTGCTTTTTATAAACTGTGCTCTCAGTGCTGCATTCTGTGGTTTAAAATAGGAGAGTGTACATCCTGCTTTGGCTAGATGGCAGCCAGTTGCCATTGAAGATTTGCTTGAACTTGCAGACTCCTTCCTTTTCCTTCTCTGATTTTTGGTTCTCGATCACTGAAAGCGACTTGTGGTGGGGGAACAACCTTGGGAGCAACTGTCTGCTTTTCCTCTTCTCTGTAGTTTTTTCTCCAGATCCCAACACTCTGTTCTCTTTAAGTTGTCTTTGATAGTAAATGGTAAATCTCAATAGGTGATTATTATATGTATGTGGTTAACATGGCAGGTAGATTAGAAAATACTCATGGAAAAGGATCGTGGTGGGGGAACCCAGCACTTAGTTGTGGTTTTGTACAAACTGGTAGCAAATGTCATGTGTTACCTTGGATGTGTGGAATATTTGCGGGAAGCTCTAACACAACAGGCAAAAAAGAAAACCTGTACTGTCTCCTGCAATATGCCCTGATTCCCAGACACCTCCCTCCAGCGGCAAAGTGTCCAGTGGTAGCTTGATACTGACCACTTTGCAGAAGAATAGCCCACTCACCCTGATTTGTGGGGAAAATCAGTGCTGGCTGATACAGTTTGTCTGAATCGTGTCCTTTCACTTGTGTATTTATTATGGCAGACAGCTCTTAGTAAAGAAGATTTCACTTCTCACCTAAAGACTTGTGGAGTAGCTCTATGAAACATTCTTAAGAGAGCTGACACTATTAGAGTTGTAGTGCTTTGGTTTGTTTGTAAATCTTCCTCTTCCACAGGGAAAAGCACATGAAGTTTATGTTGGTTTGGGAAGGACAAAGCAGGGATTCTCAGAATAACTAGCAGATTTTGGGAGTATGACAGGAAAAGCATTCTCCCTCCCCTGCCCCCCAAATTTTTTTCCCCCAGATAAATTATGAAGGCATTCAAGGGAAGCTGAATATCTCAGAGTATTGATTATGATTAGAAATATCCTCTAGTTTAGAAAATCCAAGATTGTCTGTCTGCTGAAATGTTCTCTATTTCAATAGAAACCCACAGAGAACACTCGGGTAGTCCCTGGGAGTGTTTTGCGTACAAATAAGGTGTCTGCATCAAGTCCTGCAGAACGTTGACAATCAGAGCTGTCATACACTCCTTGATATTTTAAAGATAGATCGTCTGAGTGTATCCTGTCTTTCGTTTTTCTGAGCAGAGAGATGCTTTTGTAAAACAAGTAGTTAGGTCTGCTTGTTTTCTTGCTGAGCTTCTGCATCTTTTTCTTCCTCTGCTACTGCAAGGAGTATTTAAGGCTTCCAGAACCCTCAACAAAAAACAACTTGTCTCCCCTTTTTCCTCCCTCCTTACAAGTCCAGCAACCTTATGGATTAAAGCAATGGTATGCAGACCTAGACAATACAAAGTCTGATTATTGTAGCTGTGCAACTAATAGCAAGGGAGCTTGGAGGTGTGATTAATAAGCTACTGGATAGTAGGCTAGTGAGCAAGAACCTGTAGTTCATCAAATGAATAATGAATGTTGTCTTCACAGAATAGATAGTATGTTGTAAGGATATGCAGCAAGTGTCCGAGTTACAGAATTAAAAAATATAAAATAGGAATCGAATGTGTCAAGTCTGGAGCATAGGATCATGTTTTGTACATGAATAAATTAATTAGCCAAGTTTAAAAGTTCGTGACAGGATTAGGTAAATAGCAGCTGCTTCCTGAAGAGTAAATCGTGTGGTGATGCTGATTCTGGAGATGCTGATGGTGACCAGTGGAACAGCAGCAGTGCCAGTGGAAGCAGCACATTGCAAAGAGTAGCTAAGAACAGGAAACAATTAAGCTGCACTGCCTCTTCCGCTCCTTGTTTTCCTGGTTATCTTAGACTTGGCTTTTAGACTCGGTTCTAATGACATTTGATCTTTGTAAGGCTTTCCTTGCAAGGAACCACCCTACTGAGCGAGTGGTGAGAAGGCTGAGCTCGGAATGCCAAAACAAAACCCCAAAGGAAATAATGTTTTGTTAGCTGAGACAATAAAGATGTAGCAACTGGCTTCTCAGGTTTTACGTGTAACAGAGATTATGTGGATTCCTGGTTAGGGAAAAGAGAACAAAATAATGGATGGAGGTGGGGGGAGCTTGTTTTCATTCTCCTTTGAGGAAAGAAATTGAATTATAAAAGTAGAGGCAAGGACTGAAAAGAAGAAGCATGCCCTGGTGATTAGCTTCCATCCTGATTGTCAGAGGTATAGTTCTGTTTGTTCTGTCATTTTTTGTGTCTCTGTCTGCAAATTACATGCCAAGTGAAAATTAACTTGCTCCTTTGAAGCTTCATTGATAGGATGTATGTGTCTAAGCCTTAATAACTATTATATAACAAGTCATTCCAATTTTACTGTTCATTGTTTGCTTAGTTAAGATAATTGAGGTCAAGCTGCCTGCTACCCTGAGGTGGCAATAATGGAGAATTTTGTGCTTCCCTCTGTAGTGGGAGGGAAGGAGTAATCAAGAAAGGACAGCTGATACGGATGTCATTATCTGGTTCCATCTTTCCAAGATGTTTTCATATCGCACTCGGATCCTTTCTTAAAGTATTTTTCTCTCATTAGCATAGTAATGTTTGCAAAGGCTGCTGCAGGTCTTTGTCCAGACTGAAGCTTCGTGGGTAGAATTCTCTCCTGGTTGCAGCTCAAGGAGGTTCTTTTTGGTCCAGAGCTCAGGTATTATTATAAGTGAAGTGTACAGATATGTTGCTTGTGGAAATTAAGCATGTTTGTAATTATCTGATCTTGTACACTAGATGGTTTTAAAGCTGAAATGCAAAATTGTCTTGGTAAGAGACTTTTGTTAGGTATTGCAGAACTTCCAGCAGCAATCTCCGTATATAGCTCTTTCACTTTAGTTATATATTAAGTTGTAATTTTGCCTTCCTAGCTTGCATGCTATGGATGGAATTTCGTTAAAAGATCTATTATGTGACTTTACAGAGAAAAAGAGAGAGGTCTGTAAATCCTTGTCAGAAGATTTCTTTCATCAAGTAGTAAGATGCACATAGTAAGTGACCTTGAGTAATCTGAGAATGCTTTTCAGAAGTTAGGTCAAGGCAAAAGTTCACTTGCACTGCAGTGGTTATGCCTAACTAAACCCAAAAAAGCATTAAATAGGACCTCCCACACACTTTTACTGCATTTCTAGAAGTTACCTTTATTTGTCAAACTTGTCAGGTGAGGTGTATCTTTTGAGCTTGTGATTAACAGTATTTACGGTAGTAGTTTTGCATGCGTGGTTATGCTCTTCCCTTTTTCAGAATAAATAGTTGAAAGTGGAAAATATTGATGAAAATGGTGTGGAAATTCTGAGCTTGAGCTTAATTGGTAGCTAATGTGTCCAGTTAGTGACTGGTGTGATTGCCTTGGTGATATTGGAGTTCCACGTATTGATATCTTGCATTTTGATGTATTCTTGGTAGATGTGTGTGTATATATATATATATATATATTTGTGTGTCTGTATTTTACTCCTACATGGACTGGTTGTCTGTTTTAACTTTTGATATTTACAGTATGACAGTTTGTGGTGTCGATGAAATACAAGTCAAAATTGCAGGAGGAGTCCTTGCTCAAGGTCAGAACTGATGAGTGTATTAGGTTCACATTGGCAACCCAATGTATCGGGTTTACAGTGGCTTAGAAGGTTTTTTATTTTTTATGTGTGGACTTTGTTCTCTTCTGTCCTTTATCTGCGTTTGCTTTTAAGAAAAGCAGTGTTTTATGTTAAATAAAAGAAAAAACCCAACCCCCTGTGGTATATGCATGTTTAACAATGAGAGCCAAGGTCCTCATACATACCACTTGTGACTTACTCTAGAGTAGTTTGAAAAGCTGGTCTCACCTCCTGTCCTTTCCCAGTGCTTTGGGAAATGTTTTTCTTCTGGTCCTATTGCCTAAAAAGCAAGAAACTAATGTTTCCAGGAAATATGTGTGTGTGTGCGTGTGTGAGAGAGAGACTGTGTTTTCATGTTACACTTCATTAAAAAAAAACCAAACAAAGCAACCAACTAACCAAATCCTGCCAAAAAAGCACAAAGCAGCAAATTGGCTCTTTCCCAGCCTTTGAAAGCAGTAAAATTCTCACAAGAACAGTTTGACTTAGTTGTAAGGAAGTGATGCATGTTGCCTTTCTATTACTATTTAAATTTCTAAAAGATTTTTCCACGCAACTGTTTATTTTTATAGATGCTCTCTTTTTAATATAAGCATTTTTTATGGTGTTGTTTCTTTTCCCATGTTTTAAATAATTGTTTTCAACTTGCACGCAGTCAGTAATGAAAAGGATTTAGAAGTAAAAATCACTGCGTTAAATCTTCCAGAGGAATTGCCTAGAGATAAGTCATCAGCCTAGTGTGCTGCTAGTGTTGGTGTGCAGAGGTTACCACGGTAGTGAAAAAGGGTTAACTGATGGAGCAGAATGCCTCCTTGATAAATGATTTCCAGCACATCACAGAGGAGCTTGATGATACAGAATTTCTCTGGGTTTTCAGCACTAAAAGAACGGTTTCCTTTTTCTCTGGAGCGTTTGGGATTTTTTTGTACGTGTGGGTAGATATATCTTAATGCCGACTGCAAAAGGATTCAATACATGGGATCAATACTGAAATTCAAACTAAATTAAAATTGAAATTGCTCATATGTGCATCAGATCGTGGCTGGCACGGTCTGAAAAATCTTCACATTTTATATTCTTAAAGAAGGGTAGAATTATCTGAATTATTTAAATCATTATATAGAAAGACAGGATTGATGACACTACTTATTTTCTTGGCCAGCTCCACATGGCCTGTATGACAAAGGGAAGAGTGTCTGTTTGCCCTTTGAGTTAATATGGCTGATGTCATTCTTCCCTTGCTTGGGGGAACTTGAAGTCATTGTCTTGGGAGATGCCCCTGAGGCAGCTGTGGATTGAGTAGTTTTACAGATGGCATAAATAGTTTTATACATGGCATAAAGTTGGGTTTTGCTTTAGCTTGTTGTGATGCAGTGTGTTAATTGGGTGAAATCCTGTAGGATCAATAGTTCTAGAAAGATGTTCTGATTATCATAATGCACACCTGGCCTGGACAAACAGACTTAGGGCTGTTAGTCCTGGAGTCTGGATAACAAGAGCATTTAAAGTAAAATCATGTCAAGAGCAGCTGTGTGCTCTTACATTCAGGTATGTTTATTCAGTTTTCTTCCTTTGAAGTTTCTATTTATTTCTGTTGTAAGATGGGAGGAAAAATCTTGACTAGAGAGCTTATTATATTTAATAATTGGGAGTCTCAGCAACAAATTGAAGCCGTAAATCAAAAATGACATTCAGGTTTTGTAAATGGTTTCTCTGCATGGAAAAGATTAATATATCATTTAGTATTTTAACAAAATATTGAATTACTGTATTTTTTCTCTTAGCACAGAAAACAGCACATCAATTTTTCATTATTACTCCCTAAATTATTTTGTAAGAAAAAATTTTAGTTTATTTACTGTATGAAAGAATGTTCTTTCTTTTTATTTTGTCTGAAACAAATTTCTTTGCAAACCTAGAGTATCTCATGGCTTTTTCTGCTAATCTTCCACATACTGTGGGCGTGACTCTGAGAGTTAGAATAGTTTTTACTTACTGTTTCATTGGGATCTTGTCTCCTGTTTGGTCTCTTAGCAGGGTGGTTGGCTGTGTGTTCACAACAGAAAGACCTGGGTGGGAGGTGCGGTTCCAGCTGTGAAGGAGTAGTTAGCAGTTGCTGTGGCAAGTAGGGAAAGCAATCACCCAGGATTTCAGGATAGCTTGGAAGAGGAGGAAGCAGGCAGCAATGGAAGCTGTGAGTTGGCTGGTTTGGAGCAAGTGGTAGGGAAAGGGTGACCTACCAAGGAAAACATCAGAGATGTTTCTTGTTGCATGCGATCATTTGTGAAGGTGTCGTAGGATGGCAGGTTTCTTTGAGTGCGGTGTCATGCAGGAGAATTGTATTGGGTTTGCACAGGAAGGTTTTGGCAGCAGGAGGGCCACAGAGGTGGCTTCTGTGAGAAGCTGCCAGAAGCTTCCCTACGTCTGACAGGGCCGATGCCAGCCGGCTCCAAGAGCCGCTGCTGGCCGAGGCCGAGCCCGTCAGTCATGGTGGTAGTGCCTCTGGGGTAACAGAGTTAAGAAGGGGGAGAAAACTGCTGCTCAACAGAAGCCAGAGAAGAGAGGAGTGAGAATATGTGAGAGAAGCAACTGCAGACACCAAGGTCAGTGAAGGAGGAGAGGGAAGGTGGTGCTCCAGGTGGTGGAGCAGAGATTCCCCTGCAGCCCATGGTGAAGACTGTGGTGGGGCAGGCTGTCCCCCTACAGTCCATGGAAGTCTACAGCAAGCAGATATCCACTTGCAGCCTGCAGAGGACCCGATGGAGAGCAAATGGATGCCCGAAGGAGGCACTCATTTGAGCTGTCAGTTCAGTTATTTCAGTAGTATATGTTATATCCTTACTCTTTTGGCCACAGAGTTGTTCTGTCACTCTCTAGAACAGGGGAGATTCTTCATCTTTGTTCTGGTCATTCAGCACCTTAAACAGTATGGTTTTTGATGAGTGCTTGAGCAGTAAATGTTCAGCAAGTTCTAATAATTTGAACGCTACACAGAATTTGCCTTGTCTTCTGCTGTGGCGGGTCTGTAGAACAGCTGCTGGTATCACAACTGTAACATGAAACAGATAAATCAAAAGGCTGCTTTAAAGCTATCTCAGGTCAGCTGCAAAACAGTAAGGCTCAGAGCAACACCTTGTTTTGAATAAATCATTGATTTTATTGCAATTTCTCCTAATCTAGGCAAAATTTGGCTGATAAAAGCTGGAAAGTTTTGGGCTAGGTGATAACAGCAAACATTCAGTTAATTTTCCAGACGCTTTGCAAGGTCTCTGACCAGTTTATCTTATTCACCTATCTTATCTGCAGAAGAAGATAGTTGTCCTTTATTAAGGGGGAGGGAATAATTGAAATATTTGAAGTTTTGGAAGCTTTAGTTTTGACTTTATTCCTGTGGAAGGAAATCTTGGGAATATAGGCTATTTCTCACCCCCCCCAAAAAAAAAAAAAGGGAAAGTAGTCACTAATGAACATAGAACATTTCTGTTGCTATAAAGCATGAGAATGTCAGGTTTTCAATGTCACATTCGTATGCAGGATGGGAAAAGGAGAGAAGCAGTTTCCCATACAATTATATTGTTTAATCTTACAGGGAGATGGTCATCTTTTTTTGTCCTAGTTGTTCCTTCAATTTACCTCCTTGTTCTCTTTTCCTGAGGGAGGAATATTTGCATGAGTGTGTGTCTGTGGTGCTTTTGGTTTTGTTTTATCTTTGAAGCAACCCTCTTTTCATGCTATAGAGCTCTGGTACACTGGATGTGACTTCTGAAAATGGCACTGCCTGGGATTCTAGTGGTTCCCTAAAGCTGCATATCAAGGGCATCTGGGTCACCTTCTGACTGATCTTGTTTTCTGTCAAAGGGACTTCAAGTTGTCTGTGTCTTCTACTGAAGCTTTGGCCTCTGTTTTAAACGTTGATTATTAAAATGTCATTGTAACCTTCAAGGCATTTGGCTAAATTTCCTTATGAACTGCAACAACAGCTTTTTGTGTAATTCTACTGTTTTTTTGCAAGAATGGTTATTTGCATCTCTGAGTTCAGCTTCCTTTATAGCTTTTCAGTGCACTCAACATATACTTTTTTAATCAGTGTATTGATGAGAGAGTAGGGAGGCTACAGGAAGCACACTATACTTTGAAAATATAAAAATGACAATAAAAAGGGCAAGAAGTTCATAATACGTTTTTACAGTATAGTAGTGTGGACAAATGGGGCTTGAATTTTTGTTTATTATGATGTCTTCAGACATATTTTTCTGAAAGTTTTGGATACCTCAAGTATAAACTTGTAAGTTTCTGCAGTAAGTTTTTGCAAGGTAAGTGTAGGAGGCTTGTCATGTGCATGGATAATTTCCTACAAGCTGTAAAAACGGAGAGAGAAGTTTTAAACATCTCCTTTTTCTTTTGGCTTTAGGATTTTGAAAACTTGCCAATTTCCTTAAAGAGCAGCCTGCTCAAATAATGCTTTTATCTGCTATACTAGCACCAATTTCATCTGAATGGTCCAAATCTAGAAACATGTTAACTTTCTCCCTCGGGTATTCCTATCTGGTATTAAATAAGTACTCTAAGTTGCATCCTATGTAATGTCTGTAAACTTACAAATTACCTATTTTGTGAAAACAGTTCCTGTTTTTACAGGCTTACTGAAGCTTGAGAAATAAATAATGTCAGTTCTTAAACTGTGATTAGATATTTCATGTAGGAAGCAAGGAGGAGAGACACTGTAACTTCCTTGGGTGTCTCAGATCACATGCAAAAGCAAGAAAATCTAAGCCTAAATTAATAATGGAGAAGGAAGTAAAATTTTCACACTTTTCCCTATGAAGACTTTCAGAAAGTATGAGTCACTATTAAACCTACTGTGAATCTACTATTTTAAGAGACGATTTTCTCTAACATAGTCTTGACATTTTTACAGGCCTTTGGTAGTCTCAAGCCCATCGTTTTTGTGGGTAAGTATATGGTGTGTTTGGATCGGAACATTAACATCCATTTGTGGTAGTTCTTCACATTTAGTCACTATTTCAATCCATAAGAGTTCAGCAGCTGCACAGTGATATTTCCTATGACAGCAGATGTTTTTGGACCTTTACAGATAATGAGCCAAGTTGAAGGACAACAGAAGAACCTTGTACAAGCCATTGAAGCTCTCCCAAGTTCTGGGCCCCTTTCTGCCTTGGATCAGGACTTGCTACTTTTAAAAGCTACCTCTGCTGCCACCCTGAGCTGCCTTGGAGAATGCCTGAGTCTATTACAGCAAAGCATGCATCAAGTGGGCCATCATCATAATAGAACACTGTCATCAGGTGAGCACAAGCTCTCTTGGGTATTATTTTATGTGCCTTGAGGTTTTATATTATGATTCTGAAGCAGGCAAAATTACCCATTCCTCAGGGAGACAGGTTGAAGTGAGCAGCTTGTGAGCTGCTACAGCGTCGAGCATCGTAACTCTTTGCTTAAAAAAAAGATGCAAAATGTATTAAAATCAGAAGAGAGGAGGAAAAGATCTTGTCCTATGTCTACTTAGAGAAACCAGGTCCTGAAGAGAGCAGCATAAAAAATAAGCTGGCATTGAGATGTAGATTAACTAATATTCTTAATGGCAGTGTGGAAGTGTCTTGGTTGTTTTGCTTCCCCTAGTTTGCCCCCCCCCCCTTTTTTTTCTTGATTGAACTCTCAATACAGATTTGTTTGATAAAAATACATGTAATATTATGCAGTGCTATAGTGAAAATAGTTTTTAAATTTTGTATGTGGAAGGATGCTGCTGACGTGGATTTATTTGAGTCTGTGGTTTTCTTTAAATCAGCAAAGAGTTTTCCATGCTGCTATTTAAAAAAACCAAACCTGTGGCAAATTTTTGTGAGCCTGAAATGTCAGTGTGATTCTGCATTGAGCTCTGCAGGCATGAACCTCTCGGTCCCCTTGTAGCTCAATTTTTTCAGTCCACCCAGTTCTACACCTGCCTGTAATATTGGAAGTTGGACCTTTAGCTTTCTGAAATGGTGGTTAGTGTTTTCCCATGCATAATCTGCACTGCCAGGCTGTAAGAATAGGAGCAGGAGTTGACGTAAGAAAAGCAGCAGCAGCGGAACTCTGGATATGGGGTGGCTTTTTGTGGGTTTTTTCAGTTGCTTCCACAACAAACCCTGACCTGTCCTCACTTGCAGGAGGTTTACTACAGGGCAGGATATGTCCTCAGGGCTGCTGAGATGGCTAGGTAAGACACCCTCCTCACAATTCCCATTGTGAGGAGAAGAGAAATGTGAGAGGGTTAGCTGAGAAGTAGGCAAATGGTATAAAAATGGTTCTTGGAAAAAACAGTGTTTAAACTTTTGACACCTATGCTGTGGTATATTGTGACTTTCCCGTATCCAGATTCTGCTGTTTCATATGGGAACATAATTTAAAAAAATGTCTTACCTGTATTTTGGTTTTCTTGTATAAAATGGAAAAAACCTTTGCACTTATCTAAATAGTAATGATAAAGTGCATTTAATTAAATTCTTTAATATAATTTCATTCCAAAAGAGAATGGTTTGGAACAAAGATGAAAAACATCCTTCAAAGAAAAGCCACTTTCTAGTTTCAAAATCCCTGAAGGTTGTTTTTCATGTCCATGTGTTCTAAGTGAACTGTTAAGAGACAGATGACTTGTTGTACATGTCCTTGAATCTGTGTCCAAGTAATCTGTTAAATCAGTGTCTCTATTTTGACTCAGTAATGATTTTTGAGGATATGTGGACAAGAACAGAGAAAAGGAAATATAGCATTAGTAATTGCTGAAAGGGAATCCTCAGTCTTTTGGAGGATTAAAAAAAAAAAAAGAAAGCAAAGTCACGACACTCTGAAATACTTAATAAAGTTTAATAAGTGTTTTTGTTTGTTCCTCCTAAGACTGCAGACTTGTGCAAGAATCCTTTCAGGAATCAAAATGCAGTAGCACTGGTTCACACCAGCATCTTTGGTGTAACTGTGAGAACCTGAATGCAAGCAGTTAATTCTTTAGTGTGTGCGTGGGCTTATTCTTTGGTATAGAAGTTAAAAAAAACCAAACAGAAATAAGAAGGGAACTAAAAGCTGCTGAAATATTTAGTCTCTTCTCCCTGACTGTAAGTCTGTGAAACGATTTTTTTTTTCCCTAGGCCTTGTTATGCAACACAGTTGCCTGAAAGAACCTGACCTACAAGTCTTGATTACTGATTTTCTTACACGCTTAATCTTTTCCAGGCATACTTTGATAGACTTAACGTTTCTGCTGAGTCGGTAGAGATTCAGAGTCATCAAAGCTGCGTAAACTCATACCTATTCAGCCTAATGCCTTTAAGTAATCCTCTAGCAAACTCTAATTCTGAGAGATGATACATTTCATTTTGACTGTGTCCTTCAGGTGAATTTTTTTAATTTCATACCCAGAAGATGCAAACAAAAGATGACCTTTACTGTCATTGTCAGGTGGAAATGACTCTTGTTAGTTTAAAAGCCGTATGCTCCTCTGGTAGAAAGTCTCCAACACCTTTCCCGTGAGATATCATGGCTCTGTGGAATTTATTGCCTGATGTTTCCATCCTAGTGCTGTCTCATTATCTGCTGTACAGTGTAAAGATGCCAGTAGGCGTTGTGGGGCACGATCCACAGAATGCTGTGGAGAGACAAGATAGGAATTTGGTAACTTACTCTATTGCTTCTAGCCTAAAATTCATGTAAGTAGCCCGGTGCAGCCAGGCAACACAGTCCTGCTCATCAAAAGCTCTCAGTATTAGGCCATAAAGAGAGAGAACTGCTTTAAAAGTAGATCTATATCTACGTTCTCAGTGTTCTCTGTACCTTTGCTCTGGCTGTGTCCTTGAGGTCTTTGGCCGATTACGCAAGTTTTGCTGACTTCTCTGTGCTCTGAAGGCCTTGCAGCCTTACTGCTTCTAAAGCAAGGACTTAAAGTAGCTGAGAGTTTCTGACCTAGTACTTATGGAATGCACTTATGAAAACTGTAATTAAATAATACCTATTTTAAATAGATTTACAGACCTTTATTGTTTGAAACAGGAAAAAAACCCCATCTCCTTTCTTTGATGTAAATATTTTTATTGCTTTGTTTTCCAGTAACTTGAGTAGGAAGAAAGCAGCTTGGCATTCACTCTAGTGAAATCTTGTCCAGAATCTGCAATTGTGTAGGTCATGCCTTAAAATATTTTTATAGCATCCTTTGTCATGGAATAATTTAAGGATGACACAATTTTTCCGCTTCATGTTTCTCACGAGTTGTCAGTCTTAGACCTCAAGCCTACAAGCAGATATGAAGATTAAAGTGTAGTCTTCAATCTTGTTTTGAAGGCTAGTCAATACATGTTTTACTTCTACTCTAGAGCTTCACGGAAGAGTTTTTGTGATTGTCTATTTTATTAAAGCTTGGTTTTGGAAGTGCATCAACAAGAACAGTCAGTGAAGCAAAATCCTGTCTGTGTTTCTGCTTTTGAGTCAAAATAATGTCAAATAATGTCAAATTAATTTCTAGCTGTCGTTATTAAAGGTATGTGCATTGATCACTGGCTAAATTCTTTGTAATTTTTCTTTTTCTTTCATCGAAAAATATGCTGGAGAAGTGTATTATTAGCTGAAAGTGTTGGTTACCCATAGTGTGTGAGTTGGGGATGAGGAATTGCATACAGGTTTCTTTGGGTTTTAGAATTTTGGTCATTCCATAAGAGGGAGAAAAACATCAAGGATTTACTTTTTTGGCCAGGAATGTCACCGCTTCGGTACATGAACATTTGCTGGTCAGCATTAGGTGCCTTGTGAGAAGCTTGAGTTCGTTTGGCATGCAGACAGGTAGCAGGTGCCTTCTAAAATAAAAATGTGGAGAAGAAATTTTTGTCTTCACTTCAAACTTTCAAAGTTCTAGTGTTATTTTTTCACCTCTGTAGCCTTTGGCAGAAGAGTTATCTCCTGAGCCTGTTGACTGCTGTGGTTAACATTCTTCCTTCCAACTGCGAACAGAGCAAACTGGAATGTTTGTTTTAATGTAGCTTTACCAGCTTATGTTGAGTTTTAAGTATGGTTTTTTTATTTTAGTGTTTTGGCAGACAAAATTCTCTCTTGTAGTAGCAGCGTGCACAGTTCAATCCGTTCTTTCAGTCTGTGCTTTGCATTAGCCATTTATTTACTGAATAAATATCTCCCTGAGAAGAATTCCCTCCTATATTGTTCTGTTTCACCCTTGCGCACTTTTCCAAAGTACAGAAGAGAATGTTTCAGTTTTCTGAAGATTTTTAAAAACAAAAGCCAAACTGATCCTTACTATGGATTTTCTGAAGTTCGTTTGAATGTGCAAACGCTGCTTTTTTTCGCTCCAGTGGCAGCAAATGGATTGAAGATGATTCTGGAGGTGTGTGAGGGGATAGACTTGAACTTTATATTCTCTATTGCTGCCTTTTTTGAGAAAATAAATGGACAGGAAAGACAGTCTAGATGCTTTCAATTTGGTGACAAATGACAACTAGAAATTCTCTTGCAGCTGAGATGACAAGAGAGAAAAACGAGCAGAGAAGTCCTTTTTTTTGTGCTTAACTGTCCCCTGCCCTCCAAATGCTGTGAGGAAAGAAGACAGGGAAAAATATACTCTTTGTTACCGGTGTACTTTACTAAATTTGGCATGGTCAGTCAGTTCTCCCTTAATTGCATCACCAGCCTTGCTTCTGTCAAGAATAATCAGAACAATTTGCTCTTCTGTCTAAAGGCAAATACATTATTCCTTACGTGTTCTTCTTCCATTTGAAGATGACATTACTTTCTAGCCCCCACACAGCATTAGCAAATACAGTGTTGTCTTTCTGATCTGAAAAGCAGATAGGCAGCTGCCACTTGCTGCTGCTGGTTCAGCGTGCCGTAGGGATTGAGTGGAGAGACTAAACTGTCACATCCATCCCCAGCAGGGGAAGAAATCCAGGCCTAATACCATTGCATTGTTAAGGGGATATTTGTTAGAGTATAATTACAATATATTGAAAGAGTGTTATCAATAGACGTTCGTTTGCCATTGTGCCAGCAGAAAACATGGGGGTTTTTTGTAGTCTGTAAATCGAGATCAGAGGACTTAAAATTAGAGAAGTTTTTGTTACGCAATTTAGGTAGGTATTAAGGATATTTCATGCATCAATTATCGTG
The DNA here is from genome assembly GCA_035584735.1 of Pseudotriccus pelzelni. Taxonomy (NCBI): domain Eukaryota; kingdom Metazoa; phylum Chordata; class Aves; order Passeriformes; family Tyrannidae; genus Pseudotriccus; species Pseudotriccus pelzelni. The sequence continues at coordinate 40,463,385 of JAWMRA010000078.1, read as the reverse complement.
CAAGAGTGAGTTTGAAGGTACTTAGAAAATCAGAACCAACAAAAGAGGATTATTAAAATTGCCTGATGGAAAAATGTCCTGTAAGCCTTCTCTTTGGAGAGAATTTCCCTCCCTCCCGCCGTGTGCACCTGTAGAAGGGAAACACATTTCTCCTGAGGGCACTTACGCAGAATACAGCCTGTTGTGCTCCCTGAAATAGGTGTTTGTGAACTACAGCATTGCTGTAGGGAAGGGATAGCAGGTTGTGTTTGGAGGCTGTACTTTGTTTATGCAGAAGCGTTTCTGTCTGCTGCGTGTTCATCACAGTGGAAATTTCTGTTGAGGGGAAGAGGGAAAGAATCTAATTTTGGGGTCTTTTCTATAAGAGCTTTTGTTTTGTATGTACACATGCACTGAACTTTCAGAGGAGTCAGACCTGGGTTTTCACTTCTGGAACTACAGAACCAACACCGTGCAGCTAGAAGAGATCTGTCTGATTTTACTAGTTGTGTATTTGGTACGTCCTTTCTAATTTTACGTTGCTTACTGCAGAAACAGATGTTTTGTTTTAGTTAGTGTAGTGCTTTGCATAGTCTTAAAGCAAATAGTGAAGTAGCTATGTAGCTGTGAATGCCTTTGTATCATTTGTGACTGCCTTTTTGGAGAATTCCTTTAGAACTTTGAAATGTATCAAAATAGATTTGAATTTACCTTTCTGTCAGCTGTCTTTGGCTATGACTCAGAACAGAGAAAAAAAGTCTGGCTTAAAAAGAAAAGCATGATAGCAGTTTCTTTTTATTCTCAACCAACTCTGAAGATAAAATTTCTCATAATATGTTTAGGTTTTATATATTTTTTTCTTGAAGTTTTTATAAGAACAGGGATTGACCTTGTGATAGAAATTTTTGAATCCCATAAACTGGCGAAGATGGCAACTCCATTGTGGTTTTACAGATGGCAGCTTAGTCTGCACAGAGTAAATTCTGGTAAAAGAATTTGATATGATATGGCACGGACAACAACTACCTGTACTATTTTGTGGTAAGAATAATTTATACTAGTGCGGATGAGAACATTTTGGCTGTACTGAAATAAAAAAAAAAAGGCTGAGAAAGTACTGAAAAGTTTCGGAAAACTGCTAATGGAAGTGAAGTGTGAGCCATGTTGTTGTGGCCTTTCTACATAGAGATTGTTTTCTAGTCTTAGTTGATTTTAAGGTTATTTCTGATGAATTCTCTCATCATACGTTGCTTTTGCCTGAAAGTAGACTGCTGTAGTAGGTACTTGGCACCTCCTGTGGGATGATACAAGAAAGCTGACATCTCAGAGTAAGATTTGTAGATTAAAGATCATCAAAGGTTCTCTGATGGGCCTCTGAAACTAGACATGAATTTTATGAACTTGTGCAGAGAGATGACTTTTTATTTATTTAGATTTCTGTGGTCTGTGACTAATACGTTTTACTGCATATTTCTCTTCTGCAAAGTGGTCATGTTCCAGGCAGAAATTTTAACAAAACAGTTTTTCTGATATGCAGAGGTGTTGAGGGAACACATGTGTTTTATTATCCTTTGGACCTTAATTCTTGGCATCATATCGGTGTTGCCTAGGTCATAATGTGTTTTTAAGATCTGTTTAACAATTGATTAAGCTGACAAGATTTCTTGTTTTATGGGGGCAGCATTGCCCTTGGACAGGAGGAAAAACATGCTTGCCTACTTTGAACAGTTTCTGTTTCTCTAAGATCCTCTAAAGTGTGCAGAGAAAGATGAAGGAATTAGTCTTTTTACAATGTGTTTGTACTGAAGAGGAAAACTAGGATAGTGTTTTTAAAAACATAGAAGTGATGGTGAAGTAAATGTTCACACTTAAAAATTTCCCCCGAAGCAAGGTATTTATTCAAATGGGAGCTTTTTATTGTGCTTATTTACATAAATTAGATTAAAAAAATTTTAAAAGCAACTGTTTACAGTGAAGGCCAAATACATTGTGTATGCCAAGAGAAAATGGATAGCCTAAGGAAATGAACAGATTTTCAAAGATTGGCATAAAGAGAAGTCAGTTCAATTGTTTTTAGTGTTTCTCTAATACAAGAACAGCAGCAGTAGTCCAATATTAAGCTGTTGGACAGGGGGAAGCAGAAAAATTCATTGAGATCTGTTACTGCAAAGTTATGAAGAGTGAGAAGCATAGGCACACTCTATAATAAACTGTGGCTATTCAAAAGTGGAAAAAAAATTAATTTGCCTTTTTTCCTCTTTGAAAGCTGTGCTAATTAACGTGAAACTGAGTAAAAAAAATTTAATGGTTTTCAGATAGGTGAATTTCTTCCAAGAAACCAACATTTTTATTTTAATTTCTTCACTTGACTTTTCCTGTTAATGCTGATGGAAAGCTTCCTGCCTCCCATGCAGTGAGAGCCCCTTTTTGGATCTGCCAAAACAACCTTCAAATTATCCTCTCAGTCATAGCTTGTGTTGAGGGATCTAGGTTTATCCTTTGTTCCTAGCAGCAAACTACTCAAGACCTGAGAAGCAACGATTCCTGAGGATACTATGACTGCTGTGGTCTTCATTCCTTGCTGTGCATACCAACATCAAGATTTGATTGAACTCCTGCCTTTGGATGGGGGCAGGTGTTAGCTTCCTCATGTGTAGACCAATATGTAGAGCCAATCCAAGAAAATGACCTTTTGTTTTGATACTGTTACTGTCTCTCACATGGCTAATGTCTCCTGACAGCACAGCCACAGAGATATTCTTTTGGCAAGGGCAAATTTTTGTAATTGTATGAAATATACATTTAAAAAAAAAAAAGAGAAAAAGCTGGATTTTTTTCCCTGTTGATTAATTACATCTTCAGAAATCGTTTTATACTTAACTATTTGCTGATGCTTTCTTCAGCAAAAGATGGTGCCACAAAAGCATGCTAAGCAAGTAGATCTGAAGTTTTGTCATGTCATCATAACTTAGTGCCCTTTTGGATGAGAGGAATGTTCTGTAACTGTTTTATCTTGAGAATTTGCTGGGCGTTCAGCTATAGGATTCGTGGCCCATTTTTTAATAGTGGAAGTGTTAATGTAATACTATATGGCATTGCCTCACCAGATCAAACCATTTACTTTAATTAGGAGGCAATCTCTGGTAACCCTGGTGATACAGAGAAGAAAAATTGCGTGTTCTTCAATGTACTTAGCGTTGCTTTGCGTCATCTTGAAAACTTGTCAGTGATGAGAGGAGATCCTCCCTGTGGCACTAATTGTATATTCATATACAAATTATGGTAATGACTGAAGAGCTGCAGGTTTTTTTTGTCCATATCTCTGCATTTTACAGCAGCGTGTATTTAATAGCTGAAATTTAAGTCCTGTGCTGAGGGCTACTGATTTGTCTATTGATCTCATGTTTTAGAGCAATAAGGGAGGAACAACTGTACAGTTGCCTTGGCTGATCTTTCTTTCTGTCATGGCATCCTAAAATACAGATCCATCCAGGAAATCTAGTGCCCCCAGAAATAAGGGTTGTTCAGATGTTAAGTTCTGTTTGATTCATATTTAATGTTTATCTTTCTAGTGAGATCTCTTTGTCTTGGGACCACTGAAGCACTTTAGTACTTAATCTAGCAAAAGCTTTTAATAGTACAGACAGAAATAAAATACAGCTGCCAGGCTTAAAACTCTGATTTCAGGCAGGAAAAAATGGAGGGTTTACTTGGATTAACTTCATACCTATGAAAATAGTGGGCAGAGAGTACTTGCTTAATTACCAAGGTTTGCAAGATAGAATTATACGTAAGGGTTATACGGTCTGGTGGGAGGAGTAACATTAATGACTTAAAAAAATAATCACACTTATGAGATGCTTATTTTGGTTGTTTAGGGTGTTTCTTGCTTCCAAATGCAGGGTATCGTTTGAGAAATTCCTTAAGCTACTTCAGTAACTACACAGCTTTTTGTTACTAAAGTAAAACTGTGCCTGGAAGCAGAGAAGAAATAACAGTTCATTTAGATTAGTAGAATAATTATGTGAATGGAAGAAATACATAATCTGTCTCTCGTGAGCTGACACCTATTTTCTGCTTCAGAAGGTATCCTGGGATGGCCTGGGCCCAAGTCACACTCCCAAGAGCAACTGAAAAACGGTGCCCTCAGCTCCTTATCATCTGCCAGTGCCAACATTACATGGGCGATAGTACCTTCTGCAGCCCAGGACGGGCAGGCACTGCAACCAAATACAGAGGTAAGCATGCTCGGTCTGTGTGGGTCATTAGTTAGCTGGGACACCGTGGATAATGGTGGACACTTTTATAATTAATTATTGTGCTTTTGTCTTTGTAGTATCCTCTTTGTTTGAAATTAGTTGTGAAAATGTGAAGTTCCGTGCAAAAGCGCACTTGGATTGTTATTTGACGATATTGCTCTGTGCTTTTGCTTCTCTGAGGTACTTAGGTCAGTGAACTTTGGCAAATGTACAGTTTCTTTCCGAGTTGTAAAAGCAGTCAACAGACTGTTGGGACCCATTTCTTTCTCCTGGTGGCAAAAAAAAGCTGTTTGCTTTCCATCCTGGTTTGAGATAGACAGGAGGCACTAGGACCACGACATTTGCTTGCTACTTGTTCTTCCAAGTTGCTCTTGGGCATCTCTTGAGTAAATAGATTCTTTGAGTTGAAAAACTATTATTTTCTGATACCTTTTTCTGTTAAGTGATTATGGGCAGAACTTGCCCAAATCATCTTGCGCCAGCCAGCTGATTTGTGCTTTTGTGGCGTTTGCTTGGTAAAGGGCAGTTCCGAAGCTTCGACTCTTTGAGGAGGCTCACAGCTGCGTGTCAGACATCTCATGCACTGAAAATCTCTCACCATGACAAACTTCTTCAGCTTCGGCCGCCAGTGCTGCCCACCAGCAAAACATTTAACTCTCAGACCCTACAGATTATAGGGCGTCTGGAGCACATGAGACCTGGAGAACCGGGAAGAAGTTTTTGAAAGAACTTTTCTACTAATGAATGCCCTTGGCAATTGGAATGGCTTAAGTTCAATTTTGTGGCCTTTAATAAAATATGTAATGATTGAGAACGTCAATAAAACTGTTTTTCCAGGTCTTTTGTAGTGAGTTGAATATAGCTCAAAAAAATTTAAGGATGAACCAGATCTGTTTTTTTTTTTTTTACTGTTACATGTTACTGTGGTCCTCTTCCTCAGAAAGTAATTTCAAATCCTGTTACTCCTCCTGTCTGATAATCATAATGTGTAAGTTACTTGTAATGGCTTTTTATTAGGAAGTTGTCTAATTTCTTTTTCAGAGAAGCCAACTGTAATTCTTATAGTGTGTTCTTAAGACAAGAGCTGCTTAAGGGTGTTGCTTTGGGAGTTACTGAACCATTGAAATTTGTTTCATTGTTGGTATTTTTTTTGTTCTTGATCACCCAGTAAAGCCAAATAGGATGCAGAGGCATGGGCTTTGCAGCAAGAACATAAAGAGGAGCAGCTGATTTAACTTTTGTCAAGATATAATTTTGCAGTTGCATTTATGACTCATTTTAAATGAGCCAATTTTAATTTGTTTTTTCAAGTCCAATCTCCTCCCCCTTCACTTGCTGATAAAAGACACTGAGCTGTGTGTGTGGCTTGAGTTCTGCTTTGCAGCAAGGAAGTGTAGCACACTGTAGTACAGAATCCTCAGGGCTTTGTGGACAATCTTCCTGAAATCAGCAGCCTGCATTTAGAAGCTTTGGGGCACTAGCCCTTAAAAAAGAAGAAAAAGGGATGGGCAGAAAGAAGAAGACTAAGATTTTGAAGTTACAAAAATCTCAGCTCAAGGTGATGTTTTTGGTAGAAGCAGTAAGTGGAAGTTTGTGGATTGGTGGAGCGATAAGAAACAGCTGAACTCAGGCATGTAGTTTCTGTTATTTAGTATTACAGTTTATTAAGCAGAAATTTGGTTTAGCCTGAAGAAAGTGGCCTAAATTGAGATTCATTTCTGGGAGCTCTTTCCAGATCTGCGTCTTCCCTTACCCTGAGTCTCTGTGTGTGCGACGGCTGAGTTTGATACTGTTGGCTCAGAATTTGAAGTACTTTCTTAAATGTAGCTGATACATTTTTCAGTTTTGATCATTTAAATCAAGATACCAGTGCTCTTTTGGGAGGCACAAAACCGGTATTATGGAAGATGTGAACAGTTACATCTAACACAAATTGGAGCTTTTGTGTTTTTATACTCACGTCCAGATCAAGCAAGTTGTCATGCCCTCTTAAAGAGGCTGCACCTCAGATCCTTTTCTAGGAGAGGACCTGAAGTTTTCCTAAAGTGCTGTAGGTTTTGCCCAGCTGTTTGAGCTGAACAGGAAGTTGGAGCTTCTTGTTGCTGTGACTAGAGAAAAGAGGTTTTAAAGAGGAGAAAATTTTTTGAGAAACTTAACTGTTACCCTGCTAAGGATGCTCTCCGATCCAGGTAGTCACCCAGGAGATGATGTCTGATACCCCCAAAGTTGTCAAAGGTGTTTGATTTGACACACTCTAGCAATCCTGCGTGCAGGATTTAATCATGTTTTTAAATATATTGTGGCCTGCTGTGTGTCCTGGCACTGAGTAGCTGGTTCATTTTCAAAGGTATAAAAGCACTGACTGTGCTTATTTTGTAGTCGTAGTACTTTGTTGTAACAGCGGTGACATCAGCAGAGAATGAGAAAATGCTTCTAGGTGTTATTGGTTGACTTTTTTTGACATTGAAGGGCCCCCATTTCTTTTTTATTCATCTAATAGCTTCTTTTAGATGTAGGAGAAAAGAGGAATACACTCAAATGAAGCTTATTTCTCTTAATGATTTTCTTTAAAAAAACCCAACCAACTAGGCACTAGATAATCTTATTTCTTGTAGAAGCTGGTGGTGCATTAATGGGGCTCAACTTTCAAAATGTACGTGCCAAAACAAATGAGCCTTGCTTTTACAGAAGTTATGTGAAGAGAGTTCTAGTTCCTGTATCAGTGCTATCCAAGTATCTTCTTTGAGTGGGCCTAGATTTTTACTTTAAAAAATCTGCACTTTTTATGATATAACCTCTTGGTCGGAAGCTGTACCCCAAAGGAATGGGAGAGAGCTTTTTGGCTAACTCTCAGTGCAATATGGTAGATGTACAGACCAAACAAATTGTGAACTGACCTGTAGTCTGAAATAGAAAAAGCCATTAAATGGTTACCCTTGAGGAGTGATAGGTTCGTCTGTTCACATTAAGGAATGTTCTTGCTTCCAAATGCAGGGATATCATTAGAGATATTGCTTAAAGTAGTTCAGAAAAGAAAAGATTTTGTGGCAGAGATCATTTTCTTATGTGCTCCTTGCCTGTTTTACCATGTACTTTCTTGATGTTGCTGCTTCATTTTCCCAGGTCAATTTTCTTTTAGGGCTGTGATATAGGACAGCATGAGGTTCAAGGCTGTTATCCTCACTGAAAGAAATAACCCTGACAGTGAATTGCCAGATCAAGAACTTTTGTCTTTTATTTTCCATACTTTAAAAAAAAATTTTTATAAACCCTCTCTGAATTTTAGTTAGTTTTTTTTTTTTTTTAATCTGTCCACCAGAAAGAGCAGGTGAAAGGAAGCAGGGATAAGGGCTGAGCTGAACAGAACTATTCTCCATCTGATGTGAGTCAATATAAAATGCTTCTGTGCATCCCCTAGTGAACCACTTTGGACATTTTTGCTTTGTAATTGCAATCTCAAGATATTTTTTAAGGGTTTCCCTTAAAGCAGAGCAGGACAAATGTGGAATATGCCAGAGTACACTCCTCAGAGCTGTGATGTGACCTTGGTCTGTGTCTGGTCTGCCATAAAAGAGACCCTGCTTCCTTCATTTAAGAGTTAATACTTTTGAAATTCCTTTCAGGAAATGCTGAAATTGATTAGTTTGAATCTCATAGTAAATTCAGTTGTAATAAAGTCAGTGCCAAAGTAGAATAAAGGTGTGAATCACTTCCATGTGTGAGCTACTGTTCCAGCTCAACTAATTATCATTTCAGGTGTCAGAATTCCCACTCTAAGCTGACAAAATATAGCTGCAGGCCAAATCCTTCCCCTGACAGCTAAATATAAGTGGGTAACAGGCTGTTTTTATGTGGGGTCTGAAAGGGAAGGAATCATTCTCTTTGTATCTAGCAGTTTAGTTAAGAATTATTTTTAAAAACTGTGCTGTAGCTACATCTGCAATATAGCTCTTTTCATGTGAGTTTTACACCTTAAAATGCCACGCCAGCTGATTCTTTCCATCCTGTGGATCCGGTATCTGTGCAGTCCCTCTGCTTTCCGAACTTCCCCTTGCTTGTGTGCGTGAGCAGCTGTACGCCTGCTCCGTATCAAAGTGTCTTTTTAATAGGATTGAAGTTTTAGCTCTGTAGGAGCCTTTAGCTCTGATTATCTAACTGCTAAACCAGGTTTTAATTGTGATAGTGATTGCAAGGGCAGTCAGGTTCAGGTTATTAAAGATATTTTGGTGCCCTAGGTGATCTGAACCATGATGTTTTCAACTGCAAGAGGGAACCGTGCTATTTAAAGGAGGTGCTGAACTATTAAGTTTTTAGTTTTAAAAGTTTGTGGTTTTGTTCCATTTCTTCAGGTGATACTTTCTTTCAAGCTGTTACTTGTTTATTTTCTGTAGGTTAATATATATCCTAATATGAGTTTAGACTTTTGGACTTTAGGGCTGTTACAGAATGGGTTAGAGATGCTAAAAAAATGGTTTAAAAAATGTTCCCATAATTTTAGAAACGAAGGTAGATGAAAGAAATTATTTCTAATTCAGTATTTATTTATTTAATTCTCTATTTATTTGTGTCTTGCCCAGGTCTGTTTCCTTATTCCTTTTTGTGCTTGCCATAAATCTGCATAATTGATGTTGTGAGATGAGCTTAGTCCTGAACATACAGTGCTAACCACAAGTGCAGTCTTGGACAGAGAACAGATCAGGATAGGAAAGTACCATTTGCAGTCTTACAGAGAGTCCCTTTTCACTGTTGAGTACAGACATTACAGGATTTCTGCATGTGCTCTGCGTTTTGTCCTCTGCATGATTAAGTGTTTTTTAGGCCAAAGAGCACAGTGAATGCCCTGTAATGACTTAGGTACCTAAATTAATCTCTAGGCAGAGATGGTACCAGTTAATCCACTCACTAGGCAGACCATCTAAAAAATGAAATCTGAGGTAATCAATTGAAGGTATATTTAAGGATAATCAAGGGAACGTATATTTAAGGATTAAATGTACAATTACACTAAAAGTAGAATTAAATGACCCTAAGCCTGCTACGGCAGCCCTGACAATGACTAAGATAATCCAGCTAATGTTGATTTTATTTTTTTTTTTTGCTAGCTTTCTGGAATAGCTACTGTGTCAGCAAACAATCCTCTAGTAAAACTGTTTATCCAAATAATTAATGAAAATTTGCCTCCAGCCAAAGCTACTGCGTATTGTTGAGTCACTCCCACCTCCAAAATGCATGTTTTCCAGCTGCTATCTATGTAATTGAGAGTAATATTCTATGTAAAATAAAAATAGGAAGCTTTAATTCAAAATTGCATCTAATTTGAATAAACATGAGGCTCTGATTCATGTGGCATTCCATAATTACTAGTGAAAGTCAGTGAAAACTAATCATTGGAATATAAAGAACTTGGGAACTTTTGCAGTAAGGCTTAAAAATTAAGTTAAAATGGATCAGTTGCTTACTCTGTTCAATATAAAACCCGTGCCCCCTGCGAAAGGAGCTCTGAAGCCAAGGTTAGTTTTATCTCAGAATTGTGTGCTGATTTGTTCTGTGCCAGTTGATTTGCCTTGTGCTCTTAGTTTTATTTCTTAGCGTGTTTTTATATGTGTGGGTTTGGCAGTACTGCCCATTGGTGAGCTTACCCATCTCCTTAACTAGACTTCAGTAGCTTGGGCTGAAACTGCTCTACAGCGAGTGTTTAGCTCAGGTTGGCATTGCTTTATCGTGCCTAGTGAAGCATCACCCAAACTGGCTTCAGCTGCTCCATCTGGTCTTGCTAGGAAAAAAATCTGGTTTTCAGCTTGTGGTGATGTATTCTAGGGATTTCCTTATTTGAAAAACTGCAAGTGTGGAGACAGCTGGGGCAAAAGGATTTAGTTATAGAACTTTGTTTCAGAGGAAGGAGTTGGAAGGAGAAGATGAAAGAGGCAGGACTCTTCTACATTGTAGTGTAGGGAGTCTGCACAGTTGTCTTCACAGTCTGAGATGGACCAAGCGATTCATCAGACTGAAAATGATTCTTAGAAGCTTTTCAAGCAGATTTCCACTGGCCTCAAGGTTAGCTGTATAAAAGATGACAGTCTTCTAAGCTCACTTTGTTTCACATACAGATGAAGTCTTCTCTTGGTATTGCTTGTAATGATCTGGTTTTCTTTGGGAATACTTGAACCTGCTTTTTTAAAAATTTTGTTGTGTTGCAGCAGTGGGAATGTGTATTGTGGATGCTGTCAAGAAATTGTAGAAAGAGTCAGGGTGGTTTGATAAATGTGTTGCCATGAGGAAAGATTGTTAATACTGCTTGTATTAACATGTCTTTACCATTTCTGTCCTCTTATAAATGTGCTGACGTGATATTGCATACAAGAAATAGCACTGTGAGAACTGGATTTACATATAGATTAGTATTGCAGGACCAGACGATTGTAAAGGTTAAATTTGTAGTTGTCCATCTTTTTGTGCCCTCTTTGCATATGTGAATGGTATATTATTGACTAATGTGGCAGTAGTTTTCTGCCATAAATTTCTTTAGCTGGCATACAAAGCAACATAAAAGAGAATTACAGCTGGCTGAATGACTTAAGCTCTGTTACATCCTAACTTCTCAGTTACTGGGCTTTGCAAGCAAAATCATAACGGAATCATGGAATACTCTGGGTTGGAAGGGACCTCTGGAGGTCCTGCACCTCGACACCATGCCCAAAGCAGAGCTAATCAGGTCGGCTTGTTCCGGATCATGTTCAGTCAAATCTGGAACACCTCCAGCAGTGGGGGTCCCACAAAATCCCTGCACAAAGTATTACAGTTTTTCTAGGGATTTTGTCAATGGGAGCAAAGGTCCATTTGAGTAGGATGCCTTCCCATGTCAGTGTGCTGTACTGTCTGGAGAGTGACTAAAAGAGACCCACCTTCTGGATCCCTTTCCAAAAAGTGTTTGTTTTTCTCTCTGTGGGAATCTGAGGCCTGAAGAACCTAGTTCTTCAGGTTTCTCCCCAAGGATCTCATTCTAGAGAGAATGCCTTTTAATACAGGGGGATGCCTAAAGAGTGTAGCCTTCTGCCATCCTTTCCCCCATGTTAGTCCCCTCACCAACCTGCAGCTCAGTGCAGTCTTTTGGCTCCCCAAAAGTTATAAGCATTGTGATTTTCAGACCCCTTGTGGTCTCTGAAGTATTGCCTGGCCAGCGACTGGAACCTGTCCTGCTACACTGTGTGGTTTGTAAGCCTGTACATTCCGAGTAACTTATTTTGGATAGTGCCAGATGCTGTATTTATAGCCATCTTGCCTCTAAAAAATTCGATTCTCAAAATAAAACTGAATGTCTTTTCAGGAAATTTTTCTTCACTAGGAACTATAGTGCATTAGGAATAGGCTTTATTAAATTTGCTTATGATGTGATACTTAGTATCTTATGGTGGTGATTTATGCTTGCCTGCAAGTTTTTTTTGCTTCAATTTAGGACAAGTCCATGGGGCTTTTCTCTTTGCATGTTTTTGGTTTTTTTTTATAGTCTCGTGTAACTGTTCCTTTCTGATGATAAAATATATTTATTCATAGTTCTTACTGAATTTATGCAATACTGCAGAGTCCTCTTGTGTTTTAGGATTCAGATTAAACAGTGCTGTGCTTCAGTATCCCTCATTTTATGAAAGGTGCTCACAGGATGTGTGGACTAGTACTTGGTGCCTAATCTTTTCCTGTGGGAGTCTGTGCTTGGGAATTAGCTGCTTCTCAGCCTGTTTTCAGAACTGACTGTGTTAGGTTTATGAAAAGTGATTTTTGGCAAGAGGAAGAGATTGACATATAGGGAAAAAGTTGTCCAACCAACATTATTTGGTGCATAACAGGATTACAGTGCTGTAGGTAACCCAGATGAAGATCTCTGTTTTACAGGATGTCTAGTCACTGATTGATTCTTTATTTTTAAACATAATCACTTTCACGGTTAATTTCAAATATTTATTTTCTGAATAGCCTTGCACGGGCTATACTGCAACATAAACAGAGATGCTCTTTGATTCACGTTACACGCATTTGTTCCTGTTCTTTAAACAAGAAACCAGCCCTTTTTCTTTTGAAATATCTTACATTATCTGGTCCTCATCACTGCTGTATTGTTATGTTATCGCTAAATGTGGTCACAGGTCGGAGTGAAACACATCTGCAGCGTAGGAAAAGGAAGCTTTCTGACCTTGCTCTTTAATGATGAAAAGATTTCTGTTCCCAGAGATATTACTGCAAAACATGAACAAAAAGGCATTAGTAGAGCTCTCTAAATGGTGGGCATCTAGATAATGTGCTTGCCTCCAGATTCCTGGCAGATTTTTTTTGTTGAGAAGAAAGAACCTATTTGTCACCTAAGGTACAGGTTGTGTGAGCATTTTCTTTGCTTGCATTGTCTGTATGTCAGCCTGTCTATATTTACACAGTGTTGGTGTCAAGATGTGTTTCTGCTTTGCCTGCTTGCTTTGCATTGACAGAATTGTCTCCAAAGGAGGGGTAGGTATTTCTTGGTTCTGTAGATGTCTCTGCTATTACATGCTGTATCCAATTAATGTTGTGTGATAGACAGATTGCTCACATTGCCACACTTTGATCCTTGCACTTGTCCCCAGTTGGAGAGATTTTCTGAACATCGAGTGTGTTTAGCATATTCACTGAAAAAGGAACAAGCTACAAACCACAAAACATATACAAATTATCCATACACACACATGCACACACACACAAAAGGGATGTTTTAATCGTTGATAGTTCTAGTTTGAAGAGTTGTATTTTCTCTGGAGACGTGAATTACCAAACATAAATAACAGATTTGGTAAGAAATTAAGTTCTGGGCACTCTCTAGACTTTCTTTCCTGATGTAAGCTTTTTCTACCAAATAATATGTGGTTTGACCTGTCAGTGCTGAATGATATATCTAGGATTACATAAAAGCTTTGACCCCACACTGTCAGAACCTGAATTCAGATGCAGCAGTCACTTGTCTATCCAGATAGATATGCCTGGATTATTTTTCTTGGTATGCATAGTTTAAGGTAAGTGGGAAATCTTCCTATTATGCTACTTCTCCTTCATCCAGTTGTCTGAAGGAGAAAGTAGTTGTCTTGCCAATTGGTTCTGTATGTAGATGACAAAAAGAAAGTGATATTTTTTGCTGACCATACCTTTGTTGTGTGTAAGTTATAGTGTGTTCCCTTTTTAATTCTTTTCATTTGATCGTCATCTCCTTGTATTAGCTTTGATGTTTTAAAAGTCAACTCTAATTTTGGTTCATCACTTTTGTATCTAAGCTATAACAACTGGATGTTAGGAGAAGGGTCACTGTGAGTGTGTTTTGGGGTTTGAGGGGGGTTGGTTTCCCCCTTGAGGTGGTAGGCTTTTTTCATGTTACTACTATGGCAAAATTTTTCCCAGCAATTAAAGCAAAAGCTCCTGACAAAGGCAGTAGAGGAAACAGCTCCTATGAAATGTTCAGAGTACATGAAAAAAATACAGCTCAGCTGAGCTTACCTATTTGTTACCTTTAAGAAACCTTTTTCAGGATGAGATGGAGGTGGACAGGGGTAATAAGCTTTGATCTGTTTATTCTCCATTTAAGCTCTGCTTTGGTTCTGAGCTCATTGGGTGGCTTTAAAAAAATCAAACCTTGAACACTGGGCAACCTTAATTCTCTTTGGAACTTTGGTGTCCAGGTGCCATACCATGGCATGTGATATGTTGTTGTGTTTGAGGTTTTGTCTTTGACCTTCTCATTTTTTGCAGGGATCAGTCACAGGGCCACCAGGAGCAAAACATAAATGAGACAACAGCAAGACAGAGGCCAGGGCTCAAGCAATGACCTGAGTTCACTCCACCACCGCTTGTCCTAGTCTGTTTTTGTCTTTCCTCTGCTTACGTTGTGTGGTGGTAAATATTGAGAAGACTATTTTCTATTTTGTTTTATTTGAACTTTTCTTGAAGAGTAGAAGACCTTATATAATGAGATACAGGATCTTGTTGGATATAAAAAAGTGTTACTACCTTACGGTTAAGTTTAAGGTCGATAATCTGTAAATATCAATGCATTTGGAAGTTAGAGAAGAAGTGCATGGATGATGATGATTTCAGGTATCAGTCTTTAAAGTGGGTGGGTTTGAAGTAAATATGTTTCAGTTTTTGTTTATGTTTCCAAATTTAGCTAGCATGGTCAGATTTTGGTAGTGGGAGGGCTACAGGGGTGGTTTCTATGAGAAGCTTCTGGAAGGAGCTCTCTACAGAGCCAAAGCCAGCTGGCTCCAGGATGGACCCGCTGCTGGCCACGGCTGAGCCCGTCAGCAGTGGTGGTAGTGCCTCTGGGATAACAGATTTAGGAAGGGGAGAAAAAAGCCAAACCTGCAGAACAGCAGCAGAGGGAGGAGCTGAGACTATGTGAGAGAAGCAACTGCAGACACCAAGGTCAGTGAGCACAAGGTCATTGGAGCACAGATTCCCCTGCAGCTCGTGGTGCAGACCATGGGGAGTCAGACTGTCGCCTTGCAGCCCGTGGAGACCCACAGTGAAGCCTGTGGAGGGCCCCGTGCTGGAGCAAAAGGTTATGACCTTGTGGAAACCCACACTGGAGTAGGTTCCTGGTACCAATGGACCAGTGCAGAGAGGAGCCTCACGATGGAGCAGGTTTGCTGGCAGGACTTGTGACCCCACAGGGGACCTGTGCTGGAGCAGTCTGTTTCTGAAGGACTGCACCCTGTGGAAAGGACCCAGGGAGGAGTAGTTTGTGAAGAACTGCGGCCCAGGGGTAGGACCTACATTGGAGAAGTTTGTAGATGTCTGTCCCCTGTGGGATGGACCCCATGCTGGAGCAGGGGAAGAGCCTTGAGTTGTTGCTCCCCTGAGGAGGAAGAAGCAACAGAGGCAAAGTGTGAAGTACTGACTGAAACCCATTCCCTGTCCAACTGCACCACTGTGGGCATGGTGTAGGAGGTAGTAAAATTAAGCCTGGGAAGAAAGGGTGAGGAGGGGGGATGGTGTTTTTAAGATTTGATTTAATGTTCTCATTACCCTAGTTTGATTTGTTTGGTAATAAACTAATTTCCTCAAGTTGAGTCTGTGTTGGCTGTGAGGTAATGGCTGAGTGATCTCTCCCTTAACTTGACCCATGAGGCTTCTATTTATATTTTCTCTGCCCTGTCCAGCTGAGGAGGGGAGTGATAGAGCAGCTTTGGTGGGCACCTACCTCCCAGCCAAGGTCGGCCCACCACCACAGCATGTTAATATGTAAGTCTTTGTATAAAATAGTTTAATAAGTACAACGTATTCAACAAACTACATTTGAGAGTCAAAGCACTGCTAATGAGGGATGGGTGCAGTAAGATTGTGTGCTTTTCTATTAGGTTCATGCTACAGCTGGTAGTAAGTGCAGTTAAATATGTGTGTGTACCTGGTGGGAGAAGAGAGGACAAGTGACACTCGCCAGTTAGTGCAATTTTGTCAGTTCTGATACAGTAACAAGCCCTGCAAGCAGCTAATTGTATGTTACTACTTTTGGGTATTCTTACTGTATCTGCTTTACAAAAAGAATTCTAACTCTGGTATTGAAACTGCAGAAAATCTTATGGGGCCAATTTCTCACATCACTGTAAATGTGCTAAAGCTCCCTGACCTTACAGAGTTATATTTAATCTTACACCCACAGAAAACCTGTTTGCAAGCTCTAAAGTTACACAAATGCAAGTGTAAATGATGCTTGCAAACCTATATCATTATTGAAGGGAATCTGAAAATCAAAATGAAGCCTTTGACTTTTACGTGCACTAGTAGAGCCTATGATAATTAGAGGACTCTACAGAAAATATGACAATCCTTGCTTAGTCTGAAAATGCTAATTCTGTTTAATATTGATTCTAACTTATTCCATCTTCCTCTTGATGCAGAAATGTTTCATACAGTGGTTTGTTAGTTTTGTTTTGCTTTTTGTGTTTTTTTTAATGATCTTTTGCAATTTTTTGAGTGTAGAAGGACTTAAAGAATATTTTCCTCGGAATATTATAAAATTATGTATTTTTATGGTTTTTTTTGTATTTTTTATGTATTTTTTTTATGTTTTAAGTTCCTCAGATTCATCCTCTTGCTCCTGACTATAATCCCTTTTGTTATACATAAAACCTTTTTCATGCCTGAATGAAGATTCTTAGAGCATTTTTGTGTAATTATATGAGGAGCTGGCTTATGAGTCCTATAGAAGTCCTCAGTGTGTCACTGTCAGGATATACATGTTCTCCGCTTATTACTACAATGGAGGAAAGTCTGAGCTATGCAATGACTTCTTTGCTTTGGTTTTTACTGCTAACAGCATCCATCAGGAATCCCAGACCTCTGAGATCAGAGGGAAAGTCTGGAGGAGGACTGACCCTTGGTGGAGGAGGAGCAGATTAAGCAGCACTTAAGCTGTGCATACGTAACTTCAGGAGGCTTGATGGGCTGCACCAACGAGCATGGAGGGAGTTAGCCAGTGTCATTGCAAACTGACCATGTGTTGTCTGTGAAGGGTTGTGGAGTTTGGGAGAGGTTCATGAAGGCTAGAGGAAAGTGAATATCACTCCTATCTCCAAGAAAGAACATCTGTGGATGCTGTGGTAACATCTGGGCAGCTGCAGGTTTGTCAGCCTTTTCTCAGTCCCTGGGAAGGTGGAGGAGCAACTAACCCTGGAAAGCATTTTCAACCACATGAAGGACAAGAAAGCAATCAGGAGAAGTCATAATGGATTCACAAGGGAAGTCATGCTTAACCAACATGATAGCCCTCTACAATGAAGTGACTAGCTCGGTTCATGTGGGGAAAGTAGTGGATGTTGTTTGCTTTGACCTTGGGAAGGCTTTTGACCCTGTCTTCCCCCACATCCTAATAGACAAGCTGACAGGATATGGATTAGATCACTGGGCAGTGAGATGGATTAAAAACTGCTTGAACCACCAGGCCCAGAGGGGTGTGATTAGTGGTACAAGGTCCAGTGGAGGCCGGTCACTAGTGGTGCACCCTGGGGGTCAACACCGAGGCTGTCTGTTCAGCATCTTCATTAATGACCTGGATGGTGGGGCAGAGTGCACCCTTGGCAAGTTTGTAGGTGATAAAATAGCTGTGAGGAGTGGCTGCCATGGAGAGGGACCCTGACAATCTGGACAGGTAGGAATCTTGTCAAGTTCAGCACAGAGAAATGCCAAGTCCTGTATCTGAGGATATCTGAGGGTAAGCCCCTCTGCATCAGTACAGAGTGTGGGCCATCTGACTGGAAAGCAGTTCTGCAGGGAAGACCTTGGGATTTTGGGGGCCAAGAAGCTGGCCATGACCAGCAATACACTCCTGGGGTGAATGCAGTCAGCAGCATCCTGGGCTGCTTTAGGAAGAGCGTTGCCAGTGGGTTGCAATCTTTCCCTTCTACTTGGCAGAGGTGGGGCCACATCTGTGGCAGTTCTGGGCTCCCCAGTGCAAGAGAGGCATAGACTTGCTGTAGTGAGTCCAGTGCTGGCCCACAAAGATAACGAAGGTTCTGAAGTAGGCATCATATGAGGAGAGTCTGTGACAGCTGGAACTGTTCAGTCTGGGGAAGAGAACGCTTAGGGGGGATCTTATCTATGTATATAAATACCTCATGGGAATGAAGATCCGGGAAACAGGTTTTTCTCAGCAGTGCCCTGTGACAGGACAGGAGGCAGGGGGCACATGAAAGTCAATCTGGACATCAGAATATGTGCTTTTGCTGTGAAGATAGTTGAACACTGACATGGGTTGCCCAGATAAGTTGTGAAATCTCCATCCTTGGAGATAATCGGACTTAGCTGAACACCGTCCTGGGCAAGTGGTTCTACGTGTGCCTGCTTGAGCAGAGTGTGGGACAAGATGGTCATAAATGAGACTGTGATTCTGTGTGTTCCTTTTTCTCCCCCCAGCAAATAAGTGATGAGATCCAGTCATTCTTTACAGTATTATTCCATGATATGGTTTGTGAAGTATGTTGGAAAACTGGGCTCTGACCCATATATCTGTATTAATTACCTAAAAGTTAATACCCACTACAGCAGTTAATTTGAAAATTAACTTGTGGAAGAGGCTTTAGAAGAGCAGAGGCATGTTTGCCCTTTCTCAGGAGCGTAGCTTTTAACTCTGTGATTCTATCCCAGGCTTGTCCAAGTGTCATTTTCCTGAAGACATTTTTTTAAAGTGCAGAATGTTTCCTTCAGAAACAATTTCTTTCCCTTACAGGTTTCATCTGTTAAAAAAGAATCAGCATGTTTTCTGATGGAGACTGCTGACTAGAACATCTGTTTTGTATCCCAGCAGATGACCTCTCTAAATTAATCGATCCTGGTTCTAATGAGGTGACCTGTTTAAAATAGCTCTCTGCCAGTGTCTTTGGCATTTAGACTTTGAAGTGCATCCCTTCATGGCATTTCTAGAAATTATCCTTTGTTTTCTATTCAGATTTTTCTGAAAAAATCCTGGTGCTCCAGCCCAGTATTGCAAACTGATTTTGATAAAAATGATTTTAACTATAAGCCCCCTTTTTGGTGCTTGTTTGTAACTGGTTCAGTATTGGATTTCTCAGGGTCAGCACCTAAGCGAGGCTGTGCTGTTCATTCCCAGGCTGGGCAGCTCAATGGCTTTTACATTATGCTCTGACCATGCAGGAATGGAGCAAATCGCTGCTTTCCTAGGTCGGTTTTGCAGTTATGTTCTACAGGAGGAGGGGGGTAAAAAAAAGTATGTTTGTGTCTGATAATTCAGAAAAGCTGCCATTAAAGGATAATCACTCCACGTAATCTTTTGCATTCTGTTGAATGCTTACGCACTGGATACTACTAAACTGTGCACTGTTTTCGTGGAAAGAAAAAGAATTAAAGACTTTTATGACACTATTTTGTGACTGTATGTCAGCTCACCCCATGTTTTGCTTACATGTTTGGTCTTCTTTAAAAGAAAATACGTGTTACTTAAAGAAAAGTATTTTTTGTGCTCCTAAAAAGCAATTCAGTAGTTACCTAGAAAAGCTAATGAGGAGAGAGAGAAATGCAGAAAGGATACTGCTTGCTGAAGATGACTCTTCAGTTCCTGTGGCATAAATTGTAAACTGCTTCTTTAAATCCTTTTTCTTGTGAAGTGTTAAAATATGCAGACAACTGCTGTGTTCACTGAAGGTCACTAGTATGCTGATAACATACTGTATAACAGTAGACTTGTGGGTTTTTTGGTGCCCTTGCACGTGTCCTTAAAATAGGGATAGTAAAGGTAATTAAAATTTTAGTCCTGATAATATGGTCATTATACATGATTGAGTCTCATGTTACATTGTACTTAATCCTCCCCTGATGAGCAGAAAGTCTTTCATTTACAACAATGCAAATGCTACTTTCCTGAGCACCTAAACTGTTTAAAGGATGGCTTGCCCTGACCATGGACCTTTTGTAGGGTAGCAAGGAGAGGCTGTTTTGTTAGTAACACTTAAAAGGCATGGAAAACCTAAAATACCTATTGTAGCAGGAAAGAAAGATTTTCTGTCCCTGGGTGAATATGCAATCGTGAGGCAAAAAAGAAAATTCTCAGTATATGATTTATTTTGCAGACTGGTGAATGGGTAATTTGTTTGTTTTCTGAGGCTATTGACAACTAAAGGTAACACAGCTGTTATATGTTCACTGAGAAGTATGTTGGCATGTTCTCTTTCACTCTCACACTTGTGCACACTCGTGCACACTCCTGCGCCTTCCCCTCCCTCCCGGAGAACAGCTGACCAGGATATCCTCTGGGAACAGCAGCACCATTTCCCAGTTGGAGCTGCGTGCAGTTAAGCTCACTGATCTCAATGCCATGTGACTGGAAATTCAAGGAGCAGATTGCTATCCGGTGCACACTCTCCAACCCGTTGGATAGCAAAAAAAGGAAAAAAAAAAAAAAAGGGGGAAAGAAAAAAAAAAGAGGGGGGGGGGGTGGGGAGGGGGGGGTCCGTTGGCTTTTTTTTTTTTTCCTAGCGCTGTTAATTCCTGGAGCTTGTTTGCCGCAAGCTCGGTTCATGGCAGTAGCAGAAGCAGCAGAGCTTATTCGGTAGCTCAGTGCTCTCAATGAGGTCAAGCTGGATCAAAGGGAAGCCTCCTGTGGAAGCATCTACTGTAAGTTCTGATACTGCTTTTTCCACGCTCCCTCCAAATGAATGTACGCCTGAGCCAGGCTTCGGTGCCTTCTGCCTCCCTGACTGATAATTTTGTATGAGGTTGTCAGGTTTTATGCTAATTGAACTTGTCAGTAAGGCGTCACTTGGATAATAATGCTGTGCATTTTGGGAGAAAAGGGCTTATCGTTCTCTCCTTTTATTTTCTGAGGGAGTGGGAAGAAGAAAGTGGGGTTTTGTCCTTTTGAAAAGCTCCAAGCTGTTGAGGTTACAGCTCACCAGATTCTGTTTTATGTAATCTACATATTCTACTTTCTAAATAAAGCAACTGCAAAGTGTCTTGCAGATGTCCTTGGGTTTCACCAAATAGCTATTCTTTTGGGAATAGCTACCTAAACATTTATGTAATTAAAAAAAAAAAAAAAGAGAAAGAGAAAATACTTCATTCAAATCTTGGAAACATCCGTAGTAACTAAATTTAAGAGAAGCTCTCCTTCCAAAAGCTGCTGTTCACTTGAAGGGTCTTTAATGTGACCATTCAGAAAGATTTCTTTGAAACCTAATTCTGGGTATGAGCTGGTTTTACCGAAACTTTTCAGTTGCGTGGACACTCTCAGCGAGATGAAAAATTTGTCATTTTATGTAATGAGCTGGCTGTTTCTGCAGAAACGCTGTTCAGCATGACAGAATGCTAACTTTTGCAGGGAGCGTTGTCTCATTTGCAGCACGGAATCCTTGGGCGATAATGAAATGCTGGGCTGTAATTTTTCAGCTACATAACCCAACTTTTTTTTTTTTCCCCCTTGAAGTACAAAAAGCTTACTTGAATACATAGCTGGAAGGCTTACAGAGTGGTTTCAATGGATTGAACAAAGTAACTGCCACCTGTTCGGATTATTGTTAGTAATACATTGTAAAACCTGAGGAAAATTAAAATATCACAAGTTATTATCCCTTTCTGCTATAAAGCTCCTCTTGAAAGGGGTGACACAGTGTGTCTCTTTCTTGATCTTCATCTTGTATTTCTGGGAACTCGGCAGTATTGGTGTTGTGCTGTGAAGTGGCAAAGTGTTGCAAATGTCATTGCCCTACCCCTCAGATCTAAAGTCTTCGGGTTTTTTGCAAAGGTGTGTTCTTTTTATTTCCTTCAGTTAATAGTCTGGACTTGCTTAGATATCTAACTTGTAAGTTGGATAGAGAAAGTTAAAAAAAGAAAAAGTGAAATCAGGTCATGCAACATCTATGTATGACATACAGATATTTGCTGGAGAGATTTGTGAAACAAACTTGGAAACTCATTTTCAGCTGTGTACTTCTGTTTATTAAAAAGACTCATTACTTTTATATGCTGTGCTTTTTATCTGGCATCACTGCAATGTAAATATGAGAAGATAATGTAGCATCTGATACTACTCTCATTCTCAATCTGAAGAAAGGGTCAAAATGCTTTATGAAGCTGCCACTGGATTTTTAAATTTATTTTGAATTTGTATGTTTTCTTGGTTTTAACAGAGGCTGTCTTCAGTTCCATTTTTAAACATATATAGTGGGGGAAAAACCCTCATCTGTATCGTTTTGTGCAGATTGTGACGTTTCTTTTCATTTCAGCATTCAGCTGCTGAGTTGATCCTAGTTGAAGATGAAATGACAGATACTGAAGATAATGAAGAGGAGGATTTAGGAGTCATGGATGATCAACGTAGTGTAATTCTCCATCTCATCTCTCAGCTCAAACTTGGCATGGACCTTACTAGGGTATGAACGCTGTTATCTCTCTTATATTTGTTTATTTCTTCTTCTCATCCTTCTGTGTGTGTGTGCGTGTCCAATTCCTGTGAGAGCGTTTTGCCCCTATGGCTGAGCAATTTCCCCTTTATAAAGGTGTGTTTCCAGAGAGCTGTGGAGTGCTCTGTCTTCCTAGGCAGGCTTTCACATGAAGTGATGTTTAGAGATGGAGGGGGAGGGAAAGAAAAAAGAAGAATTAAAAAACCTCCAAAACTCCTGCTTATTATTTTGCAAGTCTGTCAGAGCAACCATATGTCATGCATGTATCCCACATGTATGTTAAGTCAGGGTACACTGAGGGTTTGAGGAACAATAATTGCAGTTGTGTGGGTGAAGGAGATATGTGCTCATGTTACTGCTTTGTGGATTGGATTCCATTTAATTACATGTCAGCTTCAAAAAAAAAAACCCCACCTGATGGTAAAGAAATTACAGTCTGCAGTCTGTCACTGGTTTTGTCTGTGCTAAGTAGCTCACTAGTTAACCCTTCTGTACATCCTTCTGGTCCTGGAACCAGTCTTGTCATGAGCTTGTCCATACTGATATGACCAGAGAAGTTACAGTGTCTGAAAAATTTTCCCTGAAGTCCTTAGAGTTTTGGAAATGAGGTAGATGTTCTGAAAGCAGAGGATGCTTCTTTTTGAGTACTCCTGCATTCCAGTGAAATTTTCTCATGGGGCTTAATAAATAATCAAGTTGATTTTTTGACATTCCAGAGAGTTCATCTGCTTTCCTTTTCATCTTCCATATTAATCAAAATCTGTTTTTACTATAACTTTCTTACAAAATAAGGTTTTCTCAATATAGTCTTCCTCTGGAACATTTGACGGTGTCTAAAAATACTTAAATTTTTAAGACTGAGCAATCCCTTGTTCTCTTGCTAAGTATAGCTATTGAATAGCTGCACAGAAATTAATGTTTTGTCCTAAATAGAACATAAGTTTCATAATTTCACTTGTGAATATATCTGTCACTTCTTAGTATGTCTGGGGTTATATACAGTTCATTTTTGGTTTTGTTTTTCTTAGCTGTCCCTCTTTTCTGTGTTGCTTTGCTAAGGCTGTTCAGACTAGACCAAGATTTCTTATCCATAGTTCTTGTGTCTACAAAACATTTTGTCTTTGGTAATGAACAAGTTTTTTCTTTCCTGATTTCTTTTTGTCACAGCAGAGGAGGCAAAACCCCAAAGGCACAGTGTTAGTGTAAATATATATGTGATAACCTATTTCTTACATAGTGTTCTTAGAGCACAGTTTTTAAGGCTAGTGGTAAATGTTATTAGATGCATAGTGTGGCAGAATATCAGCATGCATAAATGTCTGTGTCTGATATCCACACTCTGAAAAGAGAAACAGGCATATGGCAGAGTTAGATCTATCTGTAGTCTGTGTGATGCACGAATAGACATATGATAAGTATTAATGAGACATGCCACATGTGCACATCACTTTTCTGCCCATTTTGAGGATTAAAAAAAAAAAACCAGGACAGCTGGCTGCTTTTTTTTTATCAACTTTGCTTACTGGCATGAGGCCCTTAGGGCCACAGACATGTGACGATAAAGCTGGGTTTGTTGGCTGCACCTCTCCTCATTTTTTCGTTATTCCTCTGAAAGTCGGATTTCAGATCACCTTGATGCTCATCAGCTTCTGCTGGAAGTGGTTGTAGCACAGTACTTGCCTAGTATCAGAGGAAGTTTTACATGTTTCCATTTCCCTTTGCCTTCTTCCTTAGAGCTCTTTCTGTGGTTCATTTTGTGAGCTGTGGATTGCTACGTGATGCGCGAATGAACAGCTTTCCTGAGCCCTTGGTAGCTTTGAGTTCTGGATGCAGGATCGTTACCTTCATGTTCTGCATCAGAGGAAATGGCATCTTTTCCGTTTCCTACGGGGTGATGGCTTATGTTAGCCTTGGTCCTGCCTCTGCTGACAGCAGTTTCCCAGTGCTGAGAGCCACATTTAGTGTCGTGGAGGTGCTTCACTTCTGGAATGTGTCATGCTGCTGCGCCTTTTAATGAGGAGTTAAACAGTAAAAACTGCTGTGAAGGAGAACACTTGCAATGAAGTACCAAATCCGTGTGGCCAAATGGACTTCAACAGCTGCTAGAGAGAGCTGGGTGGGGGAGCAGTTCACAGCAGCAGAACGTAGTACAAAACAGATGCCTCGGACTAGGCTAGGACTTTAAACCCCATTTAAAATTGGAATTGCTGGGGAAAAAAAAGGTTTTTAAGTGGTTTGTTCTTTAGACTTTTAAAAAATGGAAAGTAGTGCCAAAACCCACTAACAGCCTGATAGATCTGTTGGCAAATGGCATCTGATGGATTGCAGTTAATGCTAACAGTTTGTACAGATGAATGATCACCTCCCTGCATTCTCTCACCTTCCCTACGCAGTTAATATCTGCTAAAAATAAAGGGTTGCCATTCTTTGTGAAAGGGCTGCCAGTAATTCTGCAGAATATCAACTACTGTTAACATTGTAGTATGTCCATGATGTCAGGAGTTTTTACTTTGCTTGCTAACATACTTTTACCTTGTAATTTTAAAATATAAGTAGCGTGAAAATAGCTGATTTTATTCCCACAGTGACACAGACGACAGTGGAAAGTTTTTATACGTCAAGAGAATATCTCAGCATGAGGTACCTTGTCAGATTTCTGAAAAGGGTAGGGAGTGGTGCTGACACCCATGTTTTGCCTCACAGTAAATGGTAGTGGGGCTAAATATCTCTGTTTTTAAGAAGTTATGCTCTTTTTCTCAGTTGCATTCAGACCTAATTAAGTATGGGCGAATTCAAATCTAGGAGGTTTGAATTGGTTAAATTGGTTCAAGTTTTGAACCAATATCACCTTTTTAACCTCAACGAAAACAGAAGAATGCCTCTTAAACTGCTTCCTTGTCACCTGAAGCCTGAGAAATAATAAGAACAGAGATTATTCTAACATTTTAAAATGCAGTCAGGAGATTTTTTGCTTCAGAGCTCAGCAACTTGATACTTATTGTAGAGAGTTTCTTTTGCCCCATTGGTTGTCATGCTGGCTTTTTCTTAGAGGAAAATATTAAGCACTTCAGATTTTTATGCAGCTACCAAAAAAATAATTTTGTAGTCCAGTCCAAAGCCTATGTAAAGAATATGGGTCCCAAGTGTATTTTTCTGGACAGTGAGTTCTGTCTGGCTGCAGAAGAGTTGAAAACTTCATTCCTTTGGAAGCTGGAGTGCTAGCACAAATGCATGGGAGTCCAGTGCTGACAAGAGTAATGCTGTATACTTTCAAATTCGTTTATTTCTATTTTTCTTATTTCTGCAGAGATCAAGATTAGGCCAATTAAAAAAAAGAAAAAGACTGGTGTGATTTTTTTTAAGGTTTTTACTACGTTAGTGAGTGATCGTGTTGCACGTTGAAACTTTGAGGCTATGAGTTGTTTAGTAAAAGGCAGTGTTTTGTAGGTATATTTTGTAATACTAGAGTTGTGTAAGCTTTAAAACTCAAAGTGTTTATAATGTGTAGTTCTGCCTCTGTGTGTGAAACAATTCAGTCCTTTCCTGCTACAGTTAAGGATGTAGTTTCCAGCTTGGTTGGGCTTTTAAGACAAGATCATTTGAGCTGGAGTTCGAGCTTTGCTCAGATTTTAAATAGATTCTTGAAACTCAATAATAAGAGTCCAGTGATTTGTGATGTCTCATTTAGTGACTGTGTTGGTGTGGCTGTGTTAAGCACGTAGCTGCGAAGCACACACCTAGGATTTGGGAGAGTAGATACTAAGGCTCTGTGACCAAATCCACGGGATGAAACCATAGCAGTCTTGATGTTGTACCGTAACATTTGCATAATCTTAGGCTTGGTCTGCAGTTTTCTTCTCTTTGTGCTAATAAAGGTCTCTGTCTTTAGAGAGAGGCACTTGGACATAACGAGATGCAGAGTGCTGTTTATTCAAATGAGTTTGCCCTGTCGAGTCTCTGCAATGAACTCACGATAGACAGGACTGGTGTTTCTAGACAGAAGCGATGGGGGGGTTTTAATATGTTTTGCTGTCACTTTCCCCTCTGATAACCTGATCTTTTAGTATACAATTTATATTAAAATGAGATGCTGAACTGAGGATCTCAATTGCTGAATTGCATTTTTTTTAAAGATTATATTGGGTAATGAATATTTGGTCAGAATGAGAATGCTGCAAGTAAGATGTTTAAAGTGCTAAAAAATAAGAAAATCTACTGTCTTTCCACTTTGCCTTCCAGAGTTTTGGATCTCACTTCTAAAAACCAATCTCCTTGGCCCCTTGCTGTCACACCACCCTGAGGACTGTAGGCTGTCTTTGGCACTCAGTAGTTTGCCACATGTAGTGTAAAATTAAGATCCTCCATCTTTTGGGGCCTCATTAGGTTGGTAGCAGAAGCGATGTAGAGTCCTCAAGGCTTACAGAGTAGAGTCAGAGGACTATTACAGATGGAACATGGCTTGATTTATATCTAAACTTGTAAAAAATTATTAGTCTATAAAAGACTGTCTGTGTGTAAATATAATATACAGGAGAGAGCGAATGAACGGGTACGTTACCGAACAGAGCAGTTCTCTCTTTGCACTGGAGGCACAGTGACTTACTGTGTAGCTGTAAAGTCTGTGTTCAAGCTGTTGTGACTGGGATTCTTTTTCAGTGTTTATGAGTTCTCTTTGAAAAGAACTGAATGATTAATAAAAGTTTGACAGCTTCTATTTCCCGATCCACAGGATCCAAAAGGACTGATCTGTGCTTTGGTCCCACTTAGAATAGCAAGCTGGGACAGCAAGGGGGAAAGAAATGTGTTTGTGATGAAGGGTGCCTGCTGTAAAAAACCCTTGGTTTTGGGAGAGGGGAAAAAGTAAATACAATGAAGAATTAAAGAGGAAAGCAGAAGAACTGCTTTAATAGAGGACAGCTGTTGGTCTGCATCTGTCATCATTGAGGCACTTTGATTAAAGATAAACTTGTGTGTGTGGGAATAGAAACAATTTTGGAAAAATTTGTAACAGAAAGGTAGAACTCGATTTTCGCTAGGAACGCTTTCTGCCTAAATGGTTACTCTTTCTCAAAGGCACTTCCAATGCCTTCCCCCCACCCCTGCATAGCAAGAGAAGCTCTCAGCCTTGCATTCTGATATGTGAGATGAGAGAGAGAGCCCTAACAGACATACACCGAGGCCTTGGGAAGGCGAGGGAGAAACAGGATAAAAAGGGCTCTGAGGGGGCGGGAACTTGCCTTTTGCTCTCTAAGGCCCAGTGTGCAAACTGCACTGTAGGTTTTTGTGTTCTGGCCTTCTAAATAAACTTTTTTTGAATTCTATCCTCTGCCTTGGCATTTCTGGGGATACCTGTGCATGTTCCCATGCAGTGTGCCAGAAGTTCCCTTTGGTCATGTGGGAGCAGCCACTCAGCTCCCCTGGGACAGTCCTGCATAAGGTGTGGAGCACGGGGGAGAAAGATGGGAGAGAAATAAATTATGTCCTGTAGCCCTCGTTTGTCTTGCAGTGCCCTCCGGGGTGTTTCGCTGGAAACTTCTAACAAAGTGGTGTTGTCGAGAGTGACTTTGGCAACATCTGCGTTGCCAGAGGAGGCACTGCAGACTGCACCCAAGTCACTTGGAGCCGGCTGCCTCCAGGGCACGCTGCCTGGTGCTCACTCCCTGCTTTTTTCTGGAGCCTCTCTAGTCCCAGGATATAAATGTGAGGGTTTGTGCAGGTTTTGTTTCAACTTGTCTGAAATAAGAGGAAGCCAGGCAGGGGCCCACCACAGCAGCATGATACTGTCTCAGATGGGGGGGATGTGCGGTGGGTCTGGGGGTGACAGGAGGCCTTAGGGATGACAGGGGGTTGGACTTGGAGTTGGGAGGGGGGCATGACAGTGTAGGGCAGAGGGAGTCCAACGGGCAGCATTTTCTTGCCTGTAATAGCCTCTTGGGAAGGTTCCTCGGAACGGTTTCATCCTTGGAAGCGCAACTGAGATTTGGTTTTGGTTGGATCTCCTTGACTTGGTTTGTTAGTTAGGCTGGAAGGGGCCTAATATATATGTAGTGGATAGTCAGGGACCCAGGAGTGAAATATGGAACCCAAATGTTAGAATGGATAGATGTACTCCTTACACTCTCCTCCACTTAGAGGTTGGTGATGTGCATGTTTATGTAAAATACTCATCTTCTGTTAGTTTGGGAGGGTGTGTCCCTCCTATTTCAGAGGGTTATGATTTGTTTGTTTTGTTGATGTTTGAAGTAAATTAGTTTATATCAAAGTATGTTTTTGTGTTTATGTAAACAAGGAGAACAATGGCTGGTTTGTTCACTGAGAGGGGAGGAAAAGGCAGATTTCCATGTGAGCGGAACAGCCCCTCCCTGCTGTGTGAGCTGCTCTTGAGAATCATAATGAAATAGGAAGCAGCCTGCATGGGTACCAAGGCCGCTGCTTTTTCCTTCGCTCATTATTTACACTGCAAAGAAAATCAAACTGCTGTGGCATGGGAAGAAAATACATTGTCCCAAAACTTGGCAGGGCCAGAATTTGCAGCTGTCCTAACTGTTCTCCCCCTTTCCCCCCTGGGAGTGTGATCACGGGGAAATCATATCTGCCTTTGTCTGCTTTGCATACAGGTAGTGCTTCCAACATTTATTTTGGAGAAAAGATCCCTGCTGGAGATGTATGCAAATTTCATGGCCCATCCAGACCTGTTTTTGTCAATTGCAGCTGGAGCCACTCCCGAGGAAAGAATTATCTGCTTTGTGGAGTATTATCTAACAGCTTTTCACGAAGGCCGAAAGGGAGCAGTTGCCAAGAAGCCCTATAACCCTATAATTGGTGAAACCTTTCATTGCTCGTGGGATGTGCCTAAAGATAAAGTGAAAGCATTCAGAACTAATGGTGCCTCCACGGTTTCTAAGGACCCAGCCAAGGAGTTTGGCCAGGACCAGTCCACGTGCTACAAGCTGAGGTTTGTAGCTGAACAAGTGTCCCATCATCCACCGGTATCTTGCTTTTATTGTGAATGCAAAGAGAAGAAAATGTGTGTGAACGCTCACGTATGGACCAAAAGCAAGTTTATGGGCATGTCAATAGGTGTTTCTATGGTAGGTGAAGGTAAGAAATGTGCTTTTATTTATTTATTTTTTTGAGCTAATACTATGGGTTTCAACACCACAGAAGTCCATATGTTTTCTTGCTTCCTCTCCCTCTGACCTTTCATTTTAATCTTATGACTGTTTGCTTTTGTGAAGTTTGGAATTAAAGCTGTAGGGTTCATATAATCTTACTCTATCCAGGCAGAATGTGAACTGCACATTACGTGTATAAATGTGTGCTTGTATTGACGAGAGTCTGTTAATAGATTTATATATTTGTGGCTGTGCTAAGTCGCAGTAGCAAATGGCTACTGACAGTGTATTCTGTAAGAATATTTTTATTCGTCTTGCTTCTAAAATAACATGGGATTTGGTATTCCCAGCTGGAACAAAACAATGGGAAAACCTCATGTTTTACATAAACCTAACATTCATTTTCATGGTTTCAGCAAAGAATCACGATTGCTGTAGTGTTTGCAAGGTTAGGATATTCTTTCAGGAGTTCTAGAAAGCCATGTAGTAGATGTCCAAATCGCGACTTTCTATATCCCGCATATTCATTCTGCTTTGTGACAAGTCATTGTTCAGCTTGAATTCAAAAATACAGGGAATCAACAAATACTTAATGGATGAGCTGAATTGATAAACATACCTGTACTAGTGTCTTTACTGACTGTTAATGCATCAGCTTTTATGTGTTTCTAGGCAATTTAGTTTCTTTGGCCATTTGAGGGTGAGATCCTTTGCGTGCTTTTTTGGTGTTTTGTCTTAACCAGTTTTTAGGCTGTAGTCTCAGATGTACAAAGACAGCTTTCAGTAAATGCTTCTTTTTGCCACCCTTATGCTAAATATTATGATATTAAAAGGTAGTAAAAAAGTAAAGTGGGACATGCAGTGATCTGGTTTTGCTTATTCATAACAACAAAACAATTACGGTGAAAACATCCAGGTATGTCCTGCTGTTTCTACCAGCTAGAACTGGCGAACAAACTCAACCAGCAAAAAGAACTACAGTAGTTTTTATCCTGATGGCAATATACTCCCTTTTTTGTAGAAGAGATATGAAACTTCCCTACTAATGGAGTTGATATAATTGTGATAAAGTCTGTAATAGCACGGCTGTTTCCTTCTTCCTGTGATTTAGGTATTTTGCATTTAATGCGGAGTTAAAGGGAGTGTCAGAAGGGAAATTGGTCTTTCTGTCAGTCTCCTGTCTGTTCCACTGCCAGCCTGAGTCATTGGCTTAGCTTGCTCCATTTTTCTGGTACATGTTCATTTCTAGTACTCTTTTGCTCAGTGAAGGGAACTATTTAATGGAAATAAAATTAAGCATAAAGTCACCTATGATTATGTAGGAGTAGGGAAATTTCTTTCTCTTGCTGCTAGCGCACACAGTTCCCTGGGATTGAGGGTGTCTACTGTGGGCATTATTTAAGACTTCAAAGTCCTGATGTGTCCCAGTTTTGAGAGAAAAAGGGTCTAAGAATTAACCACTTTGCTACACCGAGGATTATTTAATGTGTGCTTGTGAGAATAAGTTCTTCCCTGTCCCCCCTTTTTGGTTTTGTTTTGTTTTTTGTTTTTTTTTTCCTGATCCTGGAGATATCCCAGGAGGGGAGGCAGGCTTTGGGGAACACCTACAATGGTGAGCTCTTTTATTGCGAGGTTTGCTGCTGCCTTTGTGATGAGCGTTCTGGGAGGAAGTTTGGGTTCACCAGTTTACGGTTATCATTCATCTTTTTTGTTCATGTAAATGTGGAAAACCTCTGTCTGTATTTACACGTCGGGTAATGCAAGGCCTAATAATTTTTTAATATGAGATACAATTTGGAGATTTTTCCTTGTATTTAGGGACACTTTAGCCTTGCAGCATTTCACGTAGGGTGAGTTAGTCTATCAGAGTTAATGATTTAGGCTGTGGGAAGACACATTGTTAGTCAGAAGGTATGTGGTGCTGGTTAAGGTAGGTAGAAACTAAAGTTAGCTCTCAGGAGAAGCTTTCTAACACCAAGGTAGGCTGGTAAGCTTATAGAATCTTACTTTAAAGTGATACAAGCAGATTGATCTTTTGGGCAATGAAGTATGACTGATCCTGCTTTTGATAAGAGAAAAAGTAACATCTCACGAATCATAGAAAACCCTGCGTTTTGTTTGTGTCTTTTTTTTTTCCTCCCCCTGGTGTGCATTGAATGGCCAAACTAGTCATATGCTATTATTGGGTAAATTCCTTCCAAACAGAGCTGCAACTACTGTTTTGGATAATTCAGTGTTAGGCAGTGCCCATCTTGTTCTACTCAGACGTGTATCAGAACAATTTTGTTTGACCAGGTTGCCCAGAGAGGTTGTGGGTGCCTCATCCCTGGAAGTGTTCAAGGCCGGGTTGGATGAAGCTCTGAGCAACCTGCTCTAGTGGGAGGTGTCCCTGCCCCATGGCAGCAGGGTTGGAATGAGATGATCTTCAAGGTCCCTTCCAACCCAAACCATTCTGTGACGATTCTGTGGGTGTCCTTCAAACATTTAAATGAAGCTTTTTCTGCTGCAGGTGGTTATTTAAAGAAATAAAGCAGTACTGAATTTTTGGACATATAGTGTGTAAGGAATATGCTGGTAATGTTTCTGCTGCGGTTTTGAATCGTATTTTTTTAGAATATCCTTAGATGTATAGAGCAAGTTGCTTTTTGTGCTTTGTTATTGGAAGGTGACATAGGGAGTCATGGCAGTACAAAGACTTCCAAAGGAATTTAAAGAATTTAGAGATTTAAGGACAATATGGCCTTGTCATACAAAGGGTACAGCTCAGTATCTTATTCATATGATTTTTTGTGTATATTGCACCTAAAAGTGACTCACATTTTTTTTCTTTGTGTTTTTTGTTGTTGATTCAAAATAAGTATCAGTTGCAGAGATGCGGAACGAGTAGGAGAGCACTGCTGGAAATCCATTTGAAAAGCTGTTTTATATGCTAGCCCTTCTTCATCTCTGGTTATGAGGGATCTAAATCTGGTTTGCTGATGAAATGTCGCAACTTTTTCTTCACTATATAACAAAACCTCTATCCTTCAGAGCAGTCAGCACTGCGTTTCCTCATGAGAAAGCTACCCTGAATAGAAAAGGGGGTGTTTTGCATAAAAGACTTCATGTTGCCTGCACAGTCCCTAATTCTGGTTAATGTTAATTATGTACTAATGAGAGTGTGAGGAGGGAGAAGAGGCTGTAACGAATAGGATCACATTAAGATTTAAATTAGCAAGGGATAGGAGAGTCAGTGTAAATATTTAATGGTTTTTTTATGTGTTCCATAGAATCTTCAAACAGATGCTGATTGTAGGGCAAGGATGCTTTACTGGAAACAACCATGGTGAGCACACCCTCAGTGTGGGCTGTGCCTGTTCCTTTTCTGCTCTTGGGTTTTGTTCCAAAGCAGCAAAATCCAACAAAAAGTGTCGTCTTTGATTCATGGGTTAATTTTGCAGAGAGCATAAAATATGTTTAAGTGGATTGCTCTGTATTATCAAGTGGCTAGTTATGTCTGGTGTTTTCACTCCTGCTATTTTAAATGTTTGAAAAACTAGGGAGGTATGGGCTTCCAAAAATTATTTTCTAAATTAAAATCAACCCTGAAAAGATTTGATGGGTGGGGAAAAGGTTCAGGGCTCTTTATAGGGCAAATCTAAAGGAAAGCAATGTATGGGTTTTTATCTCTCTTTTTTTTTTTCTTTCCCCTTCTGTTCAAATATATGGATGTGTATGTATTCATGGATGTACAGGTCTATAATTTCTAGTCCTGAGAAATTAGTGGCTTTTTAATTTACCAGTCCCAAAGATTGATTGCTCCATGCAACTAGAGCTATTTCCCTAAGTACTAATTTCTGAGTTAATATTTTTTAGGCCAGTGGTTTCAGAGCAGTTTCCATATAGCATGGCCCTCATTACTTAATTTAGCAAATGGCCCCAGTCTTTGACAAATGAGCAGTGCAGCACAGCTGGCTGGAATGTTTATGAGATGATAAGAGCCCAGTCCTGGCATCTCCTGTTTTCCTGTGTGGTGATGCACTGCTCTCATGTGGGGCTCATCCCAAATGGAATGCTCTTAGTGCCCTGCTGTGAACAGTGCAGAGAGAGTGAAGAGCTTCTTAAATCAGGAAACTGCCCTAGGCCGTTCGTGTCCCACGTACCATTTGTTGTTTGGATTGATCTCCATACAGTCAGTGGGAAGCATTAAATTTCACATGCCTCTTCTGCAGCTTATTGACCCAGAGCCTCCTCTGGGTTTTTTGTCAATATGTGTTACCGGAAAATCAATTCACAAAGCTGCAGCATCACTGAGGGCCATGTAAGAGTCAAACTGGGAAGATGATCTGCCGGGATCATCACTTCCTCTAACGCAGGCTGAGGAGTCATGGAAAGGGGTGTGACTCTGAATACGCTGTCGTGGTTAAAAGGAGGGGTAAATAGTGTTGAGGACATATCAGGGGGGAATTGCAAAATCTGCACTTGTTTATGAGAAATTCACTCTTCTCTGTGGCATTTATTTCTAATGAAATCCACTGTTCCTCCCAGAGTACTGATCTGGTGCATTCTTCTATGTATAATAGCTGCCTATAAATACTTCAGATTTTTTAAAAAGATTTTGCAGATTTCCAAAGAATTCTTCAATGTGAGAGGAGAAAGCTGAAAATGGGATAATCTTCTACAACTTTCCCCATGTATTTACTTGTAGCCAATTTTAAACTGAACATGAATAATCCGTTACAGCAGGCGGGCAAAGGAAAAAAAAAGAGCCTGTGTATTTTCCAGCAGATACTTTTAAAGATCATTCTCAGTGTAGTGATACTTAGAAGCAGATGTTAAAATTAAACAACATTTTTTGAAGTAACTGTTAGGTTTTGGTTTTTCTGCTTTTAAATTCTAAAGATTAAAATCCAGTAGGGTAGGGTGTGAGTTCTTGTGGCACTGGTTACAAGTGTTGCCTCTCAGTGAGATTTTGGCTTCCTCTTCCCTTGGAGAGCCCAGGTCTCCATTCCGACAAGCTGGTGCAGCCACAGTGTTCGTGGTGCTTCAGTTAAACGAGGTTTTACATGTGAACTGTGCAAACAATGGAATGCAAAACTAACAGTCAGGTTAATACTAGAAGTATTAGCAAGTTGGGGATATTTGAGATCTGCCCTTTAATCTCTTTTAGATTAGAATTATTGAGCTGGAGTCATATTTCTAGTGAGATAGCACTCCATTTAAAAATGTATGTATTCAGGTGTTTAAGGAATTAAAAAAATATACTACCAGGTGCTAAAAATAGTGTCAAGAGAGCTGGGTTCAGTTTTTAATATCCAACCTGCTGTGGTGGTTAAATATTTACATTGAAGGTCACTGCTGCTGTTTGCTCTTCACCTTTAACGTGCTTGGCACTGTGCATTACAGCTCTGCATCCCTCCCGCTCAAGTAGGGAGGAAAAAGCTATTGATCCCATCAGAGGGACAAAAGCAAACCTATACTCACCCAAAAGGAAACTGTGTTTATCATACCAGTGTCCTCTCACGGGGGGACACGCAGTGACTGTCAGAGGAGGATGGCAGGGCCCAAGGCAGTAGGAGGCTCTGGAGAAGTTCCTGTGAAAGTGTGGTTCATAAATGCAGTGAGGTTCTCCCCCAGGAGTAAGCACCACATTTGCCCCCAGCACTGTAATTAGACCTTTTTGTCTTTTAGAAAAAGCCAAACACAAACCTCACAACAACAAAGCCATCATGTCAGAAGCTGATGCTTTCGGGCAGATGGTGCTTTTTCACTGTGTGAGGACATGTCTGTGCTCAAACCATTAATACTGGGGAAACATGACCTCATGGGTGGCACCAGGGGCAGTACCTGAAAGGAGCCTGCAGGAAAGATGAGAAGATAATTTTTACAAGGGCATGTATTGACTGGACAAGGGGGAATGGCTTTAAACAGAAAAAAACGATTTAGATTGGATATTAGGAAAACATTCTTAACTGTGAGGGTGGCGAGGCACTGGAACAGGTTGCCCGAAGAAGTTGTGAATGCGCTGTCCCTGGAAGTGTCCAAGGCTAGGTTGGATGTGGCTCTGAGTGACCTGACCCAGTGAAAGGTGTCTCTGGCAGGCTGACTGGAATGACGTGATCTCTGAGGTCCCTTCAACCCAGGCCATTCGATGGTTCTGTGATTGTTCTTTATTAATTTAGTGTTATTACAGCGTCCATACCAGAGTTGGTTTTTCAGTAAACATTCTTCCTGGCTGCATGTCCGGGTTGAGTTGTGTGGTTCAGCCTTCCTGCATCGTGTTCAGCTTGCATTTGCCTGCAGATAAGGAGCCAAGGAAGCTTGAGGCAAAATGTGTGTTCCAGCTGTGTCCTCCTGACTGTTCCCTGCTGGTGAGGGTTCAGCACACGACACGAGGAACTTGTAACCTGCCAAGGTGAAATGATTCAAGGTCCTTCTAAGACACGACTTTTCTGTGCTTGTGCTTTTGCACTCCCCAGCTCATCTGTGTCAGACTTGCTGGAGTAGGAGCACTGGCTGCGTCACTGCTGGCAGGCTGAGGTTGCAGAAGTTCTGAGAACTGCATAAAGCTATTCTAGTTTGCAAATGTTTTCCCGTGGAACCATTTCAGAAGACAGAAGTGACAAGTTGCAGAGCTTCATGTGCCTGCATTAAGTTTCGTGAGCAGAAGATCACGGTTCTGTTAGAGCTCTGTGCTCTGTCTTTTTTAGGTTTGTGTTTTCATACAGCATTTTAAAGGCATGTTTTCATGTGGGCAGTAGTAGTGTTGTGTTCCTATTTAGTGCTTTTTCACCATTAAATGTGAGATCACTTTGAAAAGTAGTACCATCATTCCCTCAAACAGATA
The DNA here is from genome assembly GCA_035584735.1 of Pseudotriccus pelzelni. NCBI lineage: Eukaryota > Metazoa > Chordata > Aves > Passeriformes > Tyrannidae > Pseudotriccus > Pseudotriccus pelzelni. The sequence goes on along the minus strand of JAWMRA010000078.1, from coordinate 40,427,288 downwards.
GGTTAATCAATACCACTACCAGTGTGTTTTTCCCGTCTGCCCCAGGGTGAAGGCAAATGGGCTCAAACTCATCCTGTTTCTAAAACAGATGCTCTGTCAAGCTAACTTTCCTGCTCTTCTTTTTCAAATATTTCTGGGTTCTGAGTGCTTCCTGTGATGGGTTATTTTCAGTCCTTGTTGTGAAAGAATATTATCAAAGATGTCACTTTTGCCTTTAAGCACTTAATAAATGGGACACAAAGGACTGCAAAACTCTAATAAAAAATACACTACAGACATTTGGCATGATCTAATTCCAGGTGCAAGGTTTATGGTGCTCTTTACCTGGTCTAATGTTCTGTCCTCATAAAGACCAAACTACAGTTTTGGCGGGGACAGAGTTGTATCCTTAACCCCAGGGGATATCTGATCAGGCATACAACTTTCTCTGTGGTTCCAAATAATGTTGAAAAAACTATTGCTATTGCATGTTGGTTTTAGTTACAGTCTTATAGTGCTGAGGATGGAGGAGCCCTTACAGAATGAGGTAGAATTGCCAGTAATTTTCTCTGCCTGGTGGAGACGTTGGTGTCGGTGGTAGTAGATCAGGGTCCCTGCTGTGGGCCCCTCTTTGGTTATGAAAGATTTTTGCAAAGGCTGTGTGGGAGACCAGACATTTGAAAATTAGGGAGCAGCCTTAATGGGAAATTGCTAGGTGGCATGTTTCCCACGCAGACTGAGAGAGAGCCTTCCACTCCCACCTACCAGTGCATCAGCAGGAAATTAATGGAGAGGACATGGTCGTGTCTAACTGAATGGAGAAGCGAGGAGTCCTTTGGGCATGCCCGTATTTTTTCTGGAGAGAGATTATGATGTCACACCGTGTGAGGATCTGAATTTTCAGTATGACTTCTTGCATGAAAATGCTACGTTTTCCCAGCTTTTAACAGTTTATTCCTTGCCCGTAATACAAAGCGAGTGATCCAGTCAGATTTCCTGATAGACGCCATTTGTTACCACATGGGACCCCAAGGCACACATTCAAATGCTTTTGAAAATGCCTGTTGGAAAAAGTTTGTTCCAGAGGGCAGACTTTCCTTCTTAGCAGAGAGTACCCTGCTCCAAGGAGAGCTGCACCTTGTGCTCTTTGTGGATGCGCATTTTATCACTTCGCTTTCAACCTCTTCCCGCACAGGTGTTCTTTACCTGCTGGAACACGAAGAAGAGTATGTTTTCACCCTGCCCAGTGCCTATGCTCGCTCAATACTTACCATCCCCTGGGTGGAGCTTGGAGGGAAAGTCAACATCAACTGTGCCAGAACAGGCTATTCTGCCACGGTCACGTTCCACACCAAGCCATTCTATGGAGGGAAGGTCCACAGGTATGAGAATTACTGTCTTACTCTTGTTTACCTGCTACTGGATTTCAATGGGAAGACTCTAAGGCATCTGTTCAGCTGCTTGTAACCTTAGCTGTGGTAGCACTTTCACGTGCTGATAATAAATGGTACCAGTTATTCCTGTGGTCTTTTTTCCTTCCCTCTTGAATTAGGGTTACAGCTGAAGTGAAACACAATCCCACGAACACCATTGTGTGCAAGGCACAGGGAGAATGGAATGGTACACTGGAATTTACTTACAGCAACGGAGACACCAAAGTGATCGACACCAACAAACTGCCTGTTATCAGGAAAAAGATCAGGCCGATCGCGAAGCAAGGCCCGCTGGAGTCAAGGTGAGGGGAGGGGCGCTGCGGTGTTCTGCTTCTGAACCTCGGGTGGGAATAGAGCAGGGAAGCAAACTGCAGGTACAAATGGTGTGGTTCAAAACTGCCTCCCTTCCCACAGCACGGTACTGTGGGCACAGAGAGCCGGAGCTGTGTGCTGATTCCTCGGAGCATAAATTACATTGCGGTGAGGAGCGCATCGGTTTTGTAGGTGGGGAAAATGCACGGATGTGTTAATGAGCATCTGGAAAGGGGCAATGCAGTGTTTTCACCTGCTCCTTTGGGTAATTGCAACATGGTAGGCAAATTAGTTTGTTGCAAGTAATGTTGCATCATATAATTTAAACTGATATTTAATGTTCTATGCATTTTAGAATATGTGTATATATATGTATAAAAGTATGTAAAGTGTGGTGCAATGTGAGCTGTAAATACACACACAAACTCATGGTTTTAAAGCTCTTGGCACCCACATCATGTGCCTAACTCTGACTAGGTACATTAGGAAAAAACATAATCTGTTATTCACTGTCAATAACTGTTAATGTTTATCTTCAGAAAAATCAATATTTTTATTGAATTTAGGAACGTTTTATTGGACGATTTAAAAACATGAGTTACACTTATTGTCTGTAAATATTTTCTGTACTGTACAAAGGTGTCTTGAGTCACTGTGCAGGGTCAGATCGTTTTTCTACTTTTAAGACTGCTTGCTTATCCGCAAACTCATTTTCCCCCTGTAGTCTGGAACACAGAGATTGTAGTATATAGAAACCCAGTAGCTCTTCAGTGTATTTATTGTAATTTTTAGATGCTACTAAGCAAATTGCAACCATCCAGTGTTTCTGCAGTTTATCAGACTGTAAACAGAAACTCATTTAAACACTCCTGGAATGTTGTGAAAGCTGTGGTTGGTTTCAGAAAGACAAGAGGTTTAGATTAAATATTAGGAAAAAATTCTTTACTGTGAGGGTGGTGAGGCCCTGGAACAGGCTGCCCGGAAAAGTTGCGGATGCCCCATCCCTGCAAGTGTTCAAGGCCAGGTTGGATGGGGCTCTGAGCAGCCTGGTCCAGTGGAAGGAGTCCTTTCCCAAGGCAAAGGGGTTGGAACTAGATGATCTTTAAGGCCTCCTTCAACCCAGGCCATTCTATGATTCTGCAGTTCTTTTCAGTGTTTTTCTGGGTAAAGTTTCTGCTAGGCTGATAAAAGGCATTGCATTCAAATGTGGTCAGTCGTGTGAGAAACATGTTTGGCTGTGTACGGATAATTATTGTAACTGGGAATGTAGAGCAAGGCCTAGAAGGGCTCCCTGGAATCAGTGCATCAGTTCCTCTGTTACTGCCCTGGTGGGAACAGTCAGTGTCCCAATTTGAATGCGCTCTTGGCTTTTGGCTGACACTCCCTTAAACTGAAAAATGTAGCCACAAATAAACACAGGATTAATGCCTGTCATTTGGGGGTGGATCAGCAGTAAAGAATGTGAACCGGAAACGATAAAATAAATCCACCTTTTTGAGAAAAAAAGCTCAGGTGGTCAAGAGTCAGGAACACGAAACAGAAGCCGGTGAGAAAACTAGGGTGCGTGGCAAAATCCCGGGAGTTGAGCAAATCTGAAAATCTGGTCCCCAAACGTGATGAATGCCCCAGGACAGTGAAGGTTCCCAAGCTGCGTGCCCTGAAAGAACAGCATGGAGGGCACGGCAGCAGCTCACCAGACTGCTGTGCAGCGGCTGTGGCAGAGGCGTTCTCACCCTGTGCCTTGTGCTCCTCCATCACCAGGCGCCTGTGGCAGAACGTCACCAACTCTCTGAAGGAAGGGAACATTGATGCAGCCACGGAACACAAGCACCGCCTGGAAGAGAGACAGCGGGCAGAGGAGAGGCAGCGTGCGGCTCTCACCACGCCCTGGAAACCCAAGTATTTTGTCAAAGAGGTACTTTGAGTCTCTTGTTTTAGGGACCCTTTAGTGTGTTTCTGCACAGGGGAGGATGCTGTTACAAGTGAACAAATGTCTGTGGCTTTTACCGTGGGCTTGTGTTGTTCTATACCCCTCAGCGCTTTAAATTCTCTTTTTGACAGAGCCTGGCTCTCGAAGGAGAGCAATGGATTTTTCCATGTCTGTATTGTAAACTTGTTCACTTTTCTTCAGTTACAATTATTTCGATGTGGATTTTTGGTACCTAATGTTAGGCACTTAAAGCAATGTGTTTTTCTGTAAATTCCAGCCCATACTGTACAAATGCTACATACTCACATCCCCTACTAATCCTGATCTCAGCACACTAAAGTGAGCACAACCTAGGGATATCTAGTGTAACTCAACATGGGCATCCTAAACACAGTCTTGGGTTTCATCTGTGTGAAAGGAAACAGATTTTACTAAGTTCATCTTTGCCCTTTCTTCAGGAAAGGCAGAAGGGAAATAACACTGACTGGGGGAATTGTTACCTTAGCCAGTATGTGCAGCTATTTAAACCAGCAGTTCATCTGTTATACCTTTGCTTCACTTTCCCCCAGTAGTTTTTTCCCTCCCACCCAGATTACTTGTCAATTCATTAAACACTGAATTTTCAGATGTCAGGGGTGGCTTCTTGTTGTTTAGTCCTATTTCAGCTTTTATGTGGGCGTACACAGATCCAGTATTTAGAAGTCTTGTTTGTAAGCTCTCCTTAATTTTCTTGCAGGGCGATGGCTGGCTGTACTTGAATCCTCTCTGGAAGACCCATTGATGGCAGAGAGCAGTTGCTCATAACTTTCCCTGAAAGGCATTAAAATGATACAGTATGTAGCTTCAGGAGGTCACTGGATAGGCCCTGTTATCAGAAGATCCCCACGGGAAGCTATGTACTGTGAACGATGCATCTCAAAATAACCACGAGCTCGAGTTTATTCAGGAGCCATTTTGTGTGTACGGATACACAGACACACACGCACACATCCACGAATACACACGTATGTACACACAGCGTGTATGTGTTTGTGTGTGTGTTATTTACACTACATGTAAACAGGTATAAACACTAACAGCAATTCAAAGACCTTTTCCTCTAGTTAGGGCACAGAACTCCGGCTGGACTCAGCTGGGGTTCCCCGAGTTGTGTGCTTGCAGGATCAGGCCCTATGCTAGTATTTAAGAAAATACTTTTTTAGTACTGGTTAAGGTTTTTCTATTTTTCACTTTTGCCAAAAATGTTTTGCACTTCAAATGTGACGTGTCTCTTACTGGCAGTTGTCCTGTCTGAAGTCACCGAGTAACTCACTTTGACGTAAGAATGACCCACCGACCACGCGCTCGCTCCCCGGGATGCCGATTTAAGGGCATGTTTCCTGTCGCTTACCGGTGTGAATTTTCTGCCATCCTGTAAGAAGTAGCAATACCTCCTCAAGAACGTTGTTCACACTAACCTGTTGTGTCCTCGCCCTTTTGTCTGTTCGTATTTCAGCTGTTTAATTGACCTCTGGTCACCCCCGACCAGCTGCTCCGGTAACGTTGATCTTGCTGTGTAATGTTTTCCGGCCGCTGTCATGGCAGCACTTCTGGCTTACACGTTCTGCTAAATCCCTTCTGGCAGATGTAGCTGCTGTGTTCCAGCTCACTCTTGCCTCAGCTCTCCACCCCCTCCAAGAGAGGCTTGGCACACCACAGGGCTCTGCTGGGGACAGCCTGGTCACAGCCTTTGCCTTTCCAGTGAAACCACTGCTGATGTTCGGGCTGTGCGGGCCGGAGCCCTGTCCTGCTGTGTCGCCGCGATGGGCGTGAGCTTTCCCCACCGGCCCCAAGGTGGGTTCTGTTCACTGCTCTGGATAAACAGAGCTGGTCTGCTCAGAGCCCTTAAACCCTCTTAGGGCTCCAAGCAGCCCTGTATTTCAGCTTCTTTGGCTTTTGGCCCAGGGGATTGCTTCTGGACGAAACATTCGGATGAGTAGAGATGATATAACTGGCCTTCCCAGAGAAATGATTTTCTGATGTAAAAGTAACAATTTAGTACATTATTATACTGAAACGTAACTTTATTAATTAAACAAATGGGATACAATTTGTTTTGTAGATTAAAAAGGTAAAAAAATCCCGTAGCTTGATCTTGCTTTGTAAGGTAGCCACTGTGACACTGAGAAAGTGGATTCTAAAAGTTTGTTAAGGCTTTGTTGCTTTTTAGTTCATATTTGTTGAAAGTGAAGATGTTTTTGAGCGAGGTGGCAGCAAAGGGCACATGTAAAATGTGCTGACTTCTGCTCAGTGCTTCTTTCCACAGCGCCCCTACAGAAACCACTGAATTTCTAACACACAGTAGCATGGATGCCTGTCTGTAGTACAGATTGATTTTGTGCCTTTTGTCTGCTCTCTTAATACACTATCTTATGCTTTATAGGTGTTACACAAAGATACTTAGGTCAAAGCAGTGCTCACATCTGTCCTTGTGCATCCTGCATTTTGGTTTTTTGGTAGATGTCAAAATCTCTTGAGCAACTCAGAAGGCTGAGCGGAGGTGTGTACACAAGGAAACATGCCATTAATTGTTCCTTTGGACATAATATGTAATAGCTTTTACATTTGAGCTTCAGATCCCTGTTTAATGAAGGTGTGGCTCCTTTTTCCTCCTAAATCCTATTTTGTCTGTCCCTTTTTCTTTTTTTTTGCACATTAAAAAGATTCATGTTTTAAATTATTTAAATCCTGTTTTTTAAAAGAAGCGGACTGTATGAGCTTGGTTTTGTAACTGACCCTTTTTTTTTAAAGGAAAAAAAATATTTTTTAGGAATAGTCGATGTAATAGTTTTCTGTAACAAAACCAAAACTTTGCTGTCATAGTATTCACTGAACCAAGTATCATCAGGAAGATGTGTCCTTTATCACCTGCAGGAATTCACTTTATAACGGATCCACTCATTTTCTAGAGGTTAGTCTGATAAGTACCTGGAAGTATTCCTACAGTTTGTAATATCATCACAGAGAACAATCGAAAAAGCAGAATTAAACACATGGAACATCCTCCCGCAACTCTTTCACACACCAAAGAACAAGAACATACTCACTAAAATAGCCATTGCAAACCTCTATGTGTCAGGCATGCAGGCCTGTGCCACTGAAGGAGTAACCTCTTTCAGCTTTGACGGTGTGACTGTCGAGGCTACAGAGATGCTGTAGCCTTTCTTTTAAGGAGAAATCTGAATAATTTTCTGCTTGTAATTTATTGAAGATTTTTTCTGTCTGCATGGTTGGTTGTTTCTGCATGCCAAGAACATTCCACTTGTGCTCTGATCAATGTTTTGTTCCGTTCTGATGCTGTGAAGAGTCCCCTGATGCCATTACCACTGTTTCTTTCCCAAAGAACAAACTTGGGAGACACAAACATAAACCCAGTCCTTTCTGAAAAGACCCCATCAGCGAGAGATTCCAGAATAGGATTCACAAGTGTCACTTTATTTTTCTGATAGTTACGTGTTTGGTATATTTTACAGGACTGAAAAGTAAATATTCATAAGCCTTATTCTGTAGGTCGTTCCAATAGCTGTCTTGGAATTGCAAGTAAATACTTTCCTTTTCAAGTAGCCAATGTACACTGAATTGTAATGTAAAAACCTCCATGTACTTCAATTTTTTTGTGTGCACACCTGTAGAAAGCCTATGCAACCTTTTTCTTTCTTAAATTAGAAATGTTCAGAAGGAAAATTTATACCTTTATCATTTAAAAGATGCTCTGGCAGTCTCTTCTGATTTGCCTTCCTTTCATAATTTGTGAATTTAAAACGAGAATGCTCATGAATAAAAGATTTGTTTCATTTAGTAGTGGGATGCCCTTTCTCTTTCCACGGCAGCGTGAGTTAACCAGTACCAGTTTCTGAGCTGTCCCGGCACTCAGTACAGCGCTCAGGCCCCTGTGAGCTGGGTGCAGGGTTCCAAGAGAAGCGATTTGCCAGCTGAATCCTGGTGTGTTCTGGGGGTTTTCTGCCCTGTTTATTCTGCCAGACGCTCTCTAGGTAAGTTTTTGTTTAAACTGGACAGCTCTGCCCAGGGAAAACGGGGCTGGGCAGCATCATGGCTTTAGGAAAGGCTGGGGAACGTAACACCTTATTTTGTCAGGTAAAAAGTAAAAACTTTAAGGTGTCCTGTTGTTTCTGAAAATCCCATTTCATTTAATCTTTGTCACTGACAGAGATTGACTAGATATCTCTTAAACAACAGCTCTACATTATTGCAGCATTGGACATTTGCAAGGGGAGGAAAAATATATTTAGAGGCTTCGTGTGGGTCCTGGTCAGCATTTTTCAAGTGTTAGATAACGCCCTCCTGGTTTTCTTTAAACATTCATCCAATGTTGGAAATTCCTGTGCTGGAACACTTTGTTTTTATGCAAAATGGAAAACAACATTGGCTGTAAATAGGGCAGGAAACACTACCCAGTCGTGTTCCTTGCCTTCCCGTGGCATTGCTTCAAGGCCACATCTTGGAGCAGTTTATACACTTGGGTTAAGTCACAGCCAAATCTGATTTGTTTGCAGTGGGATTGATATGTACAGAAGGCTCAGTCAAAGCATTCAACTGTGTTTTCAAGAGTAAATCTATCAAGATGTTTAATTAATGACTTTTCTCCCCCTCTGTTACAAAATTACTTCTGCAAGTCAAAATATTTCTTCTGGGATTACCAACAGCACTGTCTGCCTCACTGCTCTCAACGGTAATGATTAAGAGATACAGAACTTCTGCAACACTGGCTTCTACACACTTGTAGTTTTAGTTCCTTAGCAACTCAAGCCTGGCTTAACTGTTTTTTGTTTTTTTTTTTTTTTTAAATTGAGATTTTACCGTTTTATGGCAATTATGCCTTAAAATTTGACCTAGCAGAGCAACCAAAGGATGGCTGTAGCTAAGGAAATAAACTGTGGAGCGGTGGATGACCATGATGCAAGATGGTGGTAGTCTTTGCTGGTCAAAGTGCTCAGTTCTCCCACAGAAGAGGTAGGAGTTAACTGCTGTAGTTCTCGGATGCAGGTGTTAACCTACATGGTGTGCAGATTCCTGAGGAACCAAGGAAGGTGAGACAATGCCTGCCCTTTCTTCTTTGTAATGCTGCTTTTCCTAAGTGGCTGCCTCAGTGACTCCAACCTTTCATTTCATTTTAAGTGCTGAACATTGGCAGGAAGCCTTGAAGTCAGGTTAGATTTCGGAAAGCTCAGGTAAGTGGTAGGCAACTTCAGGCCCAGGCTGGCTCGGCTCTTATTTCACATAATTTGGATTCACTTATTTGTGCTGTTAAAGAGAACGCTGTCAGCAAAGGTGGAAAACAATCTGATGAACTGTAAAGATCCCTAAAGGTGAGAGGGCTGTCTTGTTTTTTTTTTTTTTTAAAAACAAGGCTGAGTTTACTGCTAAGCCAGAGCCTGACTGGCAGGATATGTTCTGCTGCCTTTCAGGTGTTCTTCCAAATGTTCGATCCCTTTATTTCTTGGCCAGTGGTGACAGGGCAGGATCCAGATTTGCTTGGAAGCAGCATGATACTAAAATCATGCATCATGTAATCACCTGTTCTGCTGGTGGGTAAGCAGCTGTAACAGCTGGAGCTTCTCCAGATGCTGGAAGGATGGCTGCTGTTCCCTGAAAATACAACAGCCATCTTAAATTCATCACAGCAGAGGCCCTACATTTGTCTTAGCAAGTTTAAGGAGCTGTTGTGGCTTCATTCAGGAGCTTCATGAAGTCAGGAGATTTGCATTATGGAGTTCCAATGACTTAATTTATGACTAGGACTATAAGCAAAAAAAAAAAATTAATCACAACAAAACTGACACAACAGTCTTAACACAAAACTTGAATTAACTTTATTTTCCCCTACAGTCAACAACTGGTCTGCATTGAGCTTTAAAGCAACAAAATAAAATGAAATCTCCAAACGACAGGGGGCCAGAAATCCAGATTTAATTACCTTTGTGAAAATGTTGCAGCTGTGGTATTGGTCTGTATAAACCATCAGAGTCAAAAATGAGTTCATAAATCAAAAAAATATTCTACACCTTGAGAAAGAAGTCAGCAGTAACATTCTCACAGAACACTTCAAATTTACATTTTCTTCATGAAAGGTACATACTATTCTGCATTTTACATCAAGTTATTGATGCAAGTTTTGTTTCTATAAAAAGTTACAACCTGTGGCAGGAAAACAAACTGCAAAACCCTTTCTTTTTAATTAAAGAAAATTTTCAAGTCTGTATAAAGTTCTCCGAGAGCTGGAAAGTGAACATGTTCAGTCTCCATTTATATTTTAGTGCATTTAATCTGACAGTTTTCACCACTTAAAAAAAAACCAAACAAAAAAACCAAAAACCCAACAGTATATAAAAGACAGACAAAGCAAATAGCACTATAGCAGGAATTTCTTCAGTTGATGTAAGCACTCTAAATAAAAATGCAGAGAAACAGATTTCCAGAAAAACTTCTACCCTCACAAGAAAGGCAGTGAGGGGGGGGGGAAGAGGTTTGCAAATCTTCTACCTCCGATAGCCACAGAAAAGGGGTTTTGTATACCTGTCAACCTTCTTGTCCCCGATAAACAGGCTATACTTCTTTTACCAATGTAAACATTTACCTAAAATAGTTTGATTTCTGTTGTGAAGCACCAGGTGCTACACGGTGCTCGGTTGCATGTTACTATAGCATTCATTACTGTCGTTTCAGATCGTTCAGGAGGTTACAAATGTAGCCCTTGTATCTATGGTGTGCAAGATTTGCCTTGTCTACCTTGTGAAATGACAGTGTAAGGCAGCAATACTGCAATCCCGTGTTGAACAAAAGCAGCTTGTCCAATTAATCTGTCCTGTCTCCTCTTGTGAAAACTGCAGCTTTGCTTCTTACACTCCAGCTCAAAACCAGCCTGCAGCAAGAGTAAAAGGACATCGAAAGAAACCACTGAAAAATAACCATGGGAGTAACTTGTTTTGAAAGTTGAATTTGAGAGAGCTCTGCCACCTCTTTTTTGTTGGAAAAAAAAAAGTCATTGTCAGATGTCACCATTCCAGTTTTACATACTGCTGCTATTCAGCTGAACAGTGTTGTTCAAAAAAGATTGACAAGTATGCATGTGCCAAGGACCAAATTACAGGGTTCTTTGGTAAAGTCAGTCCAAATTCTCAACAGATTTGAAGGATAATATGTACCAATAAAAAAAAAAAATGCTGCTAGACTTGGATAGCAGCTCTGTCTTGCTTCACATTACAAATCTAAAACAGCTGTTCTTAATAAGCCAATATTTTTAATCAGACATTGCCTGAAAATTTTGTACAATAATCTGGACCAATGATGGTTCTGTACCCTCATGTTGCTGTGAAACATGATTTGAGCTAAAGGCAAAGACTGGTTATCTCAAGGACAACTGCTTCGTATTAGCAATCACAACAGTGTATTTAAACTGTCTTCCTGTTGGGTCTCTTGCCTTTCTTTAAAATTAGTTTATTCTTAATGTAGCCACGCTTCCTTTTGGAGGTCTAAAAAGAAAAACAGAATAACATGTATTAGTTAATGATTTAGTCTTGACCGCGGTTTAATGATGTGCATTTCAGCGCCTGATCTTTAGACTGATTTTAAAGAGCTTAAAGGCTAAGTCCTCAACTAGGCGTTATCCAGTTATTATTTTTGATGTTGGGATTGTTAATTCCTGCCCAACAGTTGCTTTTGCACAAGATGTGCTTTTGGAAGCCCCGTCTACCAGATCTGTAGAACTGTTTCAAAGCTTGTGCTGAGGCAGAATTAATAATTAACCAACATCATAAAACTCTAATATGCCTAAAGAGCGCAACTGGTGCAGTGTTAGTTTTCTTTGGAAATACCGTTGTGCAACTTTTGCACTATTTGATTCTCTTACAAGTTAGGTAGAAATATTTACTCAAAGCAGCATTTTTAAAAAGAAAAAACCCTGAATAATCTCATTTTAGTCTTCAGTGCTCTGCTGCTGGTTTGTAGGCTACTTACTTAGCAAGTTTTAGCTATTTTTTAAGGTAATAATGGGGGGGGAAGCATTAATGTTGTTCACAGGTAAAATTAACTTCAACGTTGTATACATGGTTAGGTTTGTGACAGGTGGAATTGTACACTGAATGTGCCTGCCAGGAGGCAGCTCCCACACTTGCTGCCCTTTCCAGCAGGCTCTATTATGTCAATTAAATACAATTTTTAAAAGTAACAACAACATTACTATAATAAGGTGAGATAGATACGTGTCTGAGAACTGCATATTACTTTGTATCTCTGAGCTTGAGCAATGTCATTCCTAACGTGACAGGAGATGGACTGAATTTCCAGTAAGGAAGCAACTGCTGAAAAACTGTGGCTACTAAGGAGCCCTCAGAATGCATTTAAGAAATCCTAGTTTAGACATTTGCTCCGTGCTCTCCGCCCTGCTTCTCTGATTTCTTAGTGGGAAGTAGAGCCTGTCAGTACTGCAAGAGTTGGTGATGGATCAGAAATTGCATCAGCTTTTATCATCATCTTTAGACAGAGAATCGACCCATCCATGGCCTAAGTGGGGTCAGTGCATCTATCATGGATAAATATAGCCTTGCTTGTCACTTAAGATCAAAAGTTAGTGTTAAGTGTATGATAGGCACAATAAAGCTTATCATTTCCTTTCAACATGTCTAGCTTTAGTGGCAACTCCCAAATGCCTTATTTTATGTACTTCCATCAAATCAGAAAAATAAACATCTTGACATTTAACATCCTCTACTTGTAGAGAATATTCTTTACTTGTATCTCCATGAGACACTAAGTTTACTGCCTATACTAATTTAGTTTGTTAGACCGACTTCTGGAATGCCTTTTGCAACATCTATTTGAACATGTAGAAAACAGATGTTGTGAAGGAGAGGGCTGTAAGAGTCTCCCCAACTCCCCTGGTATCAGATCTTTCTTAACAGGCTGAGGTAGCACAACAAAGACTTTTAAAACCATGAAGATGACTTCAAACAGTAAGCAGACAGACACTAAAGTTCCATCAACAAAAGTTTCATATTTAATGTATTTCATACAAAATCGCCATTTTTAAACTTCTAGGCATCACTACTTTCAAACAAAGTCAGAAAGCAACTTCCACGATTTACTTAGTGAGCCAGTTACTGAAACATGAATTGATGTACTTTAGAGATTATACTTCCAATTACATGAAGACTTAAGAGTTGTAACAGCCAGTGTGACACACTCTATTTCCAGTTAGCATTCTGCCTAAAAATAATCTAGCCTTGTGTCTTCACATGCTTTTAAGTTAAGCAGACAGTAAATAAACAATTATTACCAGCAGGCAGGTCTGATATTGGACACTAACATGAACAGTATCCGTAACATTCTGGCTAGTGGAAATACATAATTCACCAGCTATGTGATTGAATTTTAAAAATAAATTCCAACCCTCTTTCAGTTACTTCACTGGAAACCCACCTTCTTTGACAAATACTTCTGTTTCGGTACAATGTTGGTTACTCTAGGTTTATGATCCAATGTCTCTCTGTTGTCTAGTTGTTTGACCTTGTATATTCTAACAAGCCAGTGCTCTGAGGTAAAGGCTTCCTCCAGATGTTTAAATTTAATGTCTTTGTTGCCTATCTCCGCATTGCGTGTACGATCGAATCCTGGGGGTGTCCGAAAATCCAGCTATAAAAATTAAAGCTGCATATTAGTTCAAGACAAAAGCCAAAAAAAAACAACGCCTGGTCACTGCAAACTGTGGAACTTCGTACTGCAAGGCCACTCCTTCAGCTGGCCCCAGTCAAAGGACAACACTTCTCTTGTATCGGTTATTGCTACACAGAAAAAAGTCTCAGATCCTTTTTAATACTGTGAAAGGGAAAAGTTCATTCTGACTCCTACAGATGCCACAGGAGACAGCACTTAATATCTCAACAAAAATACCATGTCTGCATTCAGAGATGAAACAACTCAAGTAACAGTCAGAGGTGTGGCAGCCTACAGTGGCTTTTCAGCACAGTGCTCTCTCCTACAGTGCAATAATTTGCACTTCCATGGTTTTCCATACAATTTGGAAATTGTTGACAATTATCAGTTAAATCTGGCCCCCCTGTGTTACAAATAACATTTGCTGAATAAAGGATTCTTTTGCTAACACATCAGAAGGATGCCCTCCTTGTGGGGAGGCAGGGAGGGAAGAAAGGAAGCTAAAAAACCAAACAGGTTTAGCTACATCCATGTGTTTGATGCTCCTGAAGCAGAGTGACAACTATGAAAGTGTAGTGTTGCTTAATATACTGATGTGACCTGGATAGAAATCACGTAGTTTCTGATTAAAGTTCCACTTGAGTGTTGCTGTTACAAGAAACAAACCTAAAGCTCTCCACAACGTGACAGTCAATGCTTTAGCGAGTGCACAGCGCGGCGGACTCAGGATACTCCTCTGAGGCAATGTGAAGGACAGCAAAAAAACTAAGCACGGGTGTAGGTTGGCAGCAAAGTACAAATGTAGGTGAGCAGCAGAAATGCTTTCTGCCAACAGTTACATATAGTAGACCATGCCTGGATGTGTTTTAATTTGTAAAGCTGACTCTTACTGCTAATTCTGCCACTACAAGCAACGCTTAATCTAACAGATAGAAAATGCATTGAAATAACATTTGCTTTTTCACATTTCAATCATGATTCAGTAGAAATTGCAGCACTGACCTGCATCTCTCCAAATCTGTAATAGGACATTTTATACATGAGGCAGTTCAGCAAAGTTGGAGAACCTGCCTTGTCTACTCGGAATTCTCCCTGAGGGGTGAAGTAATCACTTTCCTTTAAAAAGAAAAGAAGATACAAAGAGTCAATATAAACTAAAATCTCAAGGTTTCTTCTTATTCCCTTCTCCACAAAAAACCCCCCTAAGAATTTCAACTGACTTTTACAGTTTAAAAGCTGATTTAAGGCAACTGCAAAATGAAAATGATGGTGCTCATTAAAAGCAAAATAGCTACAAACTACCTGCTTGTAACCCAGACCCCAAAGGATCAGTCTCCTTAAATCCTATTATTGTGCTGCTACAAGTTTTGTCACTCCACAGTAAGTGGTGCTGGAAAACTGATCTCAAACTGTAAAAGTTAGTTGGGCACCTATCAAAATTATTCTTCAGAAAGGTAAAAAGCCCTGTATTGATAATATACGAGGTCTGCGGGGTTACCATAAGCTTCATACGTGCACAATGTTTAAACACATAATTTTCATCTCCGGTACGAGATGAAACTATGCCATGGGCTACTCCCTTAAGCCTGTGCTCAATATCTGAAAGTTTTTGTTAGGCTTAAGAAAATATTAATACAGATTTCTGCAATCTTGGAGGTGTTTGAACAGCTTAAACTCTACATGAGTCAATATTAACATTTTCGCTTGTCTCCTACTGTTACAGAGTTTGAAGAAATTTGTAAAGCTGACTATTTAAACAGACTGAACACTTTTTTTTTTCAAGTATGTGATGGTGCACAGTGAGACAGACACACAAGAACTACAAAAGAGGTCTTGTACTTTCAGCATCATGCAAAAAAAATTAAAAGCTTTTGAGGTTACTGACCTTTCAAAATCATAAATATTGAAAGAAATCAGGCTACAGGCCTCTGCACTCCTGCTGCTCTAGGAAAACAACCCTAGCACATTTTTCAAGTAAATTTGCAATAGGCAGTAGAGATTTCTCTCCACTGTACTGAGCAATACCAGAGAAGTAGTAACAAATAAAAGGTAAAAAAACCCCAAAAACGTAGCAGTTCCACTTACCCGAATATCTTTTGGATGCTCCCCCTCTGCTATTCTCACCATCCATAAGAACTTATTAATATCATCACCAGAGTAGCCAATCACACCACCAAAAATAATCAAAACATAATCCACATCCAGGCTTCTCATGATCTCATACGCTGCTGACTCATTTGATGACATTGCCTTTCCCACCTGTATCATGGCAAAAATATCTTAAATATCTGCATAGCTGCCTATCAAACATCTCCACAGATCAATACCGACAGACAAAGCCCAAGAATCCTGTGCAATGTGCTCTAGGATGACCTTGCTTGAACAAGGAGTTTGGACCAGATGACCCATTCTGTGATTCTGTAATACATACTTGTCAACCAAAGCTGATGTTTTCATTGTAGATAAATAAAACCCATTGTGAATATTTAGAAACTCAAAAGCACAACCTAAACTGTACTATTTTTTCCTCTGTAAGAGGAGTGCTGCCTGTTGAAATGAGTGTTTTGAGTATAAAATGTAGCAACAAGGGTTTTCCTTTTGTGGCACCTACAGATTTTTCCAGTCATAGCTGTATATTGCCAAAAACTTAGTGTTGCAGAAAAGACCTCCTTACAAACAATTTTCAGAGCTTTAGACACAAGCCAAAGTGTATAAATTATTTGAAATGTTAGTGATTTCTTTTTTTTTTTCCTTGAGCTCTGTCCTTCATTAATGAAGCTGCCATGCTGCATTGCACTCAGTAGCACACAGGCACCCTCAGCATTGAAGTCAAGGTAAATTTACACAGAGAAAATGTCAGAATAAAACTTTTTACAGCTGTATCCGGCACCTCTTCCATCCTGCTCACTTCTCACACTTAAAGAATTCCCTTTGGTCAGCAAGTGGTCAGCAGCTTTGTTTGCTGCTGAAGCTCCTGCACTTAGGACATAATAACATATCGTTGTAGTAAAAGGGAGTAACTACAATATAAATAATATTGCATCCAAACTGGTAACATTCAGCTAAGAATGTAATTAGAGAATGCTAAGCTTTGGCCGCAAGCTGTCAAACAGATCAAGAACCTCAGCTTCTTGGCCATTATCCTAATTAATGTGAAGATATTTGGCAGATTTCCATCTCTGTGCAGGAGGAAGTCATCTGGACACGTCTCCAGGGCATGCCTCATTTACAGCACAAGATCAGGTATTCGCCACAACGCACATTTATTGCTTGGGTCCCCCTTTATGCAGCATTCATTCCGAAATGGAACTTGACAGCAGCACCAGCAGCTGTACTGGAGAGAATTCTTTATTGAAAACCATGATTGCTAATTGCTGCAATGTGTATGGTTACTGTGCTCAGGCAATAGAGGAGACTTGCACAGTCCCTCTATTCACATGATGCACCTTGTCCTGCAAGGATCTGTGGGTTTAGATACAGTATCTTCACCTCTACACCTCTTGTAGAAGAGGGAAGCACGTAGAGTTACCAGCGCTGAATATCCATCAAAATACACTAATGCTCTCAGGTCAACAGCCAAATTAGAAGTGCCTCAGAGTACACACAATGCTTGTTGACTGGTATGAGCACCAACAGTGCAATTTCCCAAGCTTGCTTTCAGCTGATGTGACTTCCCTTTTCTTGTCAAAAGCACGTACGTGTGATTCTCCCCTTCCCCAATACACGTTTTTCCAGGGCTCTGTAAGCTCAGAGCACAACTTCACTAATTTGCTGCCTTTGTACACTGCTTATTGGCAGATCTGGTCCAACTGCTGTACTCGCTACTGACACAAGACAAGAAACTACCCTAATACATTCCTCAAGCCCAACCTCCACTGTGCCCCTGTAGCACATTCTGGGAAGAAACAGGCACTGAGTGATGACTGATGTCATCACAGAGTGATGGTGAGTCATTACACAGACCTAGTAATCCCAAGGAAAACAGATACATTAGGTTTTGTCTATCATGAAGAGAAAAAGAGAAACTGAAAAGGAATTTTGGAAGCACCGAGTAAACAAAACAAACTCCAAAGCAAAAAACGATCCCTAGACTTGAGTTCTAATGAATGCAAAAAAAAAAAAATGTTCCTTCCACCTCTGTGTTTCCCACTTTGTGGAATTTCTCCTTAGTATCACACTGCCTATCAAGAGGCATTTGCAATTTCCCAGTGGACTGCAATGGAAACATTTTGGTGTTTCTACTCCACAGAAAACTGCCACTCTTACCAGGGCGATGTGGCTGTTGTTCCAAGTATTGTTGTCAACCAAGGTTGTTCGGTTGGCCATTCCTGCTATCTGATAACCATAATCCCACCACGACATCACTCTGGCATGCTCGTCTGTGTTTTGTCTGAGCCAGTAATAGGCTTCTCTGAAGTCATCTAGGATATTTCGGGTGCTGCAAAACAGTTCATTTTATTCTCATCAGAACAAATACTAACAACAAACCAACTGAACCACGATACATCTCGGCTAACAAATCAGGGTTTTCTTAGGAGTTCAACTCTCTTTGAGGGATTTGGTCACCAGCAGTCTTAAGTTTGAACCCTCTGACAGCTGAATGGCCAGAAGCTGAACTGCTTTTGAAGACATGACTAAGTCCATGTCCAGTCAAATATATATTCTTAAACAGGTTTTCCCAGTTGACTTGAAAGTTCTCGGGTTTGGGGTTTCTTTTTTAGCCATCATCTTTATTGGCTTTGGGTAGGATTGTTTTTATATATTGACATTAAATATTTCAGAAAACATTGTATCTTTTTGGAAATTAGAGTATTAAGGTTTTTTTATTCAGGTGACAATTCTGCCTTAATATAATAAGAAGTGATTAAAGAAAGTAAAGCAAATTGTTAATGCAACGGCAGTAGAAAGGCTTTTGCCCTTTAATCACTTTCAGACCCACAGACCTCACTTACCCATCATGGTTATAGGAAGCCAGAACCACGCTGGGGCTGGAGTATGCATTGCTGGTTACCCAGGTACAGTGAACAGCAAACATCATCAACAACATCAGCATCAGCATAGTCACAATGTTTTTGATATTGGGACCCAGTCCTTCTTCTGTTTTTTCCTGTTCAGATACATGTTTCCTCACTTTGCCTGCCTAAACAAACACAAATTTACTGTTATGGCAACTTTTATCACCCTTGACAATGGAACCCATGTTTTCTGACTTCTGACTCTTGCTGCCTCCCCTCACCTTATCATACAGGTTGCCAGGGTTCCTTTTATCATCCTCATCACTGCTGTCCTCTATTGGTGGGTTTTCCCTCTTCATATCATCACCCAAATAACGCTCAAAGACATTGGAGAAAGCGATTGCTGACAGCATACAGACCACTGGAGTCAAAGTGAGCATCAGTCGAACCATCACTCCAGCAAAGTAAACGGCGCTGATTGCATACAGAGCAACTGCAAAGAAACAAACCTACTGATGACATTTAGAAAACAATACTCACTGACTGCACACGTACATGCTCTCCAAAAAACTACTTCTGGAAGTGGGTTGAGCATCTGTGTATATAAAAACTCAAGTGTGCATCTTGCATTTCATCGCTTTTTAATTTACAACATATGGTTGAATTAACACTTATCCCTGTTAAGCCTCAAATATTTCCTGAGGTTCACCTTGGTAACTGTTAACAATAACACAACCCCATTTTCATATTCATTAATAAAGTGTCAGAATATACATCATTAGTGAAATTTAATATTACACACCAAAAATACTACTAGAGTAGCTTCATTTGATTAAAAAGGTCAAACAGCCCTAGACCAAAGAAGTTACTGGAACTGAAAAAGCAAAAGGAAGTGTTACAATTTAATGCAAATATTAAATTCTAGTTTAACCTAGAGATATCTGTGGACAAATTGGGGGCTTGTCTACATTATAATTCCATACAGATAAATAATATAATATTGTGAGCCCTACTCTGAAGGAAGTTTTTCTGAACAGTAATATGTCCACTTTGTCTCCCACAAAACCAACGTTTTCAGAAGAGTACGGAATATACAGAACACTTTCCTTGGAAGGAAAAAAAACTCCCACACAATGCTGTATACACTGATTAGGATCACCTCATAGTGGTTTCCTCCTGATGCATTCCTTGTCTGCTACAGTTTTAACAACATCCTTCTGTGAAATATTTGCCACAGAAATCATCAAGGGACACCAATTTATCAGATTATTTTATGTAAATATCTTCTACTTTCTACTGAGGCAGTATGGCTCTCCACCCTCGCTCATAGGTCTCTCTAAGCTCTCCTAAATGGATGATGAAGCAATAGGAGGCTGAAAGCAAGTTGCCCAGCACTGGTCTTGACAAGAATTAATTGTAAGCCACAGAGCACAGAATACCCCAGAGTCTCTGGATTTAACCCAGTAAACATTGCCAATGCCCCGCACACCTCTTAGGTAATCTTAAGAGGCAGCTACACTAGTCTGGAGTCTCCTGTCCCTGTAAAACTCCAAGATGTGAGTGACCTTCGCTCCTCCATGCGGGTTAAAACTTCAAACCACATTTACAAGCCTCCCTCATAATCTTAGAAGTTTGCTTTCATAGGAGAGCTTCGTACAAATTAGCAATTTGTTGTCACTGACACAGGGACACTGAGCTGTTCCCCTGGCTGACCTGCACCCTGATGTATGGCATGAAACATCAGCCCGGAGAACAGCACAGAACTCCTGGTGCAGAACTGAACTGCAGAGACAAATAACTCAGTCTCACCTCTTGGAACTACATTCCATCACCATTTCAGCAACCTCCGCAATTTTATAAACAGTTTTAAATACCGCTGGATGCAGGAAACTTTTAATAATCACCTTTAAACACGTCACTTTTAAACCTTTTATTTAGAACAAGCCATATATCAGCTTTGAGCAAACAAAACCGAAACAGAATCAAGTTGAAGGCAAGATTTTTCAAAATAACTTTTAAATATTTTCTCTTACCAAAGACTCTTTCATCATTGATGTTTTTGATACAGAACCACAGCCCTGCTGGGAAAGTACACACGAGAATATGCAGATCAAAAAAGAAGGAAACCCATGTTGTAGGCTGATGCTCAGACACAGAGGCAATGATCGGGATGTGAATTTTCGCATACCTTTTTTAAAAAAAATTCAGTTCAAATTATTTTGAAAAGATAAAATTATTAAAACTTGTAAACATTAGGAATTCTGAACTTCATTTCAAAGGAAGCATTTCAATTTAAAATGGCAAGTGCTCTATTCAGCAGAAATCTGATGAAACCTTTATACCAAAAAAGTCGTGAGGTCTTACTGCATCTAGGAAGCATTTGGAATCTAGAGTAATTCAAAACAACAATATAAGGGATTATTTCCATACTATTTAAGGCAATGAAAATTATGATGTCGTGTTTGTTTATGGCTACACATGAAGCCAAATTCACCAAAATGAAAACACACAGCTATGGAAGCGCCATCTTTACATTTTTGAAGAGTTTGTCATCGCTGCCAGCAAGTCTCCTAAATTTTCAGCGCTGTTTTTCAAAAACTCTCCTCTACACAGAATACCTTCATTTTCTTAGTAAAGAAAGTTAAGTATTAAATACCAGATCAGTTACTGATGCACCCAGATTCTTTTAGATGCTGAAAAAAACCCCACAAATCAGGCCTTGTCTACACTTGGAAATACATGTCATCTAAACAACATGTCAAACACTCAGTGCAGACAAGGACAAAACCATGCTCTGTATTACAGACGGCTATGCATATGGACCTAATCTCGGGTGCTATATGATTGAATGGTGAGGTATCAAACATATGTCCTTTTCTTCACTGAGATCTGGTTCTCATTCAAAACTGCACTGTGCGTTTTAACACAGTATGCTTTTCTAATGTAGACAAGCCCTCAAAAGTTTAATGCTTTGTGTATATAGGCCACTTCTTTATAGGCAAAGAACAACATCTAGATGTTCTTTAAATAAATCTGAGGGTTCTTTACTGACATCTGTTCTACTGCTTTTATTACAGAGTTGGTACAGAACCCTGTAAGAGCTGCACTTTGGAGCCTGAAAAAACCCCGAAGTGCACAAAGTTTGAAGTTCTCCTATTCCTGCTTTTAAACTTCAAAAAAAAAAAAAAAAAAAACCAGTTGAATTTCACCTTAAAATATTTACCTGATAAAAATACTTTCCATTTTATTCTTATTCTCCTGGCTGGCTAGAGAATCTAACATTGCATTTTTAAAGGTTAACTAAAACAGAAGATTAACAAGGTTTTTTAACCTGTGAAAACACATTAATAAACCAGAACTGTTCAGAGTAGACATCTGTATACACAAAACAGATGTATGAACATAATACAGAAGCAACATGCAAGATCATATGTGCAACATCTTTGTGATTTCGTGCAACGTTGCACAATGAAAATAGTCTAAGGCTCTTAGTAATTTTTAAATGTGCACTCAAGTGTTGGTACAGCTTGGGTTATTTTATGCTGACATACACAATACAGTCTCCTATAGAAAAAACACACCATTACATATTCAAAAGACTTCCAAAGCAGCAAGAAATTTAATAGACAAATTAGTGAAATGGTTGTAAAGCTCATGAGGCGGTTACTACAAATGCTCTCTTTAGATAACTGATTTAAGCCTACTATATTCTCCTTGACTAAAATACTAAATGGATTTGGGAATGAGGAGAGCAAATGATTATTAGTTTTCAGTAGAATGCTATTGATATCTAAATCTCATATCCTTACTTACCCAGTGTCCCACAGTGAATAAAATCTGCCACTCCAAGGAGCAATATAACCTGAAAAAGAGAAAGGGGGGGAAAAAAAATACCTTTTGCTGCCTGAGTATTTAAATGCAATAATTTTTCTACTCCCTCCAGTTATAGCTCAAAACCAAATGAATTTCACTGAACTTGTGATATATGCGAACCAGACCTACTGCATTAGGCAGGCTATAAAATCTACCAACCATGAAGCAAGCTAGTTTCAGAACACATTTACAGCATCATATTGTACTTGTTGAGTACAATGCGAGTATCAAGACACGCACACCTCCAAAAGTCAAAGCAATGCAATAATAAATACTTCTCCAAGAATTTGACAGATAGCAACCCATACTCTGTAAAAGTGTATATGAAAAACAAAACATAACTGATAAGGAAGTATTTCATTTTTCTGAAATGCCAGAGGAAATGGGAACGATCTACAGCCAAAACACTAACACTCAAGGAAACGCTGGTTTCCTATTATTTCTCTGCATAAGGCATGGAATATAAAAGTTGCTGCTAGACATGCTAATAAGCTTTACATATTGTTTTTTAAAACAAGGCCTTTAGATACCTAAATATCATAAGATGAAAAGAGACAGTATAATTATGAGATGAAAGATAAAAATAATTATTAAGAATTATGAGAAAGATTCTTCTTGAATTTTATTTCCACTTTCCTTGTAACTGTTTCAGCTCCTTCTGAAGACAGATACAGACAAGGTAAAAAAGAGAAAGGTAAATATAGACTATGCTGAGTTGGAAGGGACCCACCAGGATCATCAAAATCCAACTCCTGGTCCTGCAAGGGACACCCCAAGAAGCACACCGTGTGCCTGATAGCATTGTCCAAACACTGCTCTAACTCTGTCAGGCTCAGTGCTGTGACCACTTTCTGGGGGAGCCTATTCCAGTGCCTCGGGTCCTGTCACTGGCTACAAGAGTGAAGAGATCGGTGCCTTCCATTGCCCCTCGTGAGGATGTTGCAGGCCCCAATGAGGTCTCCCCTCAGTCTCCTCTTCTCCAGGCTGAAGAAACCAAGGGACCTCAGCCACTCCTCATACAGCTTCCCCTCCAGACCCTGCACCATCTTTGTTGCCCTCCTCTGGACACTCTCTAATAGCTTAGTATGTTCTTCATATTGCATACCCCAAACTGCACACAGGACTCAGTGTGAGGCCGCCCCAGTGCAGAGCAGAGCGGGACAATCCCCTCCCTTGACTGGCTGCTGATGCTTTGCCTGATGCCCCCCAGGACCTGGTTGGCCCTCCTGGCTGCCGAGGCACTGCTGACTCATACTCAGCTTATCCTTTCATTTATTACCTAAGTCTTTGTGCATGACTCAGTAAGTCTTCCTTCTATCTGATGTTTAAAACTAGTATAATAATCTGACTGAAATCTTTAGTTTAGTATCTAGTTCAGACATTTAAATACTGCAGTTAACGTTCTATGACAAGACATGTTTTTCCCTTCAGTCTTCAGATGAAAAGCTTTTTCTTAATCCACTGCATGCACATGAAAGAGCTACAAGCAGATAGGGAATTACTGATTGTGATCTTCTCTGCATGTATTCAAGAAATGGGATTAGACAGCATTCACCTGAGGGTGCTGAAAGAGTTGGCTCACGTGATAGCTACCCCCCATTTTCATCTGGGGGATAAAGGTGCCTGGTGCCTGAGAAATGGCTAATGCCGATCTCTGGGCAAGGCAAGAAGTCCTGTGCAGGAAGCTACAGGCCAGTAACCTGAGTTGCTAAAAGGATCGAGGAGCACAGCCTCCTGAAATATGTTATTCCATGTTTTCTGAACCGTTTTCCTCATTTCTCATTCACAACTGAAGAAAAACAGGCTGGACAAATGGACCATTTGATGGGTTGAAAACTGGCTGTCATGACAAGCTCCAAGTAGTACTCAGTGGGTCAGGATCCAGCTGGTGGCTAATGAAAGTAAATATATCCCAGAGGCCAAAATGAACCTTGCTAAATTGAAAAGAGCAGATGACGTGCCTTATGGCAGGCAGGACTTCAAAACCTGAAACCCCTTCTTCCAGTTGCTGCACCTGGGATACGGGGTCCGTATGTCAGCACCCTTCTGCAAGAGGATTGTTAAGAAGATAGAGAGGGATTAGAGTGCTGTGAAGTGGTCAGGAGCCCGCATTGCACAGCACATCAGAAGCTGAGGGAATGAGGCTGGTTCCAACTGATGAAGCAGTGATTCTTATCAGTGAATTCCAGAAGTTAAACTCAACACTTCCTAAGAACTGCAACAGAAAACATATTTTGCTGCACACTGGGATTAGAAGCCACACTTTGTTTTGATATGCCAGTCAGAAAACTTTTGCTAAAGACCTGCTCATATGCATTGAAAAGCAAATCAAACCATCAAGTTCTACAAGACTTTCAAACAAATAGAGATGTTAAGAATTCTTTTGGAATAATGGTATCATAATTAACGAAAATAACACTGCTATTAAACAGTCCAAAATGTTAAACAATTATACCAAAAAAATTATGCCAAAAACCTTGCTAAACAGAAGTGCAAGAAAGACATCAGTTAAAACAAGTTATCTCAAGAAAGTGTGGGGGGTTTGTTTTCATTTTTGTTTTTGAAATAAAACAAAAAAACCAAACTGTATTTGAGGTGTAATATTAAGATCATAGAATTTAAACCAAGCAGAAGGCAATTTTTGCCTGGGTAACATAATTAGCAGGAAAATAAGACTGCTTTTCTTCATCAGGGGAAGCAAGCATGGTATCAGATCACCAAAGGAAGTGTGTCATGGAATCAAGAGGCTGCAGTGAGGCATCTTAGGATAGAAACCAAGTAAAGACAAGCTTGGTCTTGTGAGATAAGGCAGAGCTGCCTTGAACAGGAATCAGACTCAAGTATTTCAGAAAGGAAGCAATTTGACCTTGACCTATCAATGTTACCCAGAACAGCTTAGCTATACGTATCTTCACAACATGCTTTGGCTATAGTTATGTTCCTCACCCACTCTGATTTCTTACATCATTATGTGTATTGTACAGAAGCCCAAAATATTGGCATGATGCTACAAAGTTGTTGGGTTTTTTTTTCCCTACAGCCCAGAAAGCAGAGTGAATTCCAACACAAAGAAACACACAGTAACATGAGCACTGGTTTGCTGTGGCAATGCCAACAACTACTTTAGGCTAAATCAAAACCATCTGGTTTTTCTGCTCTAAAGGTAAATTAGTTTCACGTTTATTTACCTGTGTATGTCAAATAGATGACGCTCAGGAATACAGTACCAGCAGCCAGTGAGACACCCAAGAAGAACAATGTCTGAAATTCTTGCTTTGTTAATCTGTCTCTCAGATACTGCAAAAATGCATACGCCTGCAACAGTGCAAAAACACCTAAAGAGAGGGGAAAGTTTTTGTTTAAATACTCAAAAGCTGTAACAGCAACTGACATACTTTGACTATATTTGAATTAGAAAAATAAACGCAAGGTACACCCTAACATCTAGAAACTAGTATAAAATTACTGTCTGACATATAACCTTTAATACTTAACAGAGATGACACTTGCAAAGACAGAAACTTGCAGTGAGAGAAAATACTCTCCAAAAACTTATTTGCTAATTATATCAAGAGCTTTTAGTCTCCAGTACTGCCTCAAATTGGGGTAAAGGAGAGAATCACCTGAAAATGCGATTGCACTGATTGTGACAAAAATACAGGTCAGCATACCCAGATACAGTGAAAATAAATACACAGACTCAAGTCAACACACAAATAACACTAATATAGAAATATATGGAAACCAGGCTACTGAACAAAACAGGAAGATTTAATGAGAGAAAAAATCAAACCAAACAAGTAGTAAGTGACAGACAACCGAATTCCATAAAATTAGTGTTGAAACAGCAGAAATCACTGGCAGAGCACCCCACACCCTCAAAAAGGCTGTTCAGAATTTAATTAAACCCACAACTTGGACACAATTTTTCTGTTATTATTCATTTCAAGGTATACAATCAGACCAACCCAGTGATGAGTCCATTCAAAAGTGAAAATTCACTGGTAGCTGGCAGAAGAATAAAATAAAGCTTAAGTATCCAGTCTTTCTTCAAATTAACAACGAATTTGAGGTACATAATGGAATTCACTAGTTCTAAACTCCTAGAGAAAGACAATTCTAATCACTAAATAAATGTAAAATTCTTCAGAAACAAAATGTGGTTTGATAATTTTTTCCTTTTCCATTATACTCAGATTGCTGAAAAAGAAGTGTCAATTTTAAAAGCATTTTTGTGTTAAATTTTAATGATATTCGAATCACTGTCCCAAATACATTTTGATAAGTGACTACACATAAGAAAAAACCCTAAGGAACTGAACAAACTAAACTGTATTACACAAACAGCACATGCAGCTAAACTCAGCAGAGCTTCTTGCTCTCAAGAAATCATGATATCTGTCAACAACTACTGAAAAATCAACATAAAGAAACTTTAAAAAAAAACGCAAACAAAATTGAAATCAGTTATTTAAAAATCAGCCTTGTGATCAGTAACTTAAATAATTCGTATTTAACCCTCTTTGAAAAATTACAGAAGACTATCAACTCTGAACCCAAATTGCTCAGTAAAAACTGTCTTACCAGTAAGGAATGTTTCAATTGTACAATGCTTGAAGGCAACATTGTACTGCAAAACAGGAGAGATAATCAACGTGTAAAGTAAGTGCTTGTCAGAATGCTAATTGATCCAGTGTTAGAGAGGCATTTTACCTCCATTAGCTCACACAAAAAGAGGATAATGTGTCAATTAGAAAGAAAACTTCCCTACAGACAGTAAATTGTACCTCTTTTTCTTTAACAATTTGGTTTGTTAGTATGTGCTCTTTCTAATAAAAGGAAACAAAGCCGCAAGGGTTTGAGGTTTTCTTGTGCTAAGAAGCCTCTTGGAAGCAAAAGTCTAATTGTCTTACCTGCAGCTGCCATGTGTTCACTTGTCCTAATTGGCTGAAATCCCACAAAAGGTATCTGCATCGATAATATTAACCCCACAATGTAGAAAGTGCTATATGCTAGGACAGAAAAATGTGAGGAGAGGGGAAGAAGAGAAAGGCATGAACAAAATTAATACACGTTTGAAAAAGATTTGGTTCCGTAATAAAGTCCGTCTTTCCCCCTAATTTCAGTGACACTGAAACAGAACTGTATCATTCTAAATATTTCAGCCATCCTAATTACTCTTCATCCTTTGACTAGAATAAACTTGCCCATTGCATCCAATTTTAGGGGAAATAGCAGAGCACTGTTATTCATAATTGCACTGGTTTCTCTCCTCCTAGGGAATGGAGCCATCTGCCTAAGATGTTCTAGCTTCCCTGTTTTTGATGGTCATGGATAGGGAAAGACAAAACCCTAACCCTAACCCTAAAAAGTGACAAAAGAAGCTTTCTATATGAGGAGAAACTAAAGGCATCAGACCTCAAAAAAGCAAAACGTGTAAGAGTCCACTACATATTTAGAAAAATGCAAAGAGCCACACTTGTTCTTTTTGTAAACACAAGAGTAGAGGGATGCCAAGAAATTGAAAAGCAATAGGATTAAAAACAAATATTAAGTGTATGTATTGATAGATCTGTATCAACCATGGGGGCACCAGAAATTAGAGGAAAAGATCATAATTAACAGTAGTATTAAAAACAATATTATTACCCATGCACTACCATTCATATACACTTTATTTTGAAAGGGATTTTGGTCCTCAGTATTACAGCATGAAGAGGAGATGGGAGGGGAAGAAAAAAAAACCCAACTCTGAACTGCTATGAGTCTAATCAGACGCATGGCAGTTCAGAGTTGGTATCTGAAGTAACCAGATAACTTAAAGTCCAAATGAAGTTCTGCTCCTTCAGTGGCAACAACCCACCTTTCAGATCTTTAAACACTCCTACAGATCCTAAACCACTGTCTCTGTTACAGCTTGGATCTTACGAAGAGATCCCTGTTCTCGTACAATCCTTTACTAACCTGCATGAGGTCAGTTTTGGGGAGTGCACCATTGACCAGCGGTATTGCTCCCACAGCACCTGCGAGGTCTCAATGAGGGATCACGCTCCCAGGGTACTGTAGGTGTTCCAAAATGGTCAGAAGTGACAGCGATGGTATTGCCAAGCGCTTGGTGTATTCTTTCAAGCACCTGTATTGCATGACTTGGCCTAGCTACTGATCTATGCCCTCTTAGGTCACTGAAATACATTTTTCCTGTAGGAAGCTCAATTTTTGAAGAACTCACTACAACATAAATCATTTACTCTACCAAGCAACTGTTACAACACTGCCATCCTGTGGAAGTTCAATGATTGGCATAAATCACCACATTTCACATTTGTTAGACCACTGTAAGTCATCACTTTTAAGTTCAGTCCTGCAACTGCTTTACTTTCTATATGCACTGTCCTCCACCCCTCAATCCCTCACTCCCAGTTCTTCCAAAGAGCTACATATTGCCTTGTATTGAAAAGATTCTCAAAAAGTAATTTACACAACACCACAATTTTTCTGGGAACTCAGAAACATCTAGGAACATGATCACAAACTTCCCATGTTCCTTTACAGTCTACTGTTTGCACAGTCTTTGCAAAAAGAAGTTAATTTTGATTCCTGCAGGCTACTCTTGTGGCTGTAACTTCGACCACGTCCAGAACAAAAACATTCTGACCTACTGTGGATAAACTCATTTTACAAACAATTTAAGTTGCCATTGCCATACACCACACACCACAAACATTAGCAGAATCTGACTGAGAGGCACTGATCCCTGGCAAGATGAAAAAATAAAAGCACAGCTTGAGCTTTCAAATGTAGGTAGCATCATCACCATTGATGCCAAGTGGGTCAGAAGCTATCTGGCTGATAAAGTCATCTGCCTGCAAGCCCTAAAATATTTTAAAATTGGCAAAACCCTCACATTCTGGGAAATTTTTTACTCATTAAATGGTTCAGAATTACACTCCCAGGCATATCAGATCATGTCCCATTAATCTTTTCCTTGGCGTATGAACACCCATATGAAAAATACACCAGGAAAGAATCATTATTTCTAAACACTTGGTGCTGCCAAATATTGTTCTCTACATTTATGTTACTATGTTTGATTGAACATAAAATAACCTTTACCAAATGGCTCATGCTAGCTTAAAATAAACTTATGCAATTGATCTAGAGATTAAACCCCCCAAAATTCTCAATAATAACTAAAATGGATGCAGATTTTATTAGCTACGGTCAGCTGACAATATTTTAGAGAAGTATCAGTACACTGGTAGTTTTTTAAGAATTATGAGACTGCAGCAGGCACACTAGCAATTGCATTTCACAAAAGCTCCCCAAATATCTTTATTCTCCCTGTTTCAATGAGCTTTTGTAAACTCTTCTCCCTATCTGAATAGTTTGGAAGTGAAGCACGCTTGAATTTCCTCTCAGAAGTGCTTGAACACTCTTACCTGTTTCACAAAAACCATCCTGTTAAACAAACCTAGAAATGACATCGTAACGTGTGATGTACTGACTTCTCTACGGCTTCCCACGAAAGCTTAAATTAAGCCAGCAGTTGCAATGAAACAGCAGAGCAGCGATCACATTTTTGTTCTGACAGCTCCATGGCAGTATATATCCCTCACTGCTGAAGGGCAGTAACATTTCAAAACACTGCAGCTATTTGCAAAACAAACATCTGCCAAAACCTTTAACTCATATGAACCGGCAGTATTATTTTCCCCACACAATTTCAAAGACTAGTTCATCGAAAGCAGAAGAAGCAAGAGTAGTTATGCTTTATTGTTTCTGGCTGCCACACTGCTTCAGGATTTTATAATTAGTTGATTTAATTTTCTCTCGCGTAACTCATAGAAATTGGAAAATGAAAATATTCAATAAAACAATTTTAA
Source organism: Pseudotriccus pelzelni (assembly GCA_035584735.1). Lineage (NCBI taxonomy): Eukaryota > Metazoa > Chordata > Aves > Passeriformes > Tyrannidae > Pseudotriccus > Pseudotriccus pelzelni. Next base: position 40,397,215 of record JAWMRA010000078.1, on the reverse strand, counting down.
AAGCAAGATCAGATAAATTACTTTCCCCTTAAGTTATGAAGTAGTTAATGAAGAAGTTAAGTAATACAAACATTAAAAATTAAAAATGGGCTAGAGATTTTTCCTTCCCTTTTTTTGGAAGAATTTCCAATTCCTTTACATATATGGGATAACAAAGAAATATGAAACCAGTATTTTTAGTTTTGATAACAAAAATCCCAAACTGAACTTGACTAAACTGAGTAATTATTGTAGCATGCAATGGTTCATTTATACATGCATGTACAGTACTTTCTTTAGCAGGCACTAAAAATGGCATTAAAATAATTAAAAAGACAAAACAGTATTAAAATAAGTAACAAAAATATATTTACAAATAGGAAATGCCTTATGATTACACTGCAGCTCACGTTATGTTCTCAAACAGCCTACTGTTAAAGACAGAACACTTTTAATGTGAAGCCAACTTATAAACCTTTGAATACCCGAACGGCTTATCAATTCTTTCATTCACACACCTACATCATGGCCAAGTGATTTTATTGGTAAACTGTCTGTAAAAAACAGTTTACAGAGTATTTAAATGTCAGGCAAATAAATTAAAAAGTCCCTATTCACATTTTCCTAGAATTGGAAGGAAGGCTGACTAATCCAATAAAAATTCAAAAAATTTACGTGGAGCATCCAGTCCTAGCCTGTTATATAAAACATGCATGGCTGCTTAGAATTTCCTAAGTCTTTTACTATATTTTTTCATAATTTCTGCTGTGCAACTTTTAAAAATACCAATTGTTTTGCACACTAGGAAAGGAGAAAAATATCAAACATTACTTAAAGGCACACACGTAATATATATTTAAAAAATATTTCAAGAATTCTTCTATATCAAATCACCCAATTTTTTTTTGCAGTGCACTAGAAAGGAAAAAACTAATTAGCAGCTACATATACAAAATTTTAGAAGTGTATGTTTTAACTCCTTATTTCCATGTTGTAGAAAATAACTGACTCTAATCAGTAATCAAATGAAGAAAGTTCAGTCTGATATGCAATTAGTTAATACCCACTTGGTAACAAAACACATCAGTACAGGTAACTTTTCATCTCATATTCAAGCATTTGACAATGACGGCTCAACGAACAAGACTTACCAATGTAGACTCTCCTGCTGTATCTCTGCATCAGCAACAGAACAAACACGTGCAGTGGAATAAGGTTGATGATGAAAACATAACCACCCCATGCAGAGACCTACGACAAATGGAACAGGAAATCAGATCTGAAATTATCTGCAAATTCTTAAGATAGCCAATGCTGGATTTAAACATTGTGATAGTCTAACAAGAAAACACAAACTCCATCTAGACAGGCAGTGAGCACTACTAACAATACCACCAGAATCTTTCTCAATATTTATTATCATAGAAAAACAAACCACAACAAAAGCCCATATATCAAAGGGTTTGGAAACGGACTGATGGATTGTCAAGGTCATCCTTCCTGAATCTCCTCCTTCCAAGCTAATCTGGTCATACTTCCGAACATGAATGGGATGCTGGGGAAAAGCTTGTCCCCATGGCGAAGGCTGCAGCACAAGGCAGCAGTAGGATCCCTAGGGCCACAAGCTGGACTTTGATGATACTGTGGGTCCCTTTCAACTCAGGATATTCTATGACCCCATGTAGGATCCAAAATTTTCTTTTGATATACAAATTTAGCACCATGCTCTGCACTTTTTGCTGAGGACAGGGAACACTGCCTCCTGGCAGAGAAGAGAAAGGGAGCAACATACACCTCCAGGAGCAGAACTCCTGGAGCAGAGCAGCCAATGCAGGTTGCCGTGTAAGGAAAGAAATAAAAGCAAGATTGCGGATGCACAAAAAAGTGGGACTGAGCACTATGGAATGGCAGACAACAATATCATGGATATTGCAAATCTGTGGCAACAAGAGCTCTTGAGAAGAACTCCTGTGGTGTACTCAGAACTGAAACACTACAATGGCATTAACACATCACTGATTGCTCATTCAGATAAGGATTTAATGAGCTATCATTACTATGTGTTATCTAAATTTCTAATGTATTTAGAATGGCTAATGCTGACTAGACAACCTGTATTGTAACATGTCCTCTTGTCAAATTACAGTCTAGACTTCTCCCATATGCACCATTGCCTATCCTAGGTCCTCATTTTTAGAATGCAGTAGTTAATGTGGTTTTCACTTAAATTGTACTTTAGGCTTTTGATTCAAGTAGATATTTTTAAAGCCCTAGAACTCAAAAAGAAACCCAAATTACTGTGTTCTATAGAAGAGATCCTAAAATAAGGATGAGGCCAAGCATTACTGGTTTTTGACACTAATATTACAAAACCCAGCATTTCAAAACTTGGGGTAACCCATTCAGACAGTGTGAAACAAGTAGAATAAAAATCATCTAAGTCTTTTAGAAACTCATTTCAGATTATCATGATCCTACTGCCAAATTACAGCATGAAGTAGCTTGATCTACACAGGCAAATTTATTTAATGGGAGAAAACATGAAGACAGGTAAGACAAAATAGAGTAAGTACAAATGTGCAGTTAGAACTCTGTTATATTTAGGGAAAGGTTTGAATGAAGCAGGTAGCAAACACTTTGTATGGACCAGAGACCTGCATCCCTAATTACCAAAATATTAAACCAAATCTAAGCACTGAAGATTATACTGAATTGGATGCACTTTGGAACTTCTCAAACAAAGCTGAGGCATCCTCATAGATTGGCAAAAAGAGTGAAAACATGCTATTACTGCTACAAGGATTGCTTCAATGTACAGCTTTGTTTTATTTTACCTTCTTGTCATGAAAAGCTGTATGAAGCAAAAGCTATTCAAGTAAAATAAATGCCAAAAATATAAATGCAAGGGAAAAACCACTTCTCTATATTGAATGCAATGATATGAGTCAAATTACCACAGTGAATTAAGTATATATTTTAAGCAGATTTAGTGATCAAGAAAGATTTGTCAGTGCATGCAATATCCATTCACCTTTCAAGAAACTGTTCTCTGAATTTCCCATGCAAGAACTGACTCTTAATACCTCAAAATTGTGATTTAACTTCTAACTTACACTGAAAACAACTAATTTGATTAGAGAATGACAAATTATTATTATGCAACAAATATTAGAACTATGCTTTGTCCTAAAAATTTACCTAGGCAAAATGTCCAGAAGGGCATCTTAAAATTCCTTCCAAAAGGGAAATACAATATATGGAAAGCCACCACCTACTTGGGATGAAGCATGTGCACCTCTGTAAGCAATAAAATTCTATTCCCTAATCACTGAGATTTGAGGCTAAGCTATGGACAAATCTTAACCTTTGACGAGCTGATAGGACTTAAAGGAAAATAAAAAAATCCCACTTTTACCCTGAAGGACTGAATGTCACGATGACATTGATTCCATAAGCTCTTTTGCCTTGCACATCCCCTCCCTCTCACACAGTCCCACAGATCAAGACAGTAGAAGCTGTTATTGTGTGATTTTTCAGCAACAGAATTGTGAAAGTATTATATTTGTTACCTGTATGTTTAGGAAGAGCATTTTTAGAGAATCTTGCCAATACACTGGCACAATATAAAAAAGACTATGGCATATAAATATAACAACTGAAGAACTTTTGTACTGCACTAGAGCATGTACCAAACCTGCAGGATCTCTTCACTGTAATGCTATATAAACAGCAATGCTGTGCATAAAGAAGTGGCTGTTTATTTAATCACTTGGCCAAAAGGAGGATAAATAGGGGATGAAATAAACATGCTCTTAACAAGAATTAGCTATCCTATCCTCTTCGGTGACAAACCCAGGGCTATTATTTCCAATATTAACAGCAAAAGTCTCCCAGGAAACCAAATGCACGTTCAAGCTAGAGGAAAGCTAGGCAGCGTGGAGGCAACCCTTGAATTAACCTTGTACTTGAAGGCACATAAACCAGTCCATAAGTTCCTTTTTCTTGCAAACCTAGTTACCTGACGGTAGAAAAGCAGTATTTGAGACCTCAATCTTAACTGTCACCAAGCAATTAGCCTGGTGGTCCCACCACTGCCTATTCTGAGGATAATTTATTTTCATATAGCCACATAGAAAAAGGACCTTTGACTGATTCATACAGGAAAATTTTCAAGTCTAAGGCTTCAGAAGATGGGAGGAGGGTGAAAACCGATTTCCTCAATTTTTCTATTAGTTTTATCTCCTCAATTTTACTACTGTTTTTCCCCCTGTCTTAGCCATTACGAATATCTCTGCAGTAACCTCCATCTTCAGAGATCAAGAATGAAAAGAGTATGATCATTTATTATGACATTGAAATCACTCATCAGCTCTGGTGGTAAACTTTATGGCATAATTATATCCAAAGAAATAGTTTTCAAAGTTATGAAAATGTAACTTTGTCCTTATATTCTATTTCATTTTCATAATAATGACAGACACGTGAATATTAAAATTACACCTTAATTTACTCATACCCAAATAAAAATCTGACTACCTACTCACAGCATAGGTAAAATTTATAAGTTATTACACTTCAATACTTAAAAAAAATTTTTTTGCTGTTTATTTAAATACTTTCAATTTCAAATTATTTATTATGTCTTTTAGTCATATATTTAAGGTTTTAATAGAAATATGAAGCAACGACTTCATATTATGGTTTCAAAAAAAGATTAAAATATCCTTAGGTTCTTGATTAACATATGGATTATGTAATCCCTACTCAAATAGTTTAGCTATTATATAGATAAAAGCCTTACCATGTAAAAGTAGGATAGACAGCAGCAGATTGTCCAAAAGACTGACCCAGTTTTCACAGACTTCACCTGGAAAAATAACCAAGTATTTCTGAATGACAAATACAGGACAGTATTCCAAGATTTCCTTCCAACACAACTGTCAAGAAGTTCTTTAGCCCACATCAAGTTATATTGGTATGTTTCTGAACTGACGTCCATGGAATCATACCACAAATGAAATGCTTTCACACACAAAAGGAGCAAAAGCAGAGGCAGCAGATGACCCAAGTCTCTGCTTCATGATCTGATGTAGAACGGTAGTAGCAACACCTCTGTGCTACTTTCTCCGAGACATTAGACCACTTTAGAATTCTAAGTGTTGACTATCCATGCCTTACTATGGCTGACATCCGAGCCAACTCTGAAATCATGGACATATTTCGTAATTTTGAAGAACTCAATGAGAGCATCCAGATACTACCAAAGGTTTAGCTGGATCCATAAAATGCTCAGGAGCACGAATTTCTCTAAAACTGATGGTGGTGACTGTGGCGTGGGAAAATAGGAATGAAGAACGGACATTAAATAAAGCTAGAAAGTTTTCAATAAAATATATTTTATTTGCACGTAATTCTACAGGACGTCATGCAAATATTACTGCATATGCGGTTTAGTTAAATATGAATTTCCTAAGAACAGAACTGCTATTATGTCTCAGTTACTCTAAAATAACAATGTAAGTTGATTCTATTACTGTTATCAAACACAGTACACCTTTACAGCTGCAGCTTATTCTAAGACCAGATTTAAAAAACCCTGCATTTAGAGTAACACCAGTCACTCAGCCATGAAAAAATTCGATTCCCCTCCATTATATTCCTACCAACTACATCCCAAGTTTGAAATATTCTAAAGCTAAATCTAGTCTAAAAATATCCATGAACACAAAATTATGAGAAAAGGTGCAATGACCTCATACTTACGTGCAGACACTCAAAATGAGAAGTATATGCACTCCAGGAACACACAAGGGACAATAGGCTATAGTGTCTATGCTGAATTAACAATATAGTTATGCTATTTGTGCAATTTCCAAACTAGATTCAATGGTCCAGAAAAGATACAGCTTGCCTAAACTCCTTCATGCAAAACTGCATTACAGATGAAATTCTACCTACAGATTAAGGAGTGACTGACAGGCAGCTTTAGCAAGCAAGGGTAATTAAAAGACATAAGACTATTTTTTTAAAGCATGTAAGTAACATTAATATCTTGCTCTAACCAACGTTGAGTATTTCATTTGGGTACTTAAGTCAAAGCCCAGACAATCCATAGAGTCAAAAGCTTCTCCAGAAGACAATTCAAAGCACTCCATATTCAGTCTACTGCTTTTCACCAGGTATGTAAGGAGGCTAAAAGTTTGATGCACACATAATGTTAATACCTCCAACTGAAAAACACTCCGTCTGTTTGTTTAAGTTTATAGACTCATCCTCATTTTTATTATTACTATAGGACACACATACTTCAGCGGAACAGTACACAGTGAACTAAAGAGAATGATTATGGAGTGGTTCAGATCATGTGACTTCTCAGTACTTGCCTGATCAAGAGCCAAGGGGAAGAGGGATGACAGCGAGGAAAATAAGAATTCAATGGATTCTAAGAAAAATCAGTCACTGGGTTGGAGGAGGAACCAAAAAACCTTTCCAAAGCAAAAGACTCAGCAATTACTTACCCATAAATAGTATGTGAACTGCAGTGCAAAAATAGCTATGCCTTCATTGTCAAATGATCCTGCTACTGATCGGGATATGTAACCTGGAACTATGGCGATGAAACAGGCAGCTAAAAGCCCTGCTCCCTGGTTCCACAGTTCTCTGGTGAGCAGGAAAGTAGAAATAGCTGTAAGGCCGCTAAAGACTGGTGCTAGAAACACACATACATCTCTTATATGGACTGTCACATTAAGCATATTTAAAATCCAATGTATAAGGCCTGCTGTCACCATCAGTCCTGGGTATACCTACAAGGAGAAAAAAAACAGAACAAACCAAAACATCAGGTTATTGCAGAAAGTTATCATGGTAGGTTCGTTTACATATAATTTGCAATGAAACAGTAATTTCTTAAGCTGATATAAAACAGCGAACGTTAGCATAACAATTATTTTAATACTACTTTAATCACGTTTTGACAACATCACTGAATACAAGAAGTTCTTTAAATTTTATCCAAGTGCTAACAATAGCATATAATCTATTTTATAAATTAATAAGCAGCATACAGGTAATATCCTACCTTGTTTGACATTTAACATATAATGAGAAGAATTTGCCATTAAGGTATGGAAGCAGAAGCTAAAGCTTGCAACAGAATTTCAAGCCAGCTAACAGCTTTAAGAAAAAAAAGCCCAAGACAACAAGAAGAAACCCAAAATTTCCCAGCCCTATGCATTTTCCTTCAAAATATACCATGACATTCTTTTACTTCTTGGTACCAATGGGGAAAGAAAATGTGTATCAACAAAATCTGATTTTTTTTTTAGAGCTGAAAAGCTGATGGTCAGTCAACTGAGTTGAGTGATATATATTTGCAAGACATCAGTAGAGATCTCTGGATATGAAAGATTAAAATAAAGTCCTGTAAAATTTATTTAAGACACCCTCCAGGAAAAGTTTGAAATTATTGAACCCATCACAAAATATTGGAGAACTTTAAAATATTCTTAATAGAAATTCTACCCTCCCACATTTATCAACATTAGAAAAATCAATACATACTAGAAGAGTTAATATGAACTTCATCGGCCTTAGTTTCTTTCAAAAATGAAGAACGGCATTATAGGAAATTAAATTAACAAATGACAGAATGTTCCCTGCATATATTTCAATTCTCTTTCCTAAGAGGTTTTACTTCATATAAGATAGGCATGGAAAAAACACGCATTTATCTTATATAAAGAGTCTCAAGACTGTCTTCTTTACTGTGGTATCTCTAAGATACTAAAACAAATGGTGATCTGTTACAAAAAAACCTCGTTAATGCCTTTAAATGGAATGTACTGTGATTAAAAAGCTTTAATGAACTTTCACACATTAAGAAACTGGCTGTGGCTATGTTAGTAATGTAAGCATGGCTAAAAGTATTCCAATGAAAAACATTTGTATTCTGATTTGATAACATTGTTTTGTACATCTTTCCTGTCTTGTAACTAGCATCAACACCAATCTTAACTAGTCCTGATGCTTCATACATTCATTCATTAAATCGATTTAATTTCACAAGGTCTTTTGCCACTGAAATCGTAACTTTTTTCCACACATACATGAAGTCTACTCTACATATACCACTGGATTAAAACTTGTACCTTATTTTGAAAAAAAAAATCAAAAAAATTGTTCCTTTTTTGATTTCATGTACAAGAATTACAGGAGTCATCCTTTTTTATTACCATAAGAAGTTCATACGTAAGGAAGTTCTGTATTTCCTGTTCACAGTATGGTGTTGGATAAAAACTAAAGCATGTTGACTTAGTTTCTGCAGCTAAAAATTAAAAACATCTTGATATTCCCTCTGCAGCAATTTGACAATTAAAAGCATATTTCATTAAGAGTCTCCTTTTACTGCTGTCAAATTTGTATTGAAAGTTCAAAAAATTTACTGCAAAGTCACCATTAAATTATTATTACAATACTTACAGTGCCACCTACTATTCTTCCTAGTGGATACCATGCTCTTTCATCAAACCAATTCAAAAATTCATAAAAACCATGAGATGCAAGATGATGTGTTGATCTATAGTTAAACCTAGAAAGAAACAGAAGAAAATATGAGGGGCTAAGATAAAAATCAAAAACCTGTTAAGATAAAAATCAAAAACCTCAGTGTCTCATTTAGTATAGAAATACAACGGTCCTCTCTCAATCTATCGTGTTCTAAAGTAAATTATTAAGTTCTCAGTTACTAACGACTGTATTTTCTTCATTTCTACAGCCAGAGTATTTACACATGATATGTTGTGGTCTTTGGTGGAATTTCTTTTGGTTGTAAACATTAAAAGGCTTTCTATCACTCTGAAAAACACTCTGGCCATTTTTGGTATTCCTTTTTAAAGCTACCAGTTTTCGAATACAGCCTCGCACATCCAGAACATCACTTGGGTAGAATTAAGATCGTGGAAGAATCAACGCAAGACTCCCGTTGTGAGACAGGACAGCTGTGGGGTACATTTGCTGCTGCTCTACCTCATGTAAAATTGAGAGGTGACTAAGGTAATAGGCAATGGGAATCAGTCTATTTATTCACACTACCAAACTAAAGGCCTTCACATATTCCCTTCTTTCAATTCCCTTTCCCTTCAGTCAAGTTAGAATGTATACAATACACAATCTCTATAGACGAAGTTTCACCCTCAAAAGTTTGTACATTCTCTGCTGCAGAAAATTTCTTGTAGAACAAAAGCTCTCCCATGAATATCTTCAGTTCAGTCTACAAACCATTAAAAAACATCAATGGACTGCCATTCAGGCACTAATCTTTCACTTTCCCGGCACAATATATCCCAAACTTCTGATAACTAAACTTCTCAACTATTAAGAAGTCCATTAATTCTAGAAATTGGGTATCAGGCTGTGAAAAGAACTACAACGCATGTTACCCCAAAACATGATCATTCACAAGCCAAACTAAAAAGGCTACAAGTACCGATAATGGGAAGATTTCCAGAGAAAGTTTAGGCTTAGTGATGCCTGGGTTAACACAAGGTCTGAAACAAGCAACATCCACAGAGCCAACCCTTATAATAGATACTCTAACTGGAATTCAGCTAACAACATGAAATTTAGTACTTAAAGAAGTATCAAAGGTTATAGGAAAGTTCAGATTACTAAATGGAATACCACGATAGGTTACATGAGCAAACCACCACGAAAGACTTCCATAGGCACTGCTAGTATTCACAACTAGAAAAGCTTACGTCTGTTTTTCATTTGTCTATTTTATGAAAGAATCCACTTGTATCAATAACACGTATCATTTCTAACACAGATTTTACAACTACAGCAAATTCTCTTGCATATTTAGGATTCCCAAACCACTACAGGTTTCCCTTGAACTAATTCAACAGACTCAAGCTACTGTCATTCAAGACTGCAGATCCCACCAAGTTCTTCACTGTGTAATCAGTACAAGTCTAATATCTGAAGTAAAACCACACTGAGGTCATGATCAGCTTTATTCATCTACACAGTGACAGAACAAAAAGAACTGAAATTCAAGTTCAGATATCACCAGATTTGCATATTTCAACTGACTGAACTATCACAGCAGCGGTCAAGTGACAGTAAAAAAAAGTAAATAAAAAATACAGTGAAGTATTTTCAGGAGCACTCTCTTACATGTTAACTAAGCAATTATATAGGATACATTACCTGATAAAACTGTGGACTTTGAAGAGTTATTAGTCATGTTTATAGAAGAAAATTCATACGAACATCAGTCATTCTGACCTAGAAATCTTTGATTCAAACAGCAATGTGACATTGGTTTCTAATAAGCCTACAACTATTCCCATTTGACTAGATTTCTAAATATTAATTAATTCTCCATTTCTGAACTGTCAACTGTAGTGTGATTTATGAAATGCTGTACCTGTGAAATTAGCCTCTTATCTTAGTATAGCGAGGTCTATTGTTAACTCCTGTAGCGCCAAGTGCCTGCAGTACAGTGTGAAACAAACCAGGAGTTTCACATTGCAGAGGATGCACACGATCCAGCCAGCTACGGACCAGACAGAAAACGTACTGAAAACCCAGCCAATATTGTCATCCTAGAACTTTAGAAAGGAAACATGAAAGATGTTTACTAACATGGATTACTTCTGAATTTTTAGATCATGACTCAAACTCAGAGGCTACAAAAGTATGACTAATGTTTACTTTTAGAGCATTAAAAGATAAGTTAAACAAATGAAATAGCCAAGAACACATACTGGCATTCTCCTCATGTTTTGAACCAGTAAAGCTTCAAAACTGACTTCAGAGCGATGTGAACAACTGTTCTGTGCTTTGGCAGCATCCCATTAAGTCTTTAATAAGAATAATTCAGAATTGAAATGCAACATAACAGCACTTTAATTCTATCACTTCAGAGGTAAGAATTTAATCTTCCCTCCTAATGTAGTTTTAGACAGATACAAATCTATTAACCCTTCTTTCAAAAAGCAATTGATTCTTTTGCAACAAATGAAAGCATGCAGAGACAGCTGGGCATGTCTTTACAGCACAAATTATTGTCAATATTATAGGGAGATTAATTTTTCACTGTAAGAAGACCTGTAAGTGACAAGAAGAAATAACCTTCTGGACACAAAACCCTAAAAAATTATTTAGAAGCTTAATTCAGCACCTCACTTTGACATTAAAAAAAATAAATAAAATGCCCACTTCACCTCCCACTAGTTAACCTGCACCCAAAATTTAGTTAAAATGTCAATATAAATGTATAGGCTCATCAGAAGAAGCTTGATGAGTGATGCTGTACATCAAAACCAGTTTCAGGCACTGAAAAGGTGGCAGCAATGGGCAGTGCATCAGACAACAGTATGGTCTGGCAACCATATGACTATGCCAGTATTATGCTCTGGTATCACCCACTTTATAGCACTCTTTGTTAGGGACGAGCCTGAACCTTGTGAAACTGTTTCCTTTTTGGCCAGAATGGAGACAGCTGCTAACAAACGGTACTCCATCCCAAACCACAGTCACACAACCTTCTTACTACCTTGGTACTTTTCAAACTGTGCTTGAAACGCAGCACGGTGGTATTGTATTTCTACAGTACCTGAAACTATCTATAGGTTTCACAGGGGTGCAAAACAGCATGGAAAATATTAGAAAAACTGCCACTTTTGCCTATGCCCACAACTGGGAGATTTAGGGGCTGGAACTGAGGGAGAATTATAACAGAGGCAAGAACAACCAGTGCTGGGTAGGGGTTGCATTTCAGGCTTTGGTGTCACTGCCTGCCCTAGTTCTTCCACCACCAGCAAGAATAGGTGATATTTAGGGGTTTTTATCTTGTCCCTTTTCTGACCTGCTACACCTTATCCAAGGAGACACTGGAGTACACTGCTGATTACACTGACTAAATAGTATGCAGCACTATGTGACAGAACCAGAGTGAAGAAAAGGATCTGTTTTCTCCTACCCTCAACCCTCACAGCCGTCTGATCTTGAGGTCTGGGAACATTTACCCATCTCCCAAGATTCCCTTTTTATCTTCCCTCATCCCTTTGGGGCAAGTAAATTTGAGACAAACCTGAGAATAAAGAACAAAATTATGTAAAGCACATGCCTAATTAAATACTTAACCAGAAACACTGAAACAAATACTCAAGTTCTCAGCCCATGTGGTGAAGAAGATACACTTGCCGATATTCAACTAAGGGCCAGACTAACATTAGTAAGCGTTGATGTTTCTTATTTTAGCTGACATTCTACCAGGAAAAGTGATGCTCTGCTGCTCTCCTTGCCTCTTTCTGTCAGGTCTGTAGTTGGAACTGTCTCCTCCTCCAAGCTCAGCTTTAGAGAAATAATCAGACATTCATAAGTCAGGATTTTAAGTCCCAGCTGCCAAATCAGGCTGGTGGTGTAGTTTGAACCTTTGGGGGGAATGCTCTAGTGATCATAAATGCACTCTATGCATGGTACCATTAACTTTGTGGCACTACTGGAAATACCTACATTATAGCCAGTTCAGTAGACAACTAGAGATAAGTTAATAAAGATACAGTTCTCATTTTTAAAGCTTATTTTACCAGAGAACAGAGTACAAGCAGCAACAGCAAAGTAATTCAGAGGCATAATTTTTTTTTAGTAGCAACATTAATTTAGAAAGCTTAACTAGGCAACTTATAAAGTAAAGCCTGTAAAGTTTTCACTTATATATTATGCACTCTTAATACATAATCTTAACTATCTGTTCATGCTTAGGTTTGATTTTTATTCCATCCCATGAACTGCTTTTTTGATGACACAAGGTAATACTGTAAGATGATTACTTAATGCTAGTCACAGCAATCACTCTCTATCTAGGAGCTACAGAATTCTCCAGCACTTCACAGCAACAATTACTGCTGTATTTACAAAGAGACATCTTTGGTTTTGACGTTTCAAGTATTTCCTTGACAAAGTACTATTTAAGATAAACATTAAAATAAAATTTAGCCTACTGAGAAAAGAAAATAAGAGCACACGTAGAGCAATGCAGTTACTTCATCCAGACCTTAACAACACTTAAGGTAAATTATACTGACAGCAATGGAATTCATTTGATCCCTTTGTTCCAACACAGCACAAGATCAGTGTGTTGCTTCTTGTGGGAATGGTGACTGTTTAAACCCCAATCAATTTCACGCTATTATTGCCCCATCATCTAGACTTTTTATCCAGCATTTTATAGCCATCTGAGAATATGTAATCTCCTTACAGGCAGAATCTGTTGAAAAATTTCTAAGCCTGCAATTATAAAACCTTCTGTGCTCTAAAAGTCTTCATCTGCAGATGCACAAAATTTTCACATCTGCAAACTCAGTAAAATGACATGATACAAACTGTGAACGTTACAAGCTATCTGAGCAATTCTAGGAGTCAGTTTTTAATGCAAATGTAGATTACAGAATCAATTCTGCCATACAGCATCTAATTAGAGATGGCAAGTCTACATTCTTGAGAAAGATAGTTGTGGATTGACTCCATATCCGACATATTCTTTGCAACCAAAGGACGAATTTATTCAACGCAACACTATGGAAAAATCTAATGAGAAACTTCAGTAGCTTCCATTGAAAGCAAGAAGCATATATACAGTATTTCATATTAAATTTTAAAACACCTGCTTGCCTAGATATTATACTATGGCTACAACATCCTGCAAGTCTTATTCTGAAGTCTGTATCTACGAATAAGCAATTACCACAATGAGTTGCGGTTTTTAAAATGGAATTATAGTACCCCATCAATCACATAATGAATTCAACGCACTACAGCAGTATTTCTCATCAGGAAAATCCTTACTTGTGTTGTGTTTATAACGTTGGTAAGTATGTATGGACATTTAAGCCATTTTCAGCTAATCAAGATCAGAATTTTGGAGCAGCAATACCTACAGGCAAAAGTACCCATGACAGGTAAAGAGCCTTTCCTAGTGCCCCCAACCCAAACCCTACGTGTTAGATCTCACAGTAAGAATGGAGAACACATACACCAAGATCTACCTGTGTAAGAACCCATGAGATGGAGGGTGGTCCTCTGTTTATCTGAGCCAACACTGACACAAATCTGCAAAATGGAAGAGCAACCAGGCAATTTTATTTCAGAGTAATCTCCTTTCTTTTTGACTTAACCTCACGTCGGTGGAATGGTTTTATTAGGTCCTAAATCTAATACAAACATACTGCATGAATTTTGTCCTTTTATATATAATTTAAGTCCTTACGTGTCCACAAATCTTTTTTCTTTCTAGGTACACACTCACTATGGTTTTACGTGGGAGCTGTTATCACTTTGCACACTCAACTTCTGCACCTCACTGGACAACAAACACCCAGGAGTCATGAGCACAGGAACTCTACCCAGTCTTTCACAAGGGACATGGAACATGTCTGCACAGTTCTTACTAAAATTGACTGAAAGACAACTATTAAGTAAAGTCCACCAGAAAGAAAAATAAAAGCTCTGACAGATGTGGAGTTTAATATTGCCCTAATTATGATGGTTTAGGAGGTTAAATATGGAATTTTTGACTGTTTATATCAATATTTGGATATGTAATTACTCTTTGCATTCTGAGATAAACCTCAACTAATATCGAGTAATTTCTGCAATACCATTAGAATGATCCCTGATGGGTAAACCAGTAAAAAGCCAAGGCAGAAAAAAAAGCTGGATGCAGAAAAAAAATCAGCAGGGCACCCATTTTTTCAGGTCCAACATTCAACTATCCTCAATGGAAATCCTGAAGAATGGTTATAGAAGAACCATCAAGAATTACCATTAAGAATATCAGAATGTCCCCAATGTGTTTAAGAAGGATTACAGCATTCCTACTGCCACTATTGGCACGCTATTTTCACCGCCTGCAATAAGATGTCATGCTTAGCAAATGCTGAAATCAGGAACTGCACGCTGCCAGTGGCTTAACGATATGAAATTCTACAGGGAGCACACAGTCACCGACTCCTTCAGAGAACCCAGGGCAATCTCCAAGATTTTTGCTAAAGAACTGCAAGCTTTTTAAAGCATTCCATGACCACAACTTATATTTTTCACACTATATACCACCATCTGAAGCCACGATATGCTTCCCATCATCACTGTAGTGGGTGTATGTCTGCCTGCAATTTCAGACACTTCCTCTGATGCCTTTTGCACTTTTCATTACTTTTTTTGTCTTGCTTTTGAACTACTCGATTTCTCAAGGCAAATTATTATGAAAAGAGTTAGTTTTATCAATATTAAAAGGCATATTTCACCAGTGAATTTTGCCATTCATAACATTTAACAACATTTTAGACCTAAAAAGAAAGCGATGATGACATTTTTCTTGGAACAGTCAAAGTTCCCAAGGGATTTCAAAGATAAGATGCAAAACAGAACCATCTGAAATTGCTACAGGGGAAAATTGAATGCTCATTTTCTTTACAGCAGATACTACACTACAACAGGCATCAATATGGATGGCAATATTGGGCCTGTATCTTTTGACAGCATCAGCTTCTCAAGAGGCATCAAGTCTCTGCTCAGTACAGTATAAACTACCACAAACTCCAAAGGCCCCACAGTGCTACGTCTGTTTCTTTCTAGGTGCTCTTGGACTGCTCTGTGGCAATTAGCCTTGAATCTTGCAACTCTGAAGGTTTTCCACCGAATTCAAGACAATGTTCAAGACGGGTGTTTCTTCCACATCAAACAGATTTGTGCTGGACTTGTTTTTAACATGATGGAGGCAGAGGCAGCTTAACTTTGAGATCTTCTAAGTTAAAGGCTGGTACATAAGGATCTGGTTGGCAGGAAGGAATTAAAAAGGCAATTAGCTGCAAAATATCCTTTCTGGGAAAAATCTGACAGTAAAAATCAAAGTGAAATGAGTAGTTCACAAGAGTTGACTGGGAACAGAGGACAGCTAAGCTCCCAAGGCACTTTTTTCATGGTCTTCTAGTATGGAAAAGCAACGTGTAACACCTAAACAACTATTATGAAACTGATCTCAAACATACTACCTGCTATCCTGCAGCAAGATCTAATATGTGCACAGAAGAGAACAGCAATTTTTGTAATAGTCCAAAACACAGAGTAAAATAAAGGAAATTTATTACTCATTACAGGTACTTTAATTATATTTTAACTATTTGGGAGTATGTGGCACAGTCTTCATGTCTATTACATAATAATTTCACCTATATGCTACAATGCAGTGGCAATGAGTAAGTACTACCTATATCAAAATGCAGTTGAACCACCTTCACAATCACTTCCCATTAAGTGAAATTTAAGATATCAGCCTGGATGCCAGGTGGCCTGGCAGACCGCTTCTACCCTGTACAATACAAGACATGGCAGAAAGTAAACAGGACCCTGTAAAAGGCTCCAGATCCCCAACATCACAGATGATATTTAAGCAGTGACAATCTTATTTCAGGCAGAACATTTAAACACTTACAGCACTGCAGAAGAGCTTTAGCAGAAATGATTTTGTACATCCCTCAATAACCAAGAGCCAGTTACCAGAACTTCTGTGTAATATGACAAACAGTTGGTCCAGCCACAATCAGACGTTAGATATCAAACCACTCTGTATAAATTATGGCAACATAGGTTTTTTTAAGCTCACAGAAATTAAAAGTATCTAGTGTTGTGATTGCATGTCTAAGTCACTTTAGCAAGTTAAAATAAAGTAGTGTTTCACACAAAATACTTGTTCTTTAGTACATTTCTGAATGCACCTGCTATTTTTCCTCCTGCAGGTCTCCATTGCCGGAATTTTCTGACTATGCTTTCTTTCAATTGTTCTTTCTGTATGTGGATCATGTTTAGTCCAAGAAGCTGGATCTCTCATAGAGCACCTGTTGAGCTCCATCTGTTGCAATTCTGACTTACTGACTTTTTACTACAGTGACTGCTGAGAAAATAAAAATTAACGTTTCAGAGTGGATAATACAAAGCATCATCAGACAAGAACAGACAGTCTAACTTGAACAATTTCTGCCCAGTGATTAACACCAGACAGGTTAAAGACCTGATTTTATCTAAATTAAATGTGTGCTCAAATTCTGCTTAACCCTTCAGTAACCTGGCACCAACAGACACAAATACTGCATTCACCAGGAATGTAGCAGGGATTGGGCAATTTTTACCTGTGGGTATGTACATATATAGATAGAGCTACCTGTAGGACAAACCAAACAATACAACTGGGTTTGCAGAGACCTAAACATAGATCTAATTATGCCCTTATTATCAAATTATTATCAATTATAGCTGAAAAGAAAAAGGCATGGATACAGCTCAAAGTGCATGGGTAAGGGGAAAAAAAAAAAGTATTTCCAGCTCTAAGATGCCTCGTACTGAATTGCACAGTCGCAAATTTAACTATGAGAGTTATCCTTCAGCTAACCTTTGCTAGGTAAAAGGAGTGCAGAGTACTCCTAATCCGCTTCTGCGTGCAAATCAGACAAATTAGCTTGAATCACGGCTAAAAAGCAAACCACTCGAGAGATGCCATAAAAGACAACAAAAATGCTTCTATAAATACATGAGCAGTAAAAAAAGGAGGGCTAAGGAGAACCTCCACCCTTTATTGCATCCAGGAGGAAGCAGTGACAAAGGATGAGGTGCCTAATGCCTTCTTTGCCTCAGTCCTTCATAGTAACACCAGCTGTTGCTCCAGCCCCCTGAGCCGGAAGACTGGGATGGGGAGCAGAAAGAAGCCACCATAATCCAAGGGGAAATGTTCAACAACCAACTACACCACTTAGAAACACACACAAGTCTAAGAGGCTGCATGGGACCATCTAGAGCAAAACCCCACAGCAAATACAGGATAACCAGGGATCAGACCCAGTCAGGATGGGTTTACACAAGGCAGGTCCCACTTGCCCAACCTGATCTTCTTCCATGACAGGATGACTTGCTTAATGAATGAGAGAAAGGCTGTGGACGTTGTCTACCAGGACTCTAACAAAGCCTTTGACACTGTTTCCCACAGCACTCTCCCGGAGAAACTGGCTGCTCATGGTCTGGACAGGCGTACTCTTTGTTGGGTAAAAAACTGGTTGAATGGCCCAGCCCAGAGAGTGGTGGTGAATGGAGTTGCACCCAGTTGGTGGCCGGCCAAAGTCGTGTTCCTCAGGAATCAGCGTTGGGGTCAGTCGTTTAATATCTTTATCAATGATCTGGACAAGGGGATTGAGGGCACCCTCAGCCAGTTTGCAGATGGCACCAAGTTGGGTGGGAGTGTTGAACTGTTGGAGCTTAGGAAGACTCTACAGAGGGATGTGGACAGGCTGGATCAAT
>JAWMRA010000078.1:40249005-40378782 GCA_035584735.1 Pseudotriccus pelzelni | reverse complement strand
ATTTTTTAGATTTCAGTCTTTTCCCTGCTGAAGGGAGAGAGAGAGGGAGGGGGAGAAGGAGCCGTCTCCCCCCTTCGCAGCTTCTCATCTCTCTCCTGCTGCTGCCAGGTCTGACCTCAAAAACTCCGTTATCTCTCCGGTTGGAATTCTTTCTGCAACTTGTCCAAGTTCTCCTTTACGGTTTTTTTTTTCTTCACTCTGTTACATGTCTGGTGAGGGGAGTTCAGTGCTGCTCCTGCCCCCAGCCCAGGGCCAGGGGAGGAGAGAGGCCTGGCCCCCCTCAGGGCCTGCTGCGTCCTCCCTCACAGGGTTCCCAATGTCATCTGCCCACAAGCCTTCTCTTCCGTTTTCTTAAAGATGTGATTGGCAAAAGCGTTACCAAAACTTCTGATTGATTTTGCTCCGGAAATTCACCTGGACAAACTACTTGCAACCCCCAAGGAAGGGGAACCTTTGGAAACCCATGACAACAGGGCACTTGGAGTGCAGAAGGAGCATGCCCTGGACGCCAGCCAAATGAGTGAGGACAGCTGAGGGGTAAGCGCTAATGCGGCTGAGGACTGTGGGATCTGGAAATAGAAGGAAAATAATTGCTGCTGGTGTGAATTTTCCATCATACACGTGAGAATACGGGGATAGAGCCAAATAGGTTCAGAAAGGGTTTTTAGTAACACCTGCCTAAAACACAGCCTTTGTCAGGCACAGAGGATCTGTCTTTGTTTAGATTGCCCATTCATGCACTTTGATGTAGTATCTACTGCCAGGTCTTCTCCATAACCCTGTGAGCTTGGAACTCATTCTCTCTCTCTCTGTCTCTCTGTCTCTCTCTTATTCTTTGGCTCCTTCATAGAAAATTTTTTTTGACTTTCATCTCTAACTCATCAGAATTCTGATTCTGGTATCTCCAGTACTTCAGTGTTTTCCATAATGCTCATCTCAGGGTAAGGACTTGTACATCTATTAGGAGACCTCTTTCTCTCCTATACTGTTTTAAAAGTAACGCTTCTTTCTGACACTACCTAAGATGTGTCCTAGGCCAATACCCTGTCCTACCTTTATTTACTCGTTGTTCATAGCTTTTTGTTCTTCAGTGACAGCTTTTAAAGGAGAATAATTTATTCTCTCAGATGTCAGAGAAATCTGGAGTTTCCAAGCAGCGCTAGGCATTTATAAATTATGGGTCTGCTGTGATGCTGAGTAAGATAATCAGCTTTTAGGAGTGTGTGACCACCAATGGAGTGCATTGAGTTACACGCCAGCTTTCAAAACCAGCTAGTTAGCGGCTGGTCAGCTTGACTCTGGTGCACTACGGGGCAGCTGGGTGAGCTGACACAGTCAATGTGGTGTAAGACAGCAAAGCCCAGGGCAGCCGTGGGAGGACTGACAAAGTCTAAAAAACAATGTCTAAAAAACATCCTGAGATGCAAGAACTCTTCCTTCCCCTGCTTCAACTCATCATGAAATGAGCATAACGCCCTTCTGAAAGGGTTTCTTCAGTTGGCAGAAGCTTGCTTGTTCATTTGGGAGAACTCCATCATGAGGCTGTAGGGCTTGCAACCTGAAAATACCAGAACAGCCCACATATGCCTTCTTTCCCCTCCCATCTGATGTAGACTAGCCCTAGCCACACCAAAAGATGCTACACTGGGTGAACAACTTGAGTTGTGCTGATTTGATCTAGTTCCCTGATCTTAAAAGCCAACTAGCTGGAGTTAAAACCCTTTGTCATATATAGGGTAAAAGGGAGGGTTTGGTTATACACAGAAAATGCAGATTTCAAACGGAGATTTCAGAGCTGCGACTTGATTTAACTGTGGTGTAAAAGACAAATTCTTTCTTCCACTGCATGCAACCTGAAAGAGTCTTGCACAGATGTCCATCTCTTACCACTGTGATCCCTGTCATGGAAGAAGGAGCTTTGGCTGGTAGGGAGTGGAAACCACTAGACACTTTGCATTACACAGATTCTGGACTACGCTTCTAGAAAGCAAAAAAGTTCAAGGTTTTATCAGCAACAATTTTTCTGGCACATTTTGTCAGATGTGAGTTATTTCTATTGCTGCTCTAAGCTGGTGGGAACTGATGTATGAAAGAGGGATAGCTATATTTAGGTAGTACTAGACTCAAACAAGTATACACTGACTTTCATAAAGTTTGTGACATGAGCTGGGTGCATCACTAATTCGGTAAATGGAGATTTAGTTCACATCTAATTCACGTCTTCCCAGGACTTCACTCATTTCTGCTTGTCCTTAGTAAATCAGTATGTTGTATGTACATACGTAGCAGGTAAATGCTATATGTCTGTGTCAAATATGAGATGTTTGCCTTCTCCCAAAATTGTTATAATGAGATTTAATTGCCCTCAAAACACTTGATGATCTTGAAATATCCTACCCATAGAATTTCATGCAATTTCGTCAGTATCACATAGCTTATTTTTGAATATAATTTATTTTCAAGCAGTCAATAATTAAAATCTAGAGACTGATAATTAACGTTAGAGAATGAGTTTAGGTTTGTTTTAGCATTTATTTCTTGTCCACACTCCATGAGAGATTTAAAGCATTAAAGTATCTCATTTCAACTCCATTATACTTGTGCTGCTTGTTCAACAGAAAATGCACTTTTCCTAAACACATCTTTCTTTTCTCAACACTTATGATTGACTGAGAATCAACAGAACAGAACTGGCTGCCAAGGCCTCACGTCCCGTTGTGAGCCACAACTCTTGAGAGTTTGTGCTTTGAATGTGTATCAGCTCTCCTTCAGAATCAGTGGTGTCGCTAGGATCCCCAAAGTAGTAACCCAGAGCCATATACTTCCTTTTACCTCTTCTGAGCATGTTAGAATGCCAATCAAATGACATCTCCTGAGGGATGTAGTGGTCAGAGGATACGTGCCCAATTAGGCTTGCAGGCACTCAGCAGCTGCAGCTGGTACTGCAGTGTTTTCCTTGCTATGGGGCAGAAACATTGGCTGCTGGCAACGGCAGCCTAAAGGATGTCCCTGGGACATCCCCCAGAATGTGTCTATTATTGCAAGCTTGGTTGCTACCTGCAAAAAGTCTTTTTGGGGTCCGGGATTGGAATCTCCCTTACTTATGCTTGGACTGGATGATTTTAGACGGTCTTTTCTAAGCTTGATAATGCAATGAATCTGATTGAATTAAATGGGCTGTCTGTGTGCTCCTGGAAGCACAGGCAGTCTGTGTTCCTACAAAAATATGAGGTTTGAACAGTGGACAGGAGAGCTCAAAAGTGATTTTTTTTTAATTTTATTTTATTTTATTGAACGCTGAATAGATACGGAAAAAAAAAAAAAGGAAAAGGGTGTTCTACTTTACTGACTTGAAACATATATGGTCATGAATTTCATGAGCTTACTAAAGTGACTGTCATGTCTTTTACACAAAAAATCATCATTTGCATTTTCCATTTAAGAACTTTATATTCTTTATAAACTTACTTGAATTCTGTAAAGAGAACTGACAGTTTCTAAAGAGAAAAAAGACCACATTATTATTATGTCACTTCTAGAAATGTTAATGGCAGGATATGAAGGACAGCGTAATTATAGTGTTGCTCTAGCGATTCTTCTGTAAAGGTTTTCTCAGTACTTTAATTACAAACTACATATTTCATCAGTTTAAGTTTCTAAATTCTCAGCCAAACACCCTTTGGGTTTGATTCACACTTTGTGGTGTTTGTTGGTGTAAAAAAGCCTCCTATAGTGAAAGGCAAAGTCGCATCCAATTGTGAGCACTCATGTCTGTGGAGGACAGCTGGGATGAAGAGAGGAAGCAAGGAAAGAACTGACTTTTTCTGCATAAGAACTAAACTGTTGTTGAGAAGTAGGTGCACTGAAGTAAACAGGAATGATAAAACCTTTGGAAGAGAAGTCAGGATGAGAGTTCGTCATATATCAGGCAAATTTGACAGACCAAGTTGAAAATCTGCAGAATATGTAAATGAAATGAGATGAGGTCAAAGCAGAGCAAGAATAAGAGATTTCTTCAACTCTCTAGGCAGCAACTTAGAGACCTGCTACCTCAGCATATCTGAACTCAGGGGAGGAAACTTAACATAGGGAAAGACAAACCCTTCGAAATAACATCTTAGCTGCTTGTCCAGCAGGCAGAATTCTCCATATTCTACAAAATTATTTTTTCAGTCATTGAATCCATTCTCAAAGCTTTAGGTGGGAAAATCTACTTTTCAGAGAATGTATCCTGAAACTCCATTGGGATTTACATGCAATGTTTTTAAACTCATTCCTATGAATTTATGAATAAGAGCTGACTTACTATGTGACCAAATATTTTCCTGAAGCGGAGCCAAGAGAAGGGACAGATAGTTCTGTTAAGCTCCTTAAGAAAGAAATCTAAAAGCAGATAATATCATTTGAACAACACTGCAAACTTCTCAAAATTGTAAAGCACAAATCCAATGATTAGAGAGACTCCATTGTTCAGGGAACAACAATTTGAGAAGCCTGATCTCTAAAGCCTCAAAGACCTCATTAGGAGCTTGTAATCCTTAGTTTGTTTAGGTGCTGTTATAAGCATACACTGACAGTTTTGCCTCAAAAGCTATGCCTGCTTGTCCTTGGTGGGCAAAACCATGAAGGTCAGAGTTTTAACTTCTGTGGTAAGAGAGGGCATTGTGATTGATTTTAATAGTGATAGCATGAAAGGGTGGGATTGGGGGAGAGAGCAAACATATGCAGTTCTGGTATAGTTTGCAACAGTTTGTAAATAAGAATGAGTAATACCTTGATTTCCTCTTGTTACTGCCTGTTGCCAAGCCCACCCTTGCTCATCCATCTTGGGAAAATGGGAGCTCCCAGAACAGTTCGAAGTACTTTATTTCCTTAAAAAACATTCTCTTTGCTCCTTGACAAAGGAGGTAGATCTGGATTCACTTAGTGAAATCAGAAAATTAAAGGGAAGGCTTTGGTTACATTCGTTTTTGCAAGACTGTGCTACAGCTGGGTTTTGCTTTCTTGGTTTTCTTTCCCTTAATTCTCCTGCTGTGAAATGTGGTGCTCTACTGCGGAAATGCGAGTGCATTTGTGTGCCTGTGTGTGGGGAAGTAGCCAGCATTTGAAAAATCTTAACAAAGATTTATGAGGCAAATTATGTTGTTTGCTAAATACCCAGATGGAAA
Organism: Pseudotriccus pelzelni; assembly: GCA_035584735.1. Lineage (NCBI taxonomy): Eukaryota > Metazoa > Chordata > Aves > Passeriformes > Tyrannidae > Pseudotriccus > Pseudotriccus pelzelni. The sequence continues at coordinate 40,373,614 of JAWMRA010000078.1, read as the reverse complement.
ATCAGAAACTCTAGACATGGTGAGTAGTGAGAGCATCAGCAAAAAGCTGTGATTCAGGCAAGTAGAAAGCCTCATGATTTAATTAAAAATGAATTAGTATTCTCTTTTATGAATAACAAAAAGGATGTTTAGTGTTGCACGTGTCCCACCTGCCAACACCCTTCCTGAAGCGGAGTTCTGTACTCTCCATTTTTGTTCATTTGCTACTGGTATAGGAAATAGATAGTTGGCTTAGTGGGGGCAATGCCTAGTGAGTCTGTAATGATACTGATAACAGAAAGAACATTCTGCCACAAATTGTTGCAATGCAGTTGATTTCAGTCTAGGAATTAGTTGCCTTGGGGAAAAAAATTGGAGAGCTGGGACTTGTCAACAGAGAAATTCATAGAACATCAGAAGCCTGCAGGGTTCAAAAGCACTAGGTCTCTCCCTTCTCTCCTCTCTTCCCCAGACCTTTAGCTCTTCCCAGGCTCACAAGGATGGCAGCACTGGCGTTCATCCTGGGTGGAGGAAGGAGAGTGTCTAGCTAACAGGGAGGCAGAGCCATCCTGGTTCCTCCAGCTCTTTGCTGCTGGGGCAGGGGAACTGATCTGCCAGTACTGCTCCAGGCTCACATGGGCTGGAAACAAGGGCAGAAACACAGGTAGCACTGAATAGAGACATCATGGCAGTACCAGCAGCTATTAATTTTCCAATTATGTGATATGGTGTATTTTTTGAATCATGATACTGCTGTGTCAGCAGAGTGCTGTTGTCACTAAGGTCATTGTGCTGTGAGTCACTGTTGCCTCATGGAGCATAGGGGAGCTGAAAGGCAGTGTTATCAGAAAATTTCTCATTTTCAGCAACATTGTCAGTGTTTCTGAAAATCTTGTTATCCTTCAGTTCAAAGGTTTTCCTTTTAGACACTGCATTTTGTGTTTCAGTGAAAACAATACTCATCAGCATGCAGACCTATAAGTAACAGGGGCGCTTCTGGAAATGTTGACCCACTAATTCTCTGTATTTATACGAAATGATAACATTTTCTTTGCAGAAATTCCAGCTGTTATGAGAAATCGTGCCGCAGGACTGCTTAGCTTTGAGCATTTCTATTCCAGTGGTGCAATGGCAGGTAAATCAACAGGCAGCCATCTGTATTTGGTAGTCCAGCAGTGACAGGTTGGTAAACTGCATTTCTCTTTTACTTGTCTGCTCTTGCTCTGCTCCCTCCTATAGACAATGGTGTTAGGTCTGGGTGTACCACACCTCAAGTAAACAGAAAATTCAAAAATTAAAAAGCAAACAAGTCAGTGCCGTTGCAGGTGGGAGGTGTTACTGGTCCAGACAGCTAGAGTCAGTGGGTTTTTTTGGCGCTGTTTCTCTGTGAATTGAATCCAGGGTGCTTAACATGTATGGAGTTACCCACAAGTTTGCAGTATGTGGGCAGCAAATGACAACCTGCTGCTGTATTTTATTACTGCTGTGTGCTGTGTGTTTTCTCCATGGTATCTACTTTTACTTAATCTTAGCTATTAAATCACAATACCATCAGGTAACAAGACCCTTTTAGAAGGCAGAATGGAATGGCAATTCGGCATAATGCAGATGACACTTCTGAAGTTGTTTTCTTTTTCTCTCCTTACTCCTCTGGGAAATGTCCAGCATGAGTAGAAAAATTCCCATATTTTCCATTTGATGAATCCATACTTATTGCCCAGTTGTTTAACTCTATTGCACTTCAATGTGAGAGGTCTGAAATTCTATAACAAAATAGTCTAATTAGAATTTTAAAGGAAAAAATTGTGGTTTTTTTCTTTTTAAAAGCTTGGGTATACGGCATTAAGTACCCTAACCTACCTTTGTATACTCTGATAAAGTTTCTTAACCTTCAGAGCTGCAGAGGTGTGAGGACACTAATAGAGTAGATTCTCTGTTACTGAGAGGAAAAGAGGCTGAGAATTTCTCTCCTGTGATGCAGGTGAAAGTGTTACAATACAAGCTGCAGTAAAGGACAAGACTAGAGATAAATGCAGTATTTGACAGAGAAGGAAAGGCATTGTAAAAAAGACCTGAACCACCTAGTGATGTGTTTGTTCAGCAGAGCTTTTAAAAAGTGCACTAATGGCCCATTTTATCTATCACCCCAAGTCAATGAAAAACGCCCATTGACTTAAATAGACATTGAATCAAATGCTGAGCTTTTAGGAATAATTATACTCAGTATACTGAAGCTACTAGTATTTCTCGTCAGGCTGAATGCTGTTCCCTGCGTTATGTACCCTCACTTCCAAAAAACAAGCAAGCATTCTCCTTTTCCTACCTACACAAACTGAAGCCATAGTGCTCTCACAACTACTCCTAAACTGACTGGCAGGTGCTGAAGAAGCTTTTAAAATTGAAGCAGTAGTCTAGACCCAGCAAACACTGCTGGATGCAGAAAACACATGTAAAATACGTCTTTGTTGCATATAGTCTCACTGGATGACTGGAGCACAGTTGGTGGGTTTGAAAACCTTTTGATTTCTGAAGGTGTGTTTTCACTTCTTGTCCTCAGGCTGTTATGCTACTTGTCCTAAAAAATACCATAATTCCCACTTCCCAAGGAATCTCTTTTAAGTACACTGGCAAGAAGGGTGACTACTATTCAGCCCAGTGCTAATTTTTTTTGCTTTTTGAACCATTACTTGATTTTTCCCTTTATGGTAGGGCCACTGTTGGTTTTCTTTGCTACTATTGACCAGTTTGCTCTGTAAAAAACTACATAATATAGAAACCCTCAGGAATATGTTTTACCCAAAAATCTGTAAAAGCCAATGAAGAATAAATAAGATGGTGGCTGGGAACATAAATTAATTCTCTCCAATGTGCTATACTACTACTACTACTACTACTAACTACTACAAGCAATAATAGCAATTGTAATAGCAAAATCCTAGTTCAATTTCTCACCATTGTCTTGTCTCAGCTAAATGCATGATGATATCAAAAAGCATAGGCTGATTCTGGAGGGCATGAATTAAGCCCCAGGACACATCCTATGGTTTACTTAACTTTGTAAGTTAGTAAAGATACCACCTCACCTTGTGCAGACAATGAAAACTCACACTGAAGTCTCAGTAAGACAGGAATATCTTATAGACATAAAAAAGGAACTGTCTAGATTTTAACTGTAAGGAGGTTTGTGTGTTATCTCTCATGATCTCTTAGCAAGGTATTAGTACCCAGACTGTACTGCCTTTTGGGACCCTGAGTATTTTGTAAGTTTTTATATTTATATCAGCTCAGGACTGGATAAGAACAAAAATTGAACTACTTATCCATCTTCTTTTGGACTTATCTCTCTCAGAAACACAACCCTTCTCTCATAAATAACCCATAGATGCAAACTAATGAATTATAGAATCATAGATTTGTAGAATAATTTAAGTTGTAAGTGGTGTCTGGGGCTCACCTAATGCAACATCACAGATACCTGGTTCAGAGCTGCTTTTTCTATCTCTTGGTAAGAAATTGAGCCCTGTGGGTCGCTACAAATGTCTTTTTGGATTCTCTATATACCTACACTTCAAACTCAGAAGGAAAAAAAAGGGTTATAATTTAGAAAAATTAGTTTAGACCCTCCATACAAAAATCAAAATATTATTGACTGTGCAAGATAGTGGGTGAAGTTTTTGCTATACTTGAAAGGGAAAAAAATACATAAATATCTTTTTTGTTCTTATTTTCCAGACAGAAAGCTTGATGCACAGGGGGTTATTTAAACTGACAGACTGGTACTTAAACAAATAAGCTGACCAGAGATCCCTAGCTTGGAGATGAGTTACTGCAAACAAGCCAAGAACTAAAAAGCATCTATGTGAGTTACATAAGTACAAAGAATCTTTGTGAAGTGCTCTACAAAGGTACGTGATTAAAGAAACTCTCGGGTGAAACTGAAAACAAATAGACTAAAATAACATTTTTTTACCAGTGTGACCCTAAGGACCTCAAAAGTCTTTGTTCTCAAATAAAAGATTAGTAAAACTTGTCTGTCTCTCAAGAGCTGACGTAGAATGTGACAGTCATTTGCTGGCAACATTACACAGGATCATGAAACGAGGAGGTGAGTATCATCATGAACTGCAAACCATGTCATATTAGGATAGGCAGGATATGACTGTGTGCTATGCAATTGGGCCAGCACATCTGGTTTACTTCAGATGGTATTTTGGTGGGTTCTTTGCAAACATTCACAGCCCTTCTTCTAATATCGCCTGCACGAGTGGCTTTCCAGCCACCCTTAGTGCTCTACCCATGCTTCTCTGTTCCTGAGTGAGGCAGAAGTAGGTTTCTTGCACAACTTCCTGAAGCACAAGAATGATGCTTAAAAAGCCTTGGAAGAAAAACAAAATAATATTTGCTAATTTTACCGCAAAATACTGACTAGCAAGGCTCTGATACTTCACTCCCTGAGCCATCAAAACCCTGCTGAGCTTGACACGGGTGGTCAAAAGAGGCAGGCAGCTATGTGGAGCCTCTTGAGATGATGTTAAGTTGCCGTGATTGCTGGCAATTTGGAAAAGAGCAGCCCACTCTTCAAAATGTTAAGTAATGTAACAGTGAGTTTGAAATCACTTTCTGTGAGTCTTTCTTCTCTGGTCCCTCCTCCCTTTCAGGCAGAGATGTGCTGAGTTCTTAGGAACAAGCATCATTTCTTAACCTATTTTAGAAGAGCTTGCTTTGATGTTCCTCTCAATGCTCTGCTGCATGACATTAAGGTGAAACACTATTGTTACTTTACAAAAGAAGAAACAAATATGTTCATATCCGAAGACAAAGAAAGATGGCATTAATGGAGTAATTACGTACAGATAATTTAGAAACAAAAAAATTTATTGTTTACAGGTGATTGTTGCAAAGGAGACATCTGCATCTGCCTTCCTCATTTTCTATGTTATTAGTGGGATTTAAAAAACAGCTGCAAGTCCAGTGGCAGCTTCAGAGGGGGCCTTTGCCACCATCTATTGGTGAACGAGGGGAAGAGGCAGTGTGATCTGACCTTGCTGATGGTACCTACTGTACCAGTGCAAGATTTGCTTCCTTTTGAGGTTTTGGGGCAACAAATGTGGGCTTTTTTCATCTTACTCTGGGAGAGAATGCAGCATAACTGTAGTTATGCCCTCTGAGTGAAGAGCTGTTGTGGCCAAACTCTAACAGCTGTCCTGTTGTCCCACTCACCCCTCAATGGAGCAGGTAGCTCTTAAATTACAGAGCAGAATGTATTTCTAATGTCAAGTCTCTTGTTAATTAATTTGTTCCTGGTTTTTGGCAATGGAATTGGGCCTATTTTTCTTGCTGGTTTCAAGAAAAATCACTCTGGTGTTTGAATAGAGGCCCGTTGCTACTGACAAAGCTTGGAAGAGGGCAAAGCTAGAATAATTGCTGGCATTTCTGCACTGCCCAGTGAGAGGGGCACCTGTGAAAGGACATCACTTACAAATGAAATGTTTGCAGAATCAACATATGCCCCTAGAAAGACATGTAAGAAGAAAAATTGAAGTGAGCCAGTGTCAGCAGCTGAGCCAAAAAGTAAATCTTTAAAGATGTCTCTAGATATGGAATGAATCTATTTTATTGGATTCATCAACCCTGCTTGCATATGCAAATCCCTCATGAATAAAGCTTTTGTAATGCAGGTTCCAAAATGAATTCAGGTACAGTCAGTGATGGCAGTGAATGAGCACAGAGACCGTTTAAAGAGATTGCTTAGTTTTCAAATCAACAAATTGCTGTGGTTCTACTTAATCCATCAAAATAGGAAAAGAGAGCAATCTGGCAGCCAGGCGGGAAAATATAATGGTAAAGGACATAATGTTCCAGCTATTTTAGGACCCATTTACACCATGAAAGCGATGGCGTTAGAGAACAGTTGTTGAGCACATTTGGGGAACAGCTGTGTTATTGCTAAAGTGTAAAGAGTAAAGTGTGTATAGACCTGTCGGGGTGCTCAAGAAGAGCAGTCTGCTGGTGGTGGGGAGTGGCTTTTGTTCATTGTAAAACCGTGTTCTTACTCATTTTCACTATGAGTGAAGAATGACTGGCAGAGTCAAGTGACTTCATGAACACTCTTTATTTCCATGAAAATGGCAGTAATTATGTATGATAACTTTGATAGCTATATCAATCTTTTAAAATAAGACTAGATAACATGGATCAAAAATGTGCCTTCAGTGTTCATTCATAGATATTCTGGTCATTGTTTAGGTATCTCTGTTCCTTGAATAAGACACTTACACTCCTTGCCTCCTTTTCTTTGTCTCTGTGGGGCTTCTGTTTTGCTTATGCTTCAGAATGGACCTGCCACAGAGAAGTAATGTGAGAATAAAGAATTGCATCTCATCACAGGATGAGATGAGAAAGATTTCTGAAGTCATTGTAAGGTAACTTTTTTCTAGAAAAGACTTTGTTCAGTTTCACTCATTTATGAGAACCTCCCTGCCAATTCTGACCTGCATGATGTGTTTGAAGTCTGCATGTATTGTTATTTTTGGATTAATAACTGAAGCAGAAGGATGAATTACTTTGCAGAAATTTTAGTGTGTGTCTCATTGGCTTACCTACCTGTTTGCGTCCATATGCATGTACAATTTGTGAAGATCAGAACAGGTGTTCCATCTCTGTTTAATCTATGTTGAGACAGGCAAAATGCCACTACAACTTAATCTTGACTCATATATCTTGCATTTATAACAATGCAGCCTAGGACAATTTATATCTGCCTTTTATTATTTGTAGTGATTTAATGTACTTACATTAGATTATGGCTTTAAATTCAATATGTTCTTACTGTGCTATAAATTCAAAACACAAGCACAGTTCTTGTTCCTGAAAACTGACAGATGAAAAAGAACAAAACAAAGAAAAGAAAAAGAAACTACCTGTCAAAGTGTGTGGGAAGAGAGAAATAAGCAGTATATATGTTAAGAAACACGGGAGATTAAAAAATGTTTCTTTTTAAGAACACTGTAGCACTAACACAGGCAAGGAATCTTAGTAGGATTATTATGACATTATTTCTTCAAATTTACCATTCTTCATCCTCTGTGCAGTATCACACCTTTTCTCGCTTGGAATACTATGACGAAGAAAGCATTTAGTGCCCAAATGACTTGTGGGACACACTTAAAGGGCATGCTTGCTTTATGCTACAGAATCCAAGGCATTAATTTTCTGTTTCTCATAGATCCTGTTTGCTCTCCCTCAGAGTTTAGCATTCCCTGGCTTCAGTGGCTCTCCGGTTTTACTATGCTTATATTTACCTATTTTAGGCAAATATATTTGGTTTAGTAAAAGACAACAGTATAAAGCATGGGACACTTATTTCTTTTGGCATTAGCCCCTCTCACAGACAGTTCTGTGGGAAGAACAAATTTGGTCTACTATGATTTAAATTATAACAGTAAGAATTTCAGTAATGGTACTGACGTTGCAGAAATATCTGAGTTTATTATGCCTAAATTTTGGGATTTCCAGCTTTCCTACACTTAGGTAAGGCATTTATAGGGACAAATGTTGTGGTGCCTTATCGTTTACCATTCACAGAATCACAGCGGGTCATCTGGTCAAACGTCCCTGCTCAAGAAGGGCCATCCTAGAGCACATTGCACAGGATTGTGTCCTGATGGTTCTTGGATATCTCCAGTGAGGGAGACTCCACAACCTCCCTGGGCGATCTGTTCCAGTGCTCAGTCACTCACACAGTAAAGAAGCTCTTCCTTATGTTCAGGTGGAACTTCCTGTGCATCAGTTTCTGCCTGTTGCCTTTTGTCCTTATTGCTTGGCACCACTGAGCTCCTTCTTCTTGGCACTCCTCCTTCAGATACTTGTAGACAAAATTTTATGTCGTTGATAGATACTTTACATTGCTGATACACTGCCAGACACGTTGTTGACAAAACCTCAAAGTACAGCTCTATGGAGACTTTGTTTATGTTGTCTTGAAGAAAGAAAAGTTTTTGTCGAAACACTTGAATATGTAATCTTTCATTCAAATCAGTTATATTTTGGATTCAAATGTATTTCCCTGTTCGCTCATAATTTCCTTCCTTCCTAGTGGGACTATGACAGTGTCATCCTCTGTGAGAGAAGGTCTTTAATGATGGAAGAGAAAATGCAGCTAGGGAGCACAAAGTGCAGGGGAGAATGGTAGCATTCACTAACCAGTGTATGACTTCCATGGGGTATTGTAATAAAATATCCAAATAAAACAGTTAGGATTTCCTACAGAAAAGCAAAAATTGAGACCTTTCCAGCTCTGTGACATGTGTTTGCTTTATTTTGCACATAAATATTTTTTAAGACAGGAAATTGTTACGTGAAAATGCTATGTAACTTCTAAAAAATAGATTATCATCATAAAAACTACATTTAGGAACTGGATGAGGTTTGGAATAAAAGCTGAGAGCATCTTATCAAAACTTTAATTTTATTCATTTTTATTTGGGTCTATTAGTAGCAACAATGTGTGAAAATCCTTTTCCTTGCAAGTGTCTGGTGACTTTTTCTGGTGTTTATACAGTCTTTATATTTTTTTTAGGAACTCTAAAACAGTGTTGTTCATTCTTCAATCTGTGGGATATCCTCTCATCATTCACAGGACTGCAACTCAGTCTGAATCTTCTCTGTATGGTGTCACCTCTTTGAAAATTTCTGTTTTTTTCTGCATATATGAGGGATTTAATATTGAGGCACTAGTAAAATGATAGGAAGCTTAAAATTTATGAGCAGTCCAGGTATTCTTGGAAACCCCTCAGACCTGAGACATACAATTTGCTAAGGTGTTTGGGGAAATCATAGCAGGAAAATACATAAAAATAATGCTCTAAAATGAAGATGCTTTTTTAATTGGCAAGGGAAGCATTAAAAACAGACTGGTGTTTTGATTTCATGTAAGTAAGTTAAATTAACCAAACATTTTTAATTGGGAGGGTTTTCATCGTTACATTCTGCCTCGTTCAATTGAAGCTCCCCCACAAGGTAGCTCTTGACAGTTTCTAATAATGCTTTCAATACCTCTTGAAAATTCCTGTGCGAGGACTTATGTGATGAGTTAATCCAAACAGACCATACAGCAATGTGTTTTCATTCCAGATAAATATCCATGTTCCATTAATGAAGTTGATAAAATAGTTGATGGACAGCAGTGACCTGCTGCCTACTGTTCCTATGCTACTGGATGTTTATTTTTTTATATTCAGAAATGCATAAGCAGGATATATATTCAGATTTCTTCCTAATCTTACAGCTGATTGCCTAAAACCTCCCATCTGTGCCTTATACTGGTTGGCTGTATAAGCACTTGCTTTGATAAAATAGATGCTGCAGAGATTCGACGTAAATGAATTTTTCATGCAGACTGTTTCTGTGGGGCTGCTGGCAAAAAGTTCCCAGGAAAACCACATGCCTGGCAGAGCTGTTATAACCCAAAGAAACCAAGAGTGTAACTGATGAGGGATGACACATGATGAATATCAAAAGCTTGTTATAAAATAAGGCTCACTTGGAGAGGGGTGGCTGTCTGTCCAAGCCAGGGAGCTGTAGACTGTGAGACACAAACCCAAATCACTTTCATAACCAGTGGTCCAGAATGTCTCCCACTCTACGAATGCTGCAACATTGCAGAGTGTAAATCAGGAGGGAGACTAAGATATTAAATCAACTGGACTCTAAAATAGCAGCTCTTGCCCTTCTTTCTTCTTGCTCCGCCAACTGATTCATCTGCAGTACTCTTAAGTATTCACTGTGAATTAGGATGCTGAGAAACAAAGGCATTTATCACCACTGAAGTGAAATAAGAGGTATCAACAGTTGCCTTGACTGACAGAAAAAGGTGGGTTTATAGTGTGAGGGGTAAAGCAGCATAACCATATGACTTTCAGAAATGTTACTTAGGTTATGGCAGATTTGCCTGGCTGCTTCTGCAAGCTGTCCTTAATTTATGGAAGCAGGGAAAAGAAAGATAACTGGAAATTTCCCAAATGTGATGCCTCAGGCTTTGCCTAGAGTCTCAGGATACTGCTCATCCATCTGCTCTTTGCAAGAGAAATGCTGGTTTTTGTTTGCCAGAGGGAACTATTTTTCCCAAGCTTGGCACTCATGGCAGCAACTGCAAATAAGGGTCATTAGCAGTGTAGCAAGAGGTACCCTTCAGCACTGGCTCTTCTAAAAATGCCTGCAGGTCCACAGTTGTCACTGTCACACTAAAATTTTTACTATCTGCTCAGTTCAGAGGGTTTTCCCCAAGCCACCTTGTAGGCAGCTTCAGAAAAACTTAACTGGCCAAACAAGGCCAAGCAAAAGTTAAGGCCATACTGCTGCCTGCCAGTTTGGAAGGAAATGTTACAAACAAACACGCAAACACACACAACACACACACACACACACACACAAATCCAGTTAGTCTAAATAACTACATAGTCACTTACCCTTTTGCAATCAGAGCCTAAATGCGGCTGTGTTCTGGGCAGTCTCCCTCCAGTGTAATTTCCCACTTAGTTTTACTGCTTCATCTTCAAAATTTGCCCCGAGTAGCCAATAGGACTCTCCCTCTTCTCTGTAGGAACTTAGTCTCCCTCTCTTCTTTTTCAAAAGCTTTAGTGTCTCCAATCACCCATGGTCTATATCTTTGAGAACTGAGGTTTGGAATAAAAATGTGGGGACTTGATGGCTTTTTCTGGAGAAAGGCACTGGGGCTAGCCTGCTGGCTAGCTACTCTTGTCCAGGGCTGAGGAATTTATACTTCAGTATGCTGAAGGAGCTATTAATGTCACACATTTAATGTTATAGAAGAGATATACATGCATTCTCTGAGTTCATGGTCTTCAGTATTTGATACCAACTTTCAGAGGAGATTACACATGACACAACAATGATGACAGTTACTCTAGAAAGATAAATAGTCCAATACGTATCATCCACATTTGCCTTTTAGTCTTTATACCTTCAGTGTCACACAGCCCATCTCCCACTCATTAGTACAGAGCCTCTGATTACATTTCCTCAGACCTTCCTTTCAAAAAATAGAAGCTTTATCTAGTTAGGACCCTTCACAGAGACCTGTCAGTAGAGGTGCTCAATGGAATTCATGCACCAGCTGTGCTCTCAGTTGGGTTACTCCCCTGCATGGTCAGTGTTGCCCATTTGTGAGACTTGATGGCTCCTGCCCTCAACCTTGTACTGAATGTAGGTTGGAATCACTGCCAGCATCTCTATTCTGTATCCCTAGTGAGGAGGACTTGGGGGTGCTGGTGGATGAGAGGCTGGACATGAGCTGGCAGTGTGTGCTCACAGCCCAAAAAGCCAATTGTATCCTGAGCTGCATCAAAGGCAGTGTGGCCAGCAGGTCGAGGGAGGGGATTCTGCCCCTCTGCTCTGCTCTTGTGAGACACCACCTGGAGTGCTGCATCCAGCTCTGGGGTCCCCAGCACAGCAAGGACATCGACCTGTTGGAGCGAGTCCAGAGGACGCCACCAAGATGATGAGAGGGATAGATAGAGCACCTCTCCCCTGAGGAAAGGCGGAGGGAACTGGGTTTGTTCAGCCCTGAAAAGAGAAGGGGAACCTAACTGCAGACTTCTGGTACATGGTGGGACCCTACAAAAAAGTGTAGAGAAACTATTACAAGAGCATGTAGTGACAGAACAAAGGGGAATGGCTTCAAACAGAAAGAGGATAGGTTTACATTAGATATTAGGAAGAAATTCTTTAGTGCGAGGGTGGTGAGGCACTGGATCAGGTTGCCCAGAGAAGTTGTGGCTGCCCAAACCCTGTAAGTGTTCAAGACTAGGTTGGATGGAGCTGTGAGCAACCTGATCTAGTGGAAGGTGTCCCTGTCCACACCAGGGAGGTTGTAACTAAATTATCTTTAAGGTCCCTTCCCACCCAAGCTACTCTATTATTTTATTTATTTAATTGGTCTTTGAGTTTATTTGGAATACTATCACTGTCCCCTGGATATCTAGCCCTATATATGTATAAATTACAAATCGTTTCTTTAACTGTTTTTTGTAGGGACTTTCCACGTGCTACACAAATTACTAAACCTTTTAGCAGCAGTATTAGTTAAAATTTTCCCTCATCCTTCTGTTCACTCCTTGCACTACCTTTTTAAGAGTTAAATTAACCAGGGAATTAATGTTGTGCCAATTTTGTATAGAAAGCCCTCAGTAATGGACTAACTAAATAATTAAAATGTCAACACGTGTCTTTATAGTATTTGATCTAGCAAAACGTTTGAAATGTGGAAAGTATACGTGATTTTAGCCTCTTGAGAAGTGCAATATTCACTCAAGTATATGCTGATTTTAGAGTCTTCTTTTATGAACTGGAAATTTAAATGTTGCTTGAAAAGACCTCCTACTGAATTTATTGACCTGTTGTTAGGAGTCTGACATGAGGGAGATAACCTCCAATTAACTCAGAAATTAAAAGCTGTTCCTAACATTTTAGATCATGAAACTTTATGCAAGCCTCTTAAAACAAACAGGAAGGGTTTAATTGTGTGCCGCAAGCTGAGAAGGTGTATGAGTGTTTGCAAGATTGGATTTTTGGATAATAAATCCTTCAAGGTAGAGATTTTATGTTTTAGGTATATACTTGTACGTGAATGCTGTTTTGAAACAATCTAGAACGTGAATTTAAAGCATGCCAGCTGTTTTTGCACAAACTCATCATGTGGTGATTCTTAATCCAAACAGAGGATCTTTCTGAAATGGCTTCAGACTAGTTTGGAAGTGGATTAGTATGAAAGCATCCCTAGTGCCTTAGGAATTAGAGTGAGCACAGGAGGGAGTGACCATGGGGCTGCTTTTGTGGAGAAGCTCTCACCAGGCTGTTTTCCCACATTGATGCAGCTCCTCACAATAGAGTCCTGATATTGACTGGAGCTTTTCTCTGCTCCTGCAGCACATAAGCATTTATGACTGACAGCACTGCAGACTACTGAGTTGTTTGAATTGTTTATAGTTGCGCTCCTTTCTGAAACATAACAGATATCTCTTTTGGGTAGATTTCCTCCTGGTAGAAAGCTGTCATTTCCCAAGTTTTGTGCTGTGGTGAGATGAATGCTTAGAAAGCAGGATATGCTTGATTTTATTCATAAAGCATTGCACATGTGAGAGAACATCCCAGCTCCATCTAATTAAGTGATAATTCACTCTGGGCAGCATCATCTTTCAAAGTGGTTATTGACTGCCTCAGCTGGATTGCTGAAAGGCATAAGGCTTCAGGCCACACACCTGGAAGAGCAATAGTCCTCTGGGAATTTAGTTTCCAGAATGCTTTACTAATATTAAGTAAGTAGTTTTGTCCGGTGTTAAGGTTTTTTTTTTTGCTTATGTGGTGTTTATATTCTACACTGAGAGTAATGCCTGGCTTCATGGAGCACAGCAATATCTATCTCACAGTGATGTGAGCTAGAGCCAAGACAGCTGAGTGCAGTCATTTTCTGCTCCAGGTGTGTTACCTGTTTGCCCTCCTTAAAGGCAAGGCTCCTAGAGCTAAACTTTGCTGGATGATGTATGGATCTGTGATCTGGGCTTTACTAGTGCTTGCTTTTTGTTTAGCTTTTTTGGAATGTAACTTCAAAATCAAATAGCCTACCCTCTGCTCTTCCATTCTTCGAAGTGGAGAACAGAATCACATGCAGTCTTTGGAATAGCAGAGAAAAGAGCATATTGAAACATCTGTGAAGAGAAAGGAAACAAATTGTAAGTACCAAAGAAAAGCAGAGGAAGAAAAAGGAGAGGCAGGAAGTAGGTAACATCATCAAAGAAACATGAAAAGACTAAGTGTAAAGGAAATATGGTTATAAGAGGTGCTGAAGAAGGATTCCTGGTAGGAAAAGTAGGCCGTGAGAGGTATATGAGGTATATGAGCAATATGGTTTGTGATGGAAAGAAGGTAGTCTGGTCTGAAGCTATGTTGATAGCTTTGCAAATTTGGGGTCTACAAAAGGCTCAGAAGTTGTGGTGAGTAGGCACAGGGAGGAAGCAGGCTGGTGGCTGTGGGTTTTAGGCACTTCAGGGAGCTGATCTGTAGTCCTCAGATTAAAAAAATAGGTGGCAGGGCTGATCAAAGGGTGAACGGAAGAGCTACTGTTAAGAAGGAAGAAGGTGACTAGGAAAGACTTTTTCACACAAAAGAGATTCAGTGTCATCCAGTACTTGAACTGAGTTTTGATTCTTGTTCATAGATCTCACCAGCTGTGTTATAGATTCACAGTTTGATGGAGTAGATTTTGGGGCAGTACCTGAGTTGTTTGTATTTCTGCCCTTCCCTTGAAACAGTGCAAGAATAATTTGAGTGAAGTTATTTCTTTGCATTGTTAAGCCCAGTGCATCTACAACCACAGGTCTCTGAGCTTTCAGGCCTGGCACAGAGAGTAGCAACAAACAAATAATTTTTTTGTTTGGGTCTTGGGTTTCTATTCTGTTAAAATTAGTGAAAAGTCATAGCATCCGAGTTGCTTAATGTAGCAATTTCCTGTATCTTTTTCTCTTGTTTAACTTGGTCTTATAAAACTTAATATGAAATCCCATGTTGCATTATGTTATCTGGAAATATCTTTTGCATATCTATGTAAAATGTATTTGAAAACTTACACAAATAACCATTATGGGTGAGAATGTGCATTGTGAATTATTTATTTCTAACAGCACCCCTGAGAGGTTCTTCCCTCGCCCTTAGCTTTTCCACAAGAGAAAGAAAGTATAAATACACGTAGAACAGAATACTAAAAACCCCCAACCAATTGCAGGTTTCTCCTCTGTTCTCTTCCACCCAAAAACCAAAGTAGATTGTCCGGAGAGCGACAAGGCACAAGATGGTTGTGGAGATATTCCATTATCCATCACTTGCGTGTAAATACAGCAATATATTGCTGTAATCTACTGTAGAGTGTGAATGTTCTTCTCCTGTTGTCTGCTGCTTATGGTGTCACTCAGGACAGGAGAAGCGATGTGTTGCATGGAGTTATTTGGCACCAAAGCTGGCCTGGGTTTGGGTCACTGCTGCAGTTGCAGTGCTTTTTGTATGGCTTAATCTCCATTGGTTCCAATAGTTCCTGCTGTACTAATTCCTATAGTATGCAACTGAAATAATGGGTTACAACAATTTAAATGTATTTTGATTACAATCTCTGCTCCTTGTCCCTTTGTGCCAGGGTGCAGAGTTTAACACTGCAATGAACTCCTCACCTTGTTCCTAGCTTGGCTAGCATCAAGGGATTCTTGATGTAGTAATTGCCATAACATGCAATTCCAATCCCAGGTTACAATATCTTAGAGGTATTTCCAATACCTTTGGACCAGGCATCTGGTTTAACATTGCAACGACCTCCTCTACTTGCCCCTTCTCTGGTCTTATGCACAGATCTATCCAGAGTCCCCTGGGGTTGTACCTGCTCCAGGTGGAGCCTTATCTGTGTCCCTTTGGTCAGTTGACTGTATCACCAACTGTCCTGGCTGGGACCTCTCCCAGCTCCCTGTGCACCCCCAGCCCACTCACTGGTGTGGTGGTGTGAGATGAAGAAAGGGCTCGCTCTGTGTGAGCACTTCTCAGCAGTAGTAGCAGCAAAAGCATCCCTGTGTTATCAACATGGTTTTCAGGACAAATCCAAACCATAGCCCTGTGTTAGCTGCTGTGAAGAAAATTAACTATCCCAGCCCAAAACAGCATCCTGCTGTAAATGACACTCAAGGAATAATATGATTAAGACATAAGATTTCTATATTCGTCATGGAATTTGGCTTTTATGGTCTATATATTTTGTTTACAGGGTGTGTGAGGTTCTTGTTTGGTTTCTTTAATGTCTGGCTAGCAGAAAATTTTTCTAAATCAATTAAGAAACTCCAGCCATAACACTTGCATGTGCGTGTGTAAGATAGATGTTTTTACTGTCATAAATATGCCTTAATATAGAAAGTCTTTTCAGTGTTAAATTTAGCATTTTACCTGCTTCACTGTTGTAGAAGTTTAACAATCTTGGACAAGACTAACTACTTATTTTCCAGGTCTGTTACAACCTTCTAGTGTAAGCTTACTAGATGTATCTAGTTAAACTCATAAGTGAGTTTATGTTCATTGGCTGGGATTAGTTCATGATGGCTTCATTATTTTGGCAACTGGATTTAGTCAAAAGTGTTAGTTAAAATGTAGATCAGTTGCCTCAGTTCTGTAGGGGCTCACGGTGGGATTAGAGGATTTCTCCCATTCTGCCTGCCACAACTAGCGGCTAGTGATGTTTTTAACTGCCTGGAGAGTGTGTGGTAATGTTCAGGTAGGACAGATACTGTTCATTCAGTGTTTGAGTGGGTCATATACCCCACCCAGCTGTGAAATGTGTCATTAATTGTGTTTTGGGCATTAGCGCATTGGCTTCATGACAGAGGAATGCAGGCTGGGACCAACATGTCATGAATGGATTTGAGACAGTTTTCCTGCTAAGAGTAAAGCTGTTCTGGTGTCTTTACCATATCCTTGTGGTTTTCTGAGTTTTGTGCTGGAATCTGCACCTCCCAATCCCTTTTTCTGGAGGCCAGAGGGAGAATTAACATGGATTCAGTGTATCCTGTCCTGGGTCTGTTCCATACCCAGGTTTAACAGGTCCTCTGGAAAGGAATGTGGCTTGGCCCCAGCTGCGCTCAGTCCTGCCTGCCGAGGTTAGTGGAGATGTAAGGCAGGGAGAGTAGAAGCCTTTCCCTGAGAGGGTTGGGACCGTGAGAAGTGTGGAAACACGAGTTCTCCCTGAAGTATTTTATTGGGCTGGGTTGACAAGAGTAGAGCTGTTGTCTACTTGTTCCCTGAAGCAAATTTGTGATATGTGGCTGACAAGTGTCAGGAAACCTCAATGAATAACAGCAGCAGGCTTGACTTCATCTTATCTTTCCTTGAGTGAATTACCATTTGCATTTGTGTCACTAGTTTAGATTTCTTCTAATCTGATGGTAATTTCCATCCTCTGAAGAGCTGCAAAATAATCAATATACTTGACCTCCCTTTAGGTGATAGATGGAAAAGCTTTGAAAATACCGAACAAGGTTCATACAAGCACTGTGTGATGAATTGGTGCCCTAGGGCCACCTGAAAGTTTCTGCCTCAGAGCATCTATGCTGGTTGCATATCAACTGCTCCAGGAGAAACTCTTAAACTTGGATGGGAGACCAATGCTACTATAAAGTCAAAGCAAAAAGTTCTTTCTTTCAAGATGCATTTTCAGTATTTTCAATATACCAGTTCAGCTGATAAAACAATCTGACCCGTAAAACCTCCAACCGTTATCAGCTAAAAGCCTCTTGAGCAGCAGGGTGTCTGGCGAGCCTGCCTGAAACAAGTCTATTGTATTTAGTGCACACATTACCTGCTCTGTAGACCACTGTAGGTGGTTAATCTCTTGTTTTGCAATGGAATTGTGTTAAGATCACAAAATTATTTAATGAGGTTTAACCATGGAGATGCTAACCTGTATCTGGAATATGCTCCTTAAACTGTTCTAGACCTGCAAGCTCAGACTCTGATAAGATGAAAGTGGGTTTGTCTGCACTGGAAAACTCAAGAATCTGAAGTAATTAATGGACTTAAGGTGGATTAGTTAAATCAGATTAATTCCTGATCTGCTTCCAACGCAAATTAAACTAAACCAAGTTAAGTTCACTTTCGTTCTGAGTCAAAGCATGCACTTGCCAGCATAATGCAATTTAACTAATCTTATTAAAAAGTGAATTTGGATTACTTTTCCTAAATACTCTTCCATGCCTAGTTCCTTTACATGAAAACATAAATGGCTTCAGCTGTGCCTTCTTTAGGATTTCAGGGCATGGTTGAACCTGACACTGAGATTAGATCCTATGATTAATACTCAGTGAAAAGTGTCTACATGACTGCTAAGAATAAAGTAAATAGATTTTTATGAAATTTTACGTGAAAAATTGAAAAATTTCAGGCTATGCATCTTCCATATTTTTGATGTTTATACTGTGGATGCCTGCAAGCAGAGTGACAAAGGCATCTAATTTTAGCAGCAAACTGGATGGAAGTAGCATGAGGGGCAGGCGGGTTGAATCACCTGAATCCTTATTGTTCTAGGATCAGAGTACTCTAAAGGTGGTATGATCCTGCTTATGTAATCTGATTTTCTTCGATGTAAGGTTAGCAGGTGACTTGTGCCTTAAGTCCTGCTGAGTGCTGAATGAATGGGAAAGTTTTGAAGCTCTTCTTTTTTTATGTGTCTCGACTTTGAGCTGGTGGCTGCTTAGGTGCAGAGATCACTCTGTGTGCCCAGCTCCCTGGCTTTTTTGTGAGAGTGGCAGAACCTTTGTCTCCTGCAGTTTCAGTCTAAGAAGTGTGTTTTTTACACTTTTTGTTGGTCTGATCCGGATGTAGACAGAGTACTGGGAACTTCTGCTTTTGATGTGGCCAATTTTTGGCTAATCTGACTTTGCTTAGCTGTATTGTGGTTAAAAGAAAATACAGTGCTCTTTTCATTGTTTTGCTTGTTTGTTTGTTTTCTCAGTCAGTTATCCAAAACTAGTTGTCTTACTTTGAAAAGAAGACACATATTTGGTATGAAGTTGAAAATAACACTGTCAGCTTTTTAGCACAATGTATGTGCATCTATAACATGCTTATTGTTGAAAACTCATGTGTGATGCGGTCAGTTTACTGACTAAAGCTCAGGACTTCAGAAAATCATAACCAGTATTTAAAATCACAAGCGGGTAAGTTCTTTTCTTTTTCTGTGTATTCACTCCTATTTGAATATCCTACTACAAAATTGCAATATGTAGCTCAAATTCCACAATTGGTAGCACCAGAGTAGAACAGGGGATATGAAGGTGTATCTGTGGATTTTTAGTGTGACTGTGTGGTCTCAGCAGTCTGTCTATGTGCTATCATTGGTGATATCAGCTCTCAAAATCTCTGTGATCTTTCTGATTTCTGTCACGTGAAGAAGTTGTGATTCCTATCAGATGAATTATAATGCACAACTATGTTGCTGCTTTTTTAGATCTGTTAAACCATGATTCACAAAAGCATCCTAAAGCTGTCCCTGCTTTATTGACTGACAACTCTGTTGCGGGAAATGGATTACTCTTGATTCTAAAGGGGTTTGAAAGAATAAGAAAGGCTCCTGCCTTGAGAATTCTTTCGAGAGAAAAGGTTATGTTCGGGGTGTTTGAGCCAGTCTCAGAAGCAAGATGGTCACATTGTCCCAGTGTGGTGCCTGAGCTCATCAGGCACAGCTTCTTGACCTCAGCTAGTCACCACACACAGCTGTGTCGTGCCATTTTAATTTGCTGCCTGGAGACTGCTGTGTGTTACTTCATTGCGTGATGTAGTCAGGCCTGAAGGAGATGCCTGAGCTCCCAACTACATGTCTAGAAAAGGTTTGGTTAAAGGTTTTCGAAAATGGGAAATGGCTTCATCTTAATTAACGCCATGACCCCTTTACATCATTAAGGGAATGTGAAATGAACTTAGAATGGAGGTAAGATAGCTCATACTTACACAAATTCTCTTCTCTATTATTGGTGATACAGAAGGGCTTTGGTCTAGCCTAATTTTTGTTTCCTTGGCAATAAAATACCTTCTCTGCAGTGCATGTTAAATAAAATAATGATAATTCCCACTTAAGGGACAGTTCAGCAACTAACTACTTTCTCATGTGGGGTTTTTTTTGTGACTTTGAAAGGACAAAGTGAGTATCAAAATATGAAGAGTTTTCCTCCTTGACAACTGGCCAGGTTTTACTCAAGAAAAAGGCAATGCACTTTAGATGTCAATCTCTGGTAGTTTCCCTTAACCAATTTGATCTGATCTGTTACTAAATCTCAACACTTTGTAATGCAATGAACTCCTAGTCTTTGATTGTATCTGACACCAAGAGAGGAGCACTGATCAGAAAAATCTTCCTTTGATTTCTCTGGATAGTGGATCAGATGCAACACTGAGAAGGAAGGAGCTGAAGAATAAATGAACAACACAAAAAAGTGAACTTTTTATCTCCATCCTCAATGTTCTTTAGAACTACAGACATCACAGTCCTTTTTTATTCTTGGAGTGAGCAAACCCTTTCTATATACAGTACCTGAAAACTGCAGAATAATGTCTTTTATAAAAAATATATATCAGTGTATACGTGGTGATATAGTATCTCCAGTTTGTCCTTGTGGTATATAATCCTCCAGTACTATGCATCTGAAGTGCCCTAGCCCTTTCTTCAAAAACAGAAGTAAGTGTCAGATTTGTTGAAATGCCAGTATAGTATTTATCAGTCTTTTGTGTTAAATCTGATCAGAGCTAGTTGGAAACCTTCAGACTCTTGAATCTAGGAGTCCAGGCACTACTGCTGTCCATTAATCTGCAGGTGTATTTTTGGGATGCAGATTCCTTATCCTTTCTATTATCTCTAACCTGAGAACAGAGGTTTGCACAATATAAGAACTCTCAGCCTCAGATTATTGCTGGTCCTTCATGCTGTTGTTGTAGCATGGACAAACTCCAAACTCTTCCTTTATCTTTGACAGTGTGGAAACTCTAGCTATGGTATAGACTCTCAAGTGTTCAGAATATTCTCTGGTTGTCCAGGATCACATCCCACCCCAGGATCTTCCTCTTCCAAAGTTGATGCCGTTGCTGTGTGTGTCCTGAACTCATTACGTAGTTCTGTGTCAGTACAGGTATAACAGGTTTTAGATGCCTCAGCTACCTGCAAACTGAAAAAGGGTTTTCATGCTCTCTGTCAATGGACGTTTTAAGAATAATATGGAGGAATTGTGTATTCTCCTTAGTTGTACTTTTAAATAGAAATATTTCCTTGAGTTATGGATTTCAGCTGTAATTTTTCATGTTGCCTCCTGTATTCACACTGTTCCTGTGCTTTGGATAAGTGATGATTGGAGCTATTCTAAAAGTAACTGTTTTCATATCAGTAGCAGGGCTGAAGTGAGAAAGGACAGACACATTAATTATACAGAACACTTTATTTCCAGTGCCAGCTCCTGCTAGGGTAGGAAATTTTTCTCGCTACTCCAGAGCCTCTCTTTTGGCTCGTGCACCTTTGGAAATGGAAGCCAAGGTATTTTAGGAAAGTTCTTGTTCATTTAAAATAAAGTGTACAGTAATTAGACAAAGCAACCAGTGCCAAATGCAGTGCATCACATATGAAATACTTAATTACAGAGGAAAGTTATGTGTTCCAATTGACAGAGTAATCTGTACTCTAATTTACTTGTCTTACCACTCATTACATCTGAGATATTGATTTTCCAGTAGCTGGCTTTAGGGGATAAATAAGTGCATTTTGTCTCAGGGATTTTGGGTTGAGTCTGATCTGTGAACCTCTGTCAAATGAGCTTGGGAACCTCAAACTTCTCTATTAGGTGGTGTCCGTGGAATAATCAAAGCAGACAAACTTCAATACTGCTAGCAATTTGTAAATAAAGAGCAGATAGAAATGAGTAGTTTAAAATGATGTGGCTTTTGAGACTTACAAGACAATGTCCTAGAACGTAGCTGAAGTGAACAGTGATTACTTTTTAATTATATGTACCTTGACTTTAGGGTTGAATATCTTTTATTTCAATTATGTTGTATCAAATTTTCTCTACCATGAGCCAAAGTGGGGAGAAAAACCTGGAACCGATAAACCTTGTTCTGATCTTCCATGAAAAGTTGAATACCTTCAGAGTGTGCTTCACTACCTGAAGTAGCAGCTCAGCTACAGGTGAGATCAACTGCTAACCTTGGCTGGGGAGGCATGAGGAATGATTAGCCTTTGTAAGAATTAGCTAAAGCACTCTAGTTACAGAAGTTATTATAAATCGTATTTTTCAGAAG
The DNA here is from genome assembly GCA_035584735.1 of Pseudotriccus pelzelni. Classification (NCBI taxonomy): domain Eukaryota; kingdom Metazoa; phylum Chordata; class Aves; order Passeriformes; family Tyrannidae; genus Pseudotriccus; species Pseudotriccus pelzelni. The sequence goes on along the minus strand of JAWMRA010000078.1, from coordinate 40,351,759 downwards.
TTTTCATCACTTGTGGGTCTTGAACATATTGGCAAAAGTTATTTGTTTTAAGGAATTTAAAGCAACAAGACCTTCATGGATATGAATAGTGCTGCTCATACTTTTTTTGTTGTTTGTTTGGATTTTTGGTGGTTGTTGTGTTTTTGTTTGGATTTTTTGTGGTCATGAAGGGTTATTTGTTTTGATTTATTTCCTTTTTTTGACAAATAACTCTCTGGTATATTTTCAATTTAATATTTTTTTTTAAAGTAAATGGTTAATTTCTACAGTGTTTTTTGACTCATTTATTAGTGGATACATTATGCTGTTCAGTTTCACAAATAACAGTGGGGTTCCTGTATTTGTCCAGTCTAAAGATCCATTTAGAGCTGTTTTTTCTGAGACCAGCAGTAGCCAACACCACATCTTTTAGAGAAAGATTAGGTTCTAATCTTTTACAGGAAGATTTGCAGTTATACCCCTACACACAGCAATATCTGAAAGCAACCAGACTGGCCTTACTGAAATGTGTTTATTTTAGGTAGCTTCTTTTTAATCCTAATAAAATTTTCATTTCAGTCATATCTCCTGGAACTGAATTTCATGTGTTTTATTGGTTTGAAAAATCTCTTTTGTTCTAGTGTGTTTCCTTATTACCTAGGATCCAGTTGTTGCATTTCTCTATACATTACTCATTTCGTAGATCTGTCATATTCCCAGGTGTTTTTTTGCTTTCCAAACAAAAATTGTAATATTTTTTTTTATTTTCAGTCTGTTATAATATGGAAATATTTCTCTGTCTCGAATTGTTTTTATTGCCCTTCCCTTTCCTATGCTATTTGTGCTTTGTTTTTGGTGAAATAGGATGACCAGAACTGCAATGTGATTGTGCTGCGGATTTCATATAATGGCACTTTAATATTTTCCAGATTGCTTGTTATCCGTTCCTTAATGAAGGCTGAAAAGTTATTTGTGGCTTTTATACTGCCATTGGACATTGTGCTTTTCAGAAAGATGTCTAATTCTTTTTGTAAATGGTTATGGGCACAAGCCATCAGAGCATGCAAGGAATTCATCCTGTTGCTTCCATTATTCTGCATTCAACTCCATTTAAGACACATTTGCTACTAGGTTATTCAGTTCCCTAATTACATTAGATTCCTTAGTCACGGATCATTCTGTAAACCACGTGAGTTAGAATAAAACAAACAAGAAAAAACAAAAGAAAAAAGTTTGTTTTCCCAGTATCATAAAGTTTGGATCTCTTGCATTTTATCCCATTTCTTTTTAGTCTTGTAGTCGCAAGGGAAGATCCCTGCCTTAGGGGAGAGCCATTTGTTTTCAAGGGATGTCTTCACTTAAAGGCTTAAGCACAGGGAAAAGAGTACAGGCTCAGAGTCCAAATTATTCCAGTCTTATTGGTTATTCTTATATCTAACTTCTTTCTCACACCTGATTTTTGTGGCAGGTTTGAACTGGTTGTGCTTTCAACATTTTCTGAAGATGTTGCCTTGAGGCTAGGTGGCATCTGGATTTTATTTAATTTTTTTCTCTCTGTAGCAGTTGTTACATTGTGGCTGGCAATCTTTTTGGGTCACTGCTGTGCTCTGCCAGAGTGCTGCCTGGTCCCCACCAGTATCTAGGTCTTTCCCTTGCTGTGTGGTGATGTGAACCATCTGCCACCTAATTAGGTAATCCCAGCAGAAGAAAACCTTGCCCATTTACAATAAGGGGACTACTGCACGTTTCAGTTTCTGACTTCCAGAACAAGTGAAGTAGTGTAGTACAGGCCTGAGACCTGTCAGCCTGAGTAGTATTTGAGTCAGAGAATGGGCCAATAAATACTATAAAGGCATCACTAAGGATATCATAAGGAGACATCTACAGGATCACAGCTTACTAGGGCTACTGGAAGCAATATAGTAACCTTGGCGTATCAACTTGCCAAGAGCTGCTTAGCCTTGCTGATCTATCTAAACAAAAATAACTCACATATTCATGTACGGTCTTGCTTTGGGCTGCACGAGCATGTCTGCAAAAACGGAAAGCAAATTTCTAGCTTAGGAGCTCTAGTTCAGCACTTCAGATTTTATCTTTTCTTTCACGTGGATGCTTGTTTTCTTCTACAGATTTATTGAAACTAAGAATTGGGAGCAGATGAGTTTATATTTGGAGTACAGAAAAATCTGGAGTTCATTTAAGTGGTCTTGATCACAAGAAGAAAAACACTTCTGCCTGTCAGCCAAGCATTTGTAAATTATTATGGTTTTGATTTATAACTATTCTTTTTCATTTTACACATGATCATGTAAAACTGACCTGCATGCCTGGGTGCAATAGACCAGAAAGACTGAGTGGAATATTAATGAGAATAACAGAACTATAAAGCCTGTCATGCTGATATTTGTGTTCTCAGTGTCAGTGCTGCTTGGCATCATGACAACCCCATTTTTATCTGTTCATATCTAAAATTGCCTGATTGCCAGTTTTCAGCAGTATGCAGAAATTTAATACATCATTAAAAGATCACTTCAGAAAGATTTCCTGAAAAAGAGTTTTTTTCCTCTTATGCTTCTAATTTATCGGGTTCTTACACTTTAAACTTGTATCTGCTAGCAGTTTCAACTCGTTTTGGATGATAACAGTAAAAGTGACTAATTAAAGGTAAAGACAAAATAACAGCAAAAATATTTGTTACTATGTCTTCACAGCCTGCCCAGTAGATTGGGATGCTTGAGCATTTCTTATTCTGCCTCTTGCTGCATTTGTGACCTCAGTTCTTGATTAATCTGATTAATCTGAATTTCTTTTTATGCAGTGTAGAATAGTTAATGATCTTTCTTGCACGTGCCAAGATTTTGGCACTTCATAAAATTTTTGCTTGCTCTCTAGTCTTTATGGCTCCACATTCCCTCCAATCAATTTAATTCTCTGAAATCTATTTCAACTGTCTCTATCAGTGGTGAGAGAAATATTGATTTCAATGTGCAGTCATTCAAGTAGTTTCTTTATGAAGCATTATGCTATCAGAAGCTGTGGTAATAGGGACCTTGCAATGAGAAAGTAAAATCTCAACAAGACACAAGTCCTGACCCTGGATGCTGTTTCCATAACAGTAACGTGCAGCACGATCTTGACCTTGTCTCAGAAGTGCTGGTTTTGAACTTGGATTCAAACAGTGAAGGTAATAAGAAAATTAATAACATTCACCCTGTGTTAAAGTCAAAGGAAGACATACTGCTCTTTTTTTGCTTATTCGTTGAATCAATAGAATTTTTTTTCCTTGATGATATATGTGGGCAGTAAACAAGACCCTGTGCTGCATTTTTGAAAAATTTTTTTTGGTCATGTTTTGTCTAGAGATTTGCTAACAGTTATTGCTACCTTGCCATAAGTAGATTAATAAGGGTTGCACAGTAGATCTCTTTAGCTGTACTCTATGGACCTGTTCTTGTCTAGGTTGTGAATAATCTGTTGTTCTGTTATTTCTCTTATCCCTTGTCTGTACCTGGTGTCTTTTAGAGATTCCCTGTATGAGAAGTTAGTGTGAAGGCTATGAGTATAAAGTGGTATAGGTATGCCTTGCTGTCTCTGTGAGACCACTCCAGCATGCACTAACAGCACATCTAATATAAGCTGGCTTATGTGAGATGGAGAAGGCTAGCTCCTGCTCTGTGCAGTGTCTGCAAAGGCAATTAAAATTGAGTGGCTACTGTGCTGAGAATTTGTACCCATTGCGCTGCATGCACTCAGGAAAGCCTCGCTTTTACTGACAAGCATTTTATTTGGTGTGAACTCAGTCAGAAACTAAGTTGTCACTGGCACCAGAGCAAGACTAAACACCTAAGAAAATGGAGCTGAGAGAATATCTGTACTGCATGCTATATTTGTGTGTAAAATTAGAGTGGCTGGAGTGAAAGGTTACCATGGGTTGCCTTGGTACCCTAGATTTTTAGAATGCGGTGTTACATAGGGCAGAGCAGATATTTGCTGAAGACCAAAAGGACTTGCAAAGGATAGCAGGAGCAGTAATATTTACCAAAATAATGAAACTGTGTAGTTTCCACTGTATAGTGGAAATGAATAGCACATAGAAAGCACCAGATAGAAAGACACAGACACATTTGCATAATTTTATTTTGTTGCTAATGTTCTCACAACACTTACAGAAAACATTCATGTCAAAAGTTGAACAGGAGTGATTGTTAAATGGTTCAAGCACATGCAGTGCTTTTGAAAGGTAATTAAGAGTATTTCTGAGTCTGGGTTAACTGTGTAGTTGTATAATCCAGAGCATGCTTACTTTGAAAAGATGTGCCTAATGACTTGTCAGGATTTAATGAAGTCTTTGCAGTACTGACACTCATCAGACTGCTGTCCTGGACCCTATTTCATTGAGCTCAGCTGCCAGAAATTTCCGTGTGTGCAAATGGACTGTAGTGTTGTTTCTCCTCTTGAGCCTCTGATGCCCTCCTAGTTTAGGCCTAAAACTGGCCATAATATCTCCAAACACTTGTGTATGTTTAGCACCCTTTCCCACAATTTCAACTGCATGTATACCTTGGGCTACAGTCTAATTCCTCAGGGAAGCTGAGGTAAACGCTATGTATATGCCTTTCAAAGTGACAGTGCTCTCAATTGCATAGGGGAAAAAAAAGAACTAGAAAAACAATAAATCCTGGATATGTTTCTATGCCTCAATTTTCTTACTACTCTGAAACATCCTTGCAGCTCTTGGATCAGTCCCTCTGGGATAGGCCACAATTGCTTTCTTGTGGCTTGTGACTGGCCTCCCGAGCAGCTGAATCTTCCCAGCTTAGTTCTTCTTTAACCCCAGACCTTCTTGGACCTAGACCAGCATTCCTGCTATAAAAGAATGTTCCTCTTATCTCCTTCCCAGAGCTCCCTCTTCATCTCCCCAAGGCTTCTTACATTACAGACCTCCTTTTCAACACTTGTTTTCTCTGGTAACTTTTCACTGTGCAGAATTCCCATCTTAACAGGCAGATAAGTACAGCATTAAGCACCCTCCATTGTTTTCCTCAGTAGACAGAGATACACAAAGACAGAGAAGCCTTTCATGAAGCAGTGGTTCTCTTTGCATTTGGTTTGAAACACTGCACAGGCTGTTGTTCTTGAATTCCTCAGATGTTCAATGGTTTGTGGCCTCTATTTTTTATTTTTATTTTCTTCTGGTTGTACTATTTCTTACATGTTTCTGTGTATAAGATTATTTGCAATCTTAGCAAGTGTAGTGGCCAAAACAGGAATACCTAATACTAGTGTGGACATTTTGAAGTCCTGGCATCCTGGTTTGTCTGGTTTCCTTTACACAGAGTGTGCCTGTATACTTGCTGGTGTAATGTACTTACAACACACATGGCAGCTTCAGCTACCCTGTGCTTGTGTGTGCAGGCAAGATAAAATGAGGGAGGGTCAGACAACATAGAACACAAAGTCACTAGGAGCACAAACAATTTTAATTCTTACCATTGTTTTCTCAGGGAAGGTCGCTGGGGGATCACAGTTCATATTGTATCTTATTATTTCTACAAAGCCTGAAAATGAGATGTGACCTGTCAGTGGAGTGTCTGGTTATTAGGAAATTCACGCTTTTCTGTCTTCTGAACCCTTGTGTTCAGCAGTCCATAGATTTCGGAGTTTTGAGGTCCTTCTACACACAGCAACATTTTCAAAGCTGAAGAGAGCAAGTATACTGTGGTACAGGTGTATGTGTCTATAGTTTTCTGTTTCTGAGCTATATTTACGTAAGAAACCTAAAATCATACAGGTGACTTACTATATGTCATTGATAAATGAGCTTTGACTGGTATCCTTACATGTCCAGTGTGTCAACTGTCTTAAAACTCCTGTGACACTTCAAAACCAAACAATTTTTATTGTATAGCTCCTAAAAAGTGTGTGAGCTGTATACACAAATGAAACAAGGCTGCAACGTGGGTGACATTTTAGCTTCTTGGGCAGACAAGTCACTATCACCACCAACGCCCACACTCAGATACACTACTAACCTCTTCAGTGATCTCTTGTTCTCCACAGCATCTTCTCCCTGTGTTTTGGGAGGGTCCTGAAACAAGGAAAGGACTGAAATATGCAAGGATCCTGCTCTCTGCTGTTCTTGTTTCTGACTTCAATCTTCTGTGCCACCATAGAGCTGAGTGAAGCAGGGGGACAGTGTGGTGTTCAATCTTTCTTGCCTCTATCCATATGCATCTGGACGATCTAATTTTAGGCCTGTCAGCTTTTGCAGTGATGAGTTAACAATATAGATCACATATAAGCTGCATCACAATGATTTTTAAATGAGATTTATTCATTTAAAGTGGATGATAAATGGTTCTCTTTTATCGGACTCTTGCAAATAAGATTAAAGCAACATTATTTTCCTGGAATAAGAGAACAGCTGGCACACAGTGAATGTCTGTAGGTCATACTGTGCTTGCCTGACCTTGCAGAGATGTATAACAATGAGGATCATTCAGCTAGTCTTTCTGCTTCCTAAATCCTGTTTGTGTTACAACCAGATGCTACCTAGAGTACTGGTAAGCTGTGAGTTATGTGAGCATCATGAGAGGCTTTGCTAGGAACAGGCAGTGGCTGAGACAGCACAGTCTGCCTTGGCCTTTCAGGGAATCACGTATACATGCCAAGTTTCTTCCAAAAATGTGGGAAGCACTGCCCTGTGTTTCTTCAGCATTTTAGAAGGTCTAGCATATTGTACAAAATACCTTGAGTATGCTCCTCTCAGGATTAGCCCATTCTTCTGAACACTTGGTCTTGGTCTCTTCTGGATTCTAGGAGACATCCTGATCTTTTTTCCCCCAGTTCAGATCTCACAGAACAATACAAGGGATGCATAATAAGCATTGCACTCCATAGCAATTCTCAGTTTGTAATGTGGCAAAAAGAATTTGTGTTGTATGTCCTTAATATGACATGAGATGACATGGATGAAGCCAAATGTATGTGAACTTGTCAGTATTCTGTAGGCAATGTGTCTCCTGAAGTGAACTATTCTCAGAGTTTTTTTTCAGAGGAAACAAGTTGGTTCAGTCTGAGGCACTGGGAAAGAGCTAGTGCCTTGTTATCAGGGAGAGGAATGGACTTTTACCCTGGATGAACTATCTCAGACTGCAGGATAAAACTTTCCCTGTTGTTCTTTATTGCATTCAGACAGAGGTCGTGGCCTTGTCCCCGGCACTCTTGGCAGGAGGTTGGCTGTACTGAAGAAGACAGCAGGATTGCAAAGGGCTGCCCACACAATAGAGAGAAGGACTGGAGGGGCCAGGGAAGAGTTGGCAATGACACCAGAGTTCTTCTGTTCCACTAAATTCCACAAAGTTCTTCCTGCCCCAGATCCTTGCAGCAGGTGTGGGAGACAGAAGGAAGTTTTGGAAACCGATAGTCATTCCTCTCATTTCATATTTTGATAATACATCTACATCTCCTTCTGGTGATTTTGCTTAGAGGAGATATCCTGGTATATTTATCTGTAGATTTCTGTTTCTTGCCTATATTACCTCTACCAACAGAAGAAATAAAGTCATACAGTTGACTTTACCATGTGTACCATATGTCATTGGTGAACGAGCTTTGACTGGCATCCTTACTCCGGGGGGGAAAAAAGGGACTTTGTTATGCAGAGCGCGTGGTTTGTAATCTCCTGTTTCTCCCATGACACTTTTCTTCAGCATTTCTCCTATGACAAAGGAATCCAATCCCCACCGCTTGATTTTTCTGCTGCTTCTAGGATGTTATTTTTCTTATTTTCCTAGCTATGAGTCTGTCAACAAAGTCTGTAGTTGATGGCATTTTGCTTCATCTGTTGCAACTCTGTATGCTATAATAAATTAGCTGTATTGAGTTGCAGATTTAAATTGGAAAATAGTACAGAGTAATAAGTTATTTTACTGGTTTCTTCCTTTTGATCTCGGATTGCTAGTCTATAATCTACTCTGCACCTAGTGATCTGAACTTATAGGCAGCTACTTCTAGCAGCAAAGTTTTAAAGTTTTGGGTAAAGTCCAATGTTGAATGTCAGGCCAAATTGTGGGCAGAAGAGGAAAAAAAATAATTTCCTGTTCTATTTTGAGGTGATGCTCTATAGATCTTTTCCAATTCAATAAACGAAGTCATGCCTGCACCCTCTACAAAAAGAACATGTATGATGGTTCATCAGTTGTTCTTTGGCATCCCTTTGTGTGGTCATGCATAGCACTCAGGACAATTAGAGAGATGAGGTAAAAAGCTGAGGATTAATTCAACTAAATTCTCATGTAAGACCCTGCTATCCTCTTGCAGTAAGTTGTTAGGCATATGTATATCTGTCTATATCCAATCTATATCTATGTATCTCCTTATAAAAGTGTGTTGGGTTTGCTTGGCCAGGTTTTGGTAGTGGGTGAGGCTACAGGGGTGGTTTCTGTGAGAAGCTAACAGAAGCTTCCCCCATGTCCACCAGAGCCAATGCCAGCCGGCTCCAGGATGGACCTGCTGCTGGCCAAGACCAAGCCCATCAGCAATTGTATTAACACCTCTGTGATAACAACATATTTAGGAAGGGAAAAAAGTTATTGTGCAGAAGTACTTGCAGACAGAGGAGAGTGGAGTGACAATATATGAGAGGAACAAGTCTGCAGACACCGGGGTCAGTGAAGGAGGGGGAGCAGGTGCTGCAGGCACTGGAGCTGGAGGTGGAGGTTCCCCTGCAGCCCATGGTGCAGAAGGCTGTGGCCCTGCAGTCCGTGAAGGAAAACTGGAATGCAGAGATCCACTCACAGCCTGTGGAGGAGGCCTGTATCAAAGCAGGTGGATGCCTGAGAGAGAGCTGTGAACATGTCAGAAGTCCATGCTGGAGCAGGTTTCTGGCAAGGACCTGCAGACCTATGGAGGGAGGAGCCCACACTGGAGCAGGTTTTCCTGCTAGCACTTGTGATCCTGTGGGTGACCCACATTGGAGCAGGCTGTTCTTGAAGGAGTGTAGCACCATGTGGAAAAGTGACCCATGTTGGAGCAGTTCATGGAGAACTGTTGCCTGTGAGATGGACTCCTGCTGGAGAAGTTCATGAAGGACTGTCTCCCATGGGAGGGACCCCAAGCTGGGGCAGGGGAAGGACTCCCACTCCAGAGCAAGGACAGGAACAACCTGTGATGAACAGACTGTAACCCTCATTCCCTGTCTTCCTGTGCCACTGCGAGGGAGGAGGTAGACCTGGGAAGGAGGGAGGGGTGGGGGGAAGGTGTTTTTAAGATTTATTTTACTTCTTGTTATCCTGCTCTGATGTTGTTAGTAATAAATTCAGTTAATGTCCCCAATTCAAGTCTGTTTTCCCTGTGATGGTATTTGGCGAGTGATCTCTCCTTGTCCTTATGAACCTTCTGTTATATTTTCTCTCCCCTGTCCAGTTGCAGAGGGGAGTGATAGAGTGGCTGTGGTGAATGTCTGGCACCCAGACAGGGTCAACTTATTACAAAAATATTATGTTGGGGCCTTTTTTCATTCTGGGGAAAAAGAAAAAGGATAGTCCTCCATGAAATGAGAGGTTACTAAAGCATCTGAGAGCACTAGATATTTGAATTGCATATACAGACATATGTCTATAAACAGGCTCTGAAAACTGTTGAGAACAAAATATCCTGCTGTGCTTCTGTGCCTGGTGCCTACAGAAGGAGTTCAATAGAAATGGTCTGGGTTAATCTTCTGTGCTTGGAATCTGAACTCTGATGTTTGGCTCCTCAAAACATGTGAAACAAGGCGTATCAGCGATTCTACTGAGCAGACAAAAATCAAAGCCTGAACAACAGAGAAAAATGTTCTCACTTTTAAACCACTCTTCAGCTTTTCTGGAGAACATCACTACAGGACTGGCCTGGAAAGGAAAAGAATGAATTGAGGATTTCAGAGTTCTCAATGTCCTTGTGGTGTGTGTGAGCACTGCCTTAAAGGCATGCTGAAAATAAACTCTTCTGAAAAAAATGAACTGTTAAGAATTCATGAAGACAATATTTTATAGATCAGAAATTGAAATTAGGACAAGTAAAGGTTATAGATCTCATATGATCATCAGGCTTGATAAAACTCAGTTTTCTTCCAGGTTGAGTAAATTTTTATTTAGTACTGCTTCATTTTAATGAAGATTAAGAGACATTTTGAGCTAGTCTGAAGAAAAAGTATGTTCTAATTTATGCTTCAAAATAATTTGTAAGAAATTGATTCAAACATAGAAGTGGTTCTCACTCCATTTATGAGAAAGAATGCACTAGTGGGTATTATGAGATGTCAAACTTAAAAGTATAACTGAAAACCAGGAGACATTGAATGCAATAGATTTCCCTGTGTACCAGCATATTCTAGTTGTTTTCCCTTTGTATGTTTTTATCATTATATCTATAGCTGTTAATTTGTGAAGTGTTTCCTTTGCAAATGTGACAGAGAAAACACAAGAATGAGAACACCTCATTCAGTGCAGGATGATTTTTGTTCTATTTCACATCATCTCATTGTTCATTAGTGGTAAGAGTTGAACCCAGTCTCCAGCTCTGATGTAAATTTGCATATTTAAGTTGGCCAGAAATTCATTCAAGTGAGCCTTGAATTAAACAACTGATTCCGGTAGACTGATCTAACTTCACAGATCTGACCAGCTTTGGGCAGGAGTGTGTGTGTGATTCTGTACATAATTTTTGAATATTTGGATGAGAAGTGGCTTAGTGGTGAATGATAATAGTTTATTTTATATAATTCTAATACTGCAGCTGTTGTACACTGTAATGCTTGGCCTCCGTTGTATTGGCTAGATAAAAATGCAAATAAGCAAGCACCTCTGGATTCTTCAATTTCTCTTGAAGGGAGGGATTTCTTCTCAGCTTTTTAGGTCCTTGTCAATTAAAAACTCTTATGTTGTTCTGAGACCTACAGTGCTTTGGAAGAATCACTCAATTTTAAGTGAGAAACCTTCCTCTTCCTTTTGATCTTTCAGTTTTAGAGTCTTTTCTGCTGACCCTGATTCTAGACATCCTCTTTCACCTTTGCTTATGGACTAAACAAACCTTATGCTTTCAGTGCTTCTGAGAAGGAAGAGAGAGATAGTGGTAGAACTTGAGTGCTGTGGCTTCTCACAGGTTAAAGAGAAGGGCTGTGTTAGACAGGATATGGGAGAGAGGAATTAAGCCCAAAAGGCCTTCCAAAGATATTTAAAAAGAACAAATCCTTGCTTCAATGAGTTTGCAGTATGAATTAGTATGTGAAAAGTGAGCTGCCAGTGGTGCCCGAGGAATTCCGGTTGATCTTTGTGTAGCAGAAAAGAAAGGGGTAATAAAAACCAACTTTGGCAAATGGGACCAAAGAGGTGGAATATAAAACCAAAAATGGTGCAGGAGAATGAACATATCCTGTTCATTTTGAGGTGTTATTTTAGTTTTCTTGTCTTGCATGTGTGACTATTACTGTGAGTAGTGAAGAGAAGAAAGAAAACAGCAGTTGAGATGGGTAGATAATAGCAGTAAAAGGTATATTTGCAATGGGATTAGGAAGAAGAAAATGGTGTTGCTTGGCATGGTAGAAGGGATTTAACATTCTGGGCATGAGTATGGAGAACTATTAGGAAAAATGGCCCAGAGGTTGTGGGTTCACCGTGAATGGCAAAGGTGAAAAAAATCCTGAAGCTACACAGAAGTGCATTAATGGAAAGAACTTTTAAAGGCTGGTGTAGTGAGAACCATGATACAGGCAGGCAAAGCAACCTAAACCAAGCTGAAAATAATGTTTCAACTAGTTGTGGAATGGGACTGTGATTGAGGAGGTGGCAAAGGATGGCGAGCACAAGCTTACAGCACCGGTAAAGACTCAGTATATGGCAAAAGGAGCTGCTAGGAAACATAACTATGTGGGAGATGTGAAGTAACCTGTGATTATCATCATCACATGAGCCCCAGCTCATTTTTTCTACCAAGCATGTAACATTATATCTTCTGATGCAAACCTATTTCAGTTTGTATATGGCTATGACCTATCTTGGGGAAAGTGTAAAACCTGGTATTTTTTAAGGTTAATATTGTTAATCCTTTGGGTCAATTCTTCTTTTCTGATAATTATCAGGTCACCATTTGTACCAGCATCTGGTTTGCCTGTAGAGTATTGCTCTGCTTTCTTGTATAAACATAAATTTATAAAATACCATAGTTTTATGTCCTAAAAAAGGTCTGTGATGAGCTGGATAAGTGACAGTTCAAGCAACTTTTCTGATGGCAAATTTTGATTGTATATGTCAGCTATTTCCAAGGAGTGATACAAACAGAATTAGCTTGCATGTTACAGCTTTCCATTAAGAACACTTTCATTGCTGGGCATACTTGGTGCATCATCTACCACTGATGTGATTAACAAAGTATCTTCACACATTAATGTCTCTCAAAGCTCATTTCATGGCACGACTAATTTGACAGCTGTCTAAATTACAACAGTGTGTGTTAATATTATTTTTTCTTAATACTGGAATTAAATTTGTCTTCCAGACCAAAATCACTGTCTCAATCTGTACTTCACAACGCTAACTTTGACACTGATAGTCTGATAAATTGCTCAAAACAATTTTCAACCAGTCAGAACAGATATGATTTTCTTCACTTTGGATGAATATCAAACGTGTTTAGATCCCCATCCAACTGCTTTATCTTGCCAGATATTACTTGATAACACAATGTCATTTTGTAGTGACAGACCATAATTTTGTTCTTATTCCAGACATTGCCCTTTATAGGATATAGAAGCAGTACTTGAACGCTAAAGATTGCTTCACAACTTACAATCTAAAATAGTCTCACAAGCTCACATCACATAGAATATCCCAGTGAAGGGTTATTTAAGGAATAGTTTCAGAAAATATGGTGCAATCTCACACTTTTTACATCCAATTTGTAGCTTATATAAATTCTGATAAAAAAGTCAATCACAAACAGGAGCTGGAAAGCCACTGAAGCAATGGAACAAAACTCTCGGGATCCAGATTTTGTTTTGTGATAATTCACAAGGAAAAGGTTTTCTACAAAATCAGTTTTCTAGGACTCTGAAATGAATGAGCAGAACTAAAGATCACTAAATATACCTATAAAGGTCAGTTGTCAATAATATATCCTATACTTGACAAACATGAAATCCCTGACATCCCATGAGATGCATTTTACTTTCAGTCCTTTGTGTTAGCCAAAACACTGGAATTAGTTTTTCTTTAGCAATCAAAGTAAAAATGGTCAAGAAACTCTTGCAAACTGTTGATATTAATAAATCGTGCCATATTGTATATAGTTTGAAAAATAATTTTTCATGTTTTTTTTCCTTCTTCACCTTTCTTTTTTATTTTTTCTTTTTCAGTTTTGACCAACACTGCAGAAGTATTCCAGAGCCATACTTGTTTGTGCTGATAACAAGAGGAAGTCTATACTGGCAATTTTCTCAGCACTCTAAATATAGATGACAGGATTTTGAACTACTTGATAATCTGACTTTTTTGAGATTTGAAAGGGTTTGGCCTTCATGGGGTGGGGGTGGAGAGGTAAGTTAAAGGCAGCTGAGTCATACGTAAAATCCTGCTGACGTATTTTAAGAATCCATTTTTTCTTTATTTCCCTGTTTTTACCTAAGATATTTTACCTCATTTGTTTCATTTTCTACATAGAGAAGGCAGTGATAGGTCGTTTTCTAGAACAATTTTGCTGCTCTGTTGTGTTGACTGTCAAGGGTATATTTTGTAATAGTTACCATTCAGAATAATGTTTTCTTAAATTTTGTTTTGGATCAAATAATAATAATAATAAAAAAGCTTTGGTTGACTATAATTTAGAACAGGGCAAATACTATAGGGCAAGAACTCCAATTTAACAAGAGGGTAAATTTTAAAGACTTGTTTTCTGTCCTTAATGCATGGCAATTTTATAAAGAACACCATGTAATTGTGGTGCCTTCATACCATAATCACCATTCTAAGAGTCTTTCTCTGCAGTTGCTACATCTTGTACCTTAGCCACAAAGGTTCTTATTACAAGTAATTTACAGAATAACTTAATTAAATAGATGGTATTTGATAACACAAGTGGACTGTTAGTCAAGATTAATTCTGTGCCTAAATGAACTGGAATATCTTGCCAAGACCTGTTTCAGTCATATAGGCCACAAACATATTACTTCAGGGCATCTTTTTTTTTATACACAGTTTTACCTTGCCTCTGCTGGTGACTACATAGCCATCCTGTAGGTCCAAGAGTTTACTTTCAAAGAACAAGGTAACACGTGGAGGAAATAATATGTGCAATTACTCCATTACAGCAGCGCAAACAATCAGAGTTCTTTTGCAATAGGTGCTTTATATACATGAGGTTGGAAAGTGTGTCTGCCTCAAATGGCTTCCTAAATAAGCACAAGTGGGAGAATTTTACTATTATTGTCCTCACTGACAAGAATTGAATAAAAGAGTAATTTACTGATTAGCCTGAGGTCATGCAAGAAGCTGATGGCAGTGCTGCTTATTGAATGTAAGCATCCTCAGTTCCAGTGCAGTGCTTCATCCACAAATAAATCCTTATTTGTTAGACATTTGAATGAGAACATCCTGAAACATATCCTGACATTCCTTTGTCTAGAAAACATTCTCCTAGTGCTAGGCTTAATTTTAACTTTTCTTTTTTTTTTTTTTTCTTTTAAGACCTATAAATCTTTGAACTTCTATTAAATTACTGGAAGAAAGACCGAGAAGTGGTTAAAGGTGGTATACACAATAACTACAATACTCTTGGGATTCAGTTCAGTTTTATTGCATTTAGTCTGCTCAGCCAAGTAATATATATCTAGTTCCAGGTATTTGCTTCTTGTCTCAGTTTGTGTGGTGTTGGTAGGAAATTGGCACCATAGATATTCTTTACAAGAAGGAATGATGTACATAAAACAATTTTGTACAGCTCACAGTAGCTGAAAAATGCTGGTTAATTTTCCCTTTGATTTTCTGCAGTATTGAGGATAGGTTCCCAGGATATTTGTTGGCTGACCTTGCAACCTGGAACATCACGGTCTGGTATCATGTCTTGCAGACCAGTTGACAACCTCAGTTTAAATGTGTTATAAATATGTGAATGTGTATGTGTGTGTTAGTGCAACTCTCGTCTTCTCTCTCCAGCATAAAGCCTTAAGTCCTTTGATTATTTCTGCTGTGGTTTGCTGAGGGCTTGATAACTAAAGGATGATGTTAAAGAGGAGGGAACAACTTTGTCTTGTCCCCGTTTCAGTCTGCACAGACCTGTCAGCACACATTTCAGCAGAGGGTTTGCTGTGAGGAAGGGATGCAGGGAAGAGAAGCTGCACTTTGATTCAGTATATCACCTCACTTGCACATCTTTTGCTTGTGAAATGGAATATCCCATTCAACCTAATAACACTTTCACAACATTCAAAGAGGAAGATGCAGTCTTCTGCCACCAGACTTGATAGAGCAGATAAAACAACTTTCATCAGGTTGTCATGGAGAATTTCACAGCCAAAGCACCTCAGCATGGAGCATTACCCACTGCTGTTAGCCAGGAGCTGCTACAGAGCACAGCTATTGCAGTCATACAACATTTGTTTCCGTTATGCAAGTATCTGAAAGAACTAAATTGAAAATTTAACATTTTTTTGCCGCCTCTCTGGTACAGGGCATTGCAAGGGAAATTTATTGGTGGACTTTGTAATCTTGGATCAACTTGATCGACTCTTTTCTCGACAGGAGAAGCAGTTGTTCATGCAATCCCTTGTTTGACCTCAGCACTGGGCAGGTAAAGAACGAGTTGAGTTATTGCAGTCTTCTGCCTAGTCTTATCTGGGTTTTTCTAATCAGCTTATTGTGTTATCTCATCACTTAATAATTTGCCAGAATTAGTAGCAACTACCGTATGGATGTTAGCTGAAGGACTGTGATTCAGCCTTATGAATAAAACAGGGAATAATGCAGGTCAGTCTCAGTTATTGGATTGTTGTGATTTGTAGGTTCTCTTGGATATGTGTGAAAATAAGATTGCCCTTAGGGACAGCAAGGATATTTAAAAATATTGCCTAAATCCACTTACAGATACTGAATTCTAAGTTCTGATACTTTATCTCTATATTTTTATATGATGAAAGCAAGCTGTCTTCTACAATTTTGAGGAAATGTTATTATACCAGTATATAAATCCACATTAGGCTTGGATCTTGAATGCTTAAAAGAGTTCTGGTTCCCCCAATCTAAAATAAAATATAAAATAGCTTAAAAAGTTAGAGAGATGAATAACAAAGATATTGAAAAATATCCATAATATGAAGTTAAGTATGCTAACACTATTTAGTCTGGAGAAAAGTTGACTAAGGGACAACAACCTAGGAGTCTTTAAAGCCTGACAGTAAAAAGGTGTGTAGAGTTCACTGTCATTTCCAGTGTAAACCACAGAAAATTTCAAATGAAATTAGCTGTTAGTTTCGCAGCAAAAAGAGGCACTTCTGTATAATGTGTAATTCAGTCAAGAAAGTTATCAACACAAGATGCTGAAAAATGTTAAGGTTTTATGGAGCAGTTGACAGACGAATGGAAGAAAATCCAAGCATGGCTGCTTAACAGAAAGTTCTTACCTCTGCCTCACTAAACTGCAGGAAGCTGGGACAGTATTGTGGGTAAATGTTTTACTTACACTCTGTTGTAGGCAGAGTGGTACGGACCAGTGGCAGGGTTGGTGTGGCAGAGATCCAGCATAATACAGCTGTTCTTTCCATTCTTGTGTCCTAGAATCAATACCACTGCTACAATTGAGAAATGTACTCTGTTTCTGAGATGAAAAGCTCTATCTAGATAAAAAGCTTCATTTTCTAAAAAAAACTACCAAAACCTTCATGAGGACCGATGCTTTTTATGGTAGCTAATTAGAAATATAGATAGCTGTTGAATGATTGTCGAAGAAATAATGGCAAAACTCTGAAAGGCCGACATTTTTTTTCAAACATGCCCTTTCAAATATTTTGTTGTCATATACAAATGGAACATCAGCATTCAGGGCTGCCTGTGCCCCAGACTGGATCTGCCAAGGTATCTAGATGAGTTAGGCATCCACTTCTTGCTGAGGTTCAGCAGAAGGTGGCATCTTCTTAGTTTGACCTTCTAGAAATCCTTGCCTGAACGCCTGTGCGTGGTGCCGTGTCTGCAAATTAGAATCGTATTATTTGGGTCACCTGGAAGAAAACCTGGTGAGTATCTTAACAAGGTGGATTAACATTCATCTGGCACACACATCCTGGAATAATGAGTGGCTCTCCCTCGCAGAGATACAGATCTGAATAGCAAACACTTTCTCCTTTTGTTTAGATTTGCTGTTCACCTCTGCTTTGATTTCACTTTCTGTGAAGATATTTCAGAAACGTTTTTCTCTCTAATGACTAGCTAAATATAAAGGAAAGGCTAAATCTTAAATCATTCCTCCAAAACCCAAGCTATATCTCTGAATATGTTTCTGGATTAAATAGCTTTTTTTCCCCCTTAGAATTCATTTTTATTTCCCAGTCCTGCTAAGTCTATTGTAGTAATTCTAGAGGCAAAGCAGCATGATACACCTATCCATTCCTAATTTTCTACACGGCCAAAAAATGTTGGGGATTTAATGCTGGCAATATCTTTGGAGACCAATTCAGATATAAAATAAAAAGAATCCTGGTTTACAATTGATTTTACTGAAGTAACTATTTCCTAAGCACCATTATTGTATACAGTAGGAAATAAGTATAACTATTTCCTTAGAATAAAGCAATTTGTGAGGCCCATCATAAAAGGTTAAGAGAATACCTTCTTTGCTTCACATCCCTTTTAACTGCCTCTATAAAATTTAAGAAATTGTAATAAAACTTGGGAAAGTGCTTTGACTGGTGGGCGCTATTTGACAGAACTTAGGGAGTACTAGGTGCTTACGGCCACTTGGAATGTTTTCACACAAGAAATTATTTAAAATTGTATTTATTTTCTGACCTTTTTTTTGGATTAAAAGATTTCTCTCAATCTGTCTTTTTTTTTTAACAGAAAGATTTTTAAACAGTTCGCTGCCTCCTTGGCATTTCTTCATTCCATTTTTCATTTCATGTGAAGTCCCCTGGGTTCTGACCAGTTCAAAACGCAACTTTGTAGTTTTCTATGGTAAATGACTGACAGTATTGAAAATTATGCTCTTTGTCTGACAGACAACTGCATTCGCACTTCTAAGCATTCGGACTGAACTTTTAATTTAACCCTACCGGCTTATTTTTCTCTCAGCATTGTCTGTATTGTGATTCATACTGTGGCAATGTAGCTTCCATTTCTGGAGTGGCTGCATTTTTTTTCTGTAATTCTAAATGCAGCTTTAGTGCACAGTTTGGGATCTAATGAAGATGTGTCTTGTGGATTTGCTGTTGCATATAATAACCTGAGATGTTCATATCAAAGCCAGTTGAAAGGTGGTCCATGCCAGTAGAAATAGAGCTTGTAATTTTTGATAGCTGTTAGGTGACTGATATGGTGCTAGTCAATTTACTACTTAAAAAAAAAAAGTCCTAGTAAAACTAAGAGTTTTGTGAAAATTTTATACAAAACAGCTAAAGGATGAATAAAGCTGGAGCTTGAATAATTCTCTTGTGTTAGTTTCTCTATGCCAAATTTTGGAGTGTTGATGAGATGGTTTGGGAATTTTTTGATACACTGTAAATGGCCTTCTGGTATTTCACTCAGCAGAAAACTGTGAATGGGTGTCATTAATTCACATACTTAAAATTACTCATGCATTTTGGCTCTGCCAGTCTAAAACCTGCAAGATTCTGCTGCTGAATTTGTGCAGTGAATGGAGGCCGTGAGATATTTCCGTGAGGCTCGGTAAGTCTTCTCTGGAAGCGAAGTGCAATAGCTTGTGGGGCAGTATGTTTTACTCTGCTAGTCAAGCAGCTGTACCAGCCCAGGGTTACAATTTATACTGCACCAACTGCCTCCATAGGAAAAGATAGGACAAAGTATGTGTGACCTTCATCTATACTCAGACTGGGACTTGCAGCCAGGATGCACTACAGAGACCTCCCAGGTTATGAAGAGGTTCTACAACTCAGATCTAGCCCTGGTTACTGCCATTTTTGGGCCACCCAACTCCTCATAAGGAATGTTGATTCTTAAGAAAGCGAAGAGCACGGTCCTTGGTTCTGTGTGAAAAGTACTGGCAACGTGTAACCTTTCGAGAGTAATTGATTTACTTTAATAACTGGGAAATGTGAAAAGGTAGAAGCCTTTTAAATTAACAAAGTTATGAAATATTTGTGTATATAAAAAATAGAATGAATTTAGTATCTTGCACAAACAGCCTGCAGTGTTTTCATTCCAGTGTAAGAATTTATGTCACTTGAAACAAGTTGCTCTCTCTTACCCATATGTCTCTTTTCTACAGCACTCAATTTTGAGATATCTATGTATTAGAATCTTTAAAACCATATTATATTTATATCAGTTTAATCTGTACATGTTGCAAGTGGGTGTATAAATGTCTCCTGAATGTTATTCATTACAGGTCTTCTCTTGAATTGAGATGAGAACTACGCTGGTGCTGCATTAGAAGTTTCAAGTTAAAAAACATAGTTCTCAGAATGGGATTCCAAGATGCCACAACATTAAAATCATTTAAACCCAACCCCATTAAAAATACCCAACTTTACTTTGCTTCTGTATCTGCTTGACTAAATGCAATCTGACCACAAATCTCACATTTACTCATGTTATATCAAATGCGTTTCTAGTGCAAACTACAGAGTACCTACACAGTGCCCTACAGGATGTGTATCTCCTGTGTGTCAAAAGCTGCCATACTTAGTTTCCATTCACCCAGAGATGAACCGGAGACTTGACCATCCTCCGTTATACCGTTCTTTTGTAGTCAAAGGATGACAACATATTCCACTATACTTCTCTATACTTGCATGCTGTGCAGTTATTCTGTAGCGCCCTATAATTACACAGAAAGCCCAGTTTTTCTTGAGGTGCACTTTAGCTGTAAATGGTAACTCTTCCAGGCTGTGGAATCCTGTGGTCTGCTTGAGATTCAAGCTTCTGTGAGGAGTCCGAGGAGCAAGAAGCAAAAATGTAAGAATATAGTTTAGAGCAACCTCAGGAACCCCCTTCCAATCAAACCTGAGCAGCTCAAAGGTCTGGAACTGTGTGATACTGTATTTATATGCACATTTGCAATATAACATGTAATTATAATACAATTATATCAATAATATAATTTAATAATTAAATTGACTATGTTTAGCATATATTATTAATCATATTGGCTATATTCTGCTGTGTTAGCACAATATAATTATCTCTTTACACATAAGCCCGGTAAAGACTTGCACAAACAGAACAGCATTTTGCCTATATGCATAATTATAGTAAGATATTTAACTAAATAACCAATAAATGCATTTATTAATCATACAGAGCAGGTATGTTCTTTATTTGCAACTGCTCTCATGGACACAGAATAAGAGTGAAGGTTGTTAAAGGAGTCACCGGCTGCTTAAAAGGTTATTACCCTGTTTCTGTACGCTGCCTATTGTAGAGCTCATACACAACAAAATGTGTTATTACTAAATTACTTGTTGACTCTGAATAAGGCACGTCAACACATATGTGAGTCCGATTTTATTTATGGGGTGGTTCTGAAAGAGCAGCGTGGCTTATGTATCTATACAACTCAGTGGAGAAAATTTACAGTTCCACATTCCTTTCTGTAATGCTTTTAATTTCACAAATCAGTGTTTCAAAAATTTTTTTGCATTTCTTCATGTACCTTTTTTTGTTTTTAGGTTCAACTGACCAAATATTAATGTGAAGAATGTCCCTATTCACCCTATTTTTCTGATCTCCAAAGTAACATGATGTAGCACGTTTGTTTCCTAAGCAGCATAGTATGAAGACTGCAGTAACTACTGTAGATTTGAGAGGACTCAGGGGAGTGAACGACAGCGTTCTGTAGGGTAAGCCCGTAGTTTATTCGATGGACAGAGCAGACATAAGAGGCAATCTGAATTAAAGAGGATGTTGGGAAGTGCAAGGATTTTTAGGAAAGAGATGTGCTTACCAACTTTCTGATTTCACGGCCAGCATTTTTTTCCATTATCTAAATGGGTCCCTGTCTCTGGCTTCTCACTTGTCCTTTTTTCTCCAAGATGCACGTGTTTGATACCTTAGCTCAGGTTGGATTTTAAAAACCTGAAGCGTTTGTTAGAAAAATGAATGACTAAGACAATGACTGTAAGGAGAGAGCATTTCAAATAAGCAAAACAGTAGGGGTAGTAGGGATGATGGAGATGATAGGGAAATGAAGAGATATTTTATAGAACCTTTTCCCCTGTTGCCCATGTTCACACCTTTTCATTACAAAATCTATCATTATGACTAATCTTTCTCGCTTAGGCTTCCTGAGGTGGAATCTACCTGTTCTGGTTGATAGTCAATCCTGTTCCTTCGGGCATCTTGGATGGTGTCGTTGACATTTACCCAACAGCAGGAAAAATGTCTCACCAGCCTTCAGTTCTCTCTGTTCAGCTTTATATGGCTGTGAATCTGTAGTGTGTCTGACTGTTATGATAATTGCTTAGACTCTTTCTTTGCCTTTCCTAATAAACTGGTTTGTACAAACT
This sequence comes from Pseudotriccus pelzelni, assembly GCA_035584735.1. NCBI lineage: Eukaryota > Metazoa > Chordata > Aves > Passeriformes > Tyrannidae > Pseudotriccus > Pseudotriccus pelzelni. The sequence goes on along the minus strand of JAWMRA010000078.1, from coordinate 40,330,077 downwards.
CTGTTTTCCCCAAATCCCATAGCTGCCTGCAGTTCCAAGGCATTGTTTTGGATGGCAGGTTGCAGCATCCCTTGCTGCACAGAATGCAGAGGATGAAGCTTTTGCATGTCTGAAATGGTAAATACCTCCTTGAACAAATAGCATGATCATTTCTGTTATGTTAAGCTTGCTCCTTGCTGTGTTTGTGGGAGAGTTTGTAAGTGGAGATAGAATCTAGAGCCACATTTGTTTCTCTCAGTAGACTTTGACGATTATTAGTTGTGGATTTCTTATTTTTTTCTTGTAGATTAAAAAGGCTTTTGATTGACATTATTACACTATGAAGACTAGGACTGTGTTTACACTGAATCTGTAGAGCTAGGGACAAAATATAGAGAATTTTGACTGTTTTTCATGATGTTTATACTCTCCCATCCTTTCAGAAAAAGTAAGTAAAAAACAATGAACTTCCTTTGGAAGTCGTAAAGTACTCAAATTTTATAGTGCTAAGGATTTATAAATATCCAGATAACATAAATATACACCTATAAGCATGTCAAGAATGTATATTTAAGTTAATATTAATGACACTTTTAAAATATTATTGAACTGTAGAAGATAATTGTTTTGTCATATAAACTTATATATTGCTACTGTTATCGTGACCTTAATTGATTCCCTCATAAGAATTATAAGTTGCTAATTCTGTATTCATAGTAAGTGAATTACTTCATTAGAAGTTATTTTGTGGCTCACTTTAACTGTGAAAGGACAGTTTCACTGCGTTTTCTTTTCCTTCCTGTTTCTGTCTTTTCAATAAGACCAGTATGGAAATTCAGCGTGTTAAACTTCTGGAGAGCTCTGAGTCTTGTCTCCCTCTTAGCCCTCAGTCTGTTAGCCAAGCAACTGTGATTCAGAGGTCATATTGTTAATCTGCTGTTGCAAAGCCAGACTGCATGGTGCTGCTAAGCTACAGAAGTCTAAGCATGAAGGTCTGCGATGTACTGAAAGGATGTTGTCAGAATTGTTACTAGCACTGACTTAAGCATTTTCTGCAGGAGCAGTCAGTTAGTGACAGAAGGACCAACTGACATCCAGCCCATGAAAACCTGTGTTGTCTGACACCAAACTGTCTCTTATGGTCCTTATCTCAATTAGACATGGAGATGCACAGCATCAGAAGCATCTAAAAGTGAGGACAAACTGCTCACTGTTGCTACTGTTTGCTACTTCCTTCTGTTGTGGGTCATTTTTTTGGTGGTGGTAGAAGAACTGTCATTTTCTGCAGCTCGTATAAACAAGTTTGTTTTAAGGGAATGATATTTACTGGACTTAACTCAGAGGGCAAGTATTTTCATCTTTTTTTTCAGCTTGGTAGGTGAACAAGTAGGTGAAAGCATACCTTCCCTTCCTTGGGCTGAGTGGACTTGTTGGCCTTGCCATATGTGCAGTACTAAAGGGAAACAATGTTCACCGAGGAATAATGATGCTTTATATTGGCAACATTTAAGTATTTTAAAATTAATTTCTTTTCTTCCTTAATCTGTCTTTTTCGTCTGGCTTCCCTTAAAGCAAGGGCAAAAATCTGAAACATTAGCTGATTGTGATTTTTAAAATGCTATCTGGAAAACAGTTTCACTGACACATACATGCAATATATACCTCTGGTAAACAGACCTGGACTATTCACATTTCAGCTCACTTTTTTTCCAGCAAGGAGATTTCTGGAGACTTAATGAGATGAAAAGGGCAGAGCAGGCAAAGCAAGGGATTGTTTCATCCACTACTTTCACACTAAGCATGTGATGTTTTTCTGAGCAGTAAGAAATTTATTTTCAAAAGCAGTGTCAAGATCACTGAGATTCATTGACTCCTGATAGCAATGTAAGCTTGAGACAGCACTGACAGGCTTTCTTCCAGGACACCAAGTACTGTAAAAAATAAGCTTCTTTCAACTGGAATCATGACTGAGTTATGGTGCCACCATGAAAATTAACAGCAACTTAGATCAGCCAAGGAGTAAGTATGCAGGATTTCTGATCAGGCACACACATCTCCTCTCAACTTTGCTGGTGATAATTTCTGTAGGCAGCATCTGTTGGGGGTATCCTGCAGCTGAGCACCTCTGGTTCCTTCTCCAACCTGTCCTTCCAGGAATTACAGAGGGAGCAGAATGATGCGGCAATACTCAGGCATTGATTATTTTTACCAGCAGGAGCTCATTTGGCCTTTGATTTTGAACTGACAGTTAATAGATAGGGCAGTTTTGGAATTGGATGTGTTTTACAGCACTTGGCAAATGACTGCCTAAATCATGGGTACAGTTTGCATTTGCAGTGATATAAAACATCTCTCTGTTTACTCTCTTTATTGAAGACATGTATTCACAAAGAAGATATATTTTTTCCAATATAATGATTGGTATATTGGCATTGATAAAGTGAACTTTACAGAAAGTAATTGGGTAAATGCTATTATCATTGCATTACAGGCAGAAACTGAGTTGGCATTCGGCTGCACAAGACATACAGGGCAGGACAGCCTGACACAGCCCTACACAGTCTGTAATATGGACTGGGGCAGCTGCAGCAGCATGTGGGGTCCATGGCTGTGTCTCTGCTGTATAAGAGACTACAGCCAGGGAATGAAATCCTGGGTTTGCTGATACTTGTTTTGCAGTCTGGAACTGTTTTGTGTTGTCAGGACCAGTTTTGTTTTCCCCACTCAAGTGATACCCAAAGATGCTTTGCACCTTCAAGGCTTCTGTTACACCACGGATCATCTAACCTATAGTCTGCATTTTGTGCTGATAAAGTGTTGTTTTGATGAGTTGTGACACATCCGTAGCATTATTCAAAGTGCTCTGAACTGAGAATAATATGCAATGAAATAGCGTTTATGCATTCAGGCTTTGAGGCAACCACGGGGGACCAAAGGGAAACCCTCAGTCAAACATTATGCAGAGTGACGAGGCAATACCATGCAGCTTGAGATTTATGGAGCAGTATGGATAAAGTCTGAATCCTTAGCTTGGTGTATCTGAGCTGATGTGAGGTGCTGTCTGATATGAAGCATGAGATCAGTGGTCATTTTCTAGCAGTCATCTCGTGAACTGGTGTGGGAGTGAGAACTGAAATTTAGGACCTCTAAACTTGCAATTCTTGTGCGCTTCCTCTCCAGAAAATGCTACACTGAAGTACAATAAAGGAGAAAAAAACATCCAAAGAAGGTAAAATTATGGTTCCTGGTGACATGCTGTTTCTGTTGTCTCATCAGTTTAATGGAGAATTGCAGTAGACCAGGACTCATTCTGCTGTCTGGAGCCCCTGGGAGCTCTGACTTTATTTGCAGTAGAAGTTGGACTGAATTCTGAAGTAATAAGAAATTTAAGTCAAATGCATTACTAAAATTATGTGTTATGGATGCTTGAGGGATTAAAGAGTTTAAAAATAATGATTTACTGAAGTCAGCCTTGAGGATCAAAGCTTTGGCTTCAATGCTGTCTCAAGGTGGACTTTAGTACCTCATGGGATAGTTTCATGGCTCAGTGCAACACAGATAATTTGGCATTCAAAGCTGTCAACAGCATGGATTAATAAAGCATTTACAGTATCTTTAAGGTTGTTTTGCAAGCCAAGTCTCATACCCTTCCTCAGTGCTGCTGTAACTGTTTGTTTCTGAAATGCACAATTTCTGTTTGTTGGTTTTTTTGTTTGTTTTGTTTTTTTCTTTAGGGAAAATATCCTTGAAACTGGGGGTAGGCAATTAAAACTAGCAGGAAATATATAAGAGAATTGTTGGTGGTCTAAGAAGGGATTTAGAAACTCCAGCAGGGAAGAAGTATTTTATAAATTTAATATGAGGGTAAATAGTATTATCTCTGTTTTGCAAATGCAAGAACTTATTCAAGATCTTTAGTCCACAAGCTTTTGTGTTTCTTTTCTTAGCTAACTGCATCATGCCTCTGTCTCCAGCAGAAGGACAGGAAGATGCATATAAACTGAACTTTTTAGCTAGGATTATCTCATAAGGCAGCCTTAAATTTGGCAGCAAGTCAAAGGTTTACAGCACATCAACAAATGAAACATGAGGACAGTTCATGGTGCTGCTATCAACTCACTCTCTCTCAACTTCCAACAAACAGAGGTCAGAGTAATTACCTCCTTGTCACTTTTGGGGTCTCTGTAGTAAATGAGATGATCAGACTGTGCTATGGAAGAGCATTATAATGCTTGAGTAGTTTTGGCACAATGGGGTTCTTTGCAAGGGCCCATGGCCCTCTCAAAGCAAGACAGTGGCCTGCTCTCAGCTTGCAGGGAAAGGATCTGATAGTCAGTGTGCCTGGCTCCTCTCACTGAGCCTGTTCCAAAAGGGGAAATACCTTATTTGCTTCCTTGCCACATGCTTGCTAGAGCAGAGTTCCAGTCCTTTCAAACTGACACTCTGCACGTTGAACACCTGTACTTTGCACAGGTTTGGTGTCTTAAGCAGAAGGTTCTGTAGACAGACCAAAGGAGTATTTTCGAAGGGTTTGTGGGTAAAATTAACTGCTAACTTCTAACGTAAATACGAACATTTAGACAAAATGAGAGAAAGGGCAGTATAACTATCTAATTATTATGAAAAATGGTATTCATGTTTTGTACAATTATGACTATATTAAGCCTATTTCAAGCAACTAATATGCAGATCTGATTCAGAAGAGATTAATTGGCGATAGGAACACTTAAGCTATGTAATTTACGCTGATTGAAGAGGCAGTACTAAAATGTGGCATTAGCAGATGCTGGATGAATTTCTGCTCTGAGTCCATTCACTGAAGATGCTAGGTAAAGCTCCCCTTATTCTAAATGATTAAATAGTCTAATCCTTGGATTGGACTTGCATCTCTGTTTTGTTTCTTTGAATTATTCTTCGAGAGCTGTTACTGTAGCAATAGCCAGTTTTGTGATGAAATGAAGCACATTCCAGATTCAGCTGTTAAGGTCTATATGGAGGCCCTTTGGCAGGATCCAGCAGGGTACTTATTAAAAAACACCTGACCCTTTCTGTTTAATATTCAACACCATATTTTTGTCCTCCACAAACTCACTGGTCATCACAGGGCAAGTCTCTGGGCATTCCACTAGTTGCTGTGAATTATTCACTGACACTCTTCTCACCCCAGAACAGACAAAGTGTGTTTCGTGTATCATGCTGGCACCAGCAATTCCCTAAATCCATATTTTCTGAAATGGAAGAGAAGCTGCAAGTCATCTCCTTAATTCCATTGACAATGAAATAGTTAAATACATTCATGCACGCCAGCTAGTGGGTTCTGATCCAGAACCAGAACTTCATCTGCAGTGTGGATGCCCCTGAAAATTGAAGTGTGAAGTAGGGCAAGAGATAGATGAATAACTAAACTGCAGTATTTCAAATACCCATAATAAAACCTGATTATGATTAGAGTTCAATTGGAGAACAGCTATATATAGAGTAGGGTATAGTTCTGTTTCATTTGCTACAAGCACAGATATTGCACCTGGATGCCAGTATACGTGCTGTGCAAATTTGCCTTAACACTGTAAAGTCCTAAAGCATTAGCAGAGCAGGATCCTATAATAACTGTGTCCAAAATGCCTAACTATGTGCAGTTAACACAGATATTAAATGGAATGCTCCTCTTACTATTATAAATTACTGCTTTCCTGTTTTTGTCATCAGAGTTGTGGCATTCATCCCGTTGCTAGGAATAAGAATAAGATGACCATCTGCATTTCTGCAGAGTGATGGTTACCCAGAGTGAGTTCAATAAAAGAAAATTACGGCTTTGTGCTTTGCTACAGCTGATAAATCAAGAGCAGGTCTTGCACTGAGGCAAAAAAATGGAAAATAACATTATGTGGCAAGACTGTTTATGGGATACCAGTTGAGCAGCCACTTGAATTGTAATACCCCAAAATGAACATAAGTGATGATCTGTTCATGGGGAACTGAGCACACTGGACTGTTAGGGAGACTGGTGGATACGTGTCAGGGAAACACTAAAGGTGCGCTGGTGATCTTTGTGTGCAACACTGACAGCATGTGTGTATGCCAGCTATCAGGCTGTTTCCCATTTTCCTCATTCAGAATAAACCTCTTCAGTGCTAGTTCAGCATATCGTTCCTCTCTCTTTCTGTGACCTAGGGTCTTCTGCAACAGCCTGTTTGTTAGCCTAAAAGACTATCTCCTGGAAATCAAAGCTCATTAAAACATGGCCTCAGGGACCCCCTGGAGGTGGTATAGACCTTCTTTTTAGGGTGTGAATATGCCGCACTTGAGACTGGGGTTCTCTGACCAGATACATCACTGTGAAACCTCCAGTTGTCTTACCTCTCAAGTAATTTAAGCCTTTCTCGGTGGTGGGCACTCCAAAATCAATTGAAACCTAAGCAGGAGTTTTTGGCCCCATGTACCAGTTCTTCCTAAAGGTAATTGATTTTCTGGTGATGTTTCCTCCTTTGGTGTACTTTGAAGTCAATCACTAAAGATCTGATAGTTTCCCTCCAGTTAAGTTATTCTAGGTAGGGGGTATATTACATGCATGGCTTTGCAAATGAACAGAAATACACGCTAAATGAAGGCAGAGTAAGTGCTGTGGAAAGTGGGTTTCTAAGTAGAGCTTTGACTGTTATCTCATAAATATTCATTGGTGTCTACAATATAATAAGGTATTTTCAATATAGTAGTAAACTAAATTATCATTTAAAGGCTATTTGTAGCTATTTGCTTACATTAATAGGTAAATAACTGTTTAAGGACAAATTTTCATATGAATTTAGTAGGAATAGCTTAGGGGGTCTCTGATCAAATCAGGTGTAATCCAGATCCTACTGGGGCTTCAGACATTCAGAACTGCACTTCTATCTATTTCTTTTTCAATTTTACAGTCTCTGCTTAAATACTGTAGTGATTGTCAGTCAAGAAAAGCCTCCAGGTGGATTTTCCCAAAGGACTCAGCATGATGTCAATGGGAACAGTGCTTTAGAAAACCTCAGCTTGAACAAATATCGAAAAGAACAATAATCACTAAAAGTCAGTTATCTTGAACAGTATTACATGTGCTGTGGGGGGAAAGAAAGCAAAGGGGGAAAATACGTTTTTGAATCTGAGATCATTATTCCTTATTGCTAATTAATACGCGTTTGGACTGTATTTATTCTCTAAAGGACCACTAGATGTCAGCACATATCCAGGCTACCATAACTGGAGCAGCAACCATCTGGTAGTTAAAAAAACCCCTTCACCATTCATTTAGATAGCACACCGTCTAAAAGTGATTTGTTTGACTTCATAAAGATTTCACGTACCCACACTGTAACAGTGGCTGTTTTGGCCATCAAAATAAGGTAACTTTTATGTATATTGCTTTTTTTTTTGTTTGTTTGCAAACTACATTCATTACCATCTGCATTCTGTCCATTGTCTTTCAGGAAGCACTTCTCCTATGAAAATCTGGCAGGTGTGGCTTTATAGTGAGGATGGCTAATGTTTTCTTTAATCTAAATATTTCATGGCCAAACTTATTTTAAACATGAACATGATAGTTAATTCTCTTTAAAGAGGGGAAAATAAAAAAATCTGAATAAAACTTTAAACATATTATTCATAGCATAATATGGTGTGCAATGGTTATACGACATCAGGCGAAAAAAATCCATGTGCATTCTGAGTGTGCTCAGCTCACCTGTATTTCAGGTAAGAAATAATGAAAAGAAAATCATGCTACTATGCATTCAGGCTATTTAAAATGCATAGACGCAGTTCACTGCTTGCATTATTTTAAAGTTAGATAAAAAACTTTCTTGATCAATTTTGCCACACAGTAGCAAGGATTAGTACTCAAGCATATGCATGTTAATATGCTGTGTATTCGCTGCATAATATGTGTCTAGATCAGTGTCAAAACAAAGAGCAGTTTGGGTGGTTTTGACAGGTAATCCGTTTTTCCTAACCATCTATAACATCAGGACAGCTGTGTGTTTTGGAAAATTTGACATATAAACTGGAAAGTGTTATTTAAACACTGGGTTTTTTCCTAATACGGTGGAAGACGTGGTCCTTAGCTATTCTAGCAATTCAGACTCTACTACAACTGTTGCTAGCTGGAGTTAGGGGACATCCTGTCACTGCTGAATCAGGCTTTAGCAAGCTATAGTGCAAGCCCTGCAGTGCTAAGTAGTTATCAAGAAAGAGGTCTGTGCTCATTATTCACCCCATTTCATTAGAAACACTCAGTTGAAACATGTGGGTTAGTGACAGAACAACTTAATTTCAGAGACTACTGAGCTGCTTGCTCAAGGGCAGGTACAGAGGAAGGCTATGTATTAGATGCTGAAACTGTGGTCAGTCTGGCCCCATAACATGAAGTTTCCGTGAAATGATTTGTCCCTTGGCCCTTGAGCCAGTAGCACTAAATCCTTGGATTGTCTGCTTCTGCCATGTCTCTGCTGTGGCAGTGGCACTGCACACATTCCTTGCACTGAGTTACAGATTCCAGCAGACTCTGTGGTCCCATTTGCTGGATGCAGAGAGCAGGAGAAAAAGCAGATAGACTCTGTGGTGGCTTTGGATGTCTTTCCTCAGCCCGCCCTCAGATGCGACCTGGTGTGGGGGGGGTTCATCTCATGGCAGTTGCAGCCTTCCTATTTGCACTTAGCATATTTTACTAGCTCCCTGTCCTAGCATCTGTCAAGGATTTTAAATGTGTTTTCAGCATGGCAGAACATTCAGCAGGCTCCCAGGCTAAAGTGCGTTGCAATAACCAACCTCTCCCACGATGGCTGTGTTAGCCAGAGCATCAGTCTGTGTAGACGTGCTTCATCCTTGCAGCGTTTTAAAGCTGATAAACAGCCGACCAAGTACTGAGAGGGAGAGATGCTGAGTAAGGGGTAACTTGGTATCAAGAGTCATATCCAGTCTGCCACCAAATTTTGCTCACAGAAAATACATCCTGCTGAACTAGAAACTTGACTGACCTTATTCACACTGAGCTTAAGGCAGGTTGCCTAGCAGCACAGGTCCTAGCAGAATTGAGCCACAAACAAAGCCTTGCTGTCTCATCTGTGAGTAAAATTTAGGATGCATTGGAATTTCCGTGCCAAAGGTGGAAGAAAGCAAGGTACAGCCCATCTGGAGCACATTCAAGCAAAACAATGCAAACATAGGCAGGCTGGCTTTATGGTTCCTGGAAAATTAGGACTATTTTTGATTGCATGTACCAGCTCATCTTTTTCTAATGTGAAATAAAGGAATTGATCCAGGTTTTAAAACAGATTGCTCTAAATTCTGAGTATTTGAGCAGGGTAAATAATGCTGAAAAGTGGGAAGGAGGTGAGGAGGAGTAATGCTTGGTTTAGAAGTAAATTTCATTGTGACTAGTTGCTGCCTTCCTATCATGTCAATACTTGACAAGTCTGTGAGGAAACTGGGTGAATAAGTGTGAGTGTTTGAGTCTGTTAAAAATACTTTGTCTGTTTGGGATAAAATCAGTAATTTGTATAATTTCCCTGACCTGGCAACCTGATCCAAATGGCTCTTTTTCCTTAGCACAACCCTGTACATCTCTGTTTCCTGGTCCAAAGCAGGGGGGAGGTTGATTGTCAGCAGTGCTAATGAAGAAATGACAGTATGCCTTCAGCTGGTCATTGAGTGAGAAGATGTTCAACAAAGGGGAAGTGAGACCTGCAGTTTTCCAATACATTCAGTATTCCCTGTCACTACGGCATCAGCCCAGGATGAACTGGCAAGTTTTTGTCTCACCATTGAGCATTCCCTTTCTCAGATGTGATCTTGCTCCATGGATGTCTTTTACTTCTAAAGAGTGTCTTTGACTTTTCAGATTTTAAATCTGGACAGACAAATAATGCTCAAGAGTTTCAAGACTGGTGAAAGGTAGGATGACAATTTTCAGCGTTAATGTGGTACCTGGAAGCATTTTCATTTCTATTTGATTCTAGAAGGTGGGCTATGGTATCTATTGGTGGAAGCTTGTGTATCTTTACTGCAGTCTATCCTGGGAATTAAAACTGGCAGATAATTTGGCTGAATAGCTTTGCAAACTATTGCAATGTGACATAAAATATATATGTAAGTTGTTTCTTCGTGCTGTGTTTTGGCTCAAAGGACAGTAAAATTCTCAGAATCATTCAAATCTGTCCCCATTGCTGAATCAGGCCTTCTCCTTCTGGAGGATCTGTAAATTTTTACTTGTTAGCACTTTCTTGGTACTCAAGTGTTGTGTTCAGCTTTGTCCTATTTTAGTGAGTAATTGTTGGTTAAAAATAAAAACAAACCTGAGGTTTTTTCAGTCGCGAAGTTTTGCTGCTTAGGGCAGAAAAACGTCTTCCTTCCTGAATGAAAAAGATTATAGAAACTGTTTTGACATTCACGTTTCTAGTAAGATGGAAACCTTCAATCTCCAGTTCAGACACTGTGTGTAAATATAAGATATAAACTGTGTGGGGATTTAGATTGTCCAGTTGCTTTTCCTGCTGTAGCTCTATTTTTACACCTGGAAGGATCAAAAAAAAGATAGTTTTATAGCACTTACGGTGGACACTGGGATTCAGAGAAATAGGTACACCTTTCTAACAAAGAAGATAATTAATCACTGGAGACTGTTTACGTAGAATAACAGTGGGTTCTTGAAAACTGCTAATGTAAAAAAAGAGAATTCAATGTTTTCTTTTGAAAGATTTGTTCTATTACAATTGCACATGATCACTGAACTCGATGCAGGAAATAGTAAATGGAAATCTTATGGCTTTTAATATTTTAAAGTTCATTAACTGTTAATCCAAAATAATCAGTTCATTGCTAAGAGGAAATGTCTAATAACATGTCAGTGCACAGTCCTTGTCCCTCTATGCAAAAACGTTACTAAAGGGGAATGATAGGATCAGATGTACTGATACTGTTTTCTCAAATGAGGACGTTTCTCTATGTAGATCTTATTCTCTTTCTGTTTATGGCATTTCATTGTTGTACACCTCTTCCAAAGAGGCTTGTTTGCTCTTTTTGGACAGGACTATTTGGGAATGCAGCGTGCTACTGTGTGTAACTATAAACCTTGAAACTTGGTGTGTCATGACATTCATGGGCTTGAAGTGGTTTCATGTCCTAAACCAGCATAGGAACTCTACAAGCTGAATGACTACCCTAGTAAACCCCTAGTTATGCATTCTGGAGTGGTACATCTAGCTTTAAATGATGAATCAGACAGAATGAAGCTGGCCATTAGAATGCACTTGATGCTAATAGAAGCCATGACTCAGTCATTTGCATTTTTCCTCCCCACAAAGAATATTTAAGTAATACCCTTTGCTCCTTATAAGATCTTTAAATCTATGTCTAGCTGTATCTCAGAGAAGCTATCGATCCCAATGGTTGATCAGAAGATCATGAGCAGTCCGAACTACTTGCCTTGAAAACTGACCAGAACTTTTGGGCAGCCTGCCTTTATGCAACACACATAGGGGATACTGTGGCCACTGGTTACTGTGTGTGCGAACAGTGTCTCTTTGCCCAAGACCTACTTGTCAGTCATGAACCCACACTGCTGAAGTAAAAGGCAACCAAAGTCAATTTTTTGTATTTATCTATTTTTTTTTCTTCTTCCCTCCCTCGCTGAAGATAAACTAAAGATCAAGTCACAGTGATCAATGACCATATCAGTAGCCTGGTTACTGTAAATACATGCATTAAGTGACAGCAGCCTGGCTCAGGAAATTTTCTATTTAAATTGACCAGATATCTGAAGAAAAAAGGAAAACATTGCAGAACAGTGACAAAATTAGTTGAACGTTACCCCGCAGCCAGGGGCCAAATAGAGATCCTCTCTCCACCAGGCAGGAATGGATTGGCTAGAACTCCCTAAATATGAAAGTCTTGAATGAACAAAATGTCACTATAAAGTGTATCCTTTCTTAATACCCCGGGGAAAAAAAATATCCTGTAGTATTGTGTAATAAGGATATAATTTTCAACAAAGTTCTGCACCTTGCTCTAAGGGTATTCACAAGATTTTTTTTCTGCTTTTCTGTTAGATTCTAATGGACTATAAAAGCCAGAGATTAATTTGGCCCATTAAATATTAAAAGATTAACACTTTTCTCATTTTTCTCACGATTTAGAAGTGAATTATATAGTTGCATTGCAATCAGTCCACTTAATTTTACTTTTTGTGTCATTTTTCTCCCAGCATTAATTTTGCCCCTGTTGTGGCACTCAGCTCAGGACATATCTTGCTGCAGTCCATTATCTGACCAGTCGAGCCTGCAGAAACAGGGAATCTTACTTAATTGGAAAAATGCACTGATGCAGAAAAGGTACATGTAACTTCTTGCGCTAGCTATACCTTTTAAAAATGCATCATTACAAAGATGATAAACTGCCATCTATTCTTCGATCTGAAAGAATTTGAGGAGCCCTTGGAGTCAGAAAGTAGAAGGACTGAAGCCTAAAATTCTTTTCATGTCATATTATGGAATAGATGTGTAAAGAATGGCTGTACAGGAAGCAGCAGGTGATAATTTTTAGAAGTTTCTCAAAGCAATCAGTGAAATCTGATTTAGGAGTACCACTTCATTCTCCACTTTATAGAGTTCTCCAGATAAACTGTATTCCAATGTGCTTCACAGAGTTAAATAATACAGCTATTGAGATAAATAACAGTAGAAAGAGTCAGTCACAGCAAGTTATAGACTCGGCACATCTGTTTTCAGCTGAGATTTAAAATGAAATGGCAGAATTACAGTGCATTATTATATACCACAGTGGCCAGAGGATTTCAGCAAACTCCACCATACCTGAAAGCTTTCAAATAATAAGCAAAATTAATCAGACAAGGAGAGTGCTTGGAAGAGTTCAATGACCCGAGCCCTACTGACACAACCTCATTTGAAACTGAACCTGTCTGACACCAGACTGTGCTTTGCAGAGAAGACCAAGTGTAATGTGGCATTAATTTTCCTCTTTCTGACCTTGCTTGATTGAACGTGCTGGGGCATGTAATTCTTTATGCTCCCATCAGAAGGATCTAATGTGAAAGTCCTGTGGTAGCCAGGCCCTTCTGTCGCCTGTCCAGTAACACACTGTGTGAGCTCAAGCAGTTCATTCCTGCAGTAGGGTGCAAAGTTTGACTGTCCTTGGTGGTTGGCAGTTGTGAACTCTGCCTAGTCTTATTTTCCTTGATCCTGATACCAGAGTGGGTTTCCAAGTGACCAACTGCAAGAACAGCATTCTTCTGGAGGTAAAAAGCAAACCTCAGCCTAAAAAATACAATAGAATTATCTCAGTTCACAACTACTGAGAAGTGTGACAAAGCAGCTGCAGCTGATCAGCTTCTATATTCTTAGCTCAGATACAAATCATAATCAGAGACAGTTTTAACATTTTGAATAGTACGGCAAGAAAAATATGGAGATACATGCCATAATATATCATCTGAAAAGGTCTTGTAGGTATAGTCATCAACTGTTTAAAGATTTCACCATTCATATATCTTTTTTAACAGTCAGTTTCTTTCAGAACCTAATCACTTTAGATTTGACACACTTCAGGCAGAGAGGTGATATCAGTACAATACCATATCCCAAACCTGAAGAAGCACAAATAATGCTATAGAAGTTGCATACATTTTACCACTGTCTCAATTTTTTACTGCAGAAATGTTTAGATCCTTAACTGTCTTTTCCCTGTAGTACTCTCAGCATCCCACTAACAAAAAAAGCCACCTGCTTTTCCCAGCCTCCATTAAACACTCGAACAGGAGGAGTCAAGCTGTGCCCAGCATTATTGGTGCTCACAAGAAAGAAATGGGAATATATTCAGCATACTTTTTAGGGTTTGTCTAACAGCTTTGGAAATCAGTGGCAAGATTCACTCTGATATTAGGAGCTTGGACACTGCTTACCTGAAAGGTATTATTTAAGGTGTTCCCTGTAGCTTTCTCCTTCTAGCACGCTCTGTGCTTGTTTTAGAGCCTGATAAATGTTGAACAAGGCTAGTTCATCTCCAGTTATTTTGTGGGAATAGGTATTGTGTTAATATTAATGACTCTAGTGGGTGAAGCATATAAATGTTATATTTGATGAGGGTCTGACAAGAACACCTATCTTTGTTAAAGTCTTAGGTGTTGTGAGTTGGTGTTGTTAATGGCATTCTGGGAATCAGAATTCGTGAAACAAAAATGTTCCTCTGTATGTGTTGATCTCTTGTAAATATTCATTCCTAAAAACCACACTCAATATTCGAGATACTCTGCTTTGTCATTCCTGCAGTACAGTCATACTTATTCAGGCCTAATTAATTTTTGGTTTAATCTTTCTGTACTTGAAGATACATGGACTGAATTTAGCTCATCATCCTGCCCACTTATGCCACTCATGTCAGCCTTGAATATGAAAAAGAAATCAATGTTGTACAAAAGAGATACAGCATGACGACAAAAAATACTGTGCAGCATTTTTTAAAATACTAGATCTAAAAGGACGACTGTTTTCCAGAAATGCATTTAAAATAATTACAAAATAAATGCTCTACTCAGAGAAAATGACAGAATGCAATTGGAATCAGAAGGATCATTTCAGGAGGATAAAAATCACAGCAATGCTAAATGGAAATGCCTGATGAATTTACAAGGAAAGTTATTAGACGTATGCTCTCTGACATTGCTTCTCATTGCCCGGCATCTCAAAGTCTAACATCAGAAAGGTGTGAGGAAATGGAGATTTGTAAACCATCCATTGTGAGGATCAAGTGGGTCTATCAGAGGAGAGAGGAAAAACAGATTTATTTTAAGTAAATGTTCCACAGAACTGGTAGCTGAAAGTAAGTTTTTGATAACCATCTACCAGCAAGCACAATGTGGAAATACATGTGGTGGTAAACATCTTGAAATCCATGTCTCTCTGGGCTGCCTTCCTGTAAACTAATGAAACCAATTTTGATGTACATATAACTGGTGAACATTTGGTCATCCACAAAGTTATCTGCTTGAAAATGTTGTCTTCGGCATTGCCAAGTGCCTAGGAGAAGTGATTGCATCATGGAAGTACGTAGAGGAAGAGGGGTATAGATGTAGGGCAAAACTTAAACAACACTTTTATGTAAGACAAGTAAAAAGCCCAGGTTCTATCTCACATGCCCCTGTACTTGCAAATTCTTGGAGGTGAGTAATGAAATGTAGGTGAGATTGGCTTTTTCAAACTGTGAAGCTTGCAGCAGAGTGACTGTGTGGAGAATAAGACCCCTTTTTTGTGTCTGTGTTGGTGATAACTGTGGGAAGATAATCCTCAGAGGGCTGTGATGCTATAGGTAATGGAGCTGAACGCAGTGCTCATTGAAGCTTATCCAAAAGCTCTGTTTGTCAAAGGCAGTCTGTTTGCAAATATTAAATGGATATCGAAAGTATGGTTGTGAACAATTCGTATTTTTAGCAACAGGAGAGCAAGAAGGAGAACTGCGTTGCCAAGATATGATATATGTACCATGCACTTCTTCTGGAATGGATTATTATTTTCTGAAACTACTGCAGAATTGTATGTTACCATTACTGGAAAGAGAGTGCTTTGTATAATGGTAACATCAGCAGACACAAATTCTAGTCCCAGCTTTTGTATGAAACTAAAATAATCCTAATTCCAGTAGTGCTTAGCCTCCCCATCAACACTGTTTTGTTTTTTAGGCTTCTTTGCCCTCTTGAAAATTGCTAGCCTAGAAAGATCAAACTGCTTTGCAGGAGTTCAGAAATAGACACCTACAGTTATTTCTACTACTGTGAAAACTAAGGCAGATGAGTATGATAGTCTGATTTTCTAAGGGCTATGCTCACTCAATGAGATGGATGTCAGCATGTAAAGGAAACAAGAAGCAAAAGTCATCTGTGACACCAGTAGGATAAATTTCTGGATTTGCAGCAGAATATCAAAGTTGCTTTCATCTAGTTTTTTATTCTCCTCTGTATATGTGTTTTCCTCAGCAAGAAGATTGCATCCTGGGATACATATAGAAACAACTAAACAAAAGATCTACTGTGAGTTGTTTAAAAAGTGCCCAAATCTGATTTCACAAGTACCAGGTATGGACAATTTTATGGCCTTTTGAAGGTTGCTTATAGAATGTGCCACCTGGAAATATGGGTGCTGATGCAGCGCAGACATTAATCAGTGTGAATGTGCTGCCAACACAAGCTTGAGTTTTCATATTGCTGCTAAAATCCAGGCTCAGGGAGCGGGAACACTCAAGAAAAACTGACAGTGTGTGAAATACCCTACATCATCAAGAAAAGCTGCTGTAGCAAAGCAAGCAGGCCAACACAATTCCAGCTCCTGGTTCTGCTCACTGGTGTCTGCTGGAATGTGTCAGATGACCGAATATGAATGGGCTCCAGAGAGAGGGATGGCCTTTTCCTTGCAAATATTTCTTCAGCTCTTATGTTGCCCCTTAGCAATAACGGTTGGCTTTTTATAGAACACTGTCTGATTCATCGGCAACCTTTAGCTATTTTATTGATTTAGCATTTCTTCAGAGATGTAGTGAAATATATGACCCGTGGACAATGTGATTTTTTGAAAGCCAGTGCTGATGTCGGGGGTATGTTGTCTGGTTCAAGCTCCACTGCATCTGGAGTTCATTAGAAGTTGTTTTAAACATGATCTGTTTATGAACTACATTTCTTTTTTTCCACACTCGCTGAAGATGCTGTTTTACACTGTCTTCAGTGTGTATTTCAAACCCTCTTGCTGAATTGAGTCATTTCATGGTGAGGTAAACAGAATGTAAAGGAAATATGCCCTGTTTGGGACACTGTGGTTTAGTATATCAAAGCAATAAAGAATGAGGAACAGGTTGGGAGAACTTTCAGAATCCATTTTATTTATTACTTAAAAGCAATGAAGCAAAATGTTGTTGTTTTTGCCCTCTGAATGGTAGTCTACCCAGCAGCTGGAGTCAAAGTGAAAGGTGATAGCAGGCTCTGATGGAATTGTGTATAGCTCATCTGAACATTAGGCTGGTTGTCAGGATGCTGAATCAGAAGCTATTGAGCAGACAGGGCTGGGATTTGGGGTGTGATGAAAGTGTGTTCACCACACAAGGGTTTTAGAAGTAGAAGCATGGACCTGAGCAGTCAAGTTTGTGTTGAGACATGGGTGGGTTAACTGTGAAATCTTCTGAGCCTGCAGTGTCTAAATGTAGCTCTAACTTGAGGTTTCTACTTCTGAAAGCTCTGGCCTAAGTCTTGGGGATATTTTAAATTGTGCTGCTAAGAACAAAACATGTAGCAGAACAGAGCTAATGGTATTTACTGTCCTTTGGCAGATTCTTTGTAACACTGACATGTTAGGCTGAACATCCTTCAGCTCCTGTTCCTGTACATCTGTACATATCAAAAGAAGATTTGATTGAAGTAGGTCCTCCTTTCTCCCTCTCCTTCCTCACACACGCTTTATCTCTCCAGGAATCCCCACAGGTATTATCATTGCAGCTGCTACTCTGTAGTCCCTATTGTTGCACAGTTCCCATTCTTGTTTTCCACTGTAGAGATGGAGCAAGAAGACACTTGATAAGCTTAAAGTTGCTTCTAGTCCACTGAAAGCTTGAGCCAAGAAGCTCAGAGACCATGTAGTAGCACCCCTCCATGCCATGCAGGGCATAGACCAGAACACTAGACTTGATGCATCTGGATTTAGTGGCAGTGACAGTAGCTGTTGTTGCCACACGTGATTAGCAAGAGGTGGAAATAGCCCCATGCAGAAACACAGGAATTTCCAAAGCTGATGGGCCAGTTTCATGCTGGAGCCAGTGACACTGTAGCACAGAGTGAAAGCAGCTGGCCTTCCCAATTTCTGTCACAAGCTGTAAATCACAAGGTCCCTCTCTCATATAAGCAGATCTACTGTAACACACAGAGCTCATGTCTGTGGAGCTTCAAATAGCTAGGGCTGAAATAACTCCTGTGTCACTCCAGGTTTCTGCTGATGCATGATAAAGTTACACTGGGATGGAAATGCCATGGTGAATCAGATTGGAGCACATATGATAACGACTATTTTGTGTTTGCTTAAACCCAGGCGATAGTTGGTTCTGCAGAAAAACAGTGGAAGTGAAATCTTCTTCATCCTGCTACCTGCAGTGGCCAACTTTTGTGGCCAGTCAGGACTGCATGCATTGCATAGCTGGTGGTGGTGGGTGGATTAGATTTCCCAAAAGAAAGTCTGATGAAACCAAAACTGTGGTCTCTACCCATCCCTCCCAGCAGCATAGTTAGCAAAACTAATGCTTTAGTGGTAGTGGATATTACATACCCTCTAGAGTGGCCCAGAATCTGTCTGATGACCTCTGCTGATACAGGCATCCTCTTTCCCTTCCTAAAAAACCCCCAGTGTCTTAGAGTTGATTCTGATGTTTTAATCTTTAAAGCAAGAAGCAGTGAGAGCAATAAAATTTAATCAACAGAGTACTTTTTTTATCAAGTAAATGGATAATTGTGACATTTGACATTCTTACGAGACTCTATCTCTTGAACATTTGCCTAATTATCTCCCCCCTTTAAAGATTCTGTTCGGGTTGCAGTTTAGCGTTCATCAGCTTTTCTGAAATGTTTTATTATTGTTGTTGTTATTGTTAGATAGTGCATTCTCTTGGAAATGTCAAGTGTATTGTCAAATATTGTACTAATTTCAGTTTCCTTTGTCAGAGCTCTGGACTTTATTAAGAAAATGTATACTGCGAGTAGGTCATTCCAGTATCCAGCTCCATCTTAAAGAGCAATGGGATCACTCAGTTCAGAGGCAAGAGAATCTCTGTATAGATAAAGGGACCCTTTTGAGGTCCCTTTTAACTCCATTTTCTGGGTTTCTTGGATCACCCATTTACAGCAAAGATGTCTTGGCATTCCAGAGGCATGTTTTTGGCAATGCATAAGGGTCTCCTACCTATAGCTGTCAGAAGCTGAGCTTGCATTAGACTTCCTCCAAAGTTAGTGGAGGAAGAAACAGCATCTCCATGAGGTAATTTATCCCCAGTGTCTTCAGTATCTAATCTTAGGATAAGTGGAATTTCCCTCCAAAAAACCTGCTTCTCCCAGCTGATAATGTAGAAAATGGATTAGACTAGACATTTAAGATCTACACAGCAAAAGTTAGGTAAAATTAGGCCTGCCCGAGCAAGATGTCATTCTGTACCTGACAAGTTTTTGCGGGTTCCAAAAGTGGTAAGACAAGTGTATGGACTAGGAAATAAAAATACATCATCAGTGGTTCAGGAAGCTGTAAATTGCTAATGGGTTGTACGGTACTTTGGGATGGTTTCTCTGTGTGTTAACTCTTTTCTTGTTCTCTTCCCTAAGCATCCAGTTCTAGCCCCTCTCAGGCAGAGGATTCTGGCGGGAAGGGCCTCTGGACACACCTGCCATGAGTGTTACTACATTTTTGAGTTCCACCTTCATAGAACATTTCTTAGGATTCCCTCAGGTGTGGTCACAGGGGATAGATGTTTTGTGTGTCTGGAGAAATAGTACAAGGACTCGGTATGATCTGAGCTTCCTTTCTGCTTCAAATAGTCCATAGACCATGTGCCAGCCCTCAGCATGAAGTTGGCATTGAGTCCACAAAGTGAGCTGGTTTCCTGAATGGATGAGAAGGCAGGTGGCAAGCCAAAAAAAGCTGGTTTAAAAGCCTGTGAATGGAGAATGAAAGACACAGAAGTGTAAAGAAATGCCCGTATTATAGATCTAGACAGACATTAATGAGTGTGTGTCCTAACTATCATACCAAGGTTATAAACCCCTGTTTACATGCAAGACAGATCTAGTTTGTCTGGCTCAAGCACTGGCAGTTCAAACTCCCTCTTAATTACAAGATTTATGCCTTTGCCTTTATCTGAAGAGCTGATCTAAAGGAATGAAAGAGTAGTTCAGTCTCTCAAGGCCCTTTGTTTCTTGTGCTTATTATCATAAAGGTAAAAGTGCTAGTTAGATTTGGTCAGATATTTTTATAATTAAAGCTTTAAAACTTAATAGTGAAGTGAATGTCTTACACTTTGGCACTTTTGATGGCTCCATCAAATATTGTGTGTGATCTTCATAAAAGCATGAATGCAGTGGGGTGCTGAAACACTTCAAATAATTTGTCCTTGGGGTTTCCTCCCCTTGATCTCTGCTTTTGTTTTAAAAAATTGCTGTCCTGTGGTGCAATGGTTTATGAAGTTCCAGCAGCATCACCCAGTAGTTCAGAGATTAGTCCCAAGTCCTCCACAGAATAAAGGAGTCGTGTGTATGTTATGTGTGACTAGGACTCCTCTGAATCTGCCAGTATCTCTGCCGCTTGTCCCAGGTCCAGAGGAGAGTAAGGATGGCTCATTTTAGTGTATTTGATGGCAGGGCACCTGGAGCTCTTCATTTATTCAGAACCTGATTTTCCTGCTTTTACAGTTCACTAGTCTATCAGAGTGATTTCATGTTGAGGCTTCTCTCACAGCTTCCAGTGTATTAAAATTTATCTTTAAAAAGACCAGGAAACATTTTGATCCCACTGAATTTAGTGGGAAGGACCCCAAATGTACTCCAAGTGGAGCTACAGACATCTCTTCTCTTGCATCTCTGACCTCACAGATGATCTTATCCTTTCTCCTCTTCCTCCTGCCTCCTTTTCAAATACGCTCATGTTTTCTTGCAGGCATTTCATCCCTCCCAGCAGTCCCACAAATGCCTTACCTGCTCTGCACTCTGCCGGTAAGTGACCACTTGGTGGTAGTTTGTGCTGGAGTAGTTTGATCGCTACCTGGTGTGTCCTGGCAGGTGGAGTTCCTTCTTCAAAGAGAGGTGAAGAAGGACTGCTGTCCTTGGCACACAGAGATCAGTAATTTCCTTAGCAGTGGAGCAGTGGCTTTAGTGCTCCTTCATTGCCTGCCTGCTGAGACTGACAGTTCAGATTATTGTGCACTCTCAGAGAGATGTAGGAAGAACATAACAAGATCCCTGTGCTTTGGAGGTTACTCCTTTTACAACTCTGATTCTGCTGGATAGGCATGTACTGTTTATATGAAGAAAATAAATCGGTGTGTGTTTGTTTTGAGAAATGTGTTGGTTTTGAGGATACAGCTTCATAGAATAGATTTAATTTCATTGCAACGTTATCAACATTGATAGCAAATACCTTTAAGGCAAAACAGAAGGGTAATGTACTTCTTTTCCTCTTACAATCTTTGTATTGTTTTTCCTTCTGTTTGATCCTGCTGCTATAGACTGAGAACCTTTATGCAAAGCACAGAGACAACTTTAGCTCTCATCAGATTACTCATTGCCTTGCAAAACTGGATTTTAATGAATACTTCGTGTCATGTGCTGTTCAATGACATTATTTTTATATTCAAATTCTTGAAAAAAAGTGCTTGCATGCTGATTGGATCAAAAAAGGGATCTCCGTTTTAGAAGATCTATGATTCTTCTGATTCATGATTCTTCTGATTCATGATTCTTCTGATTCATGATTCTTCTGAATAAGCCCCACTGAAAGCATTGATTATGGTTATATGTTCAGCAAAGTTAGCATAACTTTTTGAATTAAATCAAATTAGGAGTCTTTCTTTACCCATGCTATTTTTGAAATACCATAGGTAACACATGATAATTTTTGAATAATATGTTTCTGCTCTAAGACCTAATCAGTCAAGTGAAATAGAAAAGGAAATCATGAGGAGTAAATAAAAGAATCCACATGGCTTTTACAGCTGTGCCTACCAAGCACTTAAGAGGCACAGCATGAATACACTTACCAGGAAGTATCATGTACACTAAGGGCACTTCTGCAAGTGGGCAGGAATTCACAACACTCCTCTGTTTCCTTAAAAGCCTTCATTAAAACAAACATTTTTCTGCTTACCTGTGGCATTTCTGCATTTTTTCAGAAGAGTATGCCTATTTATCCTAAACTCTTGGGAGAAAATTCAGCTCCATTCATGACCCAGGAAAATGTATAGACAACCATTATCTCTCCCTTATAGCCTTGTTTTGAAGGTTTAAGTGCAGTTTTCTACATAGAGATAAATTTCATTCTCCAGTAGTTCGAAATATGCTGTTAAAATTTGCTATATGTCACACTAAAAGGACAGCTCATCTCATGGTCCCTGTGATGTTTCTTAACCTTTTTTACACATATGGTACCTATAAAATACCTCTACCCAGAGCAGAATTGCATCTTCCTTGCTTCCTACTTTCCTTCAATAATAAATAGGCCTTGTTTTATTGGTGAGAACAATTTTTGAATTTGAGGTTAATTCAGCAAATTCTGTCAGCTGAAACACAAACCATGAAGCCTAAAAAGAAGAGATGGAAATGTTGACAAGAATAGTTCTAATATTTTCCAAACATGAGTATTTCAGCATTAGAATCATAGACTCACAATCATTAGGGTTGGGAAAATCCTCCATAATCCAGTGGTTCTTGGTTGGGCTTTAGATGAGGAAGTTTTAAATGCAAGCTGGACCCAAATCACAGCAGTGGTTCTCACATCTTGGAACAGCACTTGTTGCCCATCTCTAGGAGGCTGTGTGTTGGCTCCTCCTGACGTAATATTTTTACTGCACAGTAATAGAAGCATTTATTGCAGCAGACAAGAATCCAGGTAGCTTCCTTTACAAAAAGCCCTGAAACCATCCACAGTGATTCTCACTGTCCTTTTCTTGTCAAACAAATATCTGAATATGCTCCATATTAAAGATAATAATCAAATTGAAAACAAGTTATATTGAGTAAAAATAATTTTCCATCTCTTAGTTTGGTGTCTGAACCAGAAGAATTGTTTTTTTATTGTGTTTCATTCATAACTGGGGAAAGCTTCAAAAGAACATGCTTTTAGTAATGTACGTGTTAGTCATAATGTGCACTATTAAGTGTTAGAGCAAGAAGCTTTAAGCAGATTAAACAGTATAGAGTATATTATGCAAACATAGCTATTTCAGTTACAAACTCCCACCAAAGGTAGAACTGATGGAAAATCTTACAGATTTTTTATTAACGAGATATAGCTGAATCACCTTAATGGATTGCAGGGGTAGCAGACCTGACCTGTAAAAGTTTTCTGTGGGTTGTTTTCCAGTTTTCCAGGAACCTGAACATAGTAAACAAACCACGAAGTAGGCCTGTTAAAATGATTAAGATAAACCAAGCATGAATAGTCCTCAGCTCCAGGGTCAATGATAATTTTGTCACTGAAACAACAGGGTGGAGGGATGACCATTAATATGTAAATGGCTGGTCATCATCTGCTGTAGCCCCTTTTTTGGTTATGTCAAGAATAAGATTGAATTCAGTGCCCAAGAAATGGATCTGGTGATGGTAATTACAGAAAACCAGCTGTGCCATTTCCTTTGGTACAATCCAGCTACCTGGTAACTTTTTTCAGGTTCCCAAGAAGTATTCCTTTTCATACAGAACTTTATCTTTGGTGCAGAAGCAGTATTTTTCATCTTATGGCTATGGAAGTTTGCTGAAGTAGGACAAGTTACATGGCCTCTGCACTTGGTTTTTTTTTGGTTTTAGAGGAACGTATCCTGGAAAATCCTCAAAAGTGTTTTCCTTAATATAGGTAATATAGGCTAAATTTTCCTCTACTTTCAGCATTTACAAGTCTATGTCCAGCAAATCTATTATGTTTAAAATTAAAGTTCTGCTAGTATTTTGGATAGCATGACCCAATTCTAAATAAGACTTCCCCCCATACAAGGTATCCTCTTATCAGCCATCTCAAACAAAGTTCACCAGCTTCTGCTTCCCTGCCTGTCGCCCTCAGGAAACAATATTAAGGGCTTCTGCTTGAATTGTTACTATTTCCATTGGGTTGCTAAGCGCATTTTAAATGTAGGCTGTCATTTCTTTCTTTGCTTGCTTTCTCCCTCCTCTCTTTTCCTTCCTTTGTCTCTAAGTCCATTTGTGATATGTTTGTGGAGTTGTCCTTCAGCTTCATTAGAGCATTGATTTTTTTTTTTTGGTTAATTTACCTAATTTCCAGTCAAATGAGGACATGGTACTTGTAAATCATTTAGTTCCTCATTAATCTCTTCCAGTGCTGGTTCCATTTTTCAGCTGTCTTCCAATTTACTATCTCTAGCGAAAAATATCCACTGTGCCCATCACTTGTCACAAGCAATGTCACGGTTGCTGTAGATCCATTGGCCTGAATAATCAACATGATTTTTTTTTATTAGGAATCAAAATATTTGCTGCTGCTGTAGAAAGCCGCATCTTCAATTCCATCCAAGGAAGCTCACTAAATGAAATGCAATAAACAGAAGATCTAAAAATCTACCCTGTTGCTTTGTGCCAAATCTTATTCATTAGTTTTTCTTTAACAGTAACTGTAGAATTTTAAGATGCAGTTCAGAAGAGCAGAAACCCGCAGAACTGCATCCTTATGCCTTGATACCTGACTGGCAGAGATCCCACTGAGATGAGAGGAATAAGGACTTCAGCATTCACGTGAGAGTTGCAAGTATCAGCCTAGTCAAACCCACAGGTAAAGAAATCTCTGCTGCCATCCTTGACTATAAAACACTGGTATCACATCAGACTTGCAAGCTGCTTATAGGTAGATTGGAAAGACAGGCAGCAAACTAGCAAGATAATAATTTTCTTCTGAAATGAAGCAATGTTTTTCAGGGCAGTAGGTGGTACTCCCCCTTCCCAGTCAGCACCAAACTCTGCCCTAGCACAGTAAGAAAGAGAACCAGACTAAATTCCCTACTGAACGGAAGGTTTTCATTGCCCACAGCTGTTACATTAGTTTTATTGCTGAGGTAGAATAGGCCTTGCCTTTAGTATTCCCTGGCCAAATCTATCCTTCAGCTGTATGAGACTCAACTCTTTTGTCCCCTAACATTGCTGTGTACTATATGACAGCTTTAGAAAGTGGCTTTCCTTGCATTTCAGATATATTTGCAGCATATTTCTGTGTAAGCATATACACACTTTGTGATCTCTAGGTCATTAATCTTAGCCACTCTTGTTATCTTATTTTGAAAGGAGACAGATTTTGCCAATAGAGTCCTGGTGTCACTCATCCTGACTTTTTCCATAGGCTTTGTGTAACAGTCACTGAAAACAATTCCATGGTTATTTCAGTTGCCATTCAGTGACTCATCTTGCTCTGGCTGTTATGGGATTTAATGTTCTCTGCCATGTACGGGGCAGTTGCTTTGACAATAGAATAATAAGCATCTTAAACTTGCTATAGATAGAAGTGTTAGACTGATGGGAAGAATTAAAACAAGCACACATTTTGTATTTAAGACAGAAAATAAAGAACACTGCCTTTTCAAGAACAGAAGTCTACATAGGGAAAATTAGGCCACAGTGTTTCTTCCTGTGGTAAAAATATCAGAGGAGATTGGTGAAGCTTTGTTTGTAAAGTATGTACTGGTTAAATTGCTGCCCCTTGCTGATCGGTCTAATCTTTTTAATGAGGCTAGGTAAGCAAAACGGAGGCAGTAATGATGCTGATGACTCAGAGATTTCTCCGTGTGGAAAAATACAAGGAGAAGATGATTGTCCAAACAGAACCTTACAGTGACTCTCCAGGTGTCCTTTGCACTTGCAAAACAGTTGCTGGATAGCAAGCTAACCAAACTCAGAGGCTCCCAGTGTCACTGGGTACAAGTGCTAAAATATAAATCAGTATATTGTAAAAGTGTTGTTAGCAGTATGCATTTTTCTTAAGCCTAGATACGTGTTGGTCCTTTTGGTTTAAAGAATGATGCAGCAGCACAACAGCTCAGAGGCAATAACCAGCACACAGAGACACTGGGGCACTTTATTCTTCTCTGACAGATGGAATTTGACCCAGCTTTCTTACTGAAACTGCCCTGATCTCAGGATAAGGAATTGTACTTCTTTTACACTCTCTCTTTTTTTTTTTTTTTTTTATGTGTGTAAATCAATTTAAGTGGTATACGTTTTATTCAATGATTTCCCCGTGAAAAGTTCTGGAACATCATCCCTTCACCAATGATGTCTTTACCGTTTATCGTATTTTTCATTGCAAAATTTGTAATCAATTCTATGGACTGGGATTGCAAACTCCCTGGAGAGAATCCTGACCGCTAGGTGACATAGTTTTACTTCCCTTCATCCAACAAGCTTTTAATTTTTCATGCAAAGTGAAACAGGCTCAACCAGAGAGATGGTAAGGATGCCTGCCCAATAAAATAGGCAAACCCATGTGGTAAAAGAAGCTTTTTGGAGAGGCCAGTTGAATTCCATTAGGCACAAGATGGCTGTAAATGTGTGGTTTTGCTGAATTTACCACTGAACTGTGGTACAAAAGAGGGAAGAGTAGTTCACTGTTAGCTGTGCTTCCAGAGGCAGGCATAACACTTTTCCTGTAGATGTGCTGATATACCACCACCTGGATCACCCCTCAACTGGAACACTGACTGGTGGAACCCAGCAAGGCTTGGCACTCAATTGCCAAAGGATGTTAAGTATCTGTGTGCACGGCCAGAAGTACTCTAGAGACTCAGGGAACACTCACATTTACACCTGAGTCTCTAGTAGTACTTGAGGATTTACATGCCAAGTGGAGAAGGAGACAGCCAGCAGTTTTATGTATCTTAGCTTCAGTGTTGGGTGGTAAATACAGAGAGAAGTGAAATGTATATGCCCCGGTCTTTCTGTGCATCTGGTACTTGGTATCTGTGTCACTTGAGCAACTTGGCCTTCTGCCACTGCAACCTCATGCCAAGAAAACCACAGTAATATATGTTTGGTGCCAGCTGTACAAGTTACACAAAGAAAACTAGTTAGGGGAAAGTTTAGAAAGTTCGGAAAATCCAAAGGATTTCTGCGGGGGGATTATTTTTTTCTGACCTGCAAGGCTTAATTAGTAGGATTCCAGAATGAAACAGTGCAGTGCTTGAAAACATGTTGGATTGCATTAAGAGGGGTGTTTTTTAGTGGGATGCTTTCATATGCAAGTTTTGGTGATATAGTGAAGTTGTTGAAAAATCCAGCAGCACCTTCCTCAGACAGTTCCAACTCATGCACAATGCTTTGGATATTGGAACTCATTTCTTTGCAGGACAGAAAGTTTTACATTTGACTTCTTTTTCTTTATACAGTTCTTACAGTAGTCTTAGTTTTTTAATTTGTCACTACAGAAACCTACATGACTTTTACTATCATCTTGAATAGTTGTAGCAGGCTCAGTACAATGCATGTTCAAATGTGCAAGATAGGTGAGAATGCCACACGCAGTACTGAACAGTTCCCTGCTTTGCCTGGGGAGCTCCTAGTCTGCTATGCACGAGAAGGCAGAACAGACCACAGAGCTTTTCACAGTGCATAAGGCTAACTGAGTTCTGGGTGATATTTTTTGCTTTCTATTCATAAACTATAAAGTAGAAATGTTAGTATACACGTTTCTAGCAACCGTGAGTTTTTGCAGATTGGTAAATGCCATAATTCTCTTCTGCTTGTCAAGTTGTGCTGCTTATGAGTGTGGGGCTTCAAAGGAGGCCATTTAAAAACATAATTTTCCTATCTGGGTTGGCACTTACTGGATTGCCCCCCTAAAGGGGAGTCTCTGAGACTGCAGTTTTGAAATCCTGCTAAAAAGAGGCAGTATCTCTCTCTTGACATGTCTGTGCGCTTATTGCTGGAAAACAGTTAAACCAAGGGAATATTTATAGCACCAGTGAGAGAATAAAGTTGGTCCCTTAACTGTGACAGAGCCCATTTCAGTTCTGTCACCTGTCTCCTTTCTTAGCTGAACATCAGAAAGCAAGTTCCATTCAATGGTGGCTTCACGCCGCTCTCTGCTGCCAGCTGAAGCTTCAGTCTATGTCACTGTGAGTTGGTTATTAGACCCTTCTGTCTGTACTTGGCTTCAGCCCCTGCTTTTGATCCCTGGTCTCTTGCATCTAACATCCACTTGTCCTTTTGACCGTGTAATGCTTCGTGGAAGTTTTCAAGTCCATCTGTGAGTAGGAGATTTTAAGTATATGCTAATTTTATTGTAAATTATTGACAAGAGGGATACGGAAAGAACTATTGGTGTAGTGCTTTTGATCCTGGAGAAACCTGATCAGATGTTTTCCATCAAGGAAGCCTCTTGTCCTGTTTTCCCCTCTTTGTATGCGTCATTGAGAGTACCTCCTGCTTTGCAAGTGGTCTGAGAAACTGAGAACTAACCCCCGCAGTATCCATAGCTGCAAATACATGAGTGGTACAGTCGAGTTTAGACAGCTCAGGCTGACTCATTATTTTGGAGTTCGCACTTTTCTCTCTTCAGTGGCTATCATCAATTCCTTCCCTGCAGTTTAGGATAGGGAAGCTCAGTGAATGTGTTCTGAGATGTGCTCAAGAGAGCCCAGAGTACAGTTTTTAAGGCAGTTGGATATCATTAATTAAAACCATAAGTGAATTTCCTTAGCTAAACCTAGCAGCAATCCTTCTTTGACCCTCCAGTTACTGTGGGTTGTTATTAGGATTACTTTTAGGATGTTATTAGGATTAAGGGTGCCAAGCTTTTTTCCTCCTGAAAGGATAACATGTACCTTTTATTTTAGATTAAGGAAATCACAGACCTGTCTAATCTCACAAGTGCTCGAAGGTTCCTGCTGTGGCATCCCATCTCGTTTTCTTTCACGTGATGATCCTTTGCCTTATCCATCCACTGAACACCCTGCACTTTCTCCTGCTTTGTGGAACCTGATGATGGAGGATGTCCATGTCCAATGTGACCTGTAATCTGCCTGTAGTGGCAGTGGGTTGGTAGAGGGGCAAGGCCACAGTGGCACCCCAAAGCACAGATATGCCCTGTGATAAGATCCAGTATTCAAAACAGACTTTCAGAACTTCTTTTGTAGGAACATTTTTGCAGGATCCTTCTCTGTCACAGGCCTACCAGATCTACTCCCCTATCACAAAATGAAGGTTCTGGGACTTCAATATCAGGAAAGAAGCAGCTTTCAAGACCTGCAGAACAGCTAAACCGAAACAAACCGATGTCATTCAGTGAAGACTATGTGAATATCTTCCATAAAAGCTAGAAGTGACTCTGATATAAAATGTTTGCTACGCTGGGAGTCTGGAGACCTGATGTACAGAAAACAGGTTCTTCATCTGCGTAAATCAGAGAATTTCAGAATATTACCAATTTCTTTTGTGCAGGTCCCTGTTAATTATCTATCTTACAGAGAACATAGTTTTTACTTCTGTCTTGCAAATTGATCTTGTACACATTTGCCTGACACGTAAGAGTTCCAAAGATATTTTTTTTCAAGTCCAGAGGCTGTAGCACTGAGGCCCTGAGTTCCCCCAATTAGCTGCTGGAAATTAAACCCAGGCTTTTTGATTCACAAGCGTGTCCCTTTTCTATTATACCTCAGCACTGATACTCTAAACACTGAATTCTGGAAATTTGATTCTAAACTTCAGAGTCTCGTCTTCTTCATCTGTGTGCACATACCCAATGTCCTTAAATGCTCTGAACTGGTATATCTGTTTAGGGATTACTGTCTGGTATTTCTGGGACTTGGAATTTGCTCTTTTATATTCTTGGCAGAGACTCCTGAACTTGGCCCTCTGCTTGCTTATTTTGGCCTTTAGCCTTTGCAGGGGTATTCTCTTCTTTCCTGAGACCTGTCTTTATCTCAGCTGTCTGTGAGAACTCTGACTTTTCCCATCCTTTGTCCTCTGGTTTTGCAGGGACTCTGACCTAGTTGTGATCTGTGCAGGTCACTGATACTGCAGGGAATGGGATCTTGGTCTTGATGTTCTTTTTTTTCCATTTCCTTCCCAAGTACCCATCTTAGCACCTTAATTTTTCACTTGGCCTCAATTTAATATCTCATGCAACTTCACACTTTGCCCACTTTACAGCATTTCATCTACTTGATGGTGTTGAACCAATTCAAAATGTCTTGCAGGTCTTTGATTCAGTTGTAACATTGTGAAAATAACCATATGGAGAACATTTCCTGAAGAGGAATCAAAACAAAAGAGTTAGATACTATCTCTTTATTGTTTCAAAGACCACTATAGATTCACATCCACTGCACTTGGGCGTGGACTGCTAGAGCTGAAATAGTCCTTGTTAGATTAAACATTGTGGAAAAAGTTCACGTGAGATCATTAATGACTCCAAAATACAACAGTCAGTTTTGTTTCTCTTCCTCCTCGGGAGAAAAATAGGATTTTGGTGATCTAAACTGTGATGATCTGAACCCTTTCAGTGAAAGTTTTACAGATTTTCTGAGCAGTGTCAAATGACTTCCAATGTTGGAAAAATGTTCTAGTTTTAGCACACCTAAATATATACCTGCTCTATTTCAGAGAACTTTTTTTAAAAATAACCCCTCTTGACCACGTGTCAATTATTAAAATTGCTTCAGCTTTTCCAGATGGCAATTTGGACCTCATTCTGCTGCACAGTACTGTGAAGATTGTGTAGGGAAAGTGTCTTTAATGCTAGATAAAAACAGGCCAGGAGGCATTCCCTGCCCTTAGGCCTAGCTCATAGTCACATGGCCAAATTTTCTGTCCCTCTTCAAACATGATGATTAAGCCCAAATGGCTTAATACAAACATGCCAACACTGTTCCATCCCAAAAACGAGCCCAGGTAGGACATGGGAAAGTGAGAGCTGGGATGGGTAAGAACCAGGCTGGGAGCGTGCTAACATGTAAATGGCACTGATGGTCCAGAACTCAGGGCAGTACACAGCCCCGCTTATTTCATAGAGTCAGAGAATCATGGAGTGGCATGGGTTGGAAGGCACTTTAACGATCACCCAGTTCCAAACCTCCTGCCATGGGCACGGACACTTCTCACTAGACCAGGTTGTTCAGAGTCCCATACAACCCAGCCTTGAACACTGCCAGGGATGGGGCATCCACAATTTCTTTGAGCAACCTGTTCCAGAGCCTCACCACCTTCACAGTAAAGAATTTCTTCTGTGTATATTTTGCAGTATGTAGTTATTAAAATTAAACTTCTTGAGTGTTTTATGTTTCATCGTAACACGTCATAATGATCATCACTCTGCTGGTAGGGTCATAGTGATGACAATTAGTAACAAGGCTGACAAGCAAAGAAAAAAACCTTTGCTATTAATGGCTAAAATTTCCAGATATAGTAAGGAAACTTTGTGAAAGTGTAAATACTTACTCCACTCACTCCATTGCCTTTGAAATTGTTTCATATTCTGTGACTGTGCATATGTAAGTGGGGTAAGATTGGATAAGCCTTTAGTCTTTCAAGGGAGAAAAAGTTATGACCACATGGTGCTTTTGCCTTAGAAGTGCTGCCCCAGTTTGAATTCCAAGTAGCTTCTCTTTTGATCAAAATAGTTTATTCCCATGGAAACTCTCCTTTTGCACATTGCTGTTCTGTGCCAAGTCCTTTCAGGCTTTTGTCTTGAGGTACTCTGTCCCGCACAATTCTGATCATGTAGCCATAATCCTGTGCTTCCGTACGAGCCTTCCTTTTCATCCCTAAAAGTGCATGGTTTACATCTCAGTTACAAGATGACCTAAGAAATACATTTCCTGTCACCTCATTTATTTGTTTAATGGTCAGTGCAGCTCAGCAACGTTTCACTCTTTGACTTCCAGTTGCAGAGGGAAGAAACAGAAGTTCAACATGTGGCATGTCAGGGGCGGACAGAGAAACATAGGCCTAATTAGCATTCCGTAGGTGATTTTCATCCAGTTCATTTTTTAAAATCTTGACAGGACAGTACTGTTTTCATAGATCGCTGATCTGAAAGTCATAAGTGTCAAAATGGATCAGTGTTCTCTTCCTCTGTGTTGAGACTCTTAATTTATTTTTCTGCTTTTAGAAGAATAATGATCATCCACTGAACTTGGGTTAAGATATAAAGGCATCTGGGCATTCTAGGTAATTTTTTTTTTCTGGAACATTTGAGTCAGAGTTTTTTCCAATATAGAACAAAGTCAGTAACATCTTTGATATATGTATTTTGTTTATTCCTTTGGGGTTTTTTACAGTAATATTTGAGCATTTGGAGGTAAGTTCTATTTAACCAGGGAGAGGTATGAGGAAAGATGGCGTCACTTTGTGTGCAATTGTCACTGGCCCCAATCCTGCAACTTGATCTTTGTGGAGGAACTTATCTGAGTACTGTATAGAGGCACTTGAGGTCACAGAGGATGTTTCTGTATTAAGAAATGAAACTCAACACCAAGACCTCGGGGGTACTTCTGGTCTGCACTCACACATGCAGACAGTGCAGAGATGCTCTCCCAGTGTTCTGCAGGGCCCTCCATCAAGCCACGCTGCCAAAGAGCCACTGGCTGTGACCAGTGGCAAAAGGATTCACTGAAGGGAGGCCTGGACTAAAAAGGTTGCGAGTCAGCAGTGTACAATATGCCACATTGAAGACTTTTGTAAAACTTTTGATTCCCTGCTGAGTTGTTCACAGGAATGGCCAAAGTGTTGTCAAATGCATGGGGATAGTCCTGCAAAGGGGTTTGGCAGGACTTATTAAGTCATAAGTAGCCAGTAATAAGTAGTAATTCCTTCTGACAAGAGGGAGGCTCCTGACAGGCTTGTTCTGAGACTGACAAATTAGTCTATTCAAC
The DNA here is from genome assembly GCA_035584735.1 of Pseudotriccus pelzelni. Lineage (NCBI taxonomy): Eukaryota > Metazoa > Chordata > Aves > Passeriformes > Tyrannidae > Pseudotriccus > Pseudotriccus pelzelni. The sequence continues at coordinate 40,297,473 of JAWMRA010000078.1, read as the reverse complement.
CTGTCCCTGAGAAGAGGAGAGGAGAGGAGGGTGCCCTGCTGGGAAACTGCAGAGCACCGTCCTGGTGAACCTGGAGCTGGATGCAGCAAGCCGTATAGCCAAAGGAGTCGAGAAAAGCAACCTTGCCCACAATCCTCCTTCCTCTGAGCTAGACTGCTAATTTCCTTTCATCACAGGTACCTCTACTCAGGCTGTTGCTAAGCAAGGGAATGTGACAAGGGATAACAACTTATCCATTTGGTGAAGGTGCTGGAACCGTGTGTTTGCAGTTAAGGCTAAGTCAGTTGCTAAGAAAACAGCTGCATTGGTTTAAGCTTTTATAGTCTCTTGCTGATTGCTACTCTGTCAGCAGTTACTACTGCAGTACAAAACCTGGCAGAAAGGAACACGTACCCAATGCCTCTGCCATTCCCGTTCACAGTCTGTCATCTGAGTGGAAACCCATGTTCTTTGGTATTGCCGTCTATCAGGTGCATTGGGAGATGATGTGATTTTGTTTTAGACTTTGTGAGCAGGGTTTAAACTAACACGCTTCGTGCTTAAATTAACTTTAATTGAAAATCATGCTTTTGGTTAAACTAATGCTACTTCATTGTAAAGCTAAATGCTCAGATTCATATCTAAATACACAAAAATGTTAACAGTTGCTAAGATTTTTTTCTTTACCATGGAATCATGAATTCGTTGCAGACAGAAGTAACAGCTTTTGGTATTGTGGCATCATAAATGCATGCTACTTGAATCTTTATTGTACCAGATCAAATTCTTCTATGCAAATGGCAAAAATGAAATCCAAGAAAATTGCCTTCATTAAGGTATAAGTGAAACCATTTGCTGTACTTACAGAGACATTCCCAACCTGCTTTTGGCGTAAAATGTGTGTTTTACAGCTTATCTTGGCACACACGTCTTCTGCTCCCAATTATGAATGCCTTGGGGTGGCCAAGTAAGCAATAATTCCAGCTGCTCCTGACAAAAGAAGATACTGCTGCACTGCATTATTTCCCTGATGAATGTATCTTCCCAATAAACTGAAACAGGCTTTGCATCAGCAACATCTGCAACTGCAGGGAGTTAGAAAGTGGGTCAGGTATATTGATGGTTTGGGGAAGCAGAATGGATGACGGAGGGTGCGTATAAACATGTGTATGAACGTGGATCTACTTTTGTCTTCATATTTTCCTACAAATACCTCACCTAGTTGGTTCAGATCCTCTGGTGGTAGCCATAGACAGAGCTTTCAGTATAAAGTGCTTTACTTGGAGCTTCAGTACCCAAGGCTGCAAAATCTGACTCTGTTATAGTTAGTAGTAATTAATTTTCTTGAGTCATATGGCGACAGCATTTCTACCTGTAATTCCTTAACAAGTTCAGGGCAGGATCTAGGTAACACATTGATTATGCTGTTTTTCCTCAGCACTGCTCATTACTATTGGCTCTGGTATTGTGTACGTGACAATGACAGCTTGAGGTGAAAGGATGCCTCAAATAAGATGGCAAATTTCGGGAGGGAAAGGATTAAAATCTGCAGACCAAGGATTACAATCACCTAGAGAAAGAGGTAAACAGAAAGTCTGTGTTTTTTTGAGCCTGGTGTTAATATATCAGACAGCCAGACAGGAGGACGTACTGTGGAAACATCTGCAGGGAGAAGGTTGATTCCCTGGGGTGGGAAAGGAGATTGTGGCAGCACTAGCAGCTGCAGTCAGACTGAGAAATCTCTGCTTTTGCTGTCTATTTTAACAACAATACCGAGCTTATGTTGTGTTGTTAGCTTTGGAGACTGTCTGGCTTTCTTTGTGCTGGTTGGGCAGGGCAGATTTGGATCACGCTCCCTTTGAGCTGCACGTCTAGTTGGCTAATGCATAAACCATAAGGAACACCTTGATGGAAGAGGAATCTTGAAAGAAGCACCGCAGCCATCCAATTTAGTCCTTTGCAGTAGTAGATAGCCCTTTGCTAAATGTTTAGGACAGGCAAGCCAACAGAAATGCTGCTACTCTGTGTCTATCCTGGGAGCCACAAACACTTCCCCCAAATTTGTAATAACATGAAAGGCAGAAACACAAAAGCACACTACACCACAGGAGAAAAGGAGAAGAGACTGGGGCATTACCAGTGTGTTCAGACTCTAAACTATCAGGAGAATTTATCCCCTAAAGAAGTCTAAAAGTAAACAATCCTACAAAGTAAACATTTCATCGTGCTATTGACACAGAACAAAACCTTCCAAGTCTTCCCTGCCAAACTGCTTTGAAAGGATTTTTTGGCTTCAAACCTTGTGATCAGCTTAACCCTGGGTGCCTGAGCAAGATGAATCATGATTTGGACAGCTCTTTATCCTCCATGTCTATTCTTTTTTTTCACTGGCCTCTATCTTCTGAGACAGCTAATGAGGTGCTGTGTTAGTATTGATTCTGGGTATAGTGGCAGTGAGACACACTAGAAACTGGGCACAGACTTTGATGCATCTTATGTTGCATCAGATGCATCTTACGTTGACCATTAACCCACCGTTAGAGAGATTGTGTCAAATCTTGTTAAAAAAAAAATCCGAAAATAAGCGAACTTTTTTGGTTTTAATGTCTGTTTGTTTTCCTGATAGACCTTTCTGCAGGATGAAAGAGAAGGAGTTCATTAACGACTAGCCCAGCAGTCTTACTGGCTTGTTTTCCTATGCTGCCGTGTATGTCTATCTTGGTGTTCTCTGTTGTTGGCTACAGTAGCAAGGATGAGATAGAAAACCTGTTCTTTCCTATACATTTTTTATAAATTAAACTCCTTCAGGTGGGGCTGCTGTCAAACAAGGTTAACTTTTAGAGCCTCTATGGCACACAGTGTTTGTTAAAATTACCCTATGGGGTTTCAAAGCCGCTAAGGGCCATATGCTTCTAGCCTCTAAAGAAAACCAAGGAAAGCACAGGCGTAGACAATGTAAAAGAGAAATCAAGTGAAAGCTTTAGCACATTCTTTACACCAGGAGGTTGCACTTAACATTCTGGAGCAGGACTCAGAAAAGAGGAGACTGTGAAAGAGGCATTAGTAGTTATGCTGTCCTTGGACAGAAAATAGCACTTCAGCACACTGATCACCAGGTAGTTCCCAAATAGACAAACTCAACTCTGAGTTGCAAAACTTTGAAAGTCTCATGCGTAGTTCCCAGGAGGTGGGAAAGATTGGGTTTATAATGCATTAGTTATACCAAAGGTTCCTTATTCCTTTTATTGCTGACTAGAATTTGGAAACATCCTGAATGCAATCCTGTTATTTACCATTTTGCTGTAACCTTTTTATTGAATAGAATTTTTTCTTGAATTGGTAAGGGAGAAATACTAATTAGCTGTCTCTATTTTTGCTAGATTACCTAATTATAAAACTAATTAGTGCCTGATTTTTATTGTTGCGGGAATTAGAATACAGAAAAAAAGCCTTAGAGTAACAAAATTAGAAATATGAGATTTTTCTAATGATTCTAGATGGGGTCAGAGACTTAGGTATTTCTTCCAACAAACTTACATATGTTTTGGAAAGGAAAAGAGAGTGCTCTTTGGGATATTTCCCTTTCTACATTAGTTCTTAAAACTAGCCTCTAAGAAAATGAGAGCAGTAAAGTGTAGAAGGTACTCAGGTCTAGAATTGTCAAGCAAAAGGTCTCATATTCTATCAACAGAGGTTTTTCTTGAAAACTAATGACACAATTACTACCTTCATTTTAGTACTAGAAATACTCAGCAATTTGTTTGGCATCTGTAAAGAAACCAAAGCATCCAGAACAGAACAAAAACCCCTACTGCTACTCTGCCACTGCAAATGAAGTGAGTTGCAAGGGACTAGGATTAAAGAATATATTCATGCATTTACAGGGAGGGTTCAAAAACAGTAGCAATGTTGTGCTTTGATGGCCAGACATTGTAATAAAAAGCAAATGGCCTTAAATAGTCATCTTGAAAAACTGGAAGTAATCTGAGATATCTCATTTTGCTACGGTAAGTCAGTTTATTATTAGGGGACTATACTATTTATTGAGAAGTTCTAAACTATAAAAACTGACCTTTGAACAGAAATCAAATAGCTACATGATTAAGAAGAATTATCTATGTCAATATAAGTTGCTCTCTTTTAAAAGGCAGTATGCTAATTTGAGCTAGTGATTTAGCATTTTCAAATACCAGTGGTAAGAGAATCTGTTCCAGAAGTTGTGTTAGTTTTTCTATGTCTGAACTGTTACCCTGGCACTAGAACTGTATCTAGACAAACCTTTCAAAATGGTGTGCTTATGTGCAGGATACAACATGTATTGTGGTTTGAAGTTGCTGTTGACATTAAATGTTTGAGGATGGTTACGATCCAGGAATGTAACTGGATTTAATGTACTACAGTTGGTTGTGAAGTATATAATTTAACGGCATCTTTATCTCTGAATGTGTCATATACCACTCTATATTGCTTTATGTAAGTAGGTACCAAAAATCTTACTGGCATCTTTTTCTAAAACAAGGTAGAAGTTTGTTTTATTTTCTTTCCATGGCACTGCTGACAGGCCTTGTGTTTTGTGACTCATTTGGCTCCATTCTTTCTGATATGCTTGTAGAGTAAGTCTTCATATTTTTCCATGTTGTCAAATACAAAAAACTATGCAGTGTTTTCATCTCTACTATTTTTAATACAACTGAAGAGTGAACAATCACAGTCTGCACTTCTTTACCTCTGAAATCCAGAGAGACCCCAAGAGAAAAGATGCCTTGGCAAAGAATGTCATTAGTTTGAATGGAGAATGTCTCAAGAGAAAATCAGTTCTGACTGATTAATTAAAATTTTCAAATTTTTTTTCTTTTTTTTAAATAATGACTCCTACTTCCTGCCTGAGCAGCCCAATACCAGCACATCTCGTGGAAGAGTCTTACATAACTGAAAGATCCAGGATTTCGAAACACTTATCTCAAGTTGCAACGGTTGGTTTGCAGCTAAGTTTTTCTCTAATTTTCTTCCGAAAATTTCTTGAAAACACTGTGGGAATTGCTGTTTTCAAGAGACCAGTTCACAAAATCCTAATATCTGATACTGTTCTTAAAGCATTTGAAGGTGAATGAAATAGTAGTGTACAGGCTCCAGTTTAGCTTTTCAGCTGTGAATGCCTTTGCCAAAGTGAAAGTATTGAAAAGAGTCAAAACAACCTTTTATTCAAAACTCTTCTATTCTCTCATATGTTTACACACTGACATTTCTGCCCTAGAGACTCCTGTTTCTTTTTATATTTATGAAATGATCATATTACAAAAGGTCTGTAGGTGTCCATGTCAAAAGACATTCCAGGTTGTGGTATAATCATTAAGTGCCACCTCTTATATCAGTGCCTTCCTCAGGTTTGGAAACCTGTCCTGGGTTTGCCTCAGCTCTGTCAGCAGAAACATCTGGCACTTTTCATGGGTGTTTTCTTTGGAGAAAATGGTCTTCTGAGTACTTAGGAAGGCAAAACAGGAGTTATAGTGTTTCAGCAACAGGAGTAGCTTTTTCTTCTAGTGAGGGACTGGGACTTACACTTCTTTTTCTTTGCCCTGTCGTAATTTAAAATCACTGGCTCATTCCCAAACTCAAAATGTAGAATGTACCCCATGTGCAGAGCACTATGCTGGATGTAGGAGATGAGAGTTCAGATCCTTGCTCTCTCAGGAGTATAGTAGTTAACTTTCAGCAACACACTGGTGTTCCCTTGACCTTTCTGTACCCCATACTGGCTGCATGCAAGCTGTTTTCTTTAATCTAACAAAGGGGACTTGTCAAGTTACGTAAGAGCTGAGAACGCTAAGAGGAGTGAGCTGCTTAGCATAATTCTTGTCCTGAGAGGTGCTTTTATTTCATGTTTATCTCCTTTGATCTCAGAAAAGATGCTTTGTCATAGCCTAACCTGTTTCTTTGCTAGAAAATAGTTACTGGAGAAATAACTACCAAAACTAAAAAGTTCTGCAGACGTTACTGATATGCACTGTACTCTGCCCAGCTCCCAGTAATCTTCTTGGCCTTACGCTTGAATTTGTAAGGTCAGCTTGTCGTATATGCTACCTGTTTGTATCCAGTGATATAGTTCAGTGTTGTGAAAGCTGTACGAAAACGAGATGTAGCGGGACAGACTGGAATTGTAGCAGAATGTGTGTCCCATGTGAGTGTCCAGTTCACTTAACTTTCTGCAAGGGAACCTAGACATTAAAACAACTTCCAGTTATCACAGTCAGGATGTTTGGCATAGCTGTCCTTTTTAAGCAACAGTGTACGCTTGGACAGAAGGGTCATTGAAATATGTGGTTTCTGTCTGTGCTAGCATGGGAGAGCAGACATAAGCCAAAAGTGCCTTCTGGTTTCATACAGCTGTCTTGAGGAAATGAATCTTTCCCTATTGCTGCTCCCTTTCTTCTGGAAGACAGAGAAGTAATAAGCCATCTAACTGAAATGAGCTCTCTAATTTACATGTAGTATTTATCTTATTTAAAATTTTACCCTTAAAAAAATAGTTTGTTCTGGTTGTGGTATGGTGACATCTGTTTGCTTCTTGCCTGTTGCTAGTCTCTCTATCCCAACCATGACATCAACTGTTATAATCTCTGCATGCAGCAATTTCATTTTACTTCAGACTTCTTTATCCATAACAGGTCTTCGCACAAACATAAGAAATCGTGCTCAATGCAGTGAAATTGTCCAAAGTCACATCAGATATGAAGATGGCTCAAAGAAACTTTTTTTCCCCTTCAAATGTGATTTCAGGCTTCTTGGTGTGCATTGTTTGTACACAGAATTCTGCATTTGCCATGGAAGTGAGTGTTGGAAGTAATTCCATTTGCAGAACCCACAGGCTAGTTTTTTGCTAAATAACACAGCTCAGTGTGGTTCTGAAATCACCTGCTGCTTTGCATCCTTCCTAAATGTTATGTGGTCCGTGACTCTTCTTTTGCAATTGGAATGAGTTCATATAAAATTTGTCTTGAACTGATATAAAGTTCATTCTTTCCTGAAGCTTACAGAGATGGGAAGCTGAAGCATTAGCCCTCCTTACTTAGCACGATTACGTGTTCTGGAAGACAATGTAGATGTGCTTTGCTTACACTGCTATCTGTATTTGCTTCCCAAAGGTACCACACAGTGACCTCCATTGGATGGAGTGCTAGACCTGTTTGAGTTCATTTCTTGGAGTCATGTTACCTTCTGGGGGCTGCATGTTACGAAGGACAAAAATCCTGATTCTAGAAACAATATTCATGCCTTTTATTTTATGGCTTGCTAATAAGAGTTACAGCTTTTGTCACAAGGGTATTTCAGGATGGCACACTTACCCTGCTCAAAATTTCCTAGTTTTTGGGATTTTATGAAAACCCACAAGGAATTGGTTTTTTTTAGATGGGGAACAAACATGCAACCTACTTTGTGGGGAAAACTAGTTATATAACATTTTCTTAAGATTCCTGACACTACAAAATGTCAAAGTGGAGGGTTTTCCCCTTCTCTGTTTTGTTACTTCTAGTCTTACGGCTCTCTGAAGTTCATTGTCTCAAGAATATCTGGTGAAGCCTGATTCAACATATCTGTAAAAAATTTTGTTAAAGAGACAACGTGGGTGAGTCTAACTATGCAGCTGACCAACGAGTGAAACTCTGTCTTTTTACTAATTGCAACTTTGACTTTTGTAATCTTCATATAACATCAAAGATACACCAAGGACTGATCTCTGATCTGTTCAACCAGCACAGATGACCATTTGTTATCTCCCTGTGCATGGCAGCACTCCGGCTGCAGCAGCCTGTCACTCCAAGTGGGCCGCAGGTCAAATATCCAGCCTTGAGGAAGAATCTGCAGCTTGTCCTGAGCATTGTGTTACTTTTGCTACTTCTTTAGCAATATCTAAGCCTGCTAGTTTAAAGATAGATCATACATGCTGACACACTAGCTGCAGTGATCACAGTAGTCTGGTATCTGCTGTTACTCTAATTTTTCTCTATTCCTCCTTGTAATCCCCTTGACTTAAAATAGGTTAAGATTCTTGCATTAAAAAAAGAGAAAGAAAAAAAGCTATGTGCACTTCTAGTATATTTTTATTTTTTAAAAAATCAGACACATAATAAAGATGAAAACAGATTGTTTTTATTAGCCATTTCCCCTTAAACGTTTCTGTCTAGAACAAAGTGAAATGGGCAAATGTGAGTTATATATCTATCAAAAGATTTTGGTAATATTGTAAACCATAAGAATGAAGCTTGTGTAGTCTTCTTCTTTGTAATCAATGAGATCTTAAGATAAAATTAGAGTCTGAGATTTGAAATATCTTGCTTTTTTTTTTACAATTCTTGAATGTGATTTCCTGCTTGTGCCTGCTCCCTCTTTTGCATGATTCAAATAGCAAACAGAAGCCCTTCTCTAATCGGTTGATCATCCTATTTTTGATTTGCAGGAGTGATTTAACCCCACTGAATTACAGAAGGGGCAAGCAACTTCATAAACCTGAGTACCGAGATTTCTTAATCATTATTTTATCATGAGGATCTTTCCTAGAGCACATATTTTCCCCAGAAAAATATTTGATTAAAACATAATGGGTGAAACAGTATGCTGATCCCAAACCTTGAGAGGGTCCTCTTCCTATGAGGTTCACTTCCCATCAAAATCAGCCTCAGAGAAGGGATATGACATGACTTGGTTTTGGTTAGCCACCATGGATTAAAGGAGAATGTACAAGACATAGCAGTTACTCAAAAATAGTATTACAATTTTGACACCAGGCACCTTAGGTAGTTTACTGTTTAATAATGTATGTTGTACAGCTTCTTTTATTAAACGTGGGAATAATAACAGATCTCTAATTATCATTATTGACTTGAATGAACAACAGTCAATCTTGAAAGTTTGCGTTCTCAAGGGTTATAAATCGCCCTATTTGGATTACCCTACTTCCCTCTCCACCGAAAATATAGATGTGATTTAACATGTTTAAATACACAACATGGATATCTAAGCTGGGTGTATGAAGCCAGAAGAGACTTGCCAGCAAGCTGACTAAATTACTGCTAGCTTTGTTGTCTTTGCTGACGCCTCTAGGGTCCAAGCCTTACTGAGTATGTTATGTTGTTTTGAGCCTTGATGTTCAGAACAATGTGCTTTGTCAGCCAGCCAATGCCATATTGTTCCTTTGAAGGCATCAGATGCTGCAACTTGAGAACCTAACTACTTCTTCACTTTACTGTATGGAATGATCAGTCTTCACCTTTGGTTGATCTCTAGTAGCACAGCAACATTATTCCTCCTGGCATCAAATAGGTAATGAATGCCCTTCAACCTCTCCATGCTTTTTCTTCCCTGTCTTGGTTACCTGCACCAGACTACTGATGTTTGAGTACCATAGGTGATGTTGATACCAATGGAGGTAACCATGACACTTCAATTATTAATGCTACAGGGTCTGATTTTCACAAGCAGCTTTCTTTCCCCACTCCATTTGGAGTTGTGAATTCTTTGTCTTTCTAAAAACTTTCTGTATTCTCTGGGGAGAATACAGAAAAAGACCTCAGACTCTATTTTATGTATGTTCTAGGTCAGATTTGTAAAGCATAAGGTAACTTTAAAAGCTTTCATCTTTAAGAAAATCTAAAGGGCCTCGCATTTTTGTAAATAACTTCTAAAAGTCGGAGCTAATCACAGGGTGTTACAGTTTGCATGCCAATATTAGGTATGTCAAAATTCTTGAGCCTCTTACATAAAATTGAGGGTTTTTTTTGGAAAACACCCTTGTTTTGAATTTTGGGGTAGTGGATTTCAAAAAAAAATTACATGCTATCTCTAAAATGAACTTTCTCCAAAATAATTATTTCTCTCTTAAGTAAGGAATGTATTGTTATTCTGCTGTTCCAACTATTTGTTTACAGCCATTCGGCTTCTGCACAGTTTAGAGAAGGTTCCTTACTTGTTGAAGATGTTTTGTCTTCACAGAATAAACTTCAGGGAGAGCGAAGGATGATGAAAACAGAAAGGCCACTGAGGTGAACATTGCCATGTCAACTTTGGAAGCAGAGGAGAGAAGATGCAAGTTCACATCCTGGCAAATACAACAATTTAAGAAGAATGTTAGTTCATCAATGTTTAAATGCAGTTCTCAATAGTTAATGTGCAACACAATTCAGCCATGTGGTCCTGGCTGCCTTCAGAGAGGTAGGCATTACTTGTTGTGTCAAACCTTTTAGTCCTCATTGCATACCACAGCTCATTATGGGGGATCACAGCTTCAGGTGAGGTAACTTGATTCATTCATGCACAAGCTGGGCAAAAAATCCATAAATATTTAAAACTGATGTATATTTACTAGTGTAATATTGCATATTGAATTAGTTGTCTGGTTTGCCTGCCAGCATTTCAAACCTTGGGTTTAATTATCACATTACCTAAGTCTGATGGCCAGTGTTTTTAATAGATTCATTCTTCTGCCCTTTCCTTCAGCGTCTCCTTAAGCTCTTCTGAGCTCCTTTGTGACCCAGGGGAATTGGAATACTGTCAGCTTAGTGCACTGACAAATGAAAAGAGGTGACTAATGTTGATTGTCTTTCATATTTCATACTCCACTTGCCAAGAATGTCTCATGTACTGTGATCAGTTAGAATCCTACACACTCAGGGTAGTCATGTTTGTCAGACTGATTGCAGTCAGTTGACAAAGAATATCATCCTGAGCAGATGCTCATCAGCTGCCAGCCCTTCTTCTAAATACCTAGTGTAAGAAATAAAAATTAAGACACAAAGGACCATTTAGTTATATGGTCTGATTTCCTTTGTATCCTGTGTCACTAAATTTCACACATGTACAAGCAGTATGAGGGCAGCAACCTGCATTTGGCTAAAACCTGTCTTCCAGAAAGACGTCTTGTCCTGGCTGGGGGACATGTAACCATTAAAAATTTCTTGGTGCCTTTGTTAACTTGTTTCATTTATGTATTGCCACCTTAAGAAGAAAAATTGTATGCTTTATTTGAATTTGTTTCACTTCAGTTTCTACTACAGGTTCTTGCTATGCCATTCTCTGCTAGATTAAAGAGCCCTTCAGAATTCAGTATTTTTTTCTCCATAGACGTACTTATGTGCTGTAATCAAGTCAATCTTTTTGATACGATAAACAGATTGTGCTCTTTAAGTCTCACTTAGCAGAATTTTTCTTCAATTCTCAAGTCACATTTTCAGATCTTAATGTACTCCCTCCACAATTTTTTGATGTTCTTTTTAAAACATGGCCAGGAACACAGTGCACAAGATTGGTCTCATCAGTGGTGTACCCAGAGATAAAACTATCTCCCCTACTTGCCACTCCCCTGATGCAGGTTAATCCTTCCTTTTACCAGTGTCAGAGCGAGTGTTTGTGATGAGTTGGTGACTACAACCCCTAAATCATTTCCAGCAAGTGCCATTTCCTTCTCAGTACACACCTACAGTCCTTCAAGCTTGTTTACTGGGATTTAATTATAGTAATTATGCTTTAGTTATAGTAAATGTATTTTGTTTGACAAGGTCCAGTTTGCCACTCAATTCAGACTACTTCACATGGTTGCCTGATACCTTTGCCATTTCTTTCATTTTTGTGTAATTTTCAGATGTGACCCCTTTTCACAGAAACGTACAATTTCTTTAGTGTTCCTTACTTTTTGTCATCAGTCAGTTAGGGAAGGCTTAACCAATTTAGCATCTGCTTTAATGATCTCATGGGATACTACATTTTCTTCCAGACTTCCTTAAAAGTCTAAATTGTCAATATGCACGTATCAAAGAATGAATATAGAGAGGTTTGATTAGACTTGGTCTTCCTATACAAGACTGGAATTATTTATATTAATGTCTTTAAAGTATTTTAAAATTAAATTTTACTCCCATTACTATTTAGGATGGTTATGTTGGCTTGTATTTTTTGTCTCATTGCACTTGCCCCTTTTTGACTACTAGTATAAGATTAGCACACCTTTGGAATTTCACAAGTATTCCAAAGTTTACTAGGACAGGTGAAAGAGCCTACGTATCTATTCTGGATAGGGGAGTAAAAGTTATCTAAGTTTTCTTATAGAAGAGTGGTCATGATTCCTATCTTTTTTAATAACTAGCAGGCTGGACCAGTTCTTCACAATCCCCTTGAGATCCATCTACTTGTTCCTTTTGTAGCACAAAAGGACTTATTGAACATTGGTATTCCACGCCAACAAAGTACCACATTTAGTAATGGTCCAGTACCATCCCTGGGTTTCCTTTTATTCCTAACACACTTTAAATGTCCTATTTATCTTTGGCTCTTAAACCATGGATTTTTTGCTTACCTATGAACTTAGCAATTTTTGTTATTGTAATTTGTAATTTATAGTAACTGTACTTTATATAATTTCTCTTTGTTTTCCATTTTCTTTCTAACTGTCACATTTGAGGTTTTTATGGTAAAGTTACTGCTTTCTGTGATTGCAAAGTCATGGTCTTTTGGCCATTTAACAGAGGCTTTAAGAGAGCTCCTCTTTTGATGTTCAAACTAAATATGTTTTGCCTTGTCATTCCCTTTACTGTTTTTCTCAGTTTGGGGAAATTAGCTCTCTTGAAGCATCAGAAATGCATAGTTTTGACTGGGGCTGTCTTTCATTTCCCCATGATGAATACAATCAGCTTGTTCCCAGGCAACTACGAACTTTTTAATTTGGTGACATCCACTACTTTTATCCACAGCGAGGCTCAAATACTTATCTCTTGCAGTGTGGGATATCTACTGGGCTACAAAATTACCTTCTCCACTTGTAGAAGTCTTTAATGACTAGGTAAAGTCTGCTGTTAAGTTATAAAAAAACTATGCTTGTTTCCCCACAAACAAGGAAAACTAGGATACTACATGTGAAAAAATGTTTAATCCATGTGCAAATATTCAACTGACTTTTGAAAATCTTTGTCAAATTTCAATCAGGCACGAATTTTAAGGGAGGACAAACTTTTGGGGGCATTGGTACTTAATTTTTGGACACTTTTAGACCTTTTTGTGACAACAGTCTAACGCATTTTTTTGAAAAGAAAGCTTGTTTACTTTTTTGAGAGGTAGTAATTAAGAGGAAATTTATTTTAAGAAGTAGTAATTAAGATAAAATAAAGGGATGAGAATTAAGAAGGCCTGTGTTCCATTGAATGGAACTGGTGTCCTGGAATGAACTGAAACAAGGATGTCAGCCACAACTCATCAAGAGCCCTATTCAGCCTGGAGAAGAGTAGGCTGAGGGGGACCTAAATGCAGCCTAAACCTTCCTTGTGAAGGAACGTGGGGGAACAGACACTGATCTCTTCTCTGCGGTGACCAGTGACAGGACCACAGGAGGGAATGACCTGAAGCTGTGTCAGGGGAGGTTTAGGTTGGATATTAGAAAAAGGTTCTTCACGCAGAGGGTGGTCGAGCACTGGAATAGGCTCCCCAGGGAAGTGGTCACAGCACCAAACCTGACAGGAGTTCAAGAAGCGTTAGGACCATACTCTCAGGCACATGGTGTGACTCTTGGGGATGGTCCTGTGCAGGGCCAGGAGTTGGACTCGATGATCCTGTCGGTCCCTTCCAACTCAGAACGCTCAGTGATGCTGTGAAAGCTGCCTTCGGCGGGCGGCCGTGCCCGGCCAGGCGGATGGGCTGGGGCTGGGCTGGGCTGGACCAGCCGACTGGCTGCCTCCGGGAGCGCCACGCAGCCCCGGGGACAGTTCTGAGGCACCGGATCGGGCTTCAGAGGCACCAAAACAAACTCCGTCATAAGCAGCGACAGCCGCGGCCCCCCGAGTTGGCAAGAAAGGCCACGCCGGGGCATTTAAACCACGCACCATCCATCCCCTCCTTCAGCGCAGCCCTCGGGGGCAGCCAGGCTGCCTGCGGCCCCCACCGCTCCGGCCGTGCCCCGTCGCCCGCCCCCGCCGGGGGAGGCGGATGGCGTCGGGCCAGCGCCGACGAGGGTATTAATAGGCGGCCGCGAGGAGCGGCCGGGCGGCCGCGGGTGTGCGGGGCGAAGGCTGCGGGCTCGGCTCTTCGGCTTCTCTCGGCGCGGGAGCCACGCCGGGGAAGGTGCCTGCCCTCCCTTCCCCTCCGGTCCCACCTCGACGGCGAGATGGAGGGTAAACGCCGGCGGGGCTCGGCCGCCTTCTCCCTCCTCTCTCATCGCCTCGGCTGCGCTGCGGCCGCCGGGGCGGCGCCCTCCGGGCCGGGCGGAGGGGGGAGAGCCTCGCTCTCTGCCCCGCTCGGGGCTTGGAACTCGCACCCCGGCCCGCGGGGGCTCCAGCAGCCTCCCCACCGCGGGTATCGGCGGGGCTGGCGAGGAGAGGGACCTCTGGGCGGAGAAGGGAGGCAGGGTCGGCTCGCAGCCCCGATGCGGGAGGCGCAGCTGCCCGTTGGGCGTCGACCTGTAACCCATTTGTTACAGCGCAGCAGCAGCGTAGCCAGAATGGTTTAGTAAGGTACAGGGTTTGCAACAGTTATCATAAAAGCACTGCAGAACAGTATTTTTTGTTGAAATAAATTATCTTTAAAAAGGGGTGCCTTTTTTTTTTTTTTTTTCCCTTTCTGCCGGCACCAGAATAAAATAGGCATGGTAATACAGCGATTTGCTTTGGAACAAAAGGTCTCAGTAAGGGAGAAGTTAATCCTGTTTTATAAATGTATTGTCAAGTTTTTTTACCCGCATTAAGAGGAAGGCCTTGCATCATTAAGTGATGAAAAGTAAACGTTGGCCATATGTTTATGAAAGCTGAGAATGTGGATGACCTGCGGCTAATATAATAATGAGACTGCTGGAGGAGCTTAGCAAATGGAGAGATTAAATTGTGGTACACCTAGGATACAAAACATTATTTGCAAGGTTAGGAGGCAAAGAATGCTTTGGTCATGTGAGTGGAATATGGTTGGTAAGTCAGAAAATAGTAAAAGTGTTTGCAGATGGCTGCCTCCTCTGCCACAAGATCAGTATTCTTGATAAGAATTTCTCCACTTATCTCAAATTTGGAATCTCTTATGGAAGCAGTCAAAAAAGGCTTGAGATCTGGTATGTTTCTTTTTTTTTTTTTTTTTTACCCTAAACACGGGTGAAACAGCAAAAAAGTTTTTACCCCTAGGTTGAGAAGGCTCCTAGCTTGTCTCCCAGAGGTTCAGTGTCTGGCATTCGTGGGTGATCCAAGTTATTAGCACTATATTGGCAGACAAATCACCAAACAAAATAATATATTTGAAAGAAAACAGCAGAAACTTAATATTTTGAAAACAATTACTCCCTTTTGCTTTATTTGATGTAAATTGAATGAGCACTGTAAAGTTACATGATAATTCCAGTGTGATATCACCAGATATATGTGATATAATATGATCTGGTCTGCATAGTAGTCTAGGGCTGTACTGTAATGACAGCTGTACTACGTGAGTAGCGGGAGCAGTGCTGTGACAGCAGCTCCAAAAGTGATTTGCTTCCCATGCAGCTTGTATTTATATCCTCTGCCAGGACAACACCAAAGATATGCTGCCAGTAGTCACTAAGACTGAGATCCTGGTGGTTCAGCTGGGTAGCAGTGTTCTTGTTCAAATATTGCCCGATGTATGCTACCCAAAGTCTAATTTTATTCCAAAATCATTGGCTTGTGCTGGTAAGACAGAAAGTGTCTGGTGGTAATGTGATACCCACCCTTGTTGCTGAAGGCTTTCCAGTCTCTCTTCCTTATTCATGAGTAGCATCTGTAATTTCTCTGTACTTTCTCTCTCATGAAGAATCCTTTACTCTCCCAGTCTTCTCTTGCCTTTACCTTTGGTGGTTTGCCGTGTTTACTGTCAGGTCCTCCCCCCCCTTCCCTCAAGCAAATGTGATTCCATTGTTAAAACCAGACCTTCTGGGCTGATATGTGCAGGGGTTTTTTTTCAATACTGATTTTGTGGGCTCTTAGCTTTAAGGTTATATTGGAGAACACCTAGGAGACAAAGTCTGAAGGCACCTGCCTGTTGCAGCACTAGCATTGTGTTTGCCTTACACAGCTGGAGCAGCTGGCAAAGTGGACATGGTTGGATTGGAGACTTGTATGTGCGTAGATGTAACACTTGCAGGGGCTGCTGTGGTGAGTGCAGTGGGAGCAATCTTGTGGGGAGACACTGTGCGTTGTTGTTTTCCTTGTTTGTTTGTTTGTTTTTTTCTTTTTTTTTTTTTGACACTGTTATTGTATCTGAAAGTGTGCACTTGAGTTTCATCTTGCTGGTTGCTAATTGAGCCTAATTTCTTTCACCGCTGTCCACGAGGGAAGCCTTAATGATTACGCAGGAATGAGTAAGAGGATTTTTTTGGGGGCTATGATTCCACTAACACAACAGACAGCAAAATCCCATTAATGAGAGGGGCCCAAGTTGTAAATTCCTATTCCTAGCTGCAGAAAAGGATCTTGACTGCACATATCCTTCAGTCAATTTGGCATCAGGGTAGTTTTCCAAAGTAGTTTTGGCATGGAGAAAGCCTGGCAAATTCTGTATTTGGAGGAAAAAAAACCATAGGTGAGCTGTTCCCTTGTGGGGAATAAGGGCTGAATGTATTAAGCGGGTTCTCAGGCAAGTTGCTAGCTCATCGAGTACAACAGAGTCAGAGCTGGAAACCACAAGGGACAAGGAGCAGCCAGCATTTATGCAATATGCTGCTTTTTAACTTCTGAATTGCTGTCTGCTCTGTGTGTGTATGGTATGTTTGGGGTGTTACGTGGTTTATGTAACCAGCAGACTGGGGAGGTGAGTCAGCAGATATTTTGTGTAAGATGTTGCTATGTTGCCATCTCAAACCGCTGTAATGCGAAGCATGGTGAAATATACTGGAAGTCAGTGTGACTTTAAGGCTCTGGTAATGTGACACTCAGGTTAGTATTTTGGTCAGAGCAGAGGAATAGGATCTCTCCTGTGTCTTAAAATCTTATCTGATAAAAGAGGTCCTAGGATCTTTGCTAATATCACTTCATCAGAGGAAGGGAAACACAGGTTTGCAAGAAACGAAGCTTGCATCAAATAAGGTCATTGCGTGAGAGTGCATTCACGGTGCTTTAAAATTAATAAGAATTTTCTTGGCAGTTAATGAACATTTAGTGAAGAAGCTTAATTTGACATTTGAAAAGTTCAATAAATAATTTTTCTTTCTTGATTAAGGCATCTTTTAAGCTGTCACTTATACAACCAAGAGTTATCACTTTTTAATGCAATAAGAGATCTTGTTGCATACTGATTCAGCTATTAATTGCCTATTAAACAGTTTGGATTTCATGTGCCTTAATTTCCCAGCCCTTAACTATTTTAAGCTGGCTGCTTCTTTAAAGACCATTGATATTTACATAAGCATTTATTATACATTCAAGACACAAAAAATGGGCACATTGAAGTACATGTCTTTGTATTTCTCTGACTTCCCCCCAACCTGTGGAGAGATTTGGGATAGTTTTTTGTGTTCATCCCAGGTGTTTACAGAAACTAACTCTTTAAGCTTTGCAAAAATCAAAAGTTAAATTTCTTGTTTCATTCTTTTGCTTTGCCTCATGCCATAAATGGGCAGAGGTTGTCGGAAGTAGTTGTTTGTAAAGCATTGATGAGTCAAGGATACTCAGCAGGACATGGCCAAATTGGGGCCATTCGTCCCCTTTTTTAATCTCCCATCTGTGCACACAACTTACCTTATTTTAGCATTAATGGGGCTTATACGTGTGCAATGAGGGAATAATTATTTGAAAAGGAAAACGGTTGTTGCTTTGTGGCATGTCGGAGGTTGTTTCTGTTGATTATTGTCAGGTCTCGTCTAGGGCAATAAAAGATGTCTTTGACCTGATTCAAATGTATGTATGTCATCCATCTCTCTTACTGTTTCTTGAGTGCATGTGATCTTTATTTTTTTTTAAGTGAAAAACTTGCCAAGTGTCAGTAAATAGAATTGTCTTTTCAGGTAAAAGTCACTGGACCAGAAGTTCTTCCATGACTATGATGAGGAAAGTGATTCTTAGTCACCAAGGCATTTTGTCAGCAAAGTAGCAATAATGCTACAAAGTAGTTGGTCAAACCTAGATAATCTGGAAGAGCTTGTGGCTCTAAAGCTTGGATGTCTCTGCCCTTTGTCATATCTCGTCTTATGTAAGCTGAAAAGCCTCGTAAATGTGATCTTATGCATTGGCAAATGTCAAGGTTTCAACAAGAAAGGTTGCAGTGTCTCCTTTAGCTGCTTAAACTAATTTTTCTCAAGCAGACCTACTCCATTGTTAAGGGATTATTGAGTCCGCTTTTGGGCCAATATATCATGTTTAAAAGCTGTTGTACCAGTGTGAAGGGGAAAGAGCAAGCAACAGTTGCTGTACGTGCCCAGTATTTGGTTGCAGTGCTAATGTCAAATGACTGATTCAAGTTTTGATGTGGTCAAACATAGTCAAACAAAAACTCAAACAAAACAAGTTCTCCATCTTCTGCCTTTGTTTGAGGAAAAATGGAAGACATGGGTTTAGTCAGATGGCATGGTGGCTCTGTTTGGGTCTCTTTCGGCTGCCTTGCTGTGACAGGGATCAAACAGTCTTGTTGGTGAGTCTCAGCAAGCATTAGTATGGTCAGATCTGTGCTTCTATCACAGATCTGATGCTGTAGAAAAGAACTGTTAGCATCTTCTGCTGGCACTTGCCAGTGTCACCCAGCAGCTTGGCCTCTTGCAGCTCAGGAGGGGTTTCCCAAAATCACGTGGTTAAACCCACAGCAGGCACAGTCTGAAGTGGTGTGTCCAGAGCACTGCTTGGGTCCCTCACCTGTGTGACTGGTCTCTGCTGATCTGATCAGCAATGTTATAATGGTCTGTGCAAAGCAGCTTGTTCCATTTTAAAAGTACAGTGGGTTACTTTGAACTACTTTTACGTTGAATTAATATGCTAATAAATTATGAATGTCTACATGGAAACGAGTTCAGAGGACCTAGTGGGCTGGAAAGTTACATCCTGATTTACTATGCACTAGCTTCCCTGCGTTAGCAAATAAGGGTGTATCTCAGAGATATGTCGTAGACATGAGTTAGTGAACAGCAACTGGAAATCCTTTGTAGGAAGCAGAAGATATGGAAGTGTTTATGATATTAAGAAAAAGCAAGGGGAAAGAGTTGTTTTGACTGTAAATTGAGGGTAGAGGTAAAACTTCCTAAAATGAAATTTAGACTTTTCATCTGTTTCTACATTTTAACTTGCATTGAATCGCATAAAACTCACTTTTAGTAAATTACTACTTTCTTAGTTGGTTTTGAAAGACCGGAGCTAAAAATTTATATTATGACTAAAAATATAATTCTTGCATGAAATTACAGGCTGTCATGAACTCTTTTAAATCAAGTTGCAGAACTTTAATTTTAGAAAAAAACCCCTATTTGTGTCTTCATTATTAATTTCTTTTTCTAGTGGGAACCAGGAAAATCAGAGGGATTCCATATATTCTATGTGCGTCACACATATATTCATCACTTCTGTCTTAACTCAGACTCCTGAAGTTAACTTTGCTATCCCATGCACTGTGCCTTCAATTGACTTAGAAGTTGTGGATTCAGTCACTTTCCCACAGAAAAAGGAACATTTATTAAATGTTCATTATCAATGTGCAACTTTTAATTAAAATAAAACCAATTTTGTTTCTCATATGCTTCCTTCACTGTTAGCAGGTGTTAAAAATTGGAACATGTGAGCGGAGAGAATCTCACTGGGTTCAGGGAGTTGGGATTTCCATTTCATAGCTGGCATTTGCCATTTTTCAGTTTTGCATCAAGGTGAATTCTGATTCTCCACAGCCTTTCTTCCTAATTGAAAATGTTACAGCATGAATCATTCGCGCAAGTTGCTTGGTTAGGACGTTGTGACATTTTTATGAAATATTAACATCAATTCCTGAGACTTGGCTGCATAAAAATTTCTGATTCTTTTTTCTTAATTTTTTTCTGCTGTTTTTGGTGTTGTGTTGTTGTGGGTTTTTTTGGTTGGTTGGTTTTTGTTTTGTTTCGTTTTTGTTTTTTAAAAGCAAATCCTGCCTAGGACTGTTGTGTACAGCAAGCGCTTGGTGCACAGCAAATGGGCACAACGTGACATGAGCATTCAACTAATAAGAGTGCTTGCTCCCTCAGAAGTCTGGAAATACTTCTGAAAGCAGGACCTCTGTCCTAGCTTGGACCTTGTGTTCCCGGGGAGATATTCGTCACTGGGTCTCCTCTCCAAATTTCGCTCTCCTCCCGGCCTTTCCTTTCGGAATGGGAAATTCAGGTGTGGGATGGAGAACAGGACCCATTTGTTGTGCTGTTGCTGTTCAGTGCTAGCAGTGTTCTCAATGAGTCTATTCAGGGGCTTTTGAGCCCCTACAGAAGCACTTCTGTTTTCCTTGGGTCCTGCTCCATAAAGGTCACATCTGCCTTTTCACAGTCACAGGATTCCTGTGGGAGGGGGCTCTTGCAGCCCTTCTGAGGGGAAACACCCAACTTGTTCCCTGTCCACAGGCCTGGTCCATAAACCTTCAAAACAGGATTATATAATACAGGGGGAATTGCTAGAGCCCTACCATACCTGTGCCTATTTTTTGTTTGTTTGTTTTTCTTTTTCCTATGGATAGTTTTGCCAGGACACGAAGTAATTTTATATGTTGGATTATAAGAAACCTGCATCTCCTTTACTAAGAAGCAATGTATTTTTGTGTTAAGACTGGAGTGGTCTTTACTTCATTCATATGTACAGAAAGCAGTGATTAAAGAAAGGGAAGTGTCTTTAAAGATTATAAATACCAAGGGATGGAAATTGCTGCCTAGTGTGATACACAGGTGCATAGGTTTGTGTTTTATTGCTTTGATACACAATATGGCACCACAGTAATTTATTAAACATGGTGGTGTGGAGCCTTGACAATGCGTTCACTTCTTTTTTTTTTTTTACTGGACACACTGAAAGAAAATACCGAAGTCTTCTGAAAGATTACCCATGACTAGATCATACAGAATGTGAAATTTTAAAATTAGTTTCTGATTAATGCTTGCAGTTATTACTGCACTTGTTACAAAACAGAAATAAGCCTTTGATCAAAGCCAGCTTTTTGCATTCCCTTGAATAGTCAGTGGTGCTAATACAGTGTAAACTGACAGGATTTGGCCCTGACATCCAAGCACAAGCTACTCTTTCACAACAACCCCCTTCTGTTTCCTCATTTTCCTTGTGAGCAATAAATCTTTCTGGTCATTTCATGCTACTTTCCCGAATGTTGTTACAATATGTTGTTAAAATGGGCCAAGTACAATGCTTCAGTTTCTTTTTGTAGTGCAAGGATTTAGCAGTCAAATATGGAAACACAGATGCAGCTTTTAAAATAGTTGGTAGTGCTTTCATAAAGACAGAGAAACATCTGAAAAAATGTTTATTTTTTTCTGTACATTATTCCAACTCCAATTAGTTTATGTCTTCTGCTGGGAAAATAGTATTGATCATAAAAATGAAATCCTGGTTGGATATTCTTAGGCTTCTGTAATAGAGTATTTCTTTCAGGCTGAAATGTGGGAATTACGAGCTTGATTTTCCTGCTGCTGAAGCCAGTGGCTGAATGCCCAATTGCCTTCAATTGAAGCAGGATTGAGTCTTCTGTTTTGCAGAAGGATATCTTGAACAGTCAATAATCCTTAATCTCTGGTTTAAAGCACTTCCATTTGGTAAAGTTTTAGTTCTGTTTCAGGCCTGGAGCCATTTGGCTGAAATTGTATTTGATGTGTTTTCTGGAAGTCTGTTTTCTGAGTCTGCTTAGGAGCCTGTTTCTGTATTCTCAAGTAGAAAAGAACATATTTATTGCAGACCCATCTCTAGATTGTTTCCCTGAAATATTGAAAAGACGTGTATGTGATGAGATGCTGCTCCTATGAAGTGGGCTTCACGTGGAATGTGTTCCTTTAGTGCAATCAGGTGTGTTTGAGACAGGTATATAAAAGGCACAAAATTCTTGAAAAATAATATTTTGAGCACTTGATGATGGCAACAAGTATTACTACCTCATAAAAATAGTGTGTGTTCCTGAGCTTGGATGCTGATCTCTGAGAAGGTGTTAAAGGCTTGCTATTTAACTTGGATACTGTGACATAAAAAGTGAACCCAGAACCTTTTTGGAGGTTCACTTATCTAAAACATAATAAATTGGTTATTGACTCTTTTAAAATGTTATAAACAGAAAAAATGTTATGAAATTTCAGATGTTCATCATCTACTTAGTTTTCCTCTTCAGGTTTTACTGCAACCAAGAGAAACACATCTATTTTTTGGTAAATAATAGTTTGGAAATCTCGTAAGAACTCCAGAAGTCAAAGAGTTATAAGTAGAAGATTAAGTATCATGGCATTTGCAGAAAAATCATGATATGGGAATACTGTATACATCCAGGAGTGCTTTGGAAAAGCTGAAGACCTTTAACTCAAAAAAATGTGTATGTTTGGGGCTTGATTTAAGTGCTGATTGTGAAATAGTTTTCTGTTAATTTCAAATAAAGGTCTTATAGTATGTTCCAGGACAGAATTTAGCTCAGCAAGTTCAGATTGAGATAAGTGATAACTAGAATATTTTTGAGAAAGTGGTAAGTAACGGCAAGGAGTATTATTCCAGGAAATAAAATATGGGCTAAGTCATGAACTCTTTGCTGGAGCTCTGCACAGGTAAAATGCTGTTGAAATGAAGGCTCTCTTCTATCCCTTCTTTCTAACCTCTCTTGTGCCCTAGCACCAACACAGATGTGGGGACTAGGGTGATAGTCTACCTGAAACTTTACCCATTTTCCAGAGCATATCTTCTTCCTCAAGATCCACAAAGTGTCCTAGGGAGACTGTAAAACTGTGTGTAGAGGTGAGCAGATCCCCTTCAATCAGGGAGATGTTAGACCTAACACCCAGCCCCCTAAAGACAGGGTGAAAAAACTAAAGTAAAATTCTCCTTCTGCTTCTCACAGAATTCCTGGAAAAAGATCACTGTAAAGTCATGGAAGTGCTTGCATTTTACCTCTGTGCAAAAATGATGAGAACAGGGCTGGTGGAATTACCAATAGGTACCTTTTGCACAGCTCTGGTTCTACCAGAGACCTGAGGGGTGGAGCAGAACAAAAAGAAGTTAAGGAGTTAGTGAGTTCTCTTGCTCCACCATCTACTGTTCTTATAACCAAAGGAAGTATCAACATCTGGGCTTTGTGGTAGATATTCATCTCCCATATAGGTTTCTTCAGATCCTGTCTTTTTTTTTGTTGTTGTTTCATAGCAACAGAACACCTTTGGCATAAATAGAAATGATAGCATCTCCAGGTGATGTTAAGGCTGAAATCCTTTCTGGTGTTTATATTAAACCTGGATAGTACTTAGGCAGCTATTTATGCATCAAATAACTAACTCTCAGTTCACGAATGGTCTCTGCTCTATCTGCCCAAAGACCTCATGCCTTTCAATTCCTTGGTAATACTTGGTGTTTCAAATCTTGCAAAGCTGACCTACTAGCTTGTGTTTTCAGAGAGAAACCGCTAAGGCTTTTTCAGAGCTGCAGTTTCTTTACAGTGCCTCTGCTTGGTGTTCTGGGAAGCATGATGAGAATTGACATTTTTGATGTCTGTGATTTTCCCTCTTTGCCTGTTAAAGATTTAATACTGTTTACCTGCTTGTTCACTATCTGTCCCATAAGAACATTTATGTCTATCCTATAACAATATGCTGAAGGCTACTCTGTTCAGCAAAATTTAGTATATTGCCCATTTGGATTAAAAATAGAAGCAATTTCAGAAATGTGCGTGCACGTGTCTCATTTTTGTTGGCAGCACGGTGGGAAGCCTGAGGTCCCATCTCATGTTAGGATTTTGTCTTGTTTGTCATATCTCTCCTGGTAAGTCAAAGTGAACTGAATAGCTTCTCTGAGTTCTCAGAAAATAAAAAGTCATGGAATTGACAGGGTTTCTTTCAATCAATGGACCTTGCAATGATGAATTTTTCTAAGTAACATTTTTCTATATTCTCCTGTGCATGAGGAGCTGTAATTATGATAAAAATGATGAGTGTGGCAGACTGCAGTATCTTGCAGTGTTCTGGAAAGATGGCTGTTTATTTAGACCTGTGAAAGAGGCACCTATCTTCTGTACTTTGTAACTGGAGCAAAAAGTAAAGCAGAAGATAAAGCTGTTTTGGGCACAGAGCTTTCTCTGTACATCACAGCCTTCCACCACCCTCACTGTAGATGAAAGCAACTTTTCATGGCAGTGCTGCCTGGCTTTATAGATCTTAGCTATTCCAAGGCAAGATCAGCGAACAGATACTGTCTGTAACCCAGATAATTTGGCTGTGGCGGCAGTTACCGCTTCTCCTTTCAGCGCTATACTGTTTCAAATGTCTGTTCCCTTGATATCTCCAAATGTCTCACTTTCGCCTTCATCCTCACCTTGATGAAAACTGGAGCCCTGATCTTCTCATATGAAATCAATACACGAAACAGATATGTAGTTGTGACTATTGGCCAGCGTCTTATAAGCATCTTGGATGTGCTTTCAGAAGTAACCTAAAGGAGGAACTGGCAATGCGCATATGAAAGAGTCGGGAGAGCACGTCTTGTGGGTAAAGGTGAGGGGAGGGAAAGGAAAGAGATCATCGTTGGAGAGGCAAATAAACAAGATGATCTGCCTAGTAGATTACTGTAATTAGTGACTGAGGGCTCTTAATAGGATAAGGGCAGAAAGGAGTACAGGTATGGGATATTGACAGCAATCTCAAAAGGTTTTATTTTCATGGTCAGTGAAGCACTTTGCGAAGAATGCTGAAGACTCGGAGCAAGAGAACTGGCTGGCGAGAAGGAGTAGCACAAAGATACAGAAAATGAAGCTGAAAATTATTTCATGAGAAAAGGGGAGCAGAAAGGATGGCATGTGGAGGGAAAGATTTTCAGCTAAGAAAAATGCCCATTACCTTTCACTGTATTTCCGTTTATCCAGCTGTAACGTGTTCTAAGCCAGAACTGTATTTTCCTCTGCGTTTGGAAGGTCTCTCGCATGCTTTTGTGTGCTACAGAAAGCAGTAATACAGTACAGTAGGTTATTATTACCTACTGAATAATGGTCTAGCTTTGAAGTAAGACAGAATTTTTTTCTTTTGTCTGCAAAGATTCTTCCACTAAAATATAGGATTTTTGTACATGTGAAAAGTCCACGTGAGTCTTTTCCTAAAAAGTTTTTTACTAAATCTTCAGCAACGAAAGAATATTTTTTGTTGTTGTTTATTAGTTTTCCAGGCCTTGCTCTAACGATGAGTTGTTTACCTTACAGTTGGCGTTTGCAAACAGGAGATGCTCCAGAAGAAGAATGCTGTTTTGGTGGATGGGGTCATCCTGAATGGTCCAATAATGGACTCAAAAGCAGGAGAGAAGTTTGTGGAAGAGGCCTGTAAGATTATAATGGAAGAAGTTGTCCAGAAAGCTGATGACGTAACAGAAAAGGTAAAGCAATAAAGTGTTGTGGGGAATTTGTAATGGAGATAATGAACAATAAATCAATTTTTTTATAAGCTATATTTTATTGCACTTCAAGTAGCTTCAAAATTGCTTCTAGTCTGTGCCTGGCTCTGAAATAAAAAGACAGCCTTAGAAATGAAAAAGAATATATTTTAAAACCTTTCAGTAATATAATTAGTATACATATCTGCCAGAAAGCAATGAGTTGTTTTTTTTTTAATCTCAGAGTACAGTGGTCATCTTCTGTGAGATCACAAATGGCTGTAGTGTTTTTCTTGTTTGAGGTGGGAGTGAGTTATTTGTTTGCTCCTCAGGGGCAATGGTGTTGGAGAAGGAGGAATAGTGGATTTGGTACCACTGTGAAAAGGCAACATTATGAGATTGCTCTGGGTTTTGTAGAACCCCTGCTTAAGGAGCTGTATGGGAAGAGGACCTGCAAATAAACCATGTTTGCCTTTGGGCATGTACTGGTTGCTCCCACCCTTTGGCAGAACAGCATCTGAAAATGTTGTGATTACAAATCCTTAGCTAAAGGAGAGAACTTGAGCTGCAGGCCTCTTTCTGTTCTGCCTTCCAGCATTCTCCACTCTAATTTTTATGGTTGAGCAATGCCTTGGATGCAATAAAACCAGCATCCCACGAGACCAGTTTCCCAGATATATTTTCTGGTGGCATGCTGCCCTGCAAAGGGATATTCTGTGAAAGTAGTGGTGAATGTGGTTCTTACCTTGTACCTTTATAACCTCTTCCTCCTGACAAACTTGTTCACTGATGGTGTCTGCTCCCTCCCCATCACTAGGTCTGTGAATGGCAAGCCCCTGAAACTCTTAAGCAGATCCTTGACCTGGAAATGAGGGACACCGGAGAATGTCACCAGAAACTCCTGCAACTCTGCCGGGATGTTATACAATACAGCGTCAAAACCAGTAGGAATGTGATTTCTAATGGAGTTATTTTGTATGCTAACTTTGGAAGACGGGATAATGTTTACAAAGCTCTGTTCACCTTTCAGGGAATTGAGGGTGTGAATGTTTGTTTTCTGCTTGCCTATACAAGTATGCAGACACTTGGCCATGTTTCTGTTGTTTGACTGAATGCTGGTCACCATAGGTTTGACTAAAATGTGGCAAACTAATAAAAAAACTAAACAATGTATTGCCATTGGCATTAGTGGTAGATTCATTTTAAAGTCTTATGAAAGTCACCTAGACAAGTATGATATAATGATCTAGCAAAACAGGCAGAGGGGTCTTTGTATGTAATTTCCTGCTGAGTGATGATATTTGGAGTTGCCATCACTGCCCTCATATGTTCTTGGTGATGATTACCCCTCACTTATTATTGTCCTTTTTGAGCAATAGTCTTGTAGGATGTTAATTTGCTGATAGGCAGTAATTCCTGATCCAGACCCTGTGAGAAGAGAGACTGCAGTGTTTCAGAGGCAGTATGCCACATCTCTGCAGGATTAGTTCTCTACAGAACCTTTAGTTCTCTCTCTAACCTTTCTGCAGCATGTGTAGGATAATTCAATCTTAGCAAAAAGGAAGGAACAACATCTGTTTAGGAAATAGTGCTGTGAATCGGTAGCTCAGGATTTCATGTGGTATGGCTTAAGCTGTGTTTTGGAAAGTGAGAAGAACACCTGATCCAGTTAGTTGTGCATTTCGATGTTATAGTCCCTGCTGCAGTCACTGTTGCTACAAAGTAAAACGGTAAAATAATTTTGAGAGTGAACTCTTGCCTTTCAAAACCATAGAAGAGAAGCACTACTGGTCTGCAGGAGGAACGCACTAATAATATGCAGATATAATTACTGAGATACTGGAAAATGTTCTGTTTATCTCACTTCCCCAAATTGCCTTTATAATTATAATTTGTTGCACTATGTTACCTTAGAAAGGATGTTGTATATAAAAGTTTGTTGTGCAAATAGTCTTTAATATAAGCAGAGATGTTTATTGAGGCCCCAGATATAATATAAATGCAGCCATATAGTTTACCTGGTTTTGCATGTAAAAGTAGTGTGCTGTGGATTAAAATTTAGGTGGTGATCCCACTGTTGAGCTGACTTGTTTCTATAGTCAGCCATAGTATAAAGTTTTTGTCATGATTAGTTATATCTCAGTGTTTCAAGGCAGGTAAACAAATTCTCTTAACTTCTCGTTTTAAGTGTGCAGTAAATTTTTCCAAGCTGTTATATTCCTTCTCTCTCCCTGTATAAAGACTTTAGTGGGAGCACGGGCACAGCTGCCTGGAATCAGCAGGTTCCTATATTGTACTGCTTAGCAAAATTTGGCTGAGCATGCACTGTGACCTCTCAAAACCACTGTATAAAGCAACTACATACACTCAGTTGTCAATCCCTTTCCTTTTTTTTTTTTTTTTAAACTTGTGAACGACTCACATTCATTCTGTGCACCACTTGCACCCCTCAAGACTCGTTTTGAGGTTTGAAAGCGCTTATTAAATTTACTTTTAAAGGATTGTCTAACCTAAGAAAAGGACAGTGAATCCAGAGAATACTGAGAGAATGGGATGAACTGTGGTTTGCAGTGATTGGCATTCAACTCAGAGGGACTGTGATATGTATTCTCTTTCCTTGTATATCCTGTCATTGCTTTTTATCTGTATTTTCAGGCCATCCAAGATTTTTTAATCAGCTCTACGCTGGAATAGATTATTACTCGTTAGTGGCCCGTTTTATTACAGAAGCACTGAACCCAAGTGTGTAAGTGTGGTTCTTTGTCATTTTGATGATGAATTACCATGATTTTTGGAACAATGGCCTTTTTAGCTTCCTTGCTTCTGATTTCTGTTTTCAGCATTACAGAAGAGGTAGGAATTGTGCAAAAATTTGGGAGAGAAAAGTCTGATTCAGATTGGATGAAAAGCTCACCAGAAAGTTGACTCATCTGATGAGGCCTTTTTTTCATTGTTTGTGAGGTGGGGTTTCAGAGGAGAGGTGTTGTTTTGGTTTTTTTTCCCCCCAAAGCTTTTAAACGTATATTTTTATCTTACTTAGTATATAAAAATGAATTAATCAGACTTAGTCGTTCATATCCTTTGAGACATTCTGCACAGAGTTGAATGCAAATGGTTACCTGTCTACTGTCGACTTGCAAATGTAAAGCTGAAATTTAAGCGTGTGACCTACATTAAGACCAATCTCTGATGCATTACTTTGAGAGTGGAAGTGTCAAGGTGATGCTGTCAGGAATTATGCAATTGCTCTACTGGGTCAGATGCATAATGTTTTTACTTTAGAGTTCTACTGCTGATGATAGTCAGCTGCTGGTAGATTAAAGAGAGGTGCAAGAAGCCTTTATTTAGTTTTAGCAATACTCTTTGGCATGAGTTCTGTAGTTTTAATACCAAATGTGATGCTTTTCTTTTTGTTCAGATATACATACGAAGTATCCCCTGTGTTTCTTTTGGTGGAAGAAGCAGTCATCAAGAAAATGATTGAGTTCATAGGCTGGGAAGAAGGTGATGGTATATTTAATCCAGGTAAGAACAGTTCAGACCTCAAACTGAGTCACTGTGAACCACCCAGTACCATTAATTCTATGAGCATTGAAAATGCATGCACAAGTCCAGTGATACACAAACAGAGCTATTTAATGTAGGCTTATCATATGTGTTTCTAGTAGTAATTTGGTGATTCTGATCAGTAAATGAGGGAAACCAGTTCTACATTAAATATAATTATATGGAAATTAATGGTTCATAACTGATGTCCTTCTTGACCTTATTAGCAACAACACCAAAAGCCTTGTTGGAATGAATCAACTTAGTTGATGGACCGGGAGCTGATTTATGTGCTAGACCAACTGGTGTTGCTTGAGGGCATAGATATGTGTATCCTGCCTATGAATTGTGGGAGCAAGAGTTTACATGAGCTTAACTCCTTTTGAGTTTCTGAAATTTCATTAAATGTAATGGTAAAGCCAAACAGATATTTCTTAAGTTGCTTGATAAGCTATAGTTTTCAAATGTTCTATAAGGCAGTGTTCCAGCCCACTGTATTGAATCAATGAAGCATAGTGATGATATTTCACAGATTATTCAGATAACAAATTATTAGGCTACATGTGAAGATTTTACATCTGTTTTGGGGGAAAGAAGAAGAATACAATGGTTAAATCAATTTAAACTCCCCCTCTGAAATGAAACCCAAGTCAGTAATTCTAACCTACACATGAGTAGTAGAAAAAATAAATAAACCAAAATCCCCTAGATTTTTTTTTTAATACGTGAATGATATGGATTTTACATCAAATTTGATGTGTATTTTTAGTAGAAGCCTTACTTTTACAGCAGAATTTGTTGCTTAAAACAGTGGGTTACTGTCAACAGATAAATTAACTGTACTCCTTGCTGCTAATGTTACGTAAGAGTTTTTATTATTTTTCTTTTTTATTTTAAATGACTAAAACCCATCCAGATCTTACCTTTCAGATCTTCCTATTCCCACTCACCCTGTTTGTTGTTTTTTCCTAATTTTTTTTTTCTCCCCATAATACTCTGAGGCCTGGTTGCCCAAGAGATCTCTGGGCTCTGTATAGGGCAGCCACAGATGAGCTCTGTGCAGACACCTAAACTCACAGTGCTTCAGGAGAGATGGGAAGGAGCTGTGGCAGGGTGTTCTCTGTTGGGAAGGACTGCTTGAACACAGCTCTTACTTCTCAGGAAATATCCCAAAAAAACACATTCATGTATGGTTTGTCTCCATGTGTGCTGCAGAGCCCAGAGTTCATTTTGTGTCTGTAGCCTTGAGGGGAGGAAATAAATTGTGATGAACGCATAACTAGGCTAACTGTACGGTTTGTTTTTTCTCTAATAGGTCAAGTACTTAGGCTCAGGACAGGTGCTAGTACTGTGACTAATGTGATATTTGTGTCTCTTTCTGCAGGTGGCTCTGTGTCTAATATGTATGCTATGAACTTGGCGAGGTACAAATATTGTCCTGACATAAAGGAAAAGGGGCTTTCAGGTCTGCCGAGACTAGTCCTGTTCACTTCAGAAGAGGTAAAAACAAAACCGAAGAAAGTTTTTTGAACTTTTTCCACAGCTGCAAATTTATATCATTTGCATATCTGATGGAGCACTGGTACAATAATTTTTACGTCAGCGTATGATGTGAAATATTGGAACTAGGTGGAGAAGTCTGATAGTATATTTCCCTGAAAAACTTCTTGCTTTCAGGAAACACATACAGATGTTCCTGCTTTGAAAATTGCTGATTATAAGAATAGGTTGTACATGGGGCAAACCTGAAGCAGAATGCTTCGGGTGGTGTGTTGTGGAGGTCTGCAGCATTTGATTTCCCACAACATAAAGTCTAGAAGGAACTGTAGGTAAGTTTTGGATGTCAAAGGTTTTTTTCTGCATGTTTAATTTGTACTAAACTGAGCACTTGTGGACCTGTGAGGTGGCTCTCTGCAGCTCCCATTCTGCCCTGTGTCTGAATACAGATTGGTTGTGGTACAGAACCAAACCTACCATATGCCTCTAAAAAAAAAATAAAAAATGAAAAAGCTGAACCTTTAGACAGTTCTTTAAATAATTGAAAATATGTGGCTAGTATTAAAGTTTTTGAATAATATCAGTCCAAAATGCCAGCGGGAGATTGAGTTACATCCATACATTCATTGTGAAGGTAATTTTTGAGGCTTTTTTCTGTTCCCTGTCCCTTCAGTTTTAAGAGTTTATCATTTGATTAGTGCAGATTATTAATTCTGACTCCACTATATAAAGGCCGCAGTGGAAGCAAGAACCTTGTTGTATTAGAAAACATCTACTTACTAGAATAACTTTAGCTCAGAAGTTTATGCTGCAAACAGTTTGCAGTGTAAATAGACAGAGAGACTTATTTTGGAGAAGCCTGAGGGATGAAGGCATTGCATAAGTTGTCCAAGACAGCACATATATTTTGGAACTGAGTCCTAATATCCTAAATAAAGATGGTTTGTTTGGGCTTTTTGCCCAAGCAAAATATATTTAGGTTTGTTTTGCTGGTTTTTTTTTCCTGAAAACTGTGTATATGAAATGACATGCCAGTTCATACCTAATCCACAATGTCACATCTTCAAAATAGTTAAGAAGGTAAAAATGAGGTTGAAGCAAGTTCCATTACTGCTTTTGAAGTAAAGCACATAAATTTTTTAGTACAAAGTAACATTTTATTTCATTGCTAGGTTTGAATACAATGTATATTCTTGTACTCTAAAATAACCAAACATTTAATTTCATGTCAAATTTTAATTGGCCCCCAGAGTAAATTTATTTTGATGCCTTTGCTTCAACAGAAAGACCAATACCATAAAATATAGAGCTGATGAGCAAAAATAAATTGGTAAATTATTTGTAAGGCCATGATTTTTATTTCTAATACTTTTCTTAATTCACAAACCCACATTGTCTTCAGTACTCAGTAATCACTTGCTGTAAAACTGATGCTTTCAGTAGTTAGGTGTTGTGACTATTTTCTAAGATCTCTAGTGTTTATTCATGGTTATGATGGAAGAGGTGGGCATATTCATACATACTTATTTCGGATCCACCTATACTGAGTCCAAGCTACATGGCCTTTTGGAAACTTTTCAGTTATGTCATACTGAGAATATATGTAATAAATGGTCCACATTGTACATAAATACATAACTGTTTGTGTCATACAGTATTATGAGTTTGTTGGGGTTTTTTTTTTAGCGTCTTGCGCTTTTGAATCACGGAATCATTTAGGCTGGAAAAGACCTCTAAGTTCATCAAGTCCAACCTTTGACTGATTACCCCCATGTCTACTAGACCATGGCACTAAATAACACACACAGTTGTTTCTTGAACACCTCCAGGTGACTACCATGTCCCTGGGCAGACTATTCCAATGCTTAACAACCCTTTAATTGAAGAAATTCTCCCTGATGTCCATCTTGAACCTCTCCTGGCACAGCTTGAGGCTATGTCCTCTTGTTCTGTCACTGGCTGCCTGGGAGAAGAGGCAAATCCCCACCTTGCTACAACCTCTTTTCAGGTAGTTGCAGAGAACAATAAGGTCTCTCCTGGGCCTCCTTTTTTCCAGGATAAACAACCCCAGCTCCCTCAGCCATTCCTCATTGGACTTATTCTCCAGACCCTTCACCAGCTTCTGTGCTTTTCCCTGGGACGTGGTCCAGCACCTTTTCTTGTAGTGAAGGAACCAGGACACAGGATTCAAGGTGTGGCCTCACCAGTGCCGAGTACAGGGGGACAATCACTGCCCTGGTCCTGCTGGCCACACTATTTCTGATACAAGCCAGGATGCCATTGGCCTTCTTGCCACACGGGCACACCGGGCACACCGCTGGCTCATGCTCACCTGGGGGTCGTCCAGCACCCCCAGGCCCTTTTCACTGGGCAGCTTTCCAGCCATTCTTCCCCAAGCCTATAGCGCTGCATAGTGTGACCCAGCTGCAGGGCCCGGCACTTGGACTTGTTGAACCTCATACCCTTGGCCTTGGCCCATTGATCCAGCCTGTCCGGACCCCTCTGCAGAGCTTTCCTACCCTCCAGCAGATCAATCTCTCACCTAACTTAATGCCATCTGTGAACTTACTGAGGGTACACTCAATTCCCTCATCCAAACATCCTTCATTTTTGTTTTGTATGTGTGTGGTGGTTTGGTTTTTTTTGGTTTTTTTTTGTTTGCTTGTGCAATTTTATTTTATTTTTTTTTTTTTTTTTAAATGAAGAGGTACCTGGAGAAGCAAATTGTTTAAAAAACAAATCCTGGAGAAGTTAACAACCTGTGTTTATCCTAGTCATGAATCAGGCAACAGCACTGGCATGGAGAAGCCTTGAGGCTATAATGAACTGAGTATTGATAAGGAGTCAAAACACATGGCTACTCGAGACCCTTGTGTCATTTTAGGGCTTGGCTGCAATGCTGTGTTCAAATGAAATGATTTTTGCCTTGAGTTGCCAAGTCCCAAAGTTTCAGTTTGGCACTCCATGGACTGAAAGAGTTGCCCTGCTGCAGAGCTGAGGAAGGCACAGATTTGTCAGTGACTCAGTTTTACATGATACGGGGCTATAAATTTTTTGTACGTTCTTGAATAACATGAAGATGTATGTTTAATGTGTGGCCCACCCAAAGTCCTCATATTCTCTGTTTGGCCTTCAAGGATAAAAAGGCTCCTTGT
The DNA here is from genome assembly GCA_035584735.1 of Pseudotriccus pelzelni. Lineage (NCBI taxonomy): Eukaryota > Metazoa > Chordata > Aves > Passeriformes > Tyrannidae > Pseudotriccus > Pseudotriccus pelzelni. The sequence continues at coordinate 40,263,791 of JAWMRA010000078.1, read as the reverse complement.
TCTGCAAGTAAAATGCTTAGCTGCTTAAAATGGTGTTGATACACTCTGAATGCTATATATGCTGCTACTGTGTAGTTCTTTTGCTGGACCATTACAAAGTGATTCCTCTTGAGACAGTAGCCATATAAGAGTAATTGTTATATCCCACTTTCTCATGGCATGATTTTGTGGTTCTGTAGATGAATACAGTTGTAGTTATAGATATCAGCCTACCTTTTTCCCACTTTTTGCTATTTGAGTCCCATCTGAACTTTATTCTGACACCAATATGTATTGCATTGATATGAAAGGTAGAAATCTCCTAAATTTGAGGTAACTGAGGGTAGAAGAGGATGTGTAAACAACTGAAATGTGCATGCTGATATGAGCAGTTTTTTAGATGCAATGAAACTTAATTCCTCCCCAGTGCAACTTGATCATGAAAGTAATAAAGTGAGAGAACACAACATTAACTCATCATGTTGTCCCCTGTTGAAATTAAAACAGACAAAAATGAGTAATAAAACAATCTCATAATAATGTAATTGCTTTATGCAATCATGTTTCTAGGAAACTTTTCAAAATCAAGAAAATACAAATTTATCTTTTGTTTTAATGAGCACAGGACAGAAAGTACCTTGTCTTTGCAAACATTATTAGGAAACAAAAACTACATCTAGGTATAGGTAAATAGTACAGCAGCACATCTTGTGATCAAAGGTGTTAATTTCTTGCTGCAAATGGCTACAGATTTAATAATTTCTTCCAACGAACAAAACTACAATAGCCGTGACAAGAGTTACCCGAATTCACCTTTCATCTGGATATTTCTTTCTCCTTTTTTTTTCTATGAACAAGTGAATTAGTTGACACTGTTGTGACTGGAACCGCTAAATGTATATTTTTTTCTTGAAATGATACACTGCAATTTAGCTTAATGGCTTCTAGTAATGATAGTGGGGGTGGGAGGGGGGAGAAATTCTTACATGTTTTCAATCAGTATAACTGAAAGACTACTTTTTTCATCAAAGAAAGCATGTTCCAAGTCTATGTCGTAGTACGAGTCTTGTTCCTTTTCTGTCCTACTGAAGGACAAAATTTTCCAAGAGGTGCAGAAATACTTTTGGAGAAAAAAAAGTCATGTATCTTGCAGCCTGTTTTATTTTGGTGTTCCCTTTGTACTTTTCTTCTGCTTTTTGGTATAATCTCTCAAGTGCTCAAGTCTTTTATCTCTCTCCCAGTCTCCCACACCATTTTTTTAATAATAAAATACATGATTTAGCGATTGTCTGCTTACTAGTATACTGAATTTGCAGGTCTACTGCTTTCTCAGTTTGGAGCAATCTGATTATTCTTGGTGATTCATACCTTTCATTTGAATGTAATGGATAGAAATCAGTGATGGGGATAACTTGTATTTTAAGTGATTCTCTAATCAGTCAAAAGCATCTCCAAACTTCTACTAAACAACACACAACCACTTACAGTCATTATTAACATTATTGATGTAATGTAGGACTAATTATCCACCTATGTATGTTATTATTCTTGTAACAGTCTAAATGAATGAGTCTTAAAAGCTTTGTGGATGTGTCATGTTACAAAATTAAGCTTTCTTAAAACTATTTTCTAGTATCAGGTGCTTTTATTTTATTTAAAAGGTGGGTGATGGTGGGGGAAATGTTTTTGTCAAAAAGAGAGACAGCCCTTTGAGATCATCCATCTCATCAAAATAAGCATGACAGGCTTTATTGCTCTTAATGTATTCATGCCCACACATTAAAATGTTGTACATTTTTCATAATTATGTTCTGCGGTAACTGCATTTGTGTGAACTCTCTGGAAGAAAATGGAATTAATGAACCACCTGGCTTCACCTCCTGGATGAGAAGTAACAATTCTAGACATCTTCATGGTTGCTGCAGTACACATTATTTTAACTCTTCAGTAATAATGTGTAAAAGAGCCAACTTTATTTTTTTTGGGGAAGGGCAGTGACAATCCAAGGGTTGAACGATCTTTGTTCTGAGAAGAACTGTCTAGTCCTGTGGGAGGCTGTGGAATCTCAAAACTGACCCCACTGCTATGAGTGGGTAGGCATTTGGCATGCTGCAGATTCCTCAGAGTGGTTTTGACATCTAAATATCTTCAGGTTAAGAAGGTTATTGTATCTTAAATTCCCAGGCTAATTATGAAGGTGAATTAAGCAGACATCAATGTACTTTTATTCTGGCATAAGACAAAATGTTCCTGTGCTGGAATAACAGTGCCCACAGTAGAGCAGGTCCTTATGGAGGTAAATGTTGGAAATATGGTAAAATACTTCACGAGTGTTTGCTCAGCAGGAATAATAACTTGTAAAAAGTATGGAGTGGTCTGTAGGCTTAAGTATCCTTCTCAACAAAGTCATTTTACCCCATTCTGATTAAATAAACACCCATTTTGAACATACTCTTTTACACTCACTTCACAGGCTTTGCTAGACTGATGCCCTTTATCCAACACTAGGTGAGAAGTGGGCTGCATGCATCTGTACTCATTCAAAATGTCTCTGTGATGAGACCTAGCTAAAATTCTTTGCTAAAATAGTAACTTCGTTTTCTGAAAAATATAGACTGGTCCAGGCTGGAACCTTTCGCAAAAATCCACATTAACTTTTGAAGATGTGCTGAGTCCTGTCTCAAGTCTGCTTGCTTTCATAATGGCTTCACAACTTCGTGATTTTCAGATCCTTTTGCAGAGACAGGACTTCAAAAGGCTTGCGAGTCTCAACTGTACCATATCTGAAGGCTTTGGTAGGTCTTGGGAAGGCTTTGGGTAGCTCCTTGTTGGTGTGAACAAGAGTTACTGAATTAGGCCAAGGGGCAGTTTATCAAACTATCCTGTCTCTGTCAGTGGCCAGCAACTGAGGATTGGAGAAAGCACTCAAAAAAGTTACAAGAATAAAGTGATAGAGGCTTTAGATGTCTTATAACACACATCTTAATTCAGGGTCCAGTTTCCAAGGAGTGGTGCTTTTTGACTTTTAGACCTATTCATTGCTTCTAGGCTCTTGAGTTGAATAGCTTTTAGAACTTTCTTCTCATGCCTTTCCTAACTCTTACAGTCATTGATACTTTTGACCTAGTTCTTGCAAAACCTTTTAAAACAATTAATAATTCTTCCCTGATGACACTTCAAAATTTCTACTTTTCACTCTAATGCAGAATCAGCTTTAAAAAAGCTTTGCATGTAATAGAGCTTCTTAGTTAAGCCCCCATTTTAAACATGGTACACATCTTTTTTTTGCCTCATTTCCCTCCGTTTTCAGTGTATGTTATTGTTAAATACAAGATGGACTTTTTGATATGTAGTTCATCAGTTTGATTTTTGTGTTAGAATAGGCTGTTTTCGTGGCTGTTAGGTGCAGTTGAGTTAATTTTAGTGTCACTGTTCCCTATGTGGGAATTCCCTATGAGCAATTAATTTCTTTTGTTTTAATTGCATGTGTACTTTTTTCCCCCCCGTGCTTTTCACTTACAGTGTCATTACTCCATGAAGAAGGCAGCCTCCTTCCTGGGTATTGGTACAGAGAATGTTTACTTCATCAGAACAGATGAAAGGTAAGAAAGCAAGAGCCACGGCTGTGATCTCTGAGCCTTTTTAAAATGCAGTAGTGCTGTACGTAACAACCTATTTGAATGTAACTGAAAAAGTTTTAAATCTGTGTCCCTTAGAGGTAAGATGATACCTGAGGAACTGGAGAAACAAGTCCAGCGGGCCAGGAAAGAGGTGAGAGGGGGAGAGAGAGCATGAAGGAGAGAGAAGTGTATGCAGACTGTGTGCTTGTGTCTGAGTGAAAGGAAGGAAAACTAAGAGTGAGCAAAATCTTAAAAATAGGGCAGTTAATGTAACAATGGTTTTCTTACAGGAGAAATTTCTGCCACAAACTTGTATAACAAGGCAAGGCTTATGGGTTCTACACTCTTAGAAGGGAGGAAAATTCCACGGAGTGTTTACTGCTAATGAAAGTCCTGAGTACAATGCTGCTCTTAAGTGTTTAGCACATTTCTTACAGGATTTCTTTTGCCCTTGATCCTTTTTTTTTTTTTTTTTTTTTTAAATGGATGCAGTATTTGTTTTCCTAAAAAGGTTTTTCAGGTAATTACAGCAGCTATTCCTCTATCCTCTGCAGTAAGCAAGAATTGTAAGATGTCTTAGTCTCTAAAACCATCATAAAAGCTACAAATGCTAAATTCAGTCCTTACTGTAGCAAGAGTGCAGAGATGTGCCTCTTTTTCCCTGGGGACTTTGCCAAGTAGAAAGTCAAAGGCCAGCATTTGGAAAAGTACTGATGTTTGTATTTGGACAGTATTAGCATACATTCCTATAATCTGCAAAACAGTGTTTAACTATAGTCGACATAATTTATTTTAGAGAGCCTGGAGGACTGAATGTGAATTCCAAGAGCATCTTCTTTTGGCTTGGTTAGCTCACCTTAGTTTTCACTCCTAGTTTGTGTGTCAGAACAGTAGGATTCAGGGCTCAGCCATGATCTGTGAGTACAATGTAATTAATGCAGCGTCGATGGCATAGATAATACCTTCCATTGAATCCTGTCTTGGGAAACCTTCTTTTGTGGCTGGTAGAAGAGCCAATGTAGTGCTGTCCTGTCATGCACTGGCACGGCCACAACAGCTTTCACTAAGATCTGATTTAGATACATCTGCCTGACAATCATCTCTGAGTTTCATGCTAGATAGTATAGCTATTGATACATGATGGCCCTAATGACCTAACAAACTCTCCTCCTTGCCTCTCTCTGTACTTTGCATTATCTGAGGAAGGCAACCTGTACTTTACTCAGTTGAGCAAGATGGGGGAAAAATGGCTGAAATAAAATGGAGCAAGAGGAAGCAGGCTTATAGGAGAATGAACTCCTTGCTCTTGCAAAAACAGAATTCTTGTTTGTTCATATACTACTAAATGTAGTGGTTATTTGAAAGAAATCATCTGGCATTTATGATTTTTTAAAAAAGGTCAATCTCAGTATGGTGCTCTGCAATCTAAAAACAAATGTTCTGTATTGAAATGCTCTGCTTACAGGAAAACACGATTTCACTTGCATTTTAATGGAAGTTACAGGTGTATTGGAAGGTTTTCATTTCATCAGAGCTTCAGTAAGTGTGTCTGTCCTTGATAAAGTGCTACTTTACACCTTTTACAGAAGGACACTTCAGTGAATTGCAGTAAATATTCTAATGACTCTAGACAAGAGAGGATGTATTTACAAGTGACAAAACCACAAAATGATCACTGAATATGAATAGCAAGAGTCTTAGGACCCTTTTTAGAGAGTTTAGTCAGGAAGATTTGTTAAACTCTGTTGTCAATATTAATAAAAATTGAATTCTCTTCTTCAAGGAAAATATGTGATGGTAACAATTACTGGAATTCAAAGAGATCTTAGATTTGTCCCCATATTCAGTCATGCTATCAGCTTGCTGCTTGAGGACCTTTGACTCTGATGTATCTCTGGGGGAAAGTTGGTGGCTACATTAACAGAAACTAGATGCATCAGATACATCTTTGCATCACTTGCAAGTGTTTTGTACTTGAGCTTCAGGCTGGCTTGGAAGTTTGACTATTGCAGTAGCTTGTACTAGGAATAAATGACCAAGAAGTGAATTATAGGGTGGTAATTCTTTCTGAATGTATGGGATTAATTTAAATTCATTCCAATATTATTTTTCACTGCTTTAGCAATTTATAAAGAATTTTAAAAATACAAATAAATCATAATTATGTACCAATCTAATAGTCTTCTACGCTGTAAAGTATAAAACTGTCAGAGTACAAATGTGAATCAAGCCTATCTGTCTCCGTAGATGTTTAAAAGTGGCAACACTTCTTTTTTTTTTTAAAGAGAGATGAGATTTCAGTTGAGTGAAGATACATGAAAGACTTGTGTAGAGTTTGATTTTTTTTCAGCTGATGTCTGTTTTCACTAAGCTACATTGAGTTACATCAGCAGACAGACTTACATCACCTGAAAGATTTAATCCACTGCAAATGAACTTCAGTGATTCCAGACAGCAACTTTAGTGTCTTCAGTAACTGTGTTGTCCTGCTGTAGGCCAGATGCTGAAATGTGCAGACCAGTTCCTTCAGCAGGGATTTACCAGCGAGACCACACAGGCATTGCCAGGGCTGATACCCTCCATTTCACGGAGTTGTTACAGACTCCACCAGTTCTTTTCATTGTTTCAGTTTCTGCTCCTAAGTAGACACAGCCACGCAGATCTGCAAGGGTATGTGAGCTAGACTGCTATTGTAATTGTGCCCCTGCTATTAGCTGAATGGAAAACACTGAGCAAAACCACTGAAACAAAAACGGATGGCTTACAGTGATTGCCTAAGACTACACCCTGACAAAAGTTTTCCTTATCCCAGGTGCCTGACCCTAAAACTGTTTGAGATTCCCAATGATCTCTCTCCTAACATTCAGCTACCATCTTACAGCCCTTCCTGTTTTCTAGACAGGAGTAGGAGCAAGGGAATAGTGCTGTGCTGCAGGTCGGGCACGGGATCAGGCAGTGGTGACTGTCCGTGTCGTGGGATGTGCCAATGCTGCTGAAGGCAAATCGTGTTGTCTAACTGAAGTTTCCTCTTCACCAGGCAGAGAATAGTGGTATTGTAGAGACAGTGCAGGTGGAAACCCTAGAGGGATGAGCCCTTTCCTCGCATGGGTAGTTTGCTGTCTGAGCTAGTAGCTTTATTTTATCCATCAGAATGACAGGAAATATGGTAGTGAAATGTGAAGACTGAGAAATGAAAATCAGTGTATAAAGAGAGATGTCAAATATCTGGTGTGTTTTGATTTTGACAAAACTAGCATCTGTCAAAACAGTCTGAAGCTGGTAAAGTCTGCCCTGGGATGGTGTTAACTAGAAATGGAAAATGATTTTTTTTTAATGGGGGAAAAAAAAAAGAGTCAGCACTTTTAAATGCAGTACCTTCTGTTGGGAAACTAAAATATAAACTGTCACATCTTTGTTCTATATTCCTAGACCTTTTTATACTTTATTCTCTGCAAGTATACTGGAGCAAATGAGCAGTGCAAATGATAATTTTTTTTTGTTTTGAATTCTATTGCAGGGGTCAGCACCATTTCTTGTCTGTGCTACAGCAGGCACAACAGTGCTGGGAGCATTTGATCCTCTGGATAAAATTGCTGATATCTGTGAAAAGCACGGCCTCTGGCTTCATGTTGATGTGAGTTTGTATACTGCATGGTTTTGTTTAGCACTGCTTTTTCATAATTGCTGTTTTGCTTTGACTGTAGATATTTCTTTTTAGAAGTAAGTTGGGCTCTAATAACTTTTCTTTTTAATAGGGACCAGAAGTACATTCTGACTTGTCTCTGTTATATGTGCTGCAAAACAGGAAATAACTTGGTTTTGACAAACAGTCAAAGCTATTTTTTTTATTGTCATATTGTATTTCACAATTATTTTATAATCAATTTCTTCTTCTTGCTACCTCCTAAAAATGCTTCAAGGGTTATTATATATAAGTATAAATTTGAATTATTTCCATGTTCTGTTGCAGAATAGACACATTAGAATTGCGGCGTGCAGTTCATCCAGGTTAAAATAAAGATATGTTTCTGGCTCAACTAGTCATAAATTGTTCTGTTTCATATTTAAGGTTTGAGTTTCCTTACATTTTTCTTTTTTTTAGATTTCTTCTTAATTTTAGGTTTGGATATTAAATCTATTCATGAATCTTTTTGGAATAATCCTCGAGCCTTTTTATTACTTGAAAGAGTAAATAAAGACAGGTCTTCATCTTTTCTAAAATTACATTCTCTTTATAATTGCAATGCCGCAAATCCAGAATAGCTACATTAGAAGTTGTGGAGCAAGAAGAAAGTCTGGAGCAATGTTAATGGAGATTTTTAGACCTGCTCTAAATTTTTTAAGTGCTTGTTTAAAGCTGAGTATCTAAAGAATAATCACGTAGGCAGTGATGCATGTTTCAAAGAAATGTCTTACAGACATTGATGAATGAAGTCACTGCATGAGTGCGTAAAAAGAGTTTTCTTATTGACTTGGAGGGGAAGATGCAGAATCTAGGCCTAGTATTTAAAATGTCTGCAAAGCCCCCTCATGGCTGTGTGTGGCTGAGAACAACCAGTCAGATTTTCAGCAGAAGCTCAGCACTCACATTGCATGCCAATCCCTTGTGTGTCTGTGTACAGCTGATGGAAAGAAGGATGTGTTTGGAATCTGTGTTGAACCTTAGGTGAGTTGAAGAGACGTGGCTGGACCCATCTCCAATGGCTGTAGGAGTACAATGAGTAGTCTCCCTGTAGCTGAACTGAAATTAGGTGGGATAAGCCTGGGCCATATCCTGAACCATGGACAGTTGATAGTGTTTGAAAAGAGTTAACTTTCTTCTTCCAATTTTGCCTCATGTTAAACTAAGGTAAAAATGTCTGTGAATATCTTTAAGTCAATTTTCTGTTTGAAAAATGACTGCAGGTGTCAGATGTTAATAGATTCCCAGTAGAAGGACAAATGTCCAGTAGTAAATTGGGTTTACGGTCCGGAAGAGCAATCATTCTGTTAAGATGTGATTCATGTTATGAACCTCTCAGTGGTTCTCAAAAATTCTATCAGTATTTTTTCTACTTTTTACATTCTATGGAGAGTTGAGTGGATGGCTGTTTCTTCATTTTTTGTTAAAAGTTTCTAGCTGTATTAATAGGAGAACAGGACATGAGGAACGACTAAAGCTTTCCATGTAAGTGATATCAGTCATACATGTGGATACAAGTGTACTGTGGTAAAATGAGCAGACTGTAGTTCATAGGGTGATATTTTTCCACTAGAAATAGATGTACTAAAATAATATGTGAACAGGTACAGTGAGACTAAGTCTCTGCCATTCAGAAAGGCTGTACAAGAAAGGAAGAACTGGATTTTTATCTTTGTTTTCAAGCAGGCTTACCTTCTTCTAGCCTTATAGGCAAGAATATGATATTTTTGAAAGTTTTGAGACTCTGCAGTCCTCTGGAAGGCCTGGCTTCTTGTTGAATGATTTACACATTATACAGTCTGAGTTATAAAAAGTGAGTACTGCTGTTTGGGCCTGCTGTAATTGTGAAGGAAAAGAAGGTACAGTGCAGACAGACCCACGTAAAGTTCTGTCTAATTTAGGACTTTTCATGTATCATTAATGGGCATCAGGATTGTCTACTGTAAATGCTCTCATGAGCTGCTACTAAGAATAACCTATACCAATGTCACTGGTGTTATTTCCAGATTTACAATGATTTATCTCATTTCAGAATATTTTCTGATCCCAAAAATGGATGTGTTTGCCTTAGGGAAACTATTTTCATTAAATATGGAATGATAAAGCTGGCGATTCTTAGGAAGGGCAAAAGGGAGAACATCAACATAAAATCAGTGAGCTTCAGGAAGATAAATTTCAATAAAGCAGAAACAGTAGATAAGGTCTCACATGGAGATAAACCAGAAGAGGAAAAAGGGAGTTACAGAAAATATTATTTTAAGAAGATAATACTAGTAAGTCCAAACTGTCTTAGCAGTCAAGCTGTTCAACAGCCCAAATGCAGAGCGATAACGAGCTTATTTGGTTCACATTACGGTATTACACATATATCACAAGCATTCCAGTTGCTTATTGTATTCTCATCTGCACCTGTGATGCCTTTCTTATTAACTTGGTTTTATCATCAATACGCACAGAAGTTCCAGACTTATGTATGTCACGTGTTGTCTTCAGACAGCTTTAAATACTACATACGAGTAGTCTTCCCTGATGGTCCTTTGACTCTTCTCTTTTTTTTCCTATTAGAGGCCAGTACAGAACATCAGGTTTGACTTATTAGCCTATGCTTAGGTAATTAGTTTAATCACACTGTGAACACTGTGATTTCCATCAAAAGTGAAAGTGATTTGCTGCATATGAAACACAGTAATTTTGTCGTACCGTGTTATCAATTACATTACGTGGGACACAGGTGATAATATTCATGTTTTGACCTACCCTGCATTGCTCTCAGCTGGATTTGGCATCAGCAAAACGTGCCAGTCATGTTGGGTCAATCTGCCTTCCTTCTGTAGTCTCATGGATGGAGGAGAAGGAGTTAACTTTATCGTGTATTTGCAATATCTAATCAAAAAGCCAGAGAAACATGCCAAGCTGCAGCTCTGGTAGTGAGTGAAAAACTGGCTGGAAAATCATACCCAGAGAACAATTACCACTGAAAGGGGAAAATTTTTTTGAGCGGGATTTCACAAAGGTCTGTCCTGGGTTAGAAGTTACCTGTTATTTTCATTAAATAACTTGGATGAAAAAGAATACACTGACAATTTGAAAATTATATAAACTGCTGCAAGAGGCAGTGGGAGGACAGAATTAGAAATCAAAGAGATTTTGACTATTTGGTGAAAAAAAGTGGAAAAACTAGGCTACAGTTCAATAAAGATAGTATTCTAAGCTGTAATAATCAAGTGCACAAATACAGGCTGGGCATTGTTGGCTAGACAGCAGATATTTAGAAAAAGATCTGGGCTTTGCAGATCTCCACAAATCAGTGATATTTTCAAATAAAGGTAAATGTCTTTCTGAACTGAATAAAGAAGATACATAAAATGATTCTTTCTGGTATGTACTCCCTCTGCATTATCTAGATTTTGTCCAAAGAAAAAGAAGCATTTCAAGAAGGTTAAGGACCTACAGGAGAAAGATTAGAAAATGATAAGGTGATGCAGATAAACAGAACCATATCTAGAAATCATGACCAATGAGGAAAGATGGAAAACACTGATGTTATTTAAACTAGGAAGGACAAAGAGACAATACATAATAGTCTGTAGATGTAGATTTAAAAAAGAAGGGACTAATATGTTCCCCTGACCACTGGAGGTATGACTAGAGGTGACACTGTTTAGGTCTGACACTTTCAACTGAAAACAGTTTGTTACCTCTCTGCATCTTATTTTTCATTTTCATGCTAATTGCAAGCTGTGCATTCATTGATTAATAACCTCTAGAAAAAGGCAAGCGTTTGACAGAAATGAGATTAGTACGTTGATCCTGCCTTTGGGAGTGGCACACTGTTGAGAAGACCTCTTGGGTGCCTTTCTAATCCTGTTTTTCAGAGACTGAGTGAAAATTTCAACTTCTTAAAACACAGACGCCTTTACATGCGGATTTCATGACATTTATTGTCTTTCAATGGGTTGTTTCTAAATTGTGAAAGTCAGGGAATAACTTAGTGATTGTTTTGACTTTATAGAATTATAGAATGAAAAGAGTAAAATTTGTCTGTGAATAGGAAGTTTGGTTTGATTGTCTTCCCATAACATGGCAAATTTGGACCAGCTGGAGAAACACAGCTCTAAGTTGTGGTTCTGCAGGTAGAATAATTTCCTACCTTAGTTCCCAGCTGTAGATTGAGTGGCAGCCCTTGTCTCGGCGAGGATGTTGTGAGCATGACAATGTAAAATATGATGTGGTGCATTAATGTACTGCATTAATGAGAATGATGTGTTAAGACAAGTTAATAACCTTTCATTTCCCCTGTGAGCCTTTACCATTCCTGTCTCCCACAGATAGCAGATCTTATTCCTAATGTATGGCCTATGAAGCAAATACTGATGCTAAATTTGTATGTTGTCTATCACGTCTGGTTTTTTCCAAGGAAAAAAAAAAAAGAAGAAAAGCTAAACAAGCATATATTCTCCATGCTTAGGTCATGAATCTTTACATCAATGATTTTTTTTTCCCCTTCGTTAGCACAAAATGTATGAATCTTTTTTTTTAAATAAGCTGAGTCCAGATGTTTTGTAAACTGATGCCTTCTGTGCACCTCTGAAAAGCCTTGCTTACTTCACAGATAGTTTGTTTAAGAGTATTCCATCTGCATGAACATTAAAAATCCTCTTATTTATGTATTTATCAGTAATTTCTCAAATGCACGTATGACATGTCTGCTGTTTGCATGATCTCTCCAACTTTACCCTGTGGATAAATATTGTTGTCTGAGAACTGAAGATTCACAGCACCTGATACGTGAAATCTGATCCTTGCAGAATTCATGAATAAGGATCACATTCCCTGACTTTGGTTGTCCAGAAATTAAAATTGTGTAAAAAAAGCTTGTTGTCGAGATATATCTGCAAAAGTGTTCACCCAAAGATGGTGTTTGGGGTTGATGACACTCAATAAGGAGATGCAGTAGAGAGTTTTTCTCTACAGAAGAGATCTAAATGACTCTCAGAGTACACAATTAATTGTTAACTGACCTGAGGGAGATGTGATGAGTCTTAAACCATTTTAAGGTCAGTTGGGTTGCTGGTAACAGAAATGCTGCTGTTGCCCACTCCCTGACTTTGCTTTTCATATCTGCGGAAAATCCAAGCCTGGACTTTGCAACTAGCAGAGATTTTCATTCTCTGCTGTTTCCTTGTGAATTTCTCGGAAAGGAAATGGCTAGCAGGAAGAAGATACACAAAATGGGGCTTTCTGCTCTCGCTGCTGAGGTTTAAGGCTGAGGGAGAGGAAGCAACTCTCTTCGGTATCAGGAACAAGTCTGGTTATACAAAGACACGTCAGTTCAATTCTTTGCTTACACAGAAGGGCCAGTCTAGTTTGTGGCTTATGCAGAGGCACAAACCATCAACACCTCTGTTTTAGGCACAGCCCCAGGCTGACATCTTTATTTCAGTAGATGATACTAAAGGCAAAATTTAGCCCACTGACCGTGTAGTAAACTAAGTTTTAAATGAGGTAAGACATCTTTAGAAATTATTAGTTAAAGTATTATGAAAAGAACTTTATACAAATAATATTGTCTTGGCTCTGTAAATGTTCCAACAGGCTTCTTGGGGTGGCTCGGCTTTGATATCAAAGAAGCATCGCAGACTTCTGCATGGCATCCACAGGTAAGTCATTTTAGTTCATGGTCTCACTTACCAGGGATTGAGATGGAAGCTGTGTGGCCTGTAGGCTTCCATAAATAGAAATTACTTAGTTGGAGAGATTTCTGAACCTATGGTGGGAGTGGGGGGATGGGAAATCTGATTTGTCTGCTTGGATTGTTTGGCCATTTTTGATTCTTTAGTACCCATGATTATAGGTGCAATTTAAAATTTTCACAGGGCTGATTCTGTTGCCTGGAACCCCCATAAAATGTTGTTGGCAGGAATCCAGTGCTGTGCTCTTCTGGTGAAAGACAACTCTGTAAGTCCTCCTGTCCCTTTTTTTTTCCTTTTGTTGCACTAGGGTGTCACTGCTATTATATGGAAGTGGAAATAATTTGAAAACAGCTGCAAGTAATTTTTACTATGCCACAGTACAAAGGCTAAATTATATTATTTTGAATTTCACCACTGATTTCATTTTAATAAAGGGTGAATAAGAGAGCAGGGTGAAAACGATCCAAGTCACTGTACTCACAAGTGGTCAAATTTTGCAGCTGGTGCCTTAGCTAGTTAACTTCTGTACATGATTTACATTCAGAATTGAGTGTTTTGTTGCCAGGGCCTGCAACACTTAAACACAGAGCTCATCAAAGTCCTCAGAATAGCTGTCATCCATCGGGACTGCAGCAGTACTGCGTCTCTGTTTAAAGCACGAAGAGCTTGTCTTCCCGTCCCCTTATACAGGTGCACCAAAGTGGGAGAGGGATGGGAGGCAGAGCACATGCAGGAAAAGGTGCTGAGCCTTCTTTGCTCATTCTACCAGTTTTTCCTCATCACCGGGGTGATTTAGACTTTCCAAAAGCCATGACTAATTTAAAGGTCTAGCAAGCGAACAACAGAGCTTTGATCTCAAGATGAGTCTGCAATAGAGTAAAAATCCCTGCTTTTATCTTTGTGGAATTCTTTTGTCTTAATAAAGAAACCAGTAAGAGGTCAATTATTTCAAGCTCCATTTCAAACTCAGAACTGCTAAAACCTATGCCAGTTCTCTACCATCAGGGTTGAGTTTCACCTTAAATAGATTACAAGTGACTGAACATCATAAAGATATGGAGCCCTGGTGGTTTGCATCACTGTTTTGTGGCCGTGGTTTGCAAATTACTTTTATAAATCTCTGTCAAAACTACCTGTGTTTTCTATTCAACTGCTAGGGTTAGCTCTCCATGTAATTTGTTACTAACTTCTAGTAGCAAGAACTGATGAGGACCAAAGACCCTAGTTGCTAATTGGCACTGTCTTGGAGCTGATTGCTCTAAGTCAGAGGTGAGACATGGCAGGACAGCAAGGAGAAGTGTACCTCCTCATTTCCTTGGACTGGAGTCTGTAGGATTAAAGAGGATTAGACCTCAAGATTACCGTCCATCACTTTATCTTTATTCCAGGATGAAAAACAAACAGAATGAAGGTATTGACTAAGATTAATATACTGTCTTAATTGCAGGCTTGGGAAGATTTCATTGCTGTATTTTTAACTAATTAGCCTCAGTACATGGATATAGCCTCAGGTAATTGGACTGCGTAGCAGAAATTTCTCAGGAAAGAAGAAAGAGGAAAGAGATGAAGAGGTTTGAAATGTTCTACCTGCTTGAGCATTTAGGGTCACTTTATGAACACTGGTCCAACTTCAGGGCTCTAGCAGCCTTGTTGTATTCTGGATCTGTGCAGTGTAATGTCTGTAAGGAATAAATGAGGCAGTTCTATTACAAGCAAAGTTGATGTTGTTAGCTCGTTATGAAGATGTCTGTGACAGGGAATAGCCTGCAGTTCAGGCATGACAAGTTAATAGTTTTGTTTATGATAAGGTGA
>JAWMRA010000078.1:40222301-40248905 GCA_035584735.1 Pseudotriccus pelzelni | reverse complement strand
CAGCGCGCTGAAATTAAAAGTTCTTTGTTTCACTGTTTTGGCCGTCTTTCAGATTTTATTCAGAGATATTTCTCACATGTCTCTTAGAGCACTCCTATTCCACTTCTAAACCACCGCTGGGCGATGTTGTATTGGAAATATTTGTTGTTGTATTGGAAATATTTGTAAAGACGAATCCTAGGTCATTGAGGGGTGAAAACACAAGTATCACTGATCATAGATCCTGTTGTACAGCAAGACAAGTTCTGAAAAGTAGATTTCTCTGCAACGCGTAGAAAGGGCATTTTACTCTGTGTTTAATTCCTGGAAAATTGGCACTTACTCATTTTGTGTATGTGCCAGTGTAGTCTTTATATGCAAAGAGACACACACACAAATTTGACTACTTTCTTATTAACTGGCTGGAATATAAATCCATAAGAAAGAAAGATCAAATGCATATTTGAGACACTTTGACAGAAAAGCGTTGCTTCGCTTTGATCCTCTCCATACCAGAATAGGCAGCTGAATCCAGTTTTCCATTAAAAATGCTATTTTCACATGAGTAAGGGAAGGAAAGAGCATTTGTATCGTTTTCTGACTTGAGAGCTTGTTCCTCTGCTCTTAAAGTACATAAATACCTATGGCTGCAGATGAAGCACACATTAACATATGAACATAATTCCTTTGCACTCTGGTTAGGATGCCTTGGTGGGAGCTGGAAGAGTTTGGCGCACTTGCTCTGCCAGTGAATGTTCAATGAACCTCAGGTAGTTGCTGAAATGCTGAATTCTGTAAGAAAACAAAGGAACAAAATGTTAATCGTGAATGTTAAGGCCCTATCTCCCTTTGAAAGACTGATTAAGGAAGTTTTGTTACTCTGTCTTCCCATTTGCTATGAGGTCCATTTTGAAACTGTGGAATACCTCAGAATTAGGCTTAGTTGATTGTAAGCAAGCAAATTAATCTCCTTCAGTTTTTCTTTCTCTCTTTCTGTATGAAAAGATAACCTATAGAAGATGTCATCACATTTCAGTTGTGGTGGTAACACTGTAATTTCCCATTAGCAAAAGTAATAGTGACTAGTTTTGTTTGGTTTGGGTTTTTTTACCACTTAGCCCCAATATGGTTTAGCATTATTAATAGACTTAATTAACTGCAGTGAAGTGCTGATAAAAGAGTATCTTCCAGCCTTAGTGAAACAAAACTGGAATATTTCCAAAGAAGGTAGAGATAGAAAAGAGAAATATGTGTTTGACTTGATTAGATGGGAGAAGCATTTTCAGCAAAGGAAAGAGAGATTGGTTAATCCTCTGTAAAAGCTCAGAGCAATGACAGTAGTTTTTCATTACTTAAAGGACTCAAGAGATGCACAGTTATTCCTTTTTCACTACCATGCCCTGAGTAACTTTCATCACTTTAATGAGATAATCTTACTCAGAAAACGGTTGTATTGCTGAGGGATGAATTGCAATGGCTGCTTAAACACAAAGCTAGATGGAGCAATAATCTCAAAATATTAGTGAAGTTAGTTTTGGTCTCATATGTTCTTAAAATGCTGTGAATAAGTCTTGTGTTGTTCATATTCCCTTAAAACCACAGAGCTACTAGAATTTGTCCTTGCTGTAATGCATGTCAGTGTAAATATTATCACCATATAGATAGAGAACTACTGTTTACCATCACTGCCAGTGACTCATTAGAGTGAAGTACTAGGTTAGGTAATTAGGAATCAGTTCTAAGCAATGAGCAGAATTTTCACATATTAGTTAAGAATAAAGTCTCAGTGTAGCTAATTAAATCTCAGTTTAGCAAGAATATAATTGGTTAAGGTGATGGTACCCATCTACAGTGTAATCTCTCCCTCATCATTAGCAATATCAGAGGTATCTACCTCCCTGCATCCTTTCCAGGGCACCTGCAGGAAATACCTGATTCTCATTGCTTTTCACTTGGGGTTAGTACAACTGAGAGCTCTTCTCACTTCTTGAAGTGAATTCCTAGAATGGCCTTTCACACTGCACTGCTTCTGAAAATTTTCAAGTATGATGTTCGTACTGCTTCAGATAAGGCAAACCAGGGAGATGTTTGTCTTGGGGAAAAAAGATATTTTGTTAATGAAATTGAAATTCACTTTTAACTAGCCATGGAAATGGAAAGAGATCAGAAGACTTGCTATAGGTAACTCTATTCAATGAGGAAAATATGTTGAATTATGAAACTGGAGCTCTAGGTTTCAGTATCAATAATTATTCATTAATTTCCCATTAATTAGAACACACAGCAACTATCTGTAGACTTCATCAAAATCAAAAGCTCTTTGAGACTTCACAGTAGACTGAGGCCTCCATGAAAATAGTATTTCCATTATCTAAACTTTAGCAACCTGACTATATGTCTCTGTAAAAAAGATAGAAATATGAAAGATGCTGAAGAAAGATACTCAAGACTTGTCACATGGGGCACTTCTAATGAAATTTTTGCAGTTCTTCTAAACAGATGGAGCAGCTCAATTACTGCGTGAAAAAGTCTTGGGATCTTCTTGGGACTGAGAGCACTGAGTTAGAAAACATATTTAAACCATATTTCTTTCCCTTTTTTTTCTTTTTTTTTCTCTTCTGGTTTTCTATTATTTAACTAGGAACACTGGGATGACTTTTTATGTCTTCATGTTTGAATCTATTAATTTTGAGACAGCAGCAAACAAAGAGTAACTGCTTTCTTAAACATAACATTTCTTTTGGATTTTTTTTTCTTTTCTGCTGTCCTCCCTGCCCAAATTCTGTACTGCAATATTCCCTTTCTTTTCCCTTCTCCTTCTCCTCTACTTTTCTTCTGTAATATTTCTTTCTCATGAGAATGATTTTAGTTTCTTCTTCTGTCTGCTCTAGTAGCTTGAGTGAGGATGTCACTGTAATTGCCTCTGTAGATTGATAGTAGGCAGTGTCTTCAACAGGATTTCTTGAGCACGTTGCATTATTAGTAAGATAAACAGATGGAAAAGGATCATCAAGCCAGCATGTCTTGTCGCCTTCGGATGCACCAGGAGAGTAGGACAGTACCTGTCTTTTTTTTTTTTTTTTTAATTTGGCTTTTTAAAATGAAATATATTCCCATGAATTGAAGTTCACTCAGGGCCATTGGACTATTTGTTCTTGTTTCGTTGTCATTCTAGAATTTAAACTATTAAACTCTGCAGCTGTACTGTGATCTTAAGTGAACTTCTCAGACTTTCTATAATATTACTAACTGAGTTTAGGTTTCTTGTGACAAAAAACAGTTATTATTTCTCAGACAACAGGTGTGAGGAGAAGTAATATTCTGTGATGTCCTCTATTGTGTAGCTGCATTGCATTCTGATAAGACAGAAGAGAAGATAGTCCAACATTGATCACCCCTGCTATACACTTGTGACAGAAACACTATGCAAATGTTTAAGTTAGCAAGAGACAAAGAAATTAACTTAAATTTGTGGATAGAGGATGCTGCCTTTTTGCTTGTTTGTTTGTTGGTTTTTTCTTGTTTTTTTTTTTTTTTTAAGACCATGTCTAGTAAACTTGTTTATTCCCTGAAAAATCAAGATATGTAGATTTAAATGAATAGAGCGCAATGGCTTTACAGAATGACTCCTGTTCCATGTTGGGCAGCTGCTAGCCAGAGGACACAAAGCTGTAAAAAACCTGTAAAGTATGGATGCTTCAGTGTCTGACTACTCTTTGGTTTCTAATGTCCTTTTCCTGCCTTTCTTTTTCTGAGAAAGTTGGAAAGTAGATGTGAGACTCTTACACGTTACAAAACACTGCACTCAGCACTGGCTTTCCAGCTATGGCCACCCTGTGCTGCAGCTGCACATCATCACTGATGATTGCAAAGGGAGAGCAGATGCTGGGTGTTTTTTTCCCCAAGCTGTCACATGAACTGTCTTTTCACAAGGCTGAATGTGCTGGACCTATGACTAAAGAGCTTAGGCTGAATTTGCTGTACTTTTAGCAAATCAGCAATATTACAATGGGATTGTCAAACCCTTACAGAAGCTGTGGAGGAACCTTTGGTGGTGTTCTCCTTTTGTGCTCTTACAAATAGGTGCGTAGATGGCGTTTTTTTGTTTGCATTGCTTTTAGTATTGATGGAGGGAATTGAAAAGTCTAGGAGAGAGGCAGAGTTATTCTGTGTATGAATACAGAATATGAATACAATATTAGTTTTGACTTTTTTTCTCTATTTTATTGGCAGTCCCAAAGTTATCAGTAGTGTATTGTAATGTATAATACCTCTATTACGGGAATGTGACACTTTGATTAAGAATGATGGCAGACACTGCCTGCCATTTCAAAATCAGACTTGAAGCAGATGCAGAGAAAAGAATGAAATGTGAAATACTTTTTCTGTCGGTTCAGATTGAAGAGTGATGTTGAACTGGGAAATGAATTGTGGTCTTCTGTTTAGCAACCTCTGTCTTGCTGTCCACTTCTGTTCCTTGTTTGTTCTGCACAGAACATTTCTGGTTCAGCTGTCACTTAAATACGTGTTTCCAAATATGAATCAGATGCTGTAGCCATGCCTTTAAACTCATCTCAATTTCTATTCTAATATTATAGGTTATGGTTTATTTTTCTTACCCATTTCACTGACAAATCTCCAACATTTTCTTTCTTCTGGGCCCCTTGTAGGGCCACCCTCATCTTTGATTTTGTAACCTGTTTTCTGCCAGCCTTTCTCTATCTCACAGTATTACAGAATATATTTTGGTGTTTCATTCTTCAGCCAATGGCCAGTTCTATGCCACTTCTCTTTCTCTGTACTTTTAAACCTATAACAGCCTCTGTTCTTTCTGTTTCACAGCCTTGTTGTTTGCTGGAACTTGCCACATTACTCATTAATCTTTGTCTGTTTTCCGCTGCTCATCTCTGCCCAGGCAGCCTCTCAGAAGCTGGAGGCTGGAGATTGCAGAATAAAAATAATTTTATTAACAAACCATGATTAGGGTATGTGAAAGTACTTTTCTTGGGTTTATTTTCAAATGTTAAATTTGTCTGAACTGTGAAATGGGAGAAAAATTGGTGTTGTACTAATCTCCTTGTGGTGTTTCTGCTCAAACAGATAGCCTATGCTAAATCTGCAGTGATTATTTGCTGGTAAGGATTAAACATTTATTTTTTGGGGCTAAAATCTTCCTTACCTGCAACTAACCAAAGAAGGAATAGATTGAGCCATTTGTGAGCATGTAAGAAGTTCCTCAGGGGCTGTCCTTCCATCTAAAGACTGGAGCAGTAGAAGCAGGTGTCTACTTCTCCCTCTTTCCCATGCATGTATGTCTTTGGGCAACTCTTTCTGTGATGCACACTTCCATGGTTTCTTGAGATTCTGAATCAAAATTTCTCTTCAACCCGCCACTCTTCAGTGACATTATGGAGAAAATAATAAAAAGTTTGCTTGTTGTCAGTGCTGCCTTCGCTGGGTTTAAGTTCATCCAGGATTCTTAAATCACACAATAAGCTCTGGAGAGTATCCTGCACATCCAAATCTGTTTTAATAAGCAGTTGGTACAGACAGGAAAAAGTAAGCTTTGGCTTGTGAAGAGGTTTGATGAGGTAATCAGGAAATCTAAGTCTCTGTTGTGTTTCTAATAGGGCCTTCTGAAGAAATGTTACTCTGCTGAGGCTGCATACCTGTTCCAGCAGGACAAGTTCTATGATGTCAGCTATGACACTGGAGACAAGTCCATTCAGTGCAGCAGACGTCCGGATGCATTCAAATTCTGGCTGATGTGGAAAGCATTGGGAACAACAGGCCTGGAGGAGAGAGTAAACAGGGCACTGGCTTTGGCAAGGTACCACCTCTCAGTTTTGAATACCTCTATTCTTGTCTAACTGGCTGAAATGTTGACACTGCTGACACTCTGTATCCCAGAATAGACCACCTTGTTACTTTTTTCCCCTCTCCTTTTGTTTGTGTATAATAGGAGGGACTAATAACAATAATAATTAGTGTTATTACATTTTCTATAATATTTAGTAGTAATTATTGCTTTTAGCGATAAGCATAGATGTTGGTAAACTGTGTTGTCAAACATTTATATTGTCTGAATCAGACACAGGATAGACTTACCAATACACCTTCTTCTAACTCAACTGTGGTGTCAACGTAAAAGCAGCCTCATGTGCCAGGATCTTAGCGCTGTCTGGCAGTAAGTGAATTGGCCATTCTCCTGTCACTTCATTCCTCAGGAACAAGGACATACAGAAATCTGATGATGCAGGGAAATTCATATGAGAACACAATTCATTTCTGGATGTAGTAGAGGTGTATGAAGCCATATTATTCTGACATACAGCTTGTTTAAGCTCCACAAGTTTGTTGAAGTTCTTAATGCTTACACTGTGTTCTGTTAGGGACAGAAATGCCTTTTTCTTGTGATCTTCCCCACGCATGTCCTCTTCAATTTCGCAAAGTTTTTGGTCTTGCAGAAATGAGTTTCACAAGTGAATTCAGCAGAGTGATTGCTAGAAGGTGTTTTTAAAGTGGTGATGATATCTTGATTTCCCGGAAGAAGCTTCCATACACAGCTGGTTTTCTCTTCTTGTAGAAGAAATGATTTTGAAATAAGTTAGATAATGTCCCATTAAAAAGAAATAACTTTAAGTATCATGTTTGTTCAGAATTTATACAAGATAAACCACAATGAAAATTTCACCAGACTAGCAACACATTGCCATAAGTCAAATAATTGATATTGACATTTTATTTTTTTATATGAACTAGCAAGACAAAAAGAACTGAATGTTTACTTCAATAAATATTAAAGGAATAGTCTCACTGTAATGAAGTTACTTAAATAAAAGGTAAAAACACCCCTGACCCAAATCCCAAGTGGATTTAGAAGGAACTAAAAGAAAGAAGCAAAACCAGAAAAGCTCAAATGAGCTGTGATCTTTTTCTTTGTTTTATTTTTTTTTTTTTAAGCCACTTATTTTTTGGCTGGTTATATGTTTCTTAATATCTTCTGGTTAAGTCGCACCTTGTTTTTGTTCCGAAGCATTGTACTGCTCTTTGTCCATACAGAGTAACCAATTCCTTCCATTATCAGCAGGGGAATTCAGCCTTATCAAGGTCATTGGCCAACATTGTTTGACTGACTGTGTAGTGACTGATGACCTTTATGGGATCAATATTTCTGTTTAATGTTAGGATCCAGTTGGTAGCACTTCTAAGGAGTGACTGGCTTGTCTCTTCTGTGTCTTGATTGTTTGTTTGGGGTTTTTTCCATAATGAAGAAATTTAATTTTTAAACTTTCTGGAACTAGTCTACTGACTATAGAATTTAAGGGCAATATTGCTATTTGGTTTGGTCTTTTGTTCTTTTATTTTTCCTGTAGCCAAGCAGACCTGCAAAGGTTTTAAGGTAATTGCAGGCATGTATTTCTAATGCATCAAACTTTCCTTGTTGGCTATTTCAGTAATATCTTTTTGTTTTGGTGTTGTATCACACTTTCAGGGTATTAAATATCCCAGGAACATTGTGATGCTACCTATTTGGAAAGGCTTACTTTTAAAATAGCTAGAGTAGACCATCCAGCTGATCGCTTCAGATTTTTTTCAGATTATTTTTTTCCGCCCAATTATTTTTAATGCAGGGATGTTGCTTTATGAAGTACACAAAAAAAAAGAAAAAAGAAGTAAACTGCTTTTTGAATACAACTACTGTAAGAATCTCTGCATTTTAGGCTTCAGCTTCTTTGCAGTTTTTCTGCGTTTCCTCTCCTGACACCCACTCTTAGCAGACATATGTCTACTTTCACTGCAGATCTCCACCCCTTATTTTCTGCAAGGCTTAATCATAGCAAATGCCACTTGTCTGTGTACTTCAGTCCTCACTAAGATTCAAGCCTTTCTGACGTTCTACAACTGTGACATGATAATAAAACTTCACTGTCAGCTGTAGAAAGATGCACAGAGTAAATTGCTCCACTGCCATCAAATGATCCTGGCAAGATAAATCATGGGCGATGGATCTTCTAATGGCTGCCTTCTTAGGCTATTGGCAGTGTAGTTAAGAACATTATTAACAGTGTTGTGAACTTGACCAACATCAGATAGCCTATGTCAGATTTTTTTTTAAAAAAAAAGCACTTGTGGTGGGAGGGAACGGTATCAAGCATTATGAAATAGCTCTAACAATAATAGACCTCAAAAAAAAAAAGTGATCATGCATAGATTTCTCTTTGTGATTTATTAAAGAAAAAATAAATTGAGGGCCACTGTCCTATCAACCGCCAGCTGATGTTGCTGAATATTGGTTTTATGGCACAGGCAAGTATCTTCTAATAAACTGGTCAAAAGCACCGAGCTTGTTTTACCTAAGTCATTTACCCAACAGAAACAGGTTTGCCCCAACATGCTCATGTGATATCTACCCTTCTACTTGCCTTTCATCATGCTTCTCTTTCAACCTAAGTAGTGGCCTGGGCATTAACAGCCGCATAACAAACAGCTGCACAAAGTAGGATCTAAATGGTCATGACAAAAGCGACCCAGAACCTTGACTTGTTGCAGTGAGAGGGAACATCTCAACAGTGCACACCACAACTCCTAGGGCTGAGTGCTGTGGGAACTGGGGCTCCACCACAGCAATTGCTTTGCTGGGGTGTGTGCTGAGGTAATGAGTCACAGGCACAGCACTTGTTAATGACAAACAGCGTGACAACTCCCTAGGCACAGCTTTGAAAAATGTGTGCCATCTAGGGGATTGTTTATTGCTCCCCTAGCCAACCTGTTCCTGCAGCGTGTCTGCCAAATAGCGGGCATTGCAGATACAACAGGGCTAGGGGTGCCCCTGTGGGGGCAAGTTTCAGGCACGTGGATAGGACCAATGGGGGTTATTTTGGCAATATTTTTCTTCCGCAAGTAGTGGATAAAAGAATTACTAGTGATGACCCGTAATGCAGCTGCAGGCAGGAAAACGCCAAATAGTAAATACAAAGAACAGATTTGTGCAAAATCAGTAGTTTAACTGTGTCAGTTTTATTACTGTTAGACAGCAAAGTTTTCATGTGGAATACCAAAATTCTGTTGACTTGGAAAAGCCGTGTGAATTTGAGGTGAATTCTTTGAAGTTTTTCTTCGGAAGGCTTTGAGGGGAGGAGAATAAAGAGAGAAGTCCCAGCTGTGTCCTCTTTGCTTCAGAATTCCTGTGCGATTTTGCCATGGCCAAGTTGAGGTCATGTTTTTTAAAACATTCTATAAATTGAAGCTGTTTGTATCCAAAGTTTTGATTCAAATGCATCTCCCCATTGAAGACTTCTGGGTTTTTTATGCTAGTCAGGAGAGACAGGAAAGAAATTCTCATCTCAGTATGTTAGCATAGGATGTCCAGGGATTATTGTGCATAAGCAGTGGCTCACTGAATGGAAATGTACACTGTTGTGTACAGTGTGGAACAAAGGCAGTACTGGGAAAACTGCCAAGCTTCAAGTGTGTTCAAACTTTTAAATTCTGGGCTAAACTAGGAGGGTAGTAGTAATGCAACAGGTGTCAGGGTGACTGTGAAATAACTTTGCAACACAGCATCAGCCCTTGACAACAAGAGATGGAGGGATTAATTTGTGAAGAGCAACATCAATGGAAATTTGCATTGGGAAAGTTCACAACCTGATGCAAATAGGATCAATTTGTGCCGTGTGGCTCCATTGGAAATCTGTGCCTGAGGACAGATTTCAGCTTCTCTTCAATGTTCCTTGGCTGGCTGTAGCCTTCATTTGTTTCCAGGAACTGATAGCTATTGCATTTTCACAGCAGGTAGAAATGAGGTTTAACTCTGTTGTTTCTTTAGTGTGGAAAAAAAGAGAAATGAAAAAAAAGCCAAACAAAAAACAGTTGAAGACCTTTTTTTGTTGTTTTCTGTTTGTATTGTTTTGTTCTATGCTTTAAACCCCTTCATTTTTAATTACAGATATCTAGTGGAGGAAATTAAAAAAAGAGAGGGATTTCAGCTTCTTTTGGAGGTAAGTGAAACGGGAACTGAACTGCTGTTGTTATTGGTGGGGAGTATCTACTGTTTGATTTTTTGTTCTGTTTAGTCAATTACCAATTTTTATTTGAAGTATATAATTTAATAAGTGTATGTATCCACAGATATGACTGAACACACATAACATGCTCTGTATTCCCTGTTAGGATAGATGAAATACAAAACAGAAAAAATATTTTACACTGTTCATACAATGTAAATTTTCTCTTTGACTTTGAAAACTGCTAATTGAAGAATTTTAGGCCAGCAGCACATGATGAGGTTAGTAAAGTAGCAAGTCTGTTAAAAGCTGTCCATTTTTTGCTATGGTAGAATACCCAGATGTGAAAGCTGTTGAGAGCAGAGGCTGCTGCTTAGTTCCTGCAGGAATGGGACATCTGAATTAAAAGTGGGATTGAAGGGAATGCTGTAGTATGGACAATAACACTTCCTGAGAAGGAAGTTGAGCAAGGATTAAGAAAAAGTTTTCAGGACTGCAGGGGGACAAGCAATGAGAATTCAAAGAAAGAATGCTGTCAGGGACCTAGCCCAGTTCTGTGAGCCCTTTTCCTGAAAGTAAGTTGGGCTTCAGACAAAAAGCTTAGAAAGATGATCCTCTGATACACGCAGTGAGGAAAAACCTGTAATGAGAATTGCTCTATGGCCTGGAAATGCCACTTGTGCTTGAGTCATCTTGGACCCTTTTGTGGTGTAAGTGCTTACCTGCTTGGATAAGAGCTGTGACAAGATAACTAGAAATAGAGTGTGAAGCATGGCTCGGGGTAGTTTTTTAGGATGAATGGTATTTTCAGAGGGGGATGATGTATTTGCTGTGTGAAAGGAAACTGAGATAATCAAGAAGGCAATATAGACTATGGCAGTATGGTAATATATGCCATCTGTCTACTCCTGCCATCTGATTTTAAATAGTTTTAAAATAAACCCTGTAACAGCGAGCTAGTGCTTGTGCTTCTGAGGAAGGCACTGCCTTTTCAGTGTTTCTGTGTTTATGTGTGTACTCAGTGCATCCTCTTTGGGGAAAGAAATGGGAATTTAAGAGCTGAGCTTTATTCCGTTCAGTGGCAACACACGGCAGGTTTGCAGCTCTGTTCCTGCTGACAATGATATTCTTCTTGATGATTAAATTGTATTTAATGCATTCTTTGAAGTGAAGCGGAAAATGATATGAGCAGCTCTCAGTGGCCTTTCATGAAAGAACATGTCTCAGCTGGTGGGCTCTCCTCGTTCAGGAGACTGCCTGGGATTATAATAGCAGCCACATTCACAGTGGGGTAAAGAGATGGTGTGACTCAACTACCAAGCTCTCTTTTAACTTTTTTTTTTTTTTTTCTTTCAACTAGTACCGATGAGGATGGCATGTGGGAGAGGAGAGGGGTGTGTGAGATCATAATCCATATTATAATTTAGATGCCAGCAGAATACTGTGTTGCAAATAGTGTAGGTCAAGATTGATGTAGTGGTTTTATGAGTTGTGTTGAATGGGATTAGAAGGCATATCTATTCCTCATACTATTGCTCTCTGTACACATAAAATAATAAAAATAGTTCCATATTAGCAGGATATGTATAGAGATCCCAGACTAGTCTGCTGGGAAGGTTTTTTCTATCATATATGACACAGAAATCTCATAAGCACAAAATGCCTTATTTTATAATGCATGGTGAAGAGATGCTTTTGTTGTGAGCCTTGCAGATAACTCTCTGCTGAGTTTAAAGGCAAAACTTCTCTAGAGGGAAACAGAAATGCGGAGTCTCAGCCTAAGACCTGCTTAGATACCAGACAAGGTAAATTCAGCATATGGCACATACCCTGCAAAGGGTCCTGAGACTCTTATGAAATGTGGAAATAGAGAAAATCATTAACTCTAGCACTGTATAGTGTGCTCTATGATATAAAAGGAGTTTGGCATTGCTCAGTAGAAGAATGACTATATGTGCAAGTGTTCAATGGTGACAAAAATTAAGCTTGTGTGTTTCGTGTAAAAGGCATCATGGGAAATTGCTATCAAAAAAGCCGAAAACACTAAAAAGAAAATGTATTCTTAAAAGTTGCTTCAAATTTGAATTCTGTAAGTTACCGTTCTATGCCTCTCTTATACTTTTCCAAACCAAAATTTTTTTGGTGAGTGAAACAGAGTTAAATGTGGATGTAGGAAGATGAAATTAAAACCCCAACAGGTTTCCTTTTTCTGGCAGCAGGAACAGAAATGGATGATATGAAAACTATTTCTAGTTTCAAAAAAGGGAAACAAAAGGTGATCTGGAGAAGGAAGTTCTAATGAAAAGGATATAAACTCAAAGGCTTACTCTCCCCCCACCCCCCCCAAACACAAAATGAAGCAGAACTCTTTGACAAGCTGTAATATGTATCCCTGCCCCATCTGTTACATCTTATAAGCAGTCATTTGTTCTCTTGTTTAGCCGGAGTATGCAAACGTCTGCTTTTGGTACATTCCACCAAGCCTAAGAGAAATGGAGGATGGACCTGAGTTTTGGCAAAAGCTGCACCAGGTGAGTGTCATGTGCTACCTTAGACCTACTGATTTATCAGTAAGTAGAATGGAAATTTAATCCCTAAATAGATATTGGTAGGATTTAAGTGTTTTCTCCTTTTAGGCAAAGCTAATTATTTTTTTCTTAATGTAAGAGGTGTAGGCATTAACAAGTATTCAGCTCACTATCAAAGCGGTTAGCAGCTGGCAGAACTGAGAGAAGAGGAACAACATTGTGTCTGCATCTCTTGTCTAGACAGATTATTCATTACCTGTTTCATATACTTAGCGCTGTCCTTGGAACTTGGCTTGCATTATCCGTGATAATCTATGATAATGCAAGCGAGGAAGTGCTTAAGAATATATTTCTGATGTTAAACATAAATGACAATAGGAATACAGTGGGAAAAACTTCACTAATGAGTGTTTTGGTAACTCTTTGCCATCCTGGTAGAAAATCGTGAACATCCTGAAAAAAAGCAGCAGTAAAATTTTGGAGTTACTAGTGGGGAACTCATTAGTTAAGACTTAATTAAGAAGCCACTAGACGTTGTGGTATTATGTTTTACTGAATAAGCTATTCTGTGAGGAATTGAATTTAATTCATCGTTTGCTTATCTCTGGAAGAGCTTTGGTGTTCTGCATTTCTTTTTTCCTAGAATTTGCTCCTAGAACACAGATGTATCTAGCATATGCGTGCTATGCATACAAGCTATACATGCTGTATATACATGCATGCTTCCTATAACATCTGCTCTCAGCAGCTTCCACTGGAATTGCTTTCAGTTTGTGCTGGAGGCTGGTGTCTTTTAAGGGAGAGGTCTTCCTTAACCCTGTCTGTATTCTTTTGGAAAGTACACTTCTGTAGTACAAAGCCGTGCACAGCTGCAGTGTGGATGCAAGGGCTTTGCATTTGCCATGCTTTTGCAAAGCACGGGCAGGTTATGATCCTTTCATACGGGGCTTCCCTTCCTCTGGTTAGAGTGGAAGGCCTGGGTGTGAATCTGTGTGGGTATGTGTACATGCACGCACAGAGCTGGATAACCCGTGGAGGAGCGTGGATTTGGAAAGGAGCGGTGGGAAAGCATAGAAGAAATAATGCTGCAACAGTCACTGTTTGATTTAAGTATGCCACAGAGGAGACGGAAGAGGGAAGGGATGAAACACAACAAATGGCTTTGAGCATGTGTATTTGAGTAGCTTATAGAGCATAACTTACTGGTTCTTCGCTCTGTTGCTCTGTGGTTCTTCCAGTCAGGATAGGCAATAGATGCCTGGCTTTATTTTACATACTAATATAGATAGACTGATGCTGGAAATGCAGATTTCTTAGCCAGTGTTTTGTGGAAGAGAACTTGGAGGGAAAGAAACCTGGGTGCAATGTCTCTGAAGGACTGAACACTGCTGCAGATGTCAACCACTCTTCTTGTGGGCAAGGTGACTTTTTTGCTTCTTTTACCTCCTCTGATGAAACACGGAGAAACTTCAAATCCTGAAACATAACCTATTTCACTCTTCCCCACAAAAGCCTAGAAAAAAAAATCTACCATGAAACAGACCAAAATTCCCTAGTAAAGCAGGGTACTGAATGGCACAAATTTCTCTCCCAGGGGAAACAGCAAATGATGATTGTTAGTTGTGTTATTTTAGGCACTGCTGGGAAGTAGTTTGACACTGCACAAGTGAGTCTGTTTCGCAACGAAAACATGTTATTTCACCTTCTACCTCTGTAGAGAATCAGGGTCTGGGGTTTACCTTGCTTTTTGAATGTTGATGGCCAGTTTGGGCCACAAGATATATCAGTGAGCAGATGAGATGGCAGCACTGGGTCACAAAAAATAAGACTGACTTGACTTTTCCAGCTAACATCAATTCATTATAACATTGCTGATGCAAACAACATAGGCTTTATATTACATTAATCAATACAGATATATTGCTGGACAAGAGGGAATGCATCCTGATCAGCAAGGTGTAAATGATAAGAGGATTAAGGCTGGAGAGGTTGTTACATGATGCCATTGATGGACAGATGGGGGTGTGACAGTTTCTTGGTTGCAAGCACTTCCTGAATATTCCCTTCATTTCACTAAAATGAGCTATTCACAACTTGTCTTTTCACACCACATTTTAATGTCACAGTTATTTTGTTTATCCAGAAATCAATCTTCCTTTTTGTTGACCTGCATATCTGACAATAATTAAGGAAATATAAGTCTTAAAAATCCCTACAGCAAGTAATTGATTTTATTCAACTACTTGTTCAGCAACATTGTTCAGGATAACATGCTGTCTTCTAAGGTTAGTTATGAGTTTTAGTGCTGGTGGAAGTTGATAAGCAAATTATTCTGATTTCAACTGCTCAGCTTCATGAAGAATTTTCACAGTCCTATGCAAAATAACCCTGAAGGTTTTCTGCTGTACTGGCTCTTCTCCAGTTTCCATGCCCATTTTATCTGGAAATGTGTCAGATGTGTCAGGATTGGATTGCGGTGTGATACCTAATTCTGATGTCAGTCTTCTTGCTGTCCTACATAAAAAGTGCAGGATTTTTGTTACTGTGGTTTGGTTTTTTCCATTATGTTTTTGTTTGGGTGTGGGGTTTTTCTGGGGGGTTTTTTGGGTTTTTGTTTTTTTGTTGGTTTGTTTTTTTTCCCTGGTGAGCTGTTTATGTTTAATTCTGTGACCTGGCCTTGAACTTTAGGTATAAAATTTTCACTTTTCTGAGTCTCCTACATTCGAAACAGAAAGGTAGTAGGAAATAGGGGCCTGAAGGATTTGAAACAGCCACTGGCTGCTGATTTGACTTATCACCTGAACACTTTATGGAAAACAAATTAACATGGGGATGGGTAAAGTAAAGAACAGCATGAATAGGACGTTACTCTGTTACCCAGTGAAACTGGGAATTCTGTGCACATCCACAGAACATCCGATACCACTTTGACCTTTTAGGATTACAGCAGGAGGTGACTGTTTAGTGAAACTAGTTACATAAACAGTGCAGCAAGGCTTTGGATGCAGTTCGGTGGTCCAAGCTAGTCCACACTCTGAGCTTTTAGCGGTACACTGAGGGCACAGCAGATAACATAACGCATAAACGATCTGACCGTGTGAGGTGATCTTCAGTGCCATTCCTCACAAGTGAGGAGGGATTTCTTCTTGCAGAAACTGTACAGACGGGCTCTCTGTGGTAACTGAGGAGTTGCTGTTAGATTCAACTGGAAGTATCTGTAAGTGGTGTTATTTTGTCATTGCAGCCTTGGGGGCGGCTGCCTTTGACCTAGAACTGACACAGCTGACGGGATGAAGGAGGGATGGCCTTGCCAGTGCTGTATGCGCCCTCCAGTGGGAGTTTCGCTCCTCTTCCCCTGGTGACACTGTAGGATTTACTTTGTTTATCGCTGAGAACGGTCAGCGTGTCGCAGCGTCACGGTGAGAAGAGTGGAACTCGAAATTACAAGCCAGAAATGGAAGCGAGGGAAAAAGTTAAAAAATGCACGCAGATAGCATTCTGATTTGCATATTTCTTTCATACCTGTAAGTGTCCATGCATATTCTCTCTTGTAATAATCTTCTCTTTAGAAAAGTCAGCTTTCTCAGCTTGTGCTGGAGTGTCTGCGGATGATGTAGAATTAGCTGATTGTTAGTAATACTGCCTCTGGCAGTACAGAGGGTGCTAGGGCACAAGGAAGAGCTTGGAGGTGTACATCTGGGACTGTTCTATTGTCAGCCTGTTGCTAAGCCAGCCAGCCATGTCTTATGTGTTCTGGATCAGTTTGTAGTCTGCTCAAACTCAGTGGGTCTAGGAGACATAGAAGTAACCATCTTTAACAGATCCCTCCTCTTGCAGTAGCCTGGACCCCAGGGTAAAATACCTATACAATACCTATTGACCAAGGTTTGAATGGGAAGGAAAAACAAGACCTCCAACTGGTTATATTAGTAAAGTTTCCCCTGTATGTTTTGGAAGAACAAGAGGAAAAGCTATACAGAATCCTGCAGAATAACTGTAGGTAGAGTACTACATATTGAATACTGCTCGGTAAAGAAGGCTACTTGTATTTTGCTAAGTACCATATTAGAAGACCTCAAGATCAGGGTTCAAAAATGTCGGTAGGTTCCTAGTAAATCTTCTGTGATTTACTAAACTTTGCCTTGTCTTTAGTTCTAAAACACATATACTGGAATATCAGATTTCCAGTGATTCAGTAAAACTTTTATATACAGTTGTTAATTTCAGTTACTTAAAATTCCAGCGCCTCAGTCTTAGACTCTACTTGTGTGGTGCAGTTGGTGTTTTTTGCTTTGTTTTGTTTCCTTCCTGCCCTTTTGAGGATTTTTGCCCATGTAATACAAAATTTGTTGGCTGTGATAGAAAGCTCAGGATACAATGTCATACTAAATCGTTATATAGCTTGGAATACCATTTTTGCCCCTCCTCCCTCCCCCTTAGTAAAAGGTAACCTTATTCCGGCCTTTCCCTCCCGCTTAAGAGAATGCTACAGCTGTCTGTTATGTGAAAGCATATTTGTAGAATAGCGTGTCATGCTGACTGGTATTGTGATACATTTATATAATGAGAGGTTTCATATCAAAGCATGAATGTATGGAGGGTGAACAGGTGTTGCCTTGGCAACTTCTGAATCTTGTGGTCTTTGTGTTATAAATAAAAAACTAATCAAGGACCTGATTCAGTAGTATTTAGGCATACAAAATACCTATTGATCAGGGTACAAGGTTTGAATGGGAAGGAAAAATAAGACTTCCAATTGGTTATATTTGTAATGTTTCCCATATTTTGGAAGAACAAGAGGAAAAACAACATAGATTAGAACCATGATACTAAATGCAGTGAGCCCAGGTTTATGCATAAGGAAGGTCCCAAGTATATCACTGCGAGTGTATTTCCACTTGGGATTTGTGTGCAAAATGTTGTTTGATTTGGTGGCATCCCCGTGTGCTACACTTTGAGTTTTTCTTGCACTTGAACAAGAAAACAATTAAACAAGATTTTTATGTGTGTGTTTGAAGGGTAGTGAGAGAGGCATGTTTCTGTGAACCTTTCTTACATGAGTGATTTTTATGGTACAGCAAGTAGCCTATTGCCTGTAGCATCTAGCTCTCTTTGACATGAGTTTCACTGGAGGGCCACATCAAATGACAGGAAAATCAATGGTAAGATTTACGCAGAAGTAGATGGAAGTTAGATTGGCCGAATCATTGGCTTCTATGACAGGGTGGCCCACTTAGTGGATGAGGGAAGAGTTGTGGATGTTGTGAGCTGTATTGGGTCTGGCTGAGCTGGAGTTCATTTCCCCCCAGTAGCCCTCACGGTGCTGTGCTCTGCATTTGTAGCCAGAAAGATGTTGATAAACACCGGTGTTTTGGTCACTGCTGAGCACAACATCAGCACTGTGACATTCCTTCCTCAGCTGAGGGCAAGATCCTGGGAGGGGACACAAGCAGACCAGCTGACCCAAACTGACCAAAGGAATATTCCATGCCATTTAACATCAGCTCAGATATAAAAGCTGAGGCAAGGAGCAGGAAGGCAGGCTTTCCTTGTCTCCAATGGCTGCCTGCTGAGGAAGTGTTACATGTGCTGAAGTCCTGCTCCTCAGAGGTGGCCGACCATGGCTGGTCATGGGAAGTAAAGAATAAACCACTTTTGCGTGCACAAGCTTTCTCCTGGCTTCTTGCTTTAATAAACTGCCTTATCCCAACCCACGAGTTGTTTTTTCCGCCTTACTCTCTCCCCTGTCTGTCTGGGAAGGGGAGTGATAGAGCGACTGGGTGGGCATCTGGCGTCCAGCTGAGGTCAACCCACCACATCTGCCTAGACTTTGGTAGTGCCGTTCCTTAATCTTTCAGTTTTCTTTTAGAGCGCCCTACCAATCTGTTGTGGACTGCAAAAAACTAAAATCTGCAAGGGGGAGAGGTTGCTTTGGCACGTCTAAAAGAAAGACCCTCCAGAGGGGTGACTGTCATTTCAGCATATCAGATGGGGACTTCCTAAGGGGTTGTTTGAAGAAATGTGGTTTGTCAGGGAAATCTTCAAGGTCAACAGAAGCTTCAGATTCATCCTATGTGACATGAGGTGGTTAACCAAGGAAGCTGCTTGGGGAATTGGCACAGTTTTTCTCTGTCTTTAACATGGAGAACAAGAAAGGGATCTCCCAAATCATGACTTAGGCAACCTGAAGTCAGAAGTACCCTTGGAAAAGACGTCATTATTCAGAAGGGGAACCTAAGGAGCGCCAGGATCCTTGCTTGGCTGTGATTTATAAATAGAAGTAAAAAGAAGCTAACATTAAATCCTCAGCATTGCTCTGTGCTGTTTTAGATCTCTGTTTCACAGGCTTCTGGAGAGAAGAGCTGCAAGATCTCCTGATTCAATGGACCTAGCTGAATTCTGAGTATTGTGCTCAAGAGGGGCAGAAATGCAGCATTCTTGGAGAGGTGAGATGAGGAGGCCCAGTGGAGGCAGGGCTGCAGGCAAGGACGTTAGGGGAGAGAGGTACAACAAGCACTGAAGCCACAAAATGAGTAATATGATAATAACCAACACTTATGTTGCAGTGTGACCATTCCTCAGCAGCAGGTGATGCTGAGAGGTTTAAAAATTAAAATAAGCATTTACTTGTTAAAGTAACATCTTTTATTTTGCGGCTAATATTACATAATATACAGCAGCAGATGAATAAAAATTTTGTAGTTTAGCTGCATAAAAATGACTGTTATTGTAAAGAAGAGAAGTCTGAGCTTTGATAAATAAGAAGGAACAATACAGTGTAATGTAATAGCAGAGAAAAATTATAGTGGTGTTTCAGTACCTTGTTAATGAGGGATTCACACACTTTCTCATTTAGTATGTGGCTTTTTCTGCAGTTTTATATAACTCATCAGTACAAAAGTGACCGTAGCTGTTAATTAAACAAGATACTTAACGTGACTTTGTTTTAAAGGTATCCTCTATAGAACAGAGTTATAAAAACCCCCAAATAACATGCTTTTTTTTAAAAAAAAAAAAATTAATTCAACATAGAATACTTTGGTTTCTGACTGCATATCTGCACATAACTGCAATTTATGTCTTTTTTTCTGTTGTATATATTGTATGAATGCTGAAGTAGTGGTGGTAGACTAAGGGGCCAAATTGACTGATCTTCATCAGGAGAAGTAGGAATCAATGCATTTTTACCTTGGCAGTGTCCATTTCACCTTAACACTAGACCCAGGTGTTAGGAACAGTTCCGTATATATTTTACATTGGTGAAGTTGTACGTCTGCTTAACTTTCAGCCACGTACACCAGTGTGTGAGACTGACCTGATTTCACATTGCTCTTTCATGGGATGACTGGCATATCAGATATATTTATGGGGCTAGAATGGAGCTATATTTGTATAACTGTACTGTTACCTAGAGTAGATGGAATAAGAGAAGACAAAGGTGTGAACTGCTTCCAGCCCATGCTTTCTATAATAGTCTTGAGTGTTATTGTAGGAATTTGTGACATGGCAGTTTTAGATACTCTGTTGTAGCTCTCTGCTTTGTTCCTTATCCAGACTGACTTTTTAGGGATCTTGGATTCAGTTAAAAGCAGTCCTATTCATGTAGAAATTTTTACATATTTTAGGTCAGTGGTACTGTTTCCACTGAGGCAAATAGGCAACAATCAACATTGCTAAATTACCTTCCACTTAATTTTAACCATCCTTTGAATAGGTGCTATTTCTCTTCTACCCCCTCAGTCCCTTTCCAGACTTGGTGATATCTTGAAGTGATAACATTTACATCCCATCCAGCAGTAATAACACATCTGGCAGCAAAACGTCTCTGTATTAAAGGCACTGTTGCACAGCTGCTAAAACTACAGCTCAGTTCTTGGGAGCAAAGAGAAGAAGCCCCAGTGACTTTAACACTGTACGGTTTACTAGATGAGAATGCAGGGCAACTTTTGTTACGGACTTAGCATTGAGCTGTGCATGTTCCAGGCCCACGGGGGACTGAGGTCTATTGATCCCTAGTGCTCAGCCTACGGAAATGATCAAAGCTGTAGGGAGGGAGCCTGCTGCAGCTCCAGATGTTGCATTCAAGCTGAACAAGGATTTCATCTTCCCCAGGCCACCTGCAGAGCAAGATTGCTCAGATCTCCAGAGATGAAGTAGGTTTCACACTAGTTGTTTCTTGCTTTAAATCCTTTTAAGGATAATGGAGGGTCCAATCTTTTCTCCATGTGGTAATACACGTAATGGCGTGAAATGAAGCTGGGGGCGATAGAGAAAGTGGAGAGCAATATTGTTAGGAAATAAAATCACAAGAGATCCACAGATTCAAAGTAAAGGGCAGGACCTTCCAGGGAGATCAATGCAAGATGTGTTTTCATCACTGTGTGTAATGCTCTGTGAAGACACCTTATCTAGCTCAGGGACAAGGAGCTGTATGGCCACAGATTAAGTATGGTACTTGATTCAGGTTAAAAATGATCTCCCAAGGACCAGTTAGTTAGCATGACTGTTCTTTCAGGACCTAAGCAAATCACTCAAAATAGTGGAGTATATTTTCTGTAGGTGTACTCTCTTCCTAGAAGGGAAGCGTGGGTTCCACTTGTCCAGTATGTTAAAATTTTTGCATGCTGCCTCACTATACCTGATGGTCATTCTAGCTTTCAGTTCAGATATAAAAAACAAACAACCTGATTTCAAACCTTTGCATTGTTAGGAGCTTCGCACATAACAAATCTTTCTATTTATATACAGGAAGCTTCTAAAAAGTCTAACTGAAAGATCAACAGAGGCTGTGGGGATTCAGTGGGATTCCATTTTCTGCTTTATTGCCATGGATTCAATTGACTAAAGGGTGCTTAAGCAGTGCATAAATGCTTCTTGCTAGTCTGTGTGAACAAAGGCAGTACTATTTAATTTGTATGGCTTTCAAGCAGATACAGCCTCTTACCCAGAGCAGTGGAAACTTTGCATCCCTTGTTAAGTGTCTCTCAGACTGTAGAAAGACCAAGAGAGTAAAACAACTCCATTTCTTTAAAGTGAATTTTTGGGAGGAATAAGTGAAAGTGGTGCAATTCGTATAAATTAAGCAGGCAGTTGGTGACATACCTCAGAAAATTTTTCTCTGTGTTTGTGTAGAATTGAAAAATCTAATCTGAAAACTATGTCAACTTATGACATTTTTAAAGAGTAAATATTAATCTATTTGCTGATTATAGGAAGACAAAGGGAATTTATAATGAATGTAAGAGTTTACCATCTCTCTTTTTTCTTTTTTTTTCTTTTTCCATTAAGAGTACTTCATCATCATCCTTTAATTTCCAAATAGCATAATAAAAATAAGCACTTTTTACTTGGAGTCATGTTGCCACATAGAACAGTATTGCATTTTTATTCATTGAGGCCGTAGAAAGGAAAAAAATCCATATTTTGTAATGCAACACTGTGAAACTTTTTAGAATTGTTCATATGTGGTATTTGAATATAAATGTGTGTGTGCCTATGCATACACACGTGTATGAATATGTATTTACATATTGGGATCACAGAAAATTATTATTGGAAAGGGAGAGGACAGAATAATGCATAGTATTACTGAGGTAGCTGCATTCTTAAAACAACTTTGTTAACACAGTCGGAGAACACCTGAGTTTAGAAAGGACCTCTGGAGGTCATCTTGTCCAAGCTCTCTCTCAAACAGGGGCACCTAGAGTTGTTTGTCGACCACGTCGAGGTGGCTTTTGAATATCTCCAAGGATGGCTATTCCATAACCTTCCAGGGCACCCTGTGCCAGTGTTGGATCACCCTCACAGTGAAAAAGTGTTTCCTGATGTTCAGAGGGAACTTCCAATATTTCAGGTTGTGCCCATTGCCTCTGGTCCTCTCACTGGGCACCACTGAAAAGAGTCTGGATCTGTCTTCTTTGCACCCCTTCAGGTGCTTACATACCTTCATAAGATCCCCACATGCCTTCTCTTCTCTAGACTGAACCGTCCCAGCTCTCAGCTGAGCCAAACCCACAACCCTACAAAAGCAAACGACCTTATTCCTCAAAAACATATGCTTTCCAAGAAATGGTAACCTCAAAATATCTGATTTATTCTTTGACAAAAATACAGTGTGCATTCTTAGCCCTATTTACAGTCAAATATTTTCATTCTGAGCTACAGCAAATTACTGTATGATATTGATATATTTTGTTGGTTTCAGCTACTGCATCCAGATTCCTTGCTACATGGTACTTGTTTGCCCAAACAGCATGTATTTTCCTCTGCTTAAATAGGACTAATTACTCTTCCTTTGATTAATTTTGGAGTTAGAACATATTGACTAATATTGCAAATGGCCTTTTGTGCCTGCCTGTGAAGAGGACTGTTTTTAATAAGAAAGCAGAATTTAAAGCTACTCAACACATTTAATTTAGTTCTGTTTGCCCTATAGACTGTGTTCTTATAAAGCAGCACTGTGCTCCTGCATATCTGTGCACCCCTTCATTCTGCTCTCTCAGTGCTGTATGCACATTAATAATCAATGATGGAAGAAAAAAAAGTTCGAGTTACAGGTTGAGCTCCAAAAGAGAGCTTTTCTGGAAGTATCATAGATCATGTTTAATAGC
This sequence comes from Pseudotriccus pelzelni, assembly GCA_035584735.1. Taxonomy (NCBI): domain Eukaryota; kingdom Metazoa; phylum Chordata; class Aves; order Passeriformes; family Tyrannidae; genus Pseudotriccus; species Pseudotriccus pelzelni. Next base: position 40,225,781 of record JAWMRA010000078.1, on the reverse strand, counting down.
CTGTGGATCAAAATGAAACCCAGTATATATCACAGGGGAGCTCAATAATTGAAGCATTCTGGGAATGTCTAAGTGCTGGAGTCCTGAGGTCACTAGAAGCTTCGCTCTGTGCTCAGTTTTTACCTGGAAAAAAAGCTGTCTCCTTCCCCTATAATCTTTTCTTCTTATAACAAGCGGTAATCATATTTTAAATTATTTTATCTGACATCCAGGGGAACAATAAACTCCCTTTTCTACCCCTTCCACCTCGTAATTTTCTGTAAATGAGCAAAACAGTCACTCAGAGACATTAGCATTTCAGAGTACCTCCAGTACACTTGACTCACAGCTATCTCCCCTCCGTGCTGGGTGTCTGCAGAATGGTCCCACGGGGGCCCTGAACACGTTCTCTGGGTCTGTGAAGCTGATTCGCCTGCCAGCTCTGAATTTACTCCGTTCATATGAGAAGCCTCAGGGGCTCTCTGAAGGATCCAAGCTGGCCTCCTGGTGAAGGGAAAGCAATAATTTTTCAACCCTGGAGCTGCACAGGTGGTATTGTGTGGGTAGGGGAGACTGTATGGATTTGTCTCAGAAAAGCAGCAGTCACAGAAGAGTTTTGTGGACTTGCTGCTCTGTGGTTTGCACAGGGGATAATTTTTTTTTCCTATGTGAAGGTGGTGGAAGGAAGGTTGACTTTTGCAGCATCCTGCCAGAGAAAAAGACTTGTAATGAAACTGTAGGAAGCCTGGCCAAATTGAGACCCTTGGACCTTTGAGTGAGTATCATGGGGCTCCTGTGCTGCACTGTGGCAGAACTGGACTGGTGGGGGCATGCTGTTTGATTCGGAGCCCTCAGGGTTAGAGTAGCAAGGCAGCCCTGCAGCCCAGATCAGTCCCATCTCACAGTGGTCAATGGTGCTCCTTCAGGACCGTTGTGGTTTCACCACATTGTTTCAGCTTGTGCTTGTAAGCTGTCCCTAGAGCTGCCTCCCTGCAGCTGCCCAAACTGTGGCTCCTTGTCCATGTGAGGATTTTGGTATGCGGTTCAGAGAGTCTGTTTTACAGTGGGAGTTTGAACAGAATGGGGTTGATGACTGAGGAATACAAATGAGAGAATAACAGTTGATTTTTAGGTGAGCATTTGCAGTGAACATTTTAGGGTGCACTAGGGATCAATGAGGGGACTACCCAGCAGAGCCACTGGCTTGTTACATGATGTTATATATATTCCTTAACCTTGCTAATAATTGGTATTTTAATGCTGAAGGGTACAAATAGGATAACAGTAATGCCGGCCCCTCCCGTTGGTCCTTTGCGTAGGATGAATCTCACTGAGAGTGAAAGCAAAGAGCATGGCTGAACAAAAATTATTCTTAGCAGTTGTTTAATTGTTAGTACATGGTTTTTCTTGCTTTTGGACATAGTTGAACTACAGTGTGTAACAGAAGTCACCACCCTCTTGGCACCTTTTGAGTGCTGCTTCTCCCTCTGCAAGGGTGTGGTAACAGGACCTTCTCTGAATGCTTTAGATATCTTATAAAGGTACTTGAATGTCAGAAATTGCAGGTGGACTAAATGACAGTCTTGTGAATGAATAATGAGTGGTTGTGTCGTCTGTTGGTAATGGCTTTTTAAATGAGCACATTTCTACATACTACACAGTAAAGTTTCCTTCCGTTACAAATCTTTCTGGTGGCATCATGATGACTGTTCTGCCCTGCCAGCTGGTACCTGCTGTGGCTTCTGAATGAATCAAGTGTCTTCTACCAGTCTGTTGGGTTTGGCATGTTTAATAAGTAACAGCAATGAATTGACTGTAGTGCACTAAGTTATTACAAGTTAAATGGCCCAGTGATTATTTTTTTTTGGTCACTTTATAGGGAGTTGGACAGAAGGAAAATAAAATCTTTGAGTTTCACCCTTAATTAATGGATTGCTACAGCAAGAGTTACTATGTATTTGATAGAAAATAAGATATTTTTTCTTCCTTATCAGCCAGAAAAGAGCAGCTGCTGAAAGTATAAGCCTTTATTTTACCTCACAGGAAAGGTAAACTTCCACTGTAGTCTGTCTGAAACAGGAGTGACAATTTCAACATGGAGTTAGAGCCTATCTGGGGAAATATTTCATTGTATTTGTCATATCAGGCATAAGTGGGGAACTCCCATGTTGGGTGGAGCTGCAAAGGATGTGGGTAATTTGGCAAATGCAGCATTTCTAGAAAAGAATTACGAACATACCTGGGTTACAAATATTTGATCAAAGAATTTTTTAGAAGTTGCTGTAAGGTACAAATGAAACATTTATGGCTTTACGCTTCTGCTTATGTTATGCAGCTTATGCAGAATTTGTAAAAGAGCAGAACTTTATGGAAGAATCCTTACTTTGCTGCTGGTAGTCCAAAAGATGTGTTTTTTTTTTTTTTTTGACACTGGAATAAGAGTGCAAGTCCTACACAGGAAGGCATGCACTCTGTTGAAGAGCAGTGAAGCTGTTGTATTTTCCCTACTATTTCCCTCTTTTTTTGCCCTTTTTCCCTGCATCCTCTAGCTTTTTGCCCATTCAGTGTTTGTGCTCTCACTCTCTAAACAGACCAGGTGTTCTGGGAGAGATGTGTCTGAACAGGGGATGCAGTTCCTCTCCCATTTCCCTTTTTTGGGCAAACCAGATGAGCCAGCTGCGATCACTCCAGAGGTCTGTGGGAAGGCATCAGCTGGCTTTACCTTTTTCCCTTGAAAGTACACTTAAACCGAATTGTGTCTGCCAGACACAATTCTTTATCCATTCTTTAACAACTTCAGGTTGCTGTGTATGACTTAAGAAAATAAGTTAATAAAGTAATTTACATGTTTGCATCTGGTATGCAGCTAGCCATAAAACTGAAGCCTATGATCAAAAAGAGCTTGAGGACAGAACAAATTACCTGACTAGCTCTGTCTTTTGGCGACTCTTCTCTGGGTAGCCCAGTGACTTTTGTATAAGCATATCTTCTATAAAGGCACCTAATTTTGACTCAAAAATGTAATGGAATGACAAAACCACCATTTTCCTTGGCACCTTCTTTCAATGGCTAACTAGCCTGCTGTAGAAAATGAGACTGCAAGGCAATATATTAAGGCAATATATTAATTCATAATACTTCATCACAGAATCAACTGAGTTGGAAAAGACCTCTGAGATCATCAAGTCCAACCCTTGATCCAACACAGCCATGGTTGCTAGACCATGGCATTCAGTGCCACATCCAGTCTCATCTTAATTACCTCCAGGGATGGTGAATCCACCACCTCCCTGGGCAACCTATTCCAATGGCTGATCACTGTCTCTGTAAACAATTTTTTCCTAATATCCAACCTAAACCTCCCCTGGTGCAGCTTAAGCCCGTGCCCTCTTGTCCTACTGCTGATTGCCTGGGAGAAGAGACAAACCCCCACCTGGCTACAACCTCCTCTCAGGTAGTTGTAGAGAGTGATGAGGTCTCCCCTGAGCCTTCTCTTCTCCA